>OW387024.1:96774529-97439529 GCA_936439885.1 Nowickia ferox | reverse complement strand
TTTTATTAGGTCAACTCAATAAAAAAGATACATATAATTAGGAAAAAGTAAATAAAATTTCGCTAATAATTCAGTAGAGGAATAAAAAAATTTTAATTAACAAAATTTATGTATTATATAGGGTGTTTTTTTAGAGGTATAGAACTTCGAATTAAATTAAAACACAAGAAAATCGTTTTAATGTCCATCAATTTGGCTTTATTGGAAGGATAATGTTATGCCATTAACGTTTAAATATGATTTCGGGCATGTGGCCGCCGCGGCTGGCTCGAATAAAGCGAATTCTACAGGTCCAATTTTCAACCACTTTTTCGAGCATATGGGGCCGTATGTTGGCAATAACGTCACGAATGTTGGCTTCTAAGTCCCCTAACGTTTCTGGTTTGTTGGCGTAGACGAGCGACTTCACATATCCCCAAAGAAAATAATCCAATGGTGTCAAATCACACGATCTTGGTGGCCAATTGACCGGTTAACCGAATTAATTGCTCTGATGGACGATTATGTCGACCATAAAATGGACGGAGCTTGCGGTAAACTTCGCGAACTGAACCATTATTTTCGAAATAAATTTGCACGATTTGCAAGCGTTGTTCTTTTGTCAACCTGTTCATGATGAAATGGCAAACCAAACTAAATATTAATCACTTGACAGCTGACAAAATGGCCGCCAGTTAAAAAAGTGATGCCAACTTAAAGTTCTATACCTCAATAAAAAACACCCTATACATATTAACAGTTAATTTTGTTTCCAGTAACAAAGAGATGAACTCGTTAGAGTTCAAAATTAAAAAATACAAAAATGTATATATAGGGTCTGCCAGATAACTTTTTTTTTTGAAAACAGGGCTCAAATCATCGAGTGTAGCTTCGGCTGTGTGTCACGTAGCGCCGTCCTGTTGAAAATAAATGTTGCCAATATCCTACTCTTCAATTTTTGTGAACAAAAGTTCGTTCAAAATGGCCCGATAACGATCGCCAAATGAAAAAAAAATGGCCCAATTATGCCTTGGGTGCGTCGGCTTTTCAGTGTATGCGTGCGGGTTTGCTGTGCCCCAAATGCGACAATTTTGCTTGTTTGGCGGGTATCTAGTCAAGATCAAAATGAGCTTCATCTGAAAAGATGACTTTTTTTGGCAAAATCGGCATCTTCTGTAAGTCGATCGCAGGCAATATTTCCCAGCGTTGTTCAAGCGTATACACAACCATATTCGTTCAGCGGAAGGATAAAACTAATTATCTGTCAAATCAGACATGAGCTAAGTGTTACCATTCACGAAATAAGCACTAGTTGAAAAAAAACGCTAGATGGCGGACCCTATATAACAAGGATGAAACAGTAATTTTAATTGAATATTACGAATATTAGTTAGCTGTTAGAAGAATAAAATCACAATGCACCCAGAGAATGGAGGTGCGTTGCAGCACCACCCTTCCTACCTTAACATAGTAGAGCAAAAATAAGCAAACTACTAGACATGTATGTGGATGATAAGTAAAGAACAAACGATACAATGACAAAACTGCGGAAATTAGTCAATTGACACAACACACAGTGGACCAAATACAAAAGCGCTGATGATAAATATGCGGCGGCTTTCGAAAACATCATGTTGTTCCGTTCTTCTAGTGTTTGTCACAATAATTTACAATTGTCTTTAGTGCTATTTGTTCCTTAAAGATTTTCATCTACAATTTGGCCTACAAAGCGATACGAAGTTTACACTAATCGACTCATGAACAGAGAAATATATTTTTATTTAAATGTTTCAAAAAAGTCATTTTAGTAATTTTAATTATCGCCCTTTTTAACCAACTTCAAAAAAGGAGGACGTTATAAATTCGTCTATATTTTTTTATGTTTTTGTTTCAGGTACACTCAAAATATTTCATAGATAAAATAAACGAAAAATGTGGTTTATTTTACGAAAATAATTGTTGTACTTACGTTACGAAATGCTACGTAGAAAGTAGAAATAGTATTTGTGTATTTTACAAAATGCTATTTGTCCGCAAATAGCAAAATATTGTATTTTTACAATTTTTTTGCGTAAATTTACGAAAAACAATGTTTATATTACGAAATAAATTCGTGAATCATGAAAAGCAATTTTGTGTTATATGCGAAATTTTGTGTAAATTAAAATAATTAATACACAAAAATCTGCAAAAAAAATATATTTTCTAACATTTGAAAAATAATTTTGTTGAATAATCTGTAATTCTTGATATTGAAGGTCGTAATAATTATGAAAAGAAAACTATAATTTAAGGGGAATTGTTACAGCCTCTGTATTCCTCATACATCACATACATACATATTTTGCTGGGAATTCTAAGAACAAAATTGGGACGAACAACGAATTTTTTTGCGAACTTTTGTCATAGAAAATAAAACACATTTGTTCATATGAAAATTAACAAAACGCCGTCGAACGAAATAAAGTGCGTGACCAATTCTGCGCTAGATTTGTTTCTATTTCTTACTTCGATGAATTATTCAATTACAAGAACTGTTACTCATTAGTCGTTGGTGTGCCGTGGACCAAATTTTGTCGCTCGTCCCAGTTGTGTTCAAAGTATAAACCGAAAACTGATTTTTTATACAATATGTACATATATACAATGACATGAAAATAAATGGAGAAAATATTAAAAAATAAAACAAAACAAAACTCTTTATTCTATTTTTTCCCCCAAAGAAATTAATATTAATTTATAAAATTAATTAAAATTAATTGAATTAAGTTAATAAATTAAATTAATTAAAATTAATACAATTAAATAAAATTAATTAAATTAATTAAAATTAATTAAATTATTTAAAATTAATCAAATTAATTAAAATTAATTAAAATTTATTAATTTAATTAAATAAAATTAATTAAATTTATTAAAATTAATCAAATTTATTATAATTAATTAAAATTAATTAAGTTTATTAAATTAATTAAAATTAATTTAATTAAGTAAAATTAATTGCAATTAATTAAATTAATTAAAATTAATATTATACTTCATGTGCTTCTACTTAACCAATTTTTACGATACTTTCGGCATGCTATGAGTTTTAAAAAACAAAATCAAGCATTGCAAATGTAAGCGGGCCACGCCCATTTAAATTTAATATTATATTTCACGTGCTTGCTCTTAACCAATTTTTACGAAACTTGACACACCTTAAGCTCTTAAAAACACACAATCTTGCATTCAAAAAAGTGGGCGAGGCCATGTCCATCAAAAGTTAATATTACATATCACGTGCTTCTACCTGACCAATTTGTACGAAACTTGCACGCATCTTGAGGTCTGAAAGTGACGCGATGTTGCATTTAGATATGTGGGCGGATAGTAATATTTTCCAGATTGGGCGTGACGACGATTTTTAAATTTTAACTTAAACAAAAATTAAACCGACTTAAAAAATAAGCACTAATAAGTCAAAAATAATTTAATTAAATAATTTGCATATGTGTTACCTATTATGCTTACCACTTGTTTATTATTATTTTTAAAACTTTCTAAGTTAATACAATTTATTTAAATTACATCGATACTCAGCAAAAAAGTTTGCTTACTAGAATGCAAAAAAGCATATGTGCTCTCCAGTCGTAAGTACTTACAATTTGACTGAATAACCCATTATTTTTGTTTGAGAAGTACAAAAAGTATGCCTACAAACGTCCAAAAGTTAATAAATTACTGATTGTCTAAAAGTATTAAAAATTTGATGGGTTATTTTTTGTTTACAAATATCCAAAATTTTGTAGATTAAATAAAATAAATAGAATTTTGTAACAAAATTATAAGACTTGTACCTTTTTTGGGATTGTTAAAAATAATAATTTTACAAAGAAAAAATGTGAAAATGTATATTGACGAATATGCGAAAATACTTAAACTTTGCAATAAAAATTATAGTAAACCAAAGTTATTTTTTGTTTGTTTTGTTTCCGAAGCTTATTTTCACGATCAATAAATTTGTCTCTAGATATATTTCATTATTAACTGGAAAGTGCTACAATAAGTACTTTCACGTAATGATATAAATAACTAAGTTGTTATTTTAGTCATTACAGGACAGTCATTATTATGCACATAAAATAATTAGTTAACAAGTACCACTCATTGCTTTGTAATGCGGCCCATACATTATATAAGTTCACTGCACAAGTCTGGCACTATGCAGTGCGTTTGTGTATTGTATGAGGATGGTTGTGCTATTTACGCAGTGCACTGAATAAATATCAAAACGATTTTGATATTTTCTCAAGTTTGTAAAACAGTATAGTGAACTTGTGCAGTTTATGTTGCAAACGCTCAGTTGTGTTGTGATTTTTTAAGAGTTCAAAACAAGAATTGAGCGCAGAAAAAATATTCTGGACAGAGTTCCTAGAATTGTATATATTATAGCTTCAAATTAAAACTGCACAGTTTACTTGTATAGTGTGTGTCACAAACTTAGTTTACGCAGTGCCAGACCTGAGCACTGAACTTGTGTAGTGTATGGCTGGCTTGTGGTGTGTACTTTTTTATAAATGAAAATACAAAATCTACTTTTGGGTGGCTATTTATTTTGAATTAAATAAGAAAACACAAATAACAAACATATTTAATTCTTGTTGAGCACAGTTACTTTCTTTTGGAAAAAAATTTTATGAAAATAAACTAATCCCATTATATTGAAATAAGTCTGCTTAAACCGCTTAAATACATACATACATACATACATACATACATACATACATATATGGCTATAATAGACTGCGTGTTTATTTTCGAGTACATTATCTACTTTATCGTGGTTGGCGTATTTCAAATACGAATAATACTGTTTGGTAATAGATTAAAGAAAAACTGTTGAGGTCTTCTTTAATCTATTACCAAACAGTCGTAGTCGTATTTGAAATACGCCAACCACGATAAGGCAGTATATTTCCATACATACATATTTATGTTGTCTCTTGCAACATTAGTGTCACTAAGTATATAAGAAAATTTATAAAAATATTTTTTGATGTTGCCTTTTCTTTTCCTTAATATGCACATAGTCCTTTACCACTTGAGGGCAAGTCTGTGCGTATTTACACATGACTAATGTGAAGAAGTACCTTTATATAATAAAATCTTTTTACTAAGATAACATACATACATATTTAGGCAAAAATTCACCTTAATAAGCAAGTGATTGGTCTTTTTGTGCTGAACACATGAACAAATAATTTTTTGTGTTGGATAGTTTTAGACACGTAGGACATGGTCGACTTAATTTTAGAATACAAAAACTTGCATGGCACTAATGTCATCTATCGTTCTACAGAATAAGAAATTAAATTGTGAAAGCCTTAAGCTTAATATTCCTTATATGAACTAGAATGGTTAAACCAGATATTGAACTACTACAAGATCTGCTTCGAAATGTGCTCGAGGTCAGAGTACAACAGTAGATGCTAATGCGTGAAGACGTCTGATGTTTTCAGCTTTTTTGTACTGTGCAACATCGTTTATCAACATTATCATAAATGCTTTTACATATGTTGAACATTCATGTGTTATGTTTTTTCTTTTTTGTTGTATGAAAAATTCGTTTTGTTATGTTTCTTGAAATTCAAGACTGTGCAAAATGGCACCAGAGAGCCGCACATCAAGCGGCTTCTCACAGCGATGCCTATTTAGCGCGTTTTAACTATGCCAAACGCGCTTTTTTTCGTCTTAGCGCGTTTAGTAAAAAAAGCGCTAAATTAGCGCGTTTTTCATAAAGTCATCATCATTTCAGTTCAATATTTTTTATTATTTTTTTTTAATAAATTTAACAATTTTCTAGTATTCAAAACTCACAAAATGTTTTAAATTGATTAATGATTCTGCTGTCGCAAATAAAATTCCCTTGACTGTGGTGAGACTTAAAAACGCATTTCAATACTGTAAATGGCAAATATTTTGAAATTCCACAACTAAAAATATGTACTCGTACTCATGACCAAAAAATTAATACAATTTATTAAACATCTATTCTAGCTGAAGTACAAAAAGCATTTGAATCGCAAAACTATTCGACAATTTATATAAGTTGTCAAAAAGTCTTACAAATAAAATAAAAATAAAAACTAAGGATTTCGATTATTTGGAAGGCAATTCTGATTCTGTATTAAATGATTTTAGTTATTTAGGATATAATTTCGAAAAAACAATATTATTAAATCTGAAAATAGATACTAAAAAAAATCAATTGTATTTACTAATACATATAATAATAATAATGTACATACAACGATTTTTATTAAAATTTAATTTAGCGCGTAGGAAAATAGCGCGTTTTGGCTATAAACAGTTGACAATGTTGTAATTTAGCGCGTTCTAGCGCGTTTTGCGAAAGGGAATAGCGCGTTTGGGTTATAAATAGTTGGCATCACTGGCTTCTCATACAATTGAATACACATTCGCGAGTACATTTCTGTCGATGTTCTCTCAGTGGCCAGCCTTGTTGTAATTAGTTATGTACGTACATATGTATCTGTTTTTAGTTTTTTCTTGTTTTTGATTTTAAATTTGGAAATAATTAAGCCCTGAAGATGATATTCAAAGAATATCGAAATATTGGCATTTATTTTAAAAATTAACAAAATTTAAATATTTTATTCATATTGACTATTTAAAAATAAAAAACCTGACTTCGAGCTTAAAGGAATTAGGCAAGATATTTATGTACGTACATATAAAGGTCGAATAATTAGAAATAATTTTTACAATATACATATATTTGTTTCTTTCCCTCAAAATGTATTGCGATGATATAACATATTAATTAAAAACATACATACCTACATGTATAAAATTATCAGAATTTATGTCTTGATTTCAAGTGCATATCTTCAAATGCTTCAAAAGAGCTTATTGTAACATGAAATTTTACACGAAAAATTATTATCAAACCACAAACAATCTTATTATAATTTATAATATATTTGAGGTTTTATTTTTTGCTTTGAATTAAAACTGTAAAATGTGCCAAATATTCCATACGACTTGTATTTGTTAGAAGATATCCAACAAAAGGTATGGTCACAATTGGCAAATATTTGCCCAAATAACAGTAACCGCTAAATATTAATGAAACACCTTTTGATGCGAAGGTATTTATTAAGTAAAACATTTACCTACATAACTAAAGGACACTGTCATATAATACAATATTATTAAAAATTTGGCAAAGCACCAAGGAAATGTATAGACGTTGCTTAACCACCAGCAAATAAAGTTCAATTAAAATAAAATTATGACAATCAGCCGTATTTCGTATGTCGAGTCGAATATTCGTCTGTCGAATAATAAATTTCTTAAATTATTAGAAATTGTTTAACTTAATAAACACGTGTCTGAGTCAAAAAGTTTTTAATCAGGAATAATTTCTGTAAACGGGCTTAAGTTCAGTATTTTTCAATTCTTATTGAATGAGATATTTTTACTAATTAATGTGATTTTCTAAAGAAGAGAAACAAAATTAAACTAGACTTTTTAGCTGAGTGAAATGCGCATTTTTCTGTGCAGGCACGCTTTTCATCAGCACCCACGGCTATCTACTTGGGCAGAGATTGTTATTAACAGCGGCTTTTTAGCGTACATTTTTAATGATTAAAGAAATTATTGCTGATTAAAATGCACTCTAGTTCAACGAATTTGAATATGTATCACTATAAAGTTTTTTATTTGTGTTTAATGGCAAAGCTTACATGGTCAAATATTTTCCAAGTACTTTAAGAATTTCTACAATAAACATTAATGCTAATTATGGCCATAAATTAAAAATAAATCCTGTTGTGTGTTTCTGTGTTTTTTTTTCTTTCTCTCCAAATAAATATTAAAATATGAACTGTCTTAACAATAAAACAAAATTCTGTGCAAAAAGTAATAAAAATTTCAACGGCTATATTTCAATTTATATTTGACTCTCATGTTCGCTGCTGTAGGGTGCACAAAAGCATACGCAAATACACTTACAGCATGTGTAAGTACCTGCAGTTTTTTGTTGCGCAAATTACAAGGAGAGGAAATTGTTTACCCATAGTCTTATAATATCTGAAATGCGCATTCAAGTAAAACTAATGTGGCCTACAAAAACAAAATAAAATATAATAAATAAAACATAACTGTTAACATTATTACACTCTGGTGTCACTATGTGTGTGGTTGTGTGTGTTTGTGTGTGTGTAAATTGTTGTTTATTTAGTCGTTTCACAGAGCATCTTGATTATGAATTTCGTACCAACAAACAGTTGTTGTACTCCCACATTTAACATTTTTATTATGATTATTTTTATTTTTTGTCCTTCATATTTTAAGTAGGTATGTATGTAGGTAAGGAGTATGTCGTGGTATTGCAGAATGGGAGAGTAATAAACATTTTAAAGTTATTTATGGTGAAGCATTTACTTTATCCACAATAACATATCGTTTATGTTGTTGTTATTTTTTATATAATTTTGCTTTCCTTGACTGTTTTGCGACTTTATATATATGTACATACATATGTATATGTACATGTATATATTTTTTCTCTTCATTATTTATGACACAAGCAGGTATATTAAATGTCCTGTAAAAAATCACATAAAAAAAACAAAACAAACAGCCTTAAAATTGAAAGAGAAAAATAAATGAAAAATCCGGCAACAGTTAAGAAATATTTGTGATTGCTATTGTATATTTTTTATGATTGCAGTATATACGAGTATGTGTGTTTTTATAAGTGTGGCTTTGTTTGCTGTGTATTCTTATGTTAAAGAATTCGAAGGCCAAGAAAGAAAAACTTAATCAATTTGCCAGTTATAGCAGATACTTTAACAAAAGCTGACAATTTTTATTTCAATTATTTATATCTCTTTAAAAATCTTAGCATTCCTGAAATTTTATGCCGTTTGCAGACATATTAAAGTACACAAAAAAAATATATTTTTCTACGTTCTATTATGGTAACATTTTGGGTCAAGATATCGAATGTAATTATGAAAATATATTGCTCAAGTGATAAATAAAAAAAAAATTAGTTACGGTTGCATTTTTTTTTTATTGGTTTTTTGCACACAATTCCCTATTTTTTAAGGAACAAATATCTACGAAACTTAAATTTACAGTCAATAATGTATGGTATTTATGGTATGGAAGACACTAAGGACAGGACCTGTGTACATATATGTATGTAGATCACCAGTACATCGCTGGCGAGCTTTCCATTTGGTAGTTGGCTGTGCATAGCCCGCATTACACTGTGCGTTATCACATACCCAAGAATAAAAAAAAATCACTCATCACAAGTTTTAATAAAATATATGTGACCTTCTCCAAGAAAAGGTACCTAGTGTGTCGAAAAACGGCTTTGAACTTAAGAGAATGAAAGTGAGAAAAACATTAAAATTTTTTTTTTTTTGATTTTTTCTGAAAACTTCATTTTCACATACTAGGTCCCATTCCTCGGAGAATATCACATATATAGATTTTTTTTAATGATATGCCGAATATATTACTGATCACTTCTTTTCAGTTACTTCCCAATATTCCCGCAGGCTCAACAAATTCATAATAAAATAAGTCAGAGCGCTAAATTCGGCTTAAATCTTATACATATGCCCTTCACAGAAGTACGCATATAGTATATAAATACACAAGTATATACACACATACATATTAGTTTTGTAAAAAAATGTTTTTTTCTTTATTAAAAGAAATTAAAAAATGTTAAACTTAATTGTAAAAATTACCAAAACATCAAACCATAGTGATGAAGGCATAGTCACTGGTCACTGAATTATACCGACTTCAGCAGATACTAACCCTAATGTAACATCAGAGCGCCCTCCTTCGTTGTGTAGCACAATCATCGGCGAAGTAAAATAACCAATAAAATGGCTACTAATCACAGCTTCAAAAATTTAATACGCCTCATTCAACACCAGAGGCGCTGCAACAGTGCATTATTAAAAAACGTGCAAAAAGCAGAGTTGTAAAAGAATGAAGCTTTCCTCTATCTCTTATTTCACCACCTGTCTTCACTATCCCTTTCTTTCCTAAAGAAGGTAACACCTAGTAATAGTAGTAGGCATTCATTGCCTGAGTGTTACTTCTCTTTAAAAAAAAAAAAAAAAAAAAAAAAGCAACCAATTTCCATATTTTCGGTTTTTTTTATTTTTAATAAAATATTTTTAAATAGCAAATAAAAAAAGTTCTATTTAGTTGCTTTTACCAAAAAAAATATTTAAATTTTCCAGCTTTGGAGCTGTGTTTTTTATTTTTGTGATTTTACTACAAATGTATTCCTTTCTTATATATAAAATATATTTAATTTATAAAGAAAAAAAGAAAAATTAACTTTGCTTAGTTACTTTAATACACCAAAAAAATTTAACTTTCCAACCCTGCAATCATCCTTTTATTTTTGTTTTCTTATACCAATTTATTTCTTTTAAAAATACAAAATATAGTTAATTTATTTATAAAACGAAAAAATTAGTTTAAATAGGTCACTATTGTATACCAATTTTCCAACCCTGGAATCATCTTCTTAATTTTAAATACCAATTATTTTAGCTAGTTACTTTGTGATATAACATTCAAGAAATTTATTATTCGACATATTGTCATAATTATATTATAAGTGAAATTTATTTGCTGGTGGTTAAGCGATGTCTATATGCATTTCATTGTTGCTTTAACAAATCGTCAGTAGACTTCAACCACACACTTTGAACAGTCACAAACCTCTTATCTTATGCACAGACTTTCAAAAACTATTTGAGAATTCAGAAATAATTATAGTTTTAAAAATCACAAAAGGAAAATAAGCGTAGTAGGCTTAGAAACTTTAACAAAACCCAGCAAATAATTTTTATTCCATAAGAATCTATTTTATTTTGCTAGCAAATGAATTTCACTTATTTGTGATATAACAAAAAAAAAGTTTAAATGTTTCAGCTCTGAAACCGTCTTTTTGATTTTGCTGATTTTTAACACCAAACTATTATGAACAATTTTTGACACACCAGTCTAGGACCGAAGTCTCTACCTTTTCTGGGAGCTTCGGATTTTTAGATTTCACGTACAGACAGACGGACGCACGGACATACAGAAGTCGCTTATTCATCTTACTAATTCATTAGCACCCAGAACATATATGTGGGTCGCAAATGAATATTATTCTAACTACACAAGATATACTATTTTTGGTGAAGGGTATAAAAATAGCATGAAAAAAATTTAATTTTTGGTGCTTCAAAAAAATAGCTGTTAGAACAATTTTTATTTTATTTTTTTAAAACAAACACAACCCGCGATGCGATTAGCTTGTCTGCAGAAAACACCCAGGGTGTGGCGGGAATCGAACCAGCGACCTCTGGACTGAGAGTATAGCATCGCTACCACTCAGCCACAGGGGTACCCTAATTGAAGAAATTTTCAAAAGTTTGGTTTTCTAATTACCTTAAAATATTATAAAAAATAAATTCACTAAAGTGCGATTTTGACTCGCACACGAAGGGTTCCGTACAGACACTAAATATGTAATAATATACGAATTTTAGCTTAATCGAATATCTCACCTAAAGTAGACATTTTTTAACAAATTTTAAGATTTATTTTATATATATTTGTTTTAAAGATTTTTTAGTTTTGGCACTTTTTTACGATTTTTTCGTTTTGGCAACTTTTAAAATTTTGGGAGTTTTTCGGTTTTTGGCGATTTATTTCAGTCTTAGCGTTTTTTTTTTTAGTTTTTGTGCTTTTTTCATTTTGGCGATTTTTTTAAATTGAGATTCTTTTGATTTAGCGTTTTTGAACATTTCAAGAGCTTGCCTCTGAGATTGTCAAAATAACATAGCCAATATTACATTAACGGATATAATACCCTTTAATTTGGTTTTTTTTAACTTCAGTGTTAATTCGTGTAGTCTGCATAAAAATAAATTAACGTTAAAAATTTCAAGTGTTTATATATACAAATTGCCTGTGCATATATTACATTCAATATGTTTCGTTGCTCCCTTTGGAATACCCTTTCATTTTTAATGTCATATATTTGTTGGTAAAGGTCTGTAGTTCTTGCGGTTCTGGAGAAAACAGCCTGTGACAGACAGACAGAGAGATGGACCTTGTAAAGAAAACAATTAGGGTTCCTTCTCACTTTTGGTGTACCGAACCTCAAACATTTTTAAAGCCGCAATAATATGCATTTCTTGCCGAAATATGTAAAAAATATGCACTAAACAAAATAAATATGCCAAAATATGCTACTAGATTTTGATATCAAATTGCTTAAAATTGTATGATTCGGATAAATAATTATTCAATACCTTGTTATCTAACACCCAAAAAACATGCATTTTCATGAAAGTCTCAGGCCTGGTAATAAAAAATACAAATAACCCAGCAAGCAATTTTTAACATTCATATTCTTCAGTGGAGTTCTCAATTTAGCTTAAATTTTTATTTTCAAATCTGCTTGCTTTAATTTTACCAAATGCATAACAATGTTATTTATTTGTAACTAGTTGATAATTAAATTAAAATAAGATTTTCTTAAAGATTATCAATTAAATACTGTATATATACACATGCATGAATATGCACGTGCTAATGCATTTTTAAAAGCACATTTTCATGCTGCTGAAGATGCAACATAACTTAAGTTAATTGGCAAATATTTGTAAAGCAATGTTTATCAATTAAAAAGGCTCAGAATGAAAATAACTTATACTTATGTACACATACATATAAAACCAGCCATTTACAGCACATACATACACACATACATCGTACATATAAAATAACCATCCAATAAACCAACAATTTTTCACTCATTCCCTCTAGAAAACTAAGAAGGCCCTTTAACCATTTTGTCCTTTCGTAACATGTTGTATAATTTCAGAAATTATGATGCTTTGTTGCAATATCCTATGGTTGCATTGTTATTCCTTATACTTTATTTTTCCGTTTATTTTTTTTTTGTCACGAAGTGCAGCATGAACACATGTAGTTGCTCTACTTGACATTTTAATGGGTTAAAAAATATTTAAGGGCAGATATTTTTCATATCCTTGCAAGTGTGTTTATATCTACACATATGTTAGTATGTATGTATGTGTGTATGTATGTATGCTTTATGCTGCATAAAAATGTTGCTGCATATAAAAACAATTTCTTCCAGACACACACACACGCGCGCGTACATATATATGCTTGTTAAAGGATGTAGATCATAAGTGTTTGTGTTCTGACAGACAAATGAGTCTGGTTTTTGTTTCCTGTTTCGTTGCGAAAAAAAAATTTGCTAAATGCTTCAAAATCTTACTTAATTGGTTTGTTTGCGGCATTTTATCATATTTTAAGTATTGTAAGCATAAGCACCAAAAAGCTTTAAAAGTGTAAGTAGTTTATAATTTAACCTTGCATTATGCTGCTGAATTGCAAAATGTTATGAATTAAGATGGATTTGCTGTAAGGAGTGCAGTGAAGGAATTATATAAAGCACAAAATTGCTTAATAATCATGAGGAAAAAACTAAATTTATAGAATGTTCCTGGTTTTCTTTGAATGAAATACAACTACGAGTAATTAAAATCATTTTATTTATTTTTAGTATTTTTACATCTGTTTAGTTTTTTTGGTTTAGTTAAAGTCTTCTAAGTGAGATTAGTTCAATGTTCTTAGCTTTCAGGTAGAAGTACGTTGCCTGAAATTTATATATATTTTTTTTTAATTATTTTATGAAGGATACTCATGATAAATAGTCTTATTTTTATTTTCTTCTTATTAAAACTGAGCACCAGGTGGGGAGATAATTAAAAACTTTAAATTTAAAAAAGTCCATATTTTATTTGTTATACGTTTCAGCAAAAATGGTAAGGTGTAAGAAGGTTTGTCGTTTCGTATGTAATTCTTACAATGTTCATATGCAACTCCATTAATTATTATTATTTTCTCTTTTTGATCCTTATGAATAGGATAGTCGAAGAAGCGATGCCCATCTGCCGGTGCGTCTGAAAAGCAGAAAAGCTAAAGACTTTGTCTTTAGCATTGAAGCGATGTGCCAAAATTTTTCTTAAAAGAAAATCCGCGCAATAAAAAAAGGCGGTTCTACGGCTGGAAAATTGAATTTTTTTTTTGGAATATGAATGTTAAATTAATGAAAGCTAATGTAATTTTTTTCTTCATTAATAAAACATATTTTATGCCTCAGAAAAAGAAGATTGGTATTGAAAATCAGCAAAAGTAAAAATATAGCTCCAGAGATGGAAAATGGAAACTAAAATTATATTTTCTTATTAATTAATTAATTATTATACACCCTTATATTTAGTCAATATTTATTTAAAAATCTTGTTTAACCACACAATTATAAACATTTGTTGCTGCAATGTATGAAAAACATATACACATGCTCTTACCACAATTAATCAATTCAAAGTAATACCATATCAGTGCAAGTACATAACTAAGTTTTAATTAATTTTTAATAAATAGAAAAAACATTAAATATGTCTGTGCATTAGAGGTGAGCGATATTTCCATACCTGTTACTTTTTCAAGTAACTGCTACTTAAAATAAAATTCTTTCATACAAACAGTTAATGTTATTGTATGTCTACTTAACAGCAAAGAAGCTTTTGTTGAAAAGAAAAATCGTAAGATCGTGTCAAATGTTTTTTCCGACCCATAAATTTTTGCTTCGAAATTTTTTTTGACTCTCTATTGTTTATTCTTGTTACTCTTGTTATTATTTTTTCTCAAAATAACAGAGCTCTGTTAAAAACAGAATATTTTTAAACCGCGTTCACGGTCACTGTTTAATTTCATTGCTACTCTTCTCGTTAATATTTCTCAAAATAAGAGAACTGCTACAAACAAAATACTCTAAAAACGTGATCACACTCTCTGTATAAAAGAACAGTAACTTATAGCATGTTCGCACGGTCACCAAGTATCGAGGTTCGCTCTCTCATTCGAGGTTCGCCGTCGAATTTTGATTGAATCAACATGGTTCGCCATACAAATTTTTGAAAGCGAATCACATTGGTTCATTTTGAACCTTGCTGCGTACCATGAACAAATTGCTATCATCTGTATTTCTGATAACATATTATCGCTAATTTATCTAAACTCTGTTTTGGCTCGTTCTCGATTTTTACCTTGGTTCGTGCGACAGCTTCCATTTAAATTATTGAGCTTTGGTTTCCACGACATAACCATAAACCCACGATTCGTCACCAGTTATGACCCTCTGGAGTAAATTTGGGTAGCCGCGGACGGAGTCCAACAGCTCATTAGCAATGTTCATGCGATGCTGTTTTTGGTCGAAATTGAGCAATTTTAGTACGAATTTCGCGGCGGCCCGTCTCATGCCCAAATCATTGATGAAAAATTAATGTCCTAAGCCAATCGATATGTCTAGGTCCTCAGTAACTTTTCTTATGATGATTCGGCAATTGGCCAATACCATTTTCTTCACTTCACAAATTTTTTTCGCCTGTTTGAAGTGCTCGGACGTTCGGCACGCTCTTCGTCGTTCACATCTTCTCGGCCTTCTGAGAACATTTTGTACCACCAATAAACGTTGCTTCGGTCCAAGGTAGCTTCTCCGTATGCCACAGTCAACATTCGGAATGCATCCGCGCACTTCATTTAGTTTTTCACACAAAATTTGATACAGGTTCTTTGCTCCATTTTTTTTAATAGGCAAAAATCGGAGACGAGCAAAAATGCGTGCAGGCAAAGCACCTGTCAACAATTAACTGAACATTCAAAATGGCCGAAATTGTCGGCATAAGTGAGAGACATGAGTACCAATATAACGCCACAAAAAAATCAAAATTCGAATATACGTAAACCGCGAAAAGTTCAAAATTCGTGATACGTTTTGAACAAACCTCGTATATTAGGCATGCGATCTTTGGTTTTCAAATCCTATTTTTCAGTACTTTACATTTCGTAATGAGTGATTTTACCTGCAAAAGTTTTGCATACTGTTGCATAATATATTATCATCATCTAACTTCACGTTCAGGTAAAAGTGTAAAATGAAATAAAGCGTGTTTTTCTAGCGTGTTTTTCTTTAGTTTCTTTGAGTAAATCAATTGTAGCGCCCGCTGTGTGGCATGTGGCTCCATCTTGTTGAAACCACATATCAGCAAGATTAATGGCACGTATAAAACAATTTCGAATCATGTTTCTATACCGTTCACCATTGACAGTAAACATTCTGACCATTATCGTTTTTGAAGACATATGGGCCAATGACTCCTACAGCTTATAAAGCGCACCAAACAGTAATTTTCTGTGAATGTAATGGTGTTTCGACTAAAGCTTGTGGATTCTTCTTACTCCAAATGCTACAATTCAGCTTATTTAAGCAACAATTCAACCAGAAATGGACTTCAGCGGAAAATAAAATTTTGAATGGGAATACAAACTCAAAATAATTTTGTGCTTCAGCCCATTTGCCGAACAATTTGCACGCGTTGCTCTGGTGTAAGTCGATTCATAATGAAATTGCAAAGCAAACTAAACAAAAAGCAACTATCAGCTGTTAAATGGGTGCTCAAACAAAGCAGTGATGCCAACTCAAAGTTGTGACACTCTAAAAAAAACACCCTATAATTGTCTATTACGTAGAGCAGAAGGTCAAGCGAATATATCCTCAGCAGTTACCACATACAATAATTTAAAATAACTCAGGGAAATCACACTAAACCTGAGCTGTCCAAACTAGTACCAGAGTGCCGAACATCAATCGGTTTCTTATACATATGAATACACATACGCGAATACATTTATCTCGTGTTTCTCTCGGTGGCCAGCTCTGCACTAAACTAATAATTTACCTGTATGTTTTTATATACATTTTATAGACCTTAGTAAGACTTGAAATATATATGTATGCATGTAAGTATGTACACATGTGTGTACTATAGCGATCGGCTTTGACAATATAAATAGCGGTGGCAGTAATGAAATTGCGCATAACTTATCTTGACAAGTGGAAGCGATCATGTTATTGCAGTGCATGAGTAAATCGCATTCAATAGTTCTGTTTATATATTTAATTTTATTTATTCACATAGAGCAAAATGCTGTATCTCCAAAAAAAATTTGTGGCAAAGAATTGACACAAGTTTTAGCATCTCATTGTGTGGATGGTTTTAATAGCCTCATAAAGAGCTGTTGTAAGTTTATTAGGAAATCAATTAAAATTATATTGTGATGGTACTATAAGTACTATGAAAATGTAATTAGTTTAGTTTTCTTCCAAGAAACATTCACTTGATATTATTTTCTTTTTAGTGAAACAAGAAAACTTCCATGCGGAAGTTTTGCCATCCAATGAAACTTGGTATAAACGCCTTAAGGATATATTGAAAAAATTACCAACCGATGTTAATGAAAATACTCCAGATATTTTTCATATTGATCATCCCAAAAATCAGAAAGATAAAATCTTGATACGTAAACGCAAGCACATCAATTATGTGATTTCCAGAGGTGTTGCCGATGAATGCTGCAGTGAGGGTTGTGTTTATGCCGACATCATTAAATATTGCGTCTAAAAAGATCTCTTTTAAATATCCAGTGAATTGTATTATTTAATGCTTTATTTAGATTTAAGCAAAAATGCGAAAGCTGAAAACAAAATAAGTAATCCTGGATGGTCATTCTTTGTCGAATCGACGACGCTTGTTTTCTTTGCCGTTTCCTTCAGGTAAATACATCCATTTTTTATTCATTTTTCGTATAGCACCTGAGGTTAACATGCTTCAGTTTGCTTGGCGTTGAGAAAGTTACTCATTTTTTAATTTGCGTCATCAAAACGATAAAGTATGAACTTTGGGTAATTTTAAGAACTTTTGGATGTGTGTTTCTTGTGCTTCATTATTTGTTGTTTGAGTAGTTAGCTTTTAGTTTTTGAGTATATAATAAAGAAACAATTTGGTTGGATCGACAAAGAACTTGAAAGTTGTTTTTTCGATGTATGACGGGAAGTACGGATGGGACCTTGTTGATAACGGCATATACGATATGGAATAATACGAATAGTATAAAAATTTATGAGTAAAGGGAAAGTTTAGTAAAGAAGCCAACGGAATAGCTAAGGAAAAATCTTAAAACTAAATAATATATATTGTAATGCAATTGACATTTACGGACAGTCATCAGATGGGCATCGTGTCATTTTTATAGTATACTTATAAATATATATATATATATATAAGATCCTTTAGATTCTATAAGGATCATAGTATACTTAATATGACTTTAATGACTATTTGCATTATTCCCGCCTGTAAGTTATTTCAAATAAAGGCAAAAGATTCTCAGTCAACTCAAATGCATCATTAGTGGCATTTTGTTAACATCGTTATGGAAGAATATCAAAAAAAAAAAAAATAGCCGAATAAAGCAGAAAATAATTAAAAGGTGCTGCGATGGCAAAAATATAAGAAGCGTCAGTAATGCACTCTTCGCCCGTCTCTTAAATCGCGTATTAAAAAAAAATATGATAAAAGCCGATTTGAAGAGCCCCAAAAAGACCTTAATGCCTCTTAAATAAATTAACGACTGATGCTTCTAAAAACACGCACCAATCTTGTTTAATATATCAATTTGAATATTTAAATAAAATTTATCGTTTTGAATTTATTGTTTTTGGTAATATTTTAAGTCCTGTCTTGCAAGTTCACTTTAGTTAAATATTGCGGTGACAACTTCATTTATAACACTATGCAACAAATTGATACTTATGGAAAAACTTTCGGTCCTGACAGTATAGCTTCGATAGTACCATCAAAAGGGTAGTAAGCCCCTATACCCAGTTTGGCGATTTTGGCGACCAATTTTTTATGGGCTTGCAAGGATTTCAAAAATCAGTGCACCCTCCAAAAATGGTGTCATCAGTTTTGTTCAACAGCTAATTCATTTTTAGTGATAGCGCTTAGCTTTATATAGCAATAATGTAGCTAAGAGTCTAGCAAACACATCTTGGTAACATCTTATGCCAAAAAAAATTATTTCTTTGTGCATTTTTTTGGTGCAAAAATTAAGGAAAGATTTTTTTTTAATTTTTCCGAATAACTTCCAAGGATTCCTGATTTTTTGCTAACAATATTTGGCAAAGTTGTAGCTACCGTAAAGTTGAAGAACTTTTGTGAACATACCAATATAATCTGAACATGTCTAGGCACCCTAGTAGCTCACAAGACCAATTTTTACCTCAAAATTTATCGTTTTTCACAATTTTTCGACGCGAAAAAAAAATTTTTTTGAAAATCATATAATCAAATGCACACTTCTCCGCTGAGTTTCAGTAACACTTTGTGCAAAGGAATAAATTCTTTTTAGCAATTTTGTTTTGGAAAAAATAGATGAAAGAATAATTTTTGTTCACTTTTTCCAGCATAATTTACAAGAACTAATAATTTTACACTAAGAATATTTGGTAAAGCAACAACAAACCTTAAAATAGTAAATACTAAAATTTTCAACACAAGAAATACAACAATAGCAAAGAAAGTAAAAAAAAACTGCAAAAAAATATAATCTAACTAGTGAAATATACAAAAACCCAGCAAATAATAAGTTTCTAAGCCTATTACGCTTATTTTTCTTTTGTGATTTTCAAAAATATTATTATTTCTGAATTCTCAAATAGTTTTTGAAAGTCTATGCATAAGATAAGAGGTTCGTGACTGTTCGGAATGTGTGGTTGAAGTCTACTAACGATTTGTTAAAGCAACAATGAAATGCATATAAACATCGCTTAACCACCAGCAAATAAATTTCACTTATAATATAATTATGACAATATGTCGAATAATAAATTTCTTGAATAATCTAACTAGTAAAAAACGAAAATTTTCAAGCTACAAAGTGGTATTTAAAATGCCTAGACACGTTCAGATTATATTGATATGTTAACAAAAGGTGTTCAACTTTACCGCTGCTACAACTTTGCCAAACGTTGCTAGCAAAAAATCAGGAGTCCTTGACAAACAAACTGTTAAATATTTCTGTCATTCCGGGAACGGTTGATCATTTCCGGGAACAGTATTGAAATATATCAATAAAATACGCATAAATTTACCTTTTTTAGCAAAAAAAAAATAGTTTATTTTATTTCGGAACTTGCAATCTGTTCATGTAACGTTAATTTGATTATAACAATTTCTCAGCAAACAAACATTCTGATTTGGAAGGACTAACAACTGAGGGTAGCAATGTATTCACGGCTGCCAGATGTGACGATTTATCGCCGTTTTGACGAATTTTGGTGCCGAAAATATCAAATTGACGATTTGACGATACTTTCCTTAAAATTGACGATTTTCAATGGTCCAAAAATCCATTGTTAGAATTCATATATATATTCCTAATAAAAGATTTTGGTATAGTTTTGCAGACTTTTTCTTAATAATTTATTATTTAATTTTTTCACAAAACTTATTTGTTGATGGTTTAGTGTTAAATAAAAAAAATATTGACATTTATTATTTAAATTTACCTTTCCAACTTTGAAATTTTTATGAAAGTATGAAAGTATGTATATGGGTTCAATTAAAAGAAATGCATACATATCGATGGTCTCAAGTAGAAAGGCCCTAACTCCTGTTTTCTTTACGAATTGTGTTTTTCAGTGATTGCAATACATTTCAAACAAATACACCTCGTCACAAAAATTTATTGTAATACTGTAAAAATAACACTTTTACAAGTAGTTGTACAAAAAAGTTACATTTTGAATAGGTATAACACTTTTTATTATGTTTAACCTTCTACTCTAAAGTCACAATTACTTGAGTTAGGGCTTGAGACCAACGATATATTGATCTCTGTGTAAATTGATGTCTTCAAAACACATAAATTGTGAAAAAAGTCGAAGTTCCTATCAAAAATTTCCGCCATCAAAAGTAATGAGACCAAAACTTGTTAATATTTTTGAAAGTTTTACCACTGAGGGGAACAAAGTTATGAGAGAGTAAAAACAATGCGAATGGCTTAGTGTAAGATTCATACATGAACATTGAACACATAGTAGGCTTAGTAACTCATACAAAACCCAGCAAATAATTTTTATTCGATATGAATTCTCAAATAGTTTATGAAAGTCTGTGCATAAGATAAGAGGTTTGTGACTGTTCAAAATGTGTGGTTGAAGTCTACTGACGATTTGTTAAAGCAACAATGAAATGCATATAGACATCGTTTAACTACTAGCAAATAAATTTCACTTATTGAACATGAATTGTAATGTTTTTGTTTTCTACTAAAAACAGACATTTATAAAATAAAATATATGTATACATTTAAAAAAAGAGGTAAATTTTCATTTGTACGATTTTTTTGAAAATTTTTCGGGTATGAAATGACGATTATTTTATATTTTATCGAGATTTCGACTATCTTTCGATCATTTTATCTGGCAGCCCTGAATGTATTGCTTATTTGATAACAAAAGCTTCGAAAAATGCTTCTGGAAAGCACTAACGTAAGGCGGGCTCTGCGAAAATTATATATAAGGAAAGGATTTTCATGCATTTAAAATCGCGTTTTATGTACATAAAATACACATTAAAAATATAAAAATATGTATTAAAAACTAATAAAATATGCATTTGTTAACTCTTTTTTCAACATTTAATAACATTAAAAACTTAAAAAAATCCTATTCATTGCTTTCTTAACAAGCATTTTGTCAAATCATATGGAATACAAAATAAAGTTAAGAACAACTTTAACTTACGTAAATGAATAAGAATTTTTGTAAATTGTCAAAGGTAAATCTTTGACTATTTTTTCTGAATAAACATTTTTTTTGTTTTAGAAATTAACACTCCACGTCAGCAAAAGTTATTGATGCATATTTAAATGCTGCTAGTTCGTTTGTGGAATATTCAGTTTCTAAATTTTAGCTGTTTGAACTATAAAATATTGATGTAATTTGTTGCATTTTTTAAGTCCATAATTGTTTTGTATAACTTTATCTAATTTATTTTTAATTTCTTCACTTATTCTGTCTTTCAGAGCACAATTTTTTTACCGCATCTTTAATTAATTTAACTAGAGCTGTTAAAGAATCAAAACGATCTAATTGGGCTATAGTGTCAATACGAAAGCCATTCTTCTGGGTACACAAATATCAATTCAGTGCTTAAGTTTTCTTTTTTTAATTTAAAATTTCTTTAACCAACCAACCAACCACCCTCCCCATCTAGTTACAATAGGCTGTAGGGGAATTCGTATTCCTCAATACTTTTCTTGAAAGGCTGCAACACGCAAAGGAGCTTTTTAAAACAAAATTAATACGGAACTGGTAAAGAGCGCCAAAAAAAAATTACACAACAATTTTTGAGTTTAAAAGTGGTTTTATCCCATGCTTTTGTATTGTTTTTTTTTCTATTGAATATTCCAAATGAATTGAGTTTTTATCCCAGTTGAACTTATTTTCGTTTTCCTCTTTTTTGTTCTTACACAGTCGTAAGAATTGCAAAAATTCTTTGCAACTAATCAAAAAACACCAAAATTTGTTTTGTAGCATGAAAAATTAAAAAATATATTAAAAATATACATTTTTAGTGAAATATGCAAAAATATGTATTTATTTTAAAATATGCAAAAATATGCACTAACAAATCGATGCCATTTTGTCGCAAATTTGTTGATTCGCAAAGATATTTTATATACGTTGAACTACGACCAACGACAGAAAACATGTATTTACATGAAAATCCTTTCCCTATTTACATATATATTATTACTTCTATGAAGCACTTTAGTAAGGCAAAAAAAAATATTGATGGCCTTTGGAAGCTAAATGTATTGCTTCTAGCTGGCTCATCTCGAACAAAAAAAAAACAAATACCGTATTCATGCGCAACAGCAAGTGATTCTGTACGATTGTCTCCCTTACAAAAATGCTTCTGGAAAGCAGAAATTCTTGCTAGTAGTTATGTACTTTACTTTATTTTTGTTCATTTTATCGAACATAGAAAAACGTCCCTTAAATTAGGTATTCACTGAAAAGCAATATTACCAAAAAGATTATAAAATTCTGTGAGCTGACCTGTCAAAATTTATTAATATCCAAATTTAGCAACAGTATAAACTAAGAGCCGTCAATAGGGCTTAATTTTTTTTTCTTACATAAAACTAATCTTTAAATTTACAACCTTGGTGATTTTGAGCCATATATGTATGTACGTATGTATATATATTTTTTGGTGCTTATGCCAACTTGACATTAGTCCTTCAATCACGCATTAAAATATTCAGTTTTTCGAAATGATATTTCAACTTCTTAACATAAACAAGTAGTAATTAAAAAAAAATCAAAAAACCCGACTGCGAACAACTTTGAACTGTTCACTATCCTAAACGGTCATTCGAAATGAAAAATCATAACAGAACCTAAAGATGATTTTAAAATACCTGTCGAATGATACCCATTTTTATATACAGAGTTTGCCGATTTTTATTTTTTTCGTATGTACAAAATGGCGTCTGTTGGCCGCCATATTGAATTTTTACTACTTTCATATATTTAGTGACAGCCGGGATTAAAGCAAATCTATTGATACATACATACATAGGCTGATAAACACAATACACTTCTTTGCGTCGCGCAGTCCGGGAAGAAGCGATAACAATTTAAAATCTCAGCCTAAAAAAGAACATGGATTCTAATTAACTGATTATTATTGACTCCGCTGTAATCTCATTTTTATTAATTCAAATGAATATAAAGGCAAATTATGATTTTATAAGGTTAAATTTTATATATTCTCTAGAGGACAATTACCTACAAAATGTGTGTGATATACTAAGAAATGCGTCAGTAGATTGCCTTCGCATAGACATCCTCTTTATTTATTTAAACTACTTGCGAATTTATCTTAATTTAAAAGAAAGAATTATTAATATCCTTCAGTTAATCTGTTGGAAGAATGTAAATAATTACGGCACGTGTACGTACGTGAGTTAAAATAGCTTCGTTTTGTTATGTTATTTTCTTTTAGCTAAAACAAAATATGCAAATGTATAATTAACATAAGCATTAACGTACATACATACATATTTATATATGTATATACATCAGGGTGTTAAATCTAATTTGACGCATACGAGTACAGTGGAACACACATGCAATAAAGTAATTAAAAAACGTTTATTTTACAATAAATTTTATACAATGAATTAAATAAAATGAATTTTTGGGGTATTTGGATTTGGTTTTCAAAAGGGTGTTACATCTATAACCACACGAAACGTGTTATATTATATACTTTCAGTTTAAAAAATTGCGTATGTACTAATTAATACAGGTCCTTTCGTCTTTGAAGTTGATTCAGTTCTTTTTATTAACTTTTTACACTAAAAGAAAAGTCTGCATTCAGACACGGAATTTATGTTTTATGTCGAGTACACACTATGACATTTTGTGACATCGCAATAGTGTGTACTAGTGGCGAAATTTGTCATTTCCGATATTTTTCGTTGTGTGGCATTGCTTTCTATATAAAGAATATAATGTCAACGGCCTTGCACACTTTTTGAAAACTACATCGTAAGAAATGCCAGATGTGTACTCAGCATCAGTCTCTAAGTTATTTCCAATAAAATTATGGAACATTTATTAAATATGACAGGTTGAATGAACATAGCGAATATCAATATACATACATACATACATAAATACATTTATAATTATATACGCCTGCATATGTGGAAGCATATAATAATTTGCAATCACATACACACATATCAGTTGGTATAAATAGCAGCCGGAAAATGTAACAAAACATTAGTTTCTTAAAGCTCGTTAACCATACCAAAAGAACTTCTCAGATAACATGAATCTTCTTGGACTTATTTTAGTTGGCTTGTTTATTGTGGATATCAATGGAGACTCAGAGGCAACAAAAAAATGTGGAGAGGAGTTAACTAAAATTATGAAAATTACATGTAAACATGGATTTGCAAATTTGCCACTTAACAAAAAATCAAGTAAGATTACATACAAATTACATATACATTTTATACATTTATATAAAAAATATTACGGCTTTATACGGCTAAATAGATAAATTGGTATGGAAATATATTATATAATAAACCCTTTATTAATAAGCCTTAATATTTTTTTATAATTTCGGCTTTAATTATATAATTTAAATTTCTTTCTCATATCACTGATAAGGAAAAAAAAAAATATAAAAAACATTTATTGGAATGCAAAATTTGTGGGTTTTTTTTTTTAAAGTAGTATGCCCACATATTTATGTATATGCACTTCTTAAATATTAACGCCATCCGTAAATGCAAAATAACGTACCTTTTCCTTGGTACGCACTTGGCAAATATTTACCTAAGTAAGCGCAACCGCTAAATACTAATGAAAAATCTTTTGATTCAGACACATGTGTATTAGGCCGGGTTTACATATGTGTGCCATGTGACACACATGCGTAAAAAAAACGTAACCGCTAATTCCTACTGAACAGTTAAACAATTTCACCCATTAGCTAAAAGACAATTTTATAGAATCCAACATGATTGGAAACAGTTTAAATCAATAAATACATGTCCGAATCAAGCAGTTTTTCATTAGTAATTAGTGGTTACGCTTTTTTTGGCCCATGACACACAAGAAATTCCATATGTAAACTCAGCCTTACGTTAAACAATTTTACACATAACAAATACACAATGTCATAGAATACAATCTAATTGTTAATAAGCACGTGTCTGCATTACAAATTTTTTCCAATTTTAATCAGGAATAATTTCTTAATGGGGCTTAAGTTCAGTATTTTCAATTCTTATTGAATGAAATATTTTTATAGCTAAGCTATTTATTGCGCGATACAGGAGTTAGGACGTGATTTTCGCAACAAAAATAATCGGCACTATTACAGTTATAAATTTATTTTTGCTTTGATTTCTTCATACTTAAAAGCATAGTACGAAAATAAACGAAACAAAATGGTTACTTTCAAGTAAGTGGAACAATAAAAAAACCAAAATAAATAATAACAATTGCTCAATTCTTCTTTTTTTTGTATTGTTTTTGCACATGAGCACAAACCAGAGAACACAGTCGATAATAATAATTTTTGCACTTGAAAGACTGCGTTGAAGACCAAAAAAGTTTACCTTAATCGGTTAAATAATTCTTTTTTTTAATTACTCCAAAAAACCATTGATTACCTTACCTGCAAGGCCATATGTACTTAATTTTTTTATTTTTTTATTTTATATTTTTATAGAAAATTTACTTATTATTATTGCAAGTCTAAACATTTAAAAGAAATATAAATAATTTCTTTCTTTTTTCATTGCAGTAAATACAAACTTTAATTTGCCCTCTATTGAAAGTAATATGCCGTACCCGTATTTCTCTAGCTCACTGACCGGTATATTCGAATTCGAAGAAGACAGCTTTGAAGAAAAAGTTCGAGAAGCAAGAAATAAGGGAATTGTTGACTACTGTTGCACAAGTCCATGCACCAAGTCGCAGCTGGAGCTATATTGCAAATAATTTATGAATAAAAGCTGGAGGAACTTTAATTGCTTTAGAATAATAAGAAATGGCTTGAACTGTTGAGAGTACAATGTATAATATGACTAAGCAACAAATAATTAATGTATAATTAACTTGCAAGATTATAATAATTTTGAGGAAAAAAAAATTGCACGTGCATGTTTTTTTTATATATCTGACACAATCAATTGGTGATATACTACACATGTATTAATTAAAAAAATTACAAAAAACACGACTACGGCTAACTTTGAATCGTTAAATATCGCAATGAAAAATCATAAGACAAATCTAAAGATAATTTTACAATACCTGTCGTATGATACACCTATACTTTTAATTTTTTTTCGTATTTGCCAAATGGCGTCTACTGGCCGCCATATTCAGTTTTTTCTACTGTCGTATCTTTAGTGACACTCCCAAGAACGGAACAACTAGCTGTTTTCGAAGGCCACTACACCTTCACAATCAGCGTTCTTTGTGTTTTGTCTCCTGTGTGTGGTATCACTTGATGTAGATTTCTGCTTTATATACGCAACTTTTATTGCAAATGGAATATGTGAATTGTTTTTGATTCATCGTTTTGTTTTTTCACATGAGCACAAACCAGAGAACACAGCTGATCGGCCGTAAGCCGGCAAACAGCAGCTGCCGGACACAAACAATACATTTATTTAATCGTAAGCCGCTAAAAAAGAAAATGATGGGAAATAAATGAAAACGTTTTGAAATATTTGCGGCAAATTCGATATCATCATATGATATAATTTTATTGCATTCTTATTTAACACATTATATTTGTTTTATACAGCTAAGCAGCATAGCTATAACTGGGTGTCCTAAGCCACCTCTCTGCTTTTTTTTTTATTTACGCAGGCTCGTGATGAATATACGAATTATCAAAAAAAAAAAAAATGGATTTTTTAATAAGCCCAAGAAGCTTATCTCGTGCGAGCGTGAGAATTAAATATCTTAAATCAAATACGCTATTTTTTTAAATCATAATTATATTTAAATACGCACTTATCCCACCTTTTTGCAAAAATAATTGAGAAGCAATTTATTTTATATTATTAATATAACAAAAGAATAACAAAGTTACAAGAAAATCATTATTTGTAAGAGCTTTCTAGAAATAATTAATTTTGAATTTAGATTGTTAGCATCAACTGAAAAAGGCCAAATCACAACTTGAATTTTTTTCCAGCCATATGTTTAATTTTGATTTCTTTTAATGTCACTTTTTTACACTTCCTTTAGCAAAATGTTTAAATTTCTGCTTTGTTGTTAAGTTGTTTAGAGCTTTTCATACATCTTACTTTGCAAAGCTGAAGTAGCTTATAGTACATTGTGAAAATTTGTAAATCTTCTTTCCGATTTAATTAATTAATTTATGAAAAAAATGTCTTAAGAAGCATATAAAAGATGGCATTTTATTTCATTAGAACTTTCCGTGTGTGATTTAAAAATTCCTTTTAAATTCTACCTTCATATGTAATATAAATTAAATTATATTACATATGTATGTATGTATGTTCCTTGTACAAATGAAGTTTACTTAAAATAAATCTACAAAAGATGTTTTATACGAATGTACAAAATTCATCGGTATGATATTAAGTGCAGAGGCTGCTGTTGGCAGCAGCAGTTAGTGTGTTGACTACAAGGCCCGAGTTCTCAATTCTTGGCCAGACTCAGTCATATCAACATCATAGATAGGCATTAGTGCCTTCTACGCTATTTGTAGCAATGAATTGCCGGCGAAGTAAAATAACTAATCAAATGGTTGCATAAGTTAAAAAATAATGTGCCTAGCAGAGTTGTAAAACGAAATTAGAAATAAAGTAGGCTACTCTTATCTCTACATATCTGTCACTTCACCATCTGTACTTGTAAAATTTCTTTCCTAATTTGATACAACACAAAGGGGCCTGTAATTTGGATCTAAGTGGGCTTAAAAATTAATTTCTCTACTCAACTGAATGATCTATATCAACTACGTCCAACCAATATACACAATGTGAGAGTTTTTAAAAAAGAGCTTTGTGCTTTCACACCGACGAGAGTACAACAACTAATCAGATCTCGGCGTGAGCAATGCTTTCTGGTTGTTTTGACAAATAAAATAATAACAATAAAATATCAAAAATTGTAGCAGCTTTCAAAGCTTATTACTTCAAGTGCAAATATGAACTAGCGATTCAATATTGACCTTGTCGCCAGTACTACTGACAAATTATACAAAAAAACATAAAAATTTACTAAGTCGAAAATAAATGTTAAATATATAGGTTTGTCATTCCATGTGTAATTTCCCACGACCCATAAATTATATATGTATATTCTGGCTCATTATGAATAGGGCAGACAAATAAGCGATATCCGTCTATCCGTCTGTCTGTACGTGAAATCAGTTTTCCTAAGCTCCCAGAAAAGCTATAGACTTTGGTTTTAGACTGCTGTGTTAGAAATAGTCCAAAATAGTTTGGTATTGCAAATCAGCAAAATCAAAAAGATGGTTTCAGAGCTGGAAAATTTAACCTTTTTTATGCCATATAAAAGTAATCAACTAAAAAAAAATTTTTTTTTTTTTTTGTTAAATAAACCTTTTTTATATTTCAGTAAATTGGTATTCCAAATAAATAAAAATTAAAAAGACAACTCCAGGGTTGGGAAATTGCATTTTTTTTATATAAAAATAACATACCTATAAATTTAATATCATCAAAAATAAAATAAATCACAAAAATATAAAACACAACTCCAGAGCTGGAAAATTTTTTTTTATTTTATTTTTTTTGATATATAAAAGTAACCAATTAAAACTATTTTTTTTTATTAATTATATTTAATTAAAATTTTAGAAGGAAATAAAAATCAAAATATTGTTCCAGGGTTGGAAAACTAAAACTTTCTTTCTATTACATTAAAGTAACTTTTTGTGTGTTTTTGTTAATTTGTTCAATGTAGTTTTAATAAAAAAAACAATAATTTGTCAGTATTAGTGCGTTAACAAATGTTAAAACTATTTTTTTAATTAAACAAATTTTATATATTATTTACTGAAGAGTTTTTATTATATTTGTTCAATTTAAGCATAAACATGGACACAAATTAGTCTTACGAAGCTTTGTGATATGTTGCTTATTATACTCTCAGCACAACTATGTTTCAAATCGATGTTCATAAGTTGACAGCTTGTAAAGAGTTGTTATTAATTTGTAAATGGAGTCAACATAAATTAAGTATATCGCGAAAGAGCAGTCGTAATTAAAAAATAAATCAAAGGACATCTTCCATTTAATTTTTAAAAACAATATGGAAAATTTCTTAGGGAATAAATAGTTTACATGCAAAGTGCTGTTTGATTTGAGACACTAAACAGTATTGTAATAATAGGTTTTACTAAATAACAAAAAAATAATAATTAAATAAGTTAGCTTAGTTGGATTGTTTTAGGATTATAAAATAGTAGCACGGCTTTTTAACATCATATGTTGTCGAAAAAACCTACGATTGTATTAACTTTCCTTTCCATGTTTGTTTGTGTGCTTTTTATAAAAATCATAGTTGAATTTAGTCAGATCTTACGTGCATCAATTTGTGTTGTTGAGCAACATGTAAAAATTTTCTTAAATACAGAGTGCATAACAAAATTTACAACTATTGCTTATATCGAAATCAAGCTTTTTAAATCAAATATTCTTGTCGAAAATTACGCATAGTTCACACACTATAAATTGCACTAGAGCAAAAATAAATGATTTGTTTGTTTTTTTTTTCAAAAAACTAATATGTATGTGTGTATGTATGCACTTCTGTATTTATATTCTCAATACGTACGTCGGTGAAGGGTATATTAGATTCAACACAGCCGAATATAGCACTCCTACTTAAAAAAAATTGGCCTATTACGAGTATTTTAATGAAAGGCAATTATATTTTGTAGAACAAGCTTTTTTTAGATTACTTTTTATGTCGAGAACACATTTGACATGTCTTGTGTTGTTATTTTGTTTTTTATATGGAAAGCAATGCCACACAACGAAAAATGAAGATTACTATAATTCATGTTGAATTAACATGAAACAACCTTCACTCGGTTCTACGTGATTTTCCCCGACGTTTAAGTATTATGCTCTCCAACAATTCCCCAATGAGTCCAACAAGCTCAGCGGTCTATATAAATTAGGTTCGTTTAATAGTTTAATTTCCTTTCGTAATAGTACCAGCTTTTGTATTTTCCAAAAATTTTACATGTGTCAAAGACTCATTTGGTAGGCCATCTGATCCGTTCCTCTTGCCTATGTACAATGTATTGGCTACATCTGGAATGTATGAATGAAGGTATAAAGTTCTGTAGCTAAAAATTTGGTGATTTCGTTAGTCCATTTTTATTCAATGGGAGAAGCATTTTCACTAAATGAGTCGCTCACAAATTATTTTTAACCTTAGGCTTAAAGCAGAGATAAGGAAAAGCCCGCACGTGGGCACTCAATCTCTCATAAGCATTCGATACAGCATACATTTTACTCTCTTTTATTTTATCACTTATACATACATCTTTATGTTATTTATGTATTTGTGATAAAATGAAAGAGAGTTAATCGAATACTTATGAGAGATTGAGTTGTTTTCTTCCGTACGTGTGTACGTGTAAATAAGAGCATAACAAAGTGCCCACGGTCGGCCTTTTGTTTATCTCTGGTTTAAAGGCACTACTACCCTCTTATGCGGTTTACCCACCATTTCCTCTTACTGCATTGTATTGCTCTTCTTAGCATTGATCACCATTATGAAGAGCAGACGCTCTACGTGCTGTGAGACATTTTCAGCTGAGTTCGCGGATTTCATCAGTCCACCAATAGACTGGGCGCTTGTTTCTAAAAGTTTTGTGCTTTCGGCATGCCCACATTACAAGCTTTTGTGAGAGTTCTAGCAAGTGATTCCACGTCCTTTTCTATGGCTCTGACGCCAGTTCGGTTGTCAGTGGTTCTATTCTTAGCCTATGTAACATATTCTACCAGCTTTTTTTTATAAAGTTTTCTGTATGTATGCATGCATTCATGTATGTACTCGTATGTATGTACATTGTAAATATGTATAAAAAATTAAATTAAGCCAGTTCTTTGCAGGTTTTCTCCTATTTAATTTAATCAGAAAACTGAAGAAATGAGCTAGCTCTATTAATAAATAATATATTCATTTAAGACATGCCTCCCAAACAAACAAATATTATAATGGGAGAGGATACAAGAAGCTAAAAGCAAACAACCATATAAATCAGCATATAAGTACATACTTACATACATATGTACATACTGTTAAGAGATGCACATGCGGTATGAGTTTTGATACATGCACATATACATAGATGTATATAAAAAAGTGTTGCCATTGGGATTTGTTTCATAGTACACAATGTAAATATCAAATAAAACCGAAAACAAATTTGTGTGGAATGAACTTAGGTTTTTGATGTGTCTATGCTTTGCTAAAAGAAATTAACGAAGTTTGTTATTTAATAACCAGTTTTCGTAAGACGTTGACGTTGGAAATCTTGGCGTTTTTGTAGTATCTTAAAGAAAAGTTGTACATGCTTCTTATAATCTATTTCGAAAACGTTAAGATTTCCATAGCCAACCTCTTACAGAAACAGGCTGTAAGTGTGTTATTGTTTTATTGAAAAAAGGGAAAGAAATGTTGTTCATTGAGAAGCAAAATCAGTCCAGGAACCATTATGCTGTAAAAAGTACAGCACTTTGTGTAATGGACCTGCTCTGGGACATGATTCTTTATTAATTACACTGTGTGAAAAAAATAACGAAATTGAAATACCTGGGACGTGTTACTATTTTTGTGGTAAGTATTGACGATACCCGCAAAATCTTGAGTTACGGGTAAATACCCGTTTTTTCGTACCAGTAGGCACTTATCAGCCTCTAATTAAATTGAATGTCAACGAGTTTTAAATTTACAAACATCCTTAGAAAGAATACACTGAGAAGTTTAGAACCATATATAGTTTATTTCAGTAAATTTCATACATAATTTTTTCGGGTTTTTCGTCACTTTTCCACTTTGGATTCGTTCTTACGCAGCATTTTCGTACTGGAACTATGCTATTTATGACTTTATTTATCAAACATAATTAATATTAATAAATTCGCATGTTTGTGTTAAAAAATTTCTTAGAAATAGACTGAATTATAAAATATTTTGTTAGAAGGCTTTTTGTTAAAAAAACTATACGTACAATGTATTTCGCGCTCTCTTTATAAGCTTTCTGAATACTTAAACTTCCACGATGATTAAAAAAAGTTCAACAAATATATTACAAAATTGGAACAACAGTGGTCGCCAAACTTTTTTCTAGAGAACCACATTTTTCACATACACGAACCTTAATATTCCGCAAAATTATAATTAGTTAAAGCATTTTTACATGAGTTAAGCGCTCTTTGCAAGTTTTTGATGCCACTCTAGCTTAAATTTAGTATAACAGGCAATTGAAACTTGCGTATTAATTATTATAGGTATAGGGTGCTAACAACGATATCCACAGGCAAATAAATTTTAATTTGTTGTAATTTAGCGGAACGTATGGTTGGTGTATGTAAAAAGTTTGGCGACCACTGCTTCATCAATTTTGTACTACTTGTTGATATACGTCTATTAAACTGTATTTTCCTCATTCTGGAAGCTTAAATACACAGAAGGCTTATTAATACATTGCAGAAAACATCATGCAGTTGCATGCAGGTAGTCTTTTAAAAAACAGTCAAATAATTTTTTTTTAATTACGTTTTATAAAAAAGGTCATAAACAGTATGATGTTGGTACAAAAACGAATGCATAGTAGAAAAGTGACGAAAAAACCGAAAAATTATATTTGGTGAAAAAATACACCCATGTATCAGAGATTAACTGAAACAAAATATATATGTTGCGAAAGGTGTTAGCTTCGTCTTTTGAAATCCGTTTATAAATTTAAAATAGGTTAATATTCAACTTAGTTAGAGGTTGATAAGTGCCACGGGTACGAAAACCCGGTTTTTTAACCGTAACTCAACATTTTGGGAGTGCTTAGAAAATTTCTCATTGTTTTTGTTTATCTCACTTCAAAAAACGAAACAAAAGAAAATCAAACAGTTTGTTTCGTTTATTATCGTACTCTGCTTTTAATTACAAAGTAATCAAAACCAAAATAAATTTACAACTGGAATAGTTTCAATTATTTTTGTTACGAAAAGCATGTCCTAACTGTATCGCGCAATAAATAGCATAGCTATAAAAAAGAGTAAATAAATTGCCAAAAAAAACCAAAAAAAAAAAATTACCGGTTACTTAATTATTTTTAAATGTCTACGCCAGTTAATATATTCGCTTATTTTGGCGTTCCCTACGAGACCCTTCGTGTGAATTTATTTTTTATTTACAGAGTTTTATTTAAATTAAAAACTCGCTCAAAATGAACTTTAGCTATAAAAAATTAACTCCCAATCCAATTCAATTGAAACTTCCACCAAGCACATACATAAGTATATTCAAATTTAAAACTGCAGCGATAACACTGGCCATGTATCTTAACAAGTGTACCAGCAAATACAAATGCAGGTAGTCAACTTTTATATAGGTGAGCTCATAAATATGCAACAATTCATTATTACTATGAGGCATATGCTAATTTCCAATCTCATACACATGCATCCTCTTAGGCTCTCAAACAAATCATTCTAAAATATCTTCTATAAATAGTGAACCTGACTAGCAGAAGACATCATTGAAGTTTGTGTTTAACAGCAAACAAAAACGCATTATAATAAGAAAATTCCTTAAAAGCAAGCAAATTATTATATTTAAAAAGTTTGTAAATATTTTCTAAAACAATTAAAATAATTATGTTTTTCATTAAATATATTTCCTGTGGCCTTTTGTTGCTTTTGGCCATCAGTGATTTAAGTTCAGCAGATGTACGTTTGTGTGGGCCATCATTAACTCAATTTCTGGAATTGATGTGTGTTGATGGTTTCAATGAAAAGAACCTTAAGGCTAAGAAATCTGGTGAGTTAAGTTTTACTTAAAATGAAAAAAAACATCATTAATAACAATCGTTTATTTGTAACATTTGCCAAGCAGTTCCACTAATTGATTTTGATGATAATATCATCGAAAATGAGATCCAACCTTCGGCACTTTCATCATTGTTCATGGACAAAATTTATGCAAACCACAATAATCTATTGGCTAAAACACGTCGACGTCGCCATGACGGTGTTGCTGATGAATGTTGTCTCAAGAAATGTACCATGTCTGAATTGTTATCGTATTGTATATAATTGACGAAATGTTTACTTAATAATTTATAATTAATAGACTTGCATATTGCCATAATACAAATATATAATATTATACTTTAAAAATGCAAATACTAAACACAAATATTTATTTATTTTTATGAAGAGGATTATTTAAAAATGTTGGTCAATACGTTTGAGGGACTAAAATATGTCACTTTGGTTGCATGTCTTAAGATTTGAAAATTAAAAAATCACAGGAGAGACAAAGAACTCTACACTGGGCTGCAAAATATTGTTCTTTGAGTAAAGCCTGGTACTCTGTTAACAATTTCGTGCGAAATGCTGTCAAACTACATATAAAAGTATTTGGTGTGAAATATTTGCGAAATAAATTCGCAAAAGTAGTACTCTGTTCTGTTGTGAAAAACACGTCAAATCATGTCTTTCCATGCAAAATTAGTCTGGCATCATTTTAGTTTAGCTGCGAAACAACATGAGCAGTGCTTTTTTCGCACGGAATCTTAACAATGTTGCATACTTTCAAGCAATAAATGCAAGAAATTTATAATAAAAACCGCGAGTTGGGCTACATTTAGTACATGTTAAATTTTTCACGCGAAATAATCAATGGTGCTGAAAAATTTTCACAACTTTGAACAGAGTACCAGCCTTAACAAGGGGAGGTATATCAGGAGATTAACATCCTCAATAAGAATCCGGTTTCATTTTAATGTTTAAGATAAAGCAGTAACTCTAAAATACAAGAATAGCTAAACAAGTCCTCGAATTTTTTTATATCCCGCTTCTGAAAGGACAACAAAAAACGGTCAGTTGACTTCTGTAAAGAATTTGAATAAGCTGCATCACTTTGTTCGTGTTTGGCAGCCACCCAGTGAAAAAAAATGGAAGTTATTATTCAGGAACTACTTTTTCTCTACTTCTAAAGTATTTAGAAGTGTATATTTTTTACTTTTCTGGAATCGAGTATTAACAACATCCAGATAACGAATTAAGAAGCTATTTCACCTATGCAAAATTGTACATCATTTGTAGTCTCGCAAATACTTACGACATCTCTTGATTTTTTAGGTAAATGAAATTCCATGTCGTGAGGTTTTAGATTTTTATTTTTAAAAAAGATATTGATTTAAAAGAAATTTAGGAAAATACAAAAAGAACATAAGACAAATTAGACTTACATCACATCATAAACATGACTTCGGAATCACTGAATATGTATCAAAAAAGAAACTTCTTGCAATGACAATCCTATATAAAAATCATTAGAAATGATCCAAATTTGTACTACTTCCGGATCACAAGTTTAGGATCTTACTTTTTTTAATGGGCAGTGATATCATAGAAGAAAATGCAAAGAAAAAGTGTAATTTTTTATGTTCATTAAGCATTATTTCTTTGCGAAAAAAAACATCACTCAAACCAAGGCTTAACTTGACGACAATCCAGGCTTTCGATCTAAAAATATTCGTTGTCCAAACTTCATTGTCATATATTGACAAGAGAGTATACAATTTTAACACACATGTTTTTGATACGCTTTTGACAACAAATATGATCAGTTCGATCACGTATGGTGTTACTTTTTTTCTCTGGCTGTACCGACATGAAAACTCACTCTATGCTTTAGATCAGCTACGCGCCAACACACATAAAGGGTGTTTTTTTAGAGGTATAGAACTTCGAATTGAAATAAAACACAAGAAAATCGTTTTAATGTCCATCAATTTGGCTTTATTGGAAGGATAATTTTATGCCATTAACGTTTAAATATGATTTCGGGCATGTGGCCGCCGCGGCTGGCTCGAATAAAACAAATTCTACAGGTCCAATTTTCAACCACTTTTTCGAGCATATGGGGCCGTATGTTGGCAATAACGCCACGAATGTTGGCTTCCAAGTCCCCTAACGTTTCTGGTTTGTTGGCGTAGACGAGCGACTTCACATATCCCCAAAGAAAATAATCCAATGGTGTCAAATCACACGATCTTGGTGGCCAATCCATGGTTAACCGAATTAATTGCTCTGATGGACGATTATGTCGACCATAAAATGGACGGAGCTTGCGGTAAACTTCGCGAACTGAACCATTATTTTCGAAATAAATTTGCACGATATGCAAGCGTTGTTCTTTTGTCAACCTGTTCATGATGAAATGGCAAACCAAACTAAATATTAATCACTTGACAGCTGACAAAATGGCCGCCAGTTAAAAAAGTGATGCCAACTTAAAGTTCTATACCTCAATAAAAAACACCCATTATTTTGACATTTGCATTTGAGGTGAAAAGCTTTGACAGCACATGCAATTTATTCTTGTTTCCTTGCAAAGTGTGCAGCAAGCATTGTTCTTGCTGAGATCTGATTGGCTGTTGTGCTCTTGTCGGTGTTAAAGCACAAAGCTCTTTTATAAAAGCTCGCACATTGTGCATAATCATAAAATAAGGGCATTGGCAATTTTTTTTTTAATTCTAAGTGATGAGGAGCAAAATAGTGGAGCGCACTCCTGGACTTTTATAAAATAATATAGAGTCCTAGGTAGCAGCCACTTATTTGTTTTTTCAAATTATAATAAAAATTCCAAAAAATAATATTTGAAATTATACAAAAAGCTTTGGTAGTTTTTTCAAAAAATATAGCAGGGAATCTTTTTACATTTCAATATAGAAGAACGTCTAATGATTAGAAGTTATAACACTCTATTTTTTTAACATTCGACTACTGCATATTCTTTTAAGGCTAACCGCGCGTTTCCATAAATATTAATTCATTTAGTGTGTATCAAAAGAATATTTAAAGTTGTTGTGACTGCAGCGGTAAGCGCGTTAACTACCCATAACATGATTTCGAGCTCAAATCTTGGCTGTAGCAGCCAAGACACATTTTCCTGATGCCTGTGTCAATACACGCAATCACGTAAGTTAAATAATTAATAAAATCAAATGACTATACATTAAATTCTACAGTCATGTTGATGCAACTTGAAATAACTTTGATTTAACATTATTCTTCATTTTGATTTAATTGTATTTGAATGTTAAATCGACATGAAATAAGGTTATTTTAAAAGGAAAAAAAATTCTTTGAAGATTACTGCAAATCATGTTGAATTAACATGAAATGCACACGAATCAATTTTAAATACATTTTTCCCTTAGATTTTAATATGAAATTTTAGGAATCTAATTAAATTAATTTCTGTTTTTTTTCAACGTAAATTCTTACACGAAATTTTGCTTTAATTTTCAAAGTTATTAAAATTTTAAAATTCTTTAAATAAGATGTTAAGAACTTACCTATACGGGCCTGTGTATTTTCCATAATTAATGTAAGTATTAAAAATCCTATGCGCAGGTAATTGGTACATCTGGTTATACAGTTGAGCAAAGCCATTTTAATTATTTAGAAAATTTGAACAATTTGGTGTGGGGCGTTTTTGTTTTTATGTTTTTATGTTTTTCTTTTTTTATTTATTAATGGAGGTGGAAAATTGCAAAATTTAACTTAAATATTGATCGCATTAAGCACTTGGCTTAAGGAATTTTTTTATTTTTTGTACAACATACATATACGATATATTAGGATACGGGCGATTATGTTAGTGGATAAGTGTGTGTGGAAAATACTTTACTTTTAAGTTGTAAATCCGCATTTAAAATGTTTGGCATTTGTTGTTGTTGTTGTTGCTTTCCTTTTTTTTTTTGTTCTTTCAACTTTTAACGTTTGATTTTTACGTGTTATGCATTTGTATTATTTTGACGTTATTTTTCATCGTTTAAATTGTTCTAATATATCACAACTACCACCACTACCTTTGGTGGCAAACGCACTTACACACACAATGGTATAAAACACAGACCTTTGCACACATGAGTGTGTGTGTGTGTGTGTGTAAGCAATTGTATGCATGTGTCTGCATAAGAGTGTCTGTTTTGTTTTAGATTTCTAATTTTTTTGTTCATTTATTTAACGTATACTATCACAACTTTTTAACACCGAAGCCAAAAAAAGAGATACACCTACATGCCCACATGTATCCTGTAGCTTTATATCTGCAGAACTTTATCACCAACACACGCGAATTTTTCTCCCGTATTTTATTTCACTTTTTTGCAATGATTTTTCTTTTTTCTTTAGAAATACTTTCAATTTATTTTCTCTTTTTCTCATATACATATATATTTTCTTTTATTTATTTTTTGCTGTTATTTACTTAACATTTTTTCTTTTTTTTTTCTTTTGTACTATCACGCCAAGTCGTTATGAACATGCAGGTGGTAGCGTAGAGGTGGCCTTGTATTTGTATGTGGGTGTGTGTGTGTGTATCGGTGATTTCGTTGATTTAAGCTGTTTTAGCTGTTGTAGTATTTGATATATAAACGACATTAAAATAAATTTCTTATTTGTATTTTATGTCGCCAGAAGTAACAACATAAGTATTTGTTGTTGTTGCTGCTGCAGGGATAAGTCCTTACAAAAATCTCACTTCACGGCTTATTCCTGCATTATACAACAATAGAGTAAAAGTTGACTTTGAACGTAACGATTTGAGCCCGACGTGGCGGGGTGATGTACAAACATAAGTTGCAAAACAGAAATTTTACTTATTGGCAAATGTGTTTTATTGTATTTATTTTCGTTATTTTCGGGGGTAAATATACATATATATGTATATATATATATATATATATTTCTTTTTGCTTTCTTTATGCTTTTTGGTATTAAATTATACCATATATTTTAGACTTTTTTATATTTTAAGCTTGCAATAAACAACACACATGGCTTTTTGTATGTTTAAACAATATACACAATTTTATTTTAATGTTTCAAGGCATCACATGTGAAGCAGAAACGTTAACTTTTTTTGTTTCTCATATTTCGTTAGTTTCTTTAAGTTAAGAATTTCTTTTTTTTTTGTATTTTTCTTTATGTTTGTTTCATTTGCTCCTTAAGTCGGTTTTGCCTTAATATAAACGATTTTTCAAGCATTTAGCACATTTGCTCCTGCTCCACTTGGTTTATTGTTAGTTGAGCTGTAATGTTTTTTTTCATTGTGCTGGTTGAGTTGATTTTAAATTAATGCAAGTGATTATTGTTACAAAATTTATTGTTTGAGTTTTTTTTTTACAATTACAGGTTTTAATTAAATACTTTTCTGTAAAAAGAAAAGAAAATGGAAGAATTAAGAGATTTGTTTTGAAAAAGGTTGTAATTAATCAATTTATAGGAATATATATGTATATGTGTCAACCAAATAAAAGTTTCTTTAGAAACAGAACTATATTCCAGCAAAAATTTGTTAATAATAACTTAAATGTATTAAGAACAACTTTTCCTCATAAACCACATACCGTCTGTATTACTTTAAAGTATTTAAGCAACGACTGTATAGTAAATAAACAAAATATATTATTCTCTGCTTCGCGTAGTAGTAGTAGTAGTAGTAGAGCGTGTGTCTGTGTGTGAAGATATGTGTATTTTCTTTTTTTTTATGGTATATGTTCGAGAAATCTAGTTTTGAACGCATAATAAATTATAATATGTGATAGCAAAGTAAGTAAAACGTATCACAGTTAGATTTTTTAATTCATTTTGTGTATGCGCAATGACTTCTAGGTTAGCTTAGGTTAAGAAGGGTGGTGCTACAAAACACCTACACTTGGAGACCCAGTTGGGTCTATTGTTATTTCCTCCTACTGCTCGTTAAAAATAATATTTACCCCACAACCCTCCTTCCATTTGTAGCTAGAAGTAACGCTATAACCCATCATTAAGCCACTAAAATTCCCATGAGACAGCTTCTGATATCCTCCAGTTTACACTTCCCGATATCACTAATGCTCTCATGGAAACATCTGCCCACACAGAAAAAAGTATTCACCAATGAATGTTTTCAATTAAGAGTTTAATTGAGTCAATTAAATTTTTAATTGTATTAATTAATTAGAGTGGAAAAACTTAATTGATATTATCAAATTGTTTATAGGTAAAAATTTAATTAATTTTTTAATTGATATTACAAATATTTTAATTAATATTACAAAATTATTCATATTACTTTTTTGTGTGCATCCATCTAGGCCTATGACGTTGGAGCTTTGAGCAGTGACAGATAATATGTTCAATGGTTTCTGCTTTCTCTCTTAATCCGCGCACATCCTACAGAAGTCTGGAGTGCCAGTTTCCCAAATGCTGGTTCTTGGTCTGACTGAGCAGTGACCAGTCAACTCGCCTATCACGATTCGCATCGCCTTCCTATTCACATTCAGTAGCAGTTTGAATCTTTCTAGCTCAAGTTTTGGCCACATAGCTCTCAAGACTCTACAATTTTCCCTACTTCGCCATGAATGTTCGTCGTGCTCTCTACCCAGTTTACAATAACAGTTACAATAATCACCTATAGATAGTTTCACCAATCTGTCACACATTCCCTCACCTAACGGCCACCTTATTCTTGCCAGCTTATTGGCAATTTCATTTCTCTCAACACTGCTATGGCCAAAAACCCAACATAGTCTCACACTGTATTTGCCCATAAGAGAGTTGAGGGCTCTCCTACAGTCAGTTACAAGTTTCGATTTGAAATTTTGTCCCGTCAAAGCCTTTAGTTATGCTTGGATATCGAGGTAGAAGGTTAACTTTTCACGTTCAGCTACATTCCTGGCCAATAGCCCTGATGATCGCCAAGATCTCAACTTGGAAAATTATGCATTCATTCGCAGTCTGAAAGAACTACCAATGTTCTTTTCCAAGATAAAGACACCAGCCCCTGTGCCTTCTCCCATTTTTTGACCCCTCTGTAAATACCACATTGCCCTCAATTTGACCCAATAGTGGATAGGGATCCCTATCCGGAATTACTAAAATCAATTTCAACGACCTTACAGTCCGCGAACCCAGGGGTTACGGATCCTTGATTACTAAAACTGATCTCATTTAAGATGGATGTGTGACTTGTTATTCCTGTACTGTTTGTAAAATACAGAGAGTCAAAAGGCGAACTCTTGCATTACTTGTGGCTGCTGCAGTAGGTAGTCGACTTTTTGTTAGGGAAATACCTAACGATTTAGATTGCAAAGTGGTTTAATAAATTTTTAATGTTAATGTAATTTGACCATAAAAATTTTTTAGATTTAACCATAACATTTTTTCTTCTTCTGTGTAGTGCCAAGCACAAAGTTACAAATTTTTGTTGGCTCTATTATTATACTTTCAGTTTATTGACAGTGTTGTTGATGTTGTTGCCGGTGTTGTCCGTTGGCATATACATATTTATGTTGGCCCTTTTTGTTCGTTATTGTGCGCTATGATCATATATTTCATTACTTCTATTCATGGATTGTTATCGTTATTGTTGTCGTCATTTCTTTTTAATTGTAATTGATTTAAAAGTTAAACAGTTCAATTAAATTATGTTCGCCGTTGTAGTTGCCATTATTATTGTTACTTTCTCCGTTTTGCTTTGGTTTCATTTATTGTAAATTTAAGAATTTTGTAGCTTACTTTTTTCAGTTGTTTCATTTGCTGTTTTGTTGATAATTTAGTATATTTGTTAACTGGAGTATACGACTATATTGTCTGTACTTTTGTAATATTTTCTATTTTAACTTTTTTATGATATTTATCTTTTGTTAAGTGAAATCTTACGCTTTCATTTTCCAAGAATATGAAGAGGAGCAACTCTGTAAAGAAACAAACATAAAAACGGACAATGAGAATTAAAGTTTTTATGAGAAGTGCTTACATATACAAATACATATATATATATTCTAGGTAAAAATCAAAAATCAGCTTTTATTTCTGTGTTTAATTTATGTTTAAGAATTTAAAATACGATAAAATACCGGTGCTTTGGAAAGAAATTTGTTAAAATATGTGCAGACGATTGGGCTGGACCAAAATACAGGGACATACATAATTGTTGATTATTGACTCATTGCCTGGCTCAGAGGGCTGTATGAATGATCGCCCAAGTTACTATCGCCCGAAAAACAAAAATGTTACATCGCCCAAAAATTAAAAAAAAAAAAAAAAAATGGGTGATTGTTCATAGATTTTGAGCGACTCAACATTTTTAGATACATATTAGGGTATTTGTTCGCAATCAATAATTGCCAAATTTTCGCAAAATGTTAAAAAACCGAAAAAAAATTGGGCGATTATTCGTTTCAATTCCGGGTGACTGTACGTAATTAACAAACACCCAAAAACTTAGGGCGATTATTCATTTTACACTTTTGGGGTTTTCGGCGATTGGGCACTGTTTTTTTTTTGGGTATTTCTTCACAATGACTAATTACCCAACAATTTTAGGCGTTCCTTCACTTAGCTGTTTCGGGCAATAGTAACTTGGGCGATAATTTTTACAGCCGTCTCAGAGTATTAATGGAGGACGTATGTATATTAGAAATGATGTAATGAGCAGGGCTTTGCCTTTCATGTATCTAGAAATTGATTTTAAGCACTTAACAAATGAAAAATTAAACATTATGGAAATATATATTTTTTTTGTAATTTTTGTTATTATTTACATAAAACAAACATAAAAATTCATGTACACAGTAAAAAATTATTGTGATTCAATAAAAATAACTTTTGCATTTTCTGTCATGACGATTTTTGCATTATTGATAAATAAAATTGTATGCAGGTTTATTGAAAATAAAGTCAATAAAGAAATTTAATGAATCAAAGAAAAAAGTTGGTGACTGAAATTTTATTTTCAGTGATAATTGTTATTGTGTGTGTGTATGATTGTCACATTTTTCAACCCCTTTTTGTCGGTTTTTGCTTGGCTGCGAGTAAAAATAAATGTGTTTGGGATGAATCGAACCGGTAATTTCTTGACTAATAAACTAACGTACATACCGCTCAGCTAAAGAGCAAATATTTATTGAATACGCAAATAATGATTACACGCAAAACATGATTTCTTAAGTTTCTTCTACATGTGCGCATTGCATTGTTATAATTTAAAAATAACTTTGTTGAGTAAAAAAAAACCACAACGTTTTTCGGCTTCTTGTCGGCATTTACACGTACATATACAACACGAGCAATGAAAATAAACAACAACAATAACAGATCACCGCGTTGAGTCAATCAACAAGCAAGATAAATACCAACACAAACAAATTAAATTAAATGCAATTTTAAAATGCGCGGTATTGATAAAATATTATAATAAGTTAGTGACAAATATTATTGAAATTAAAATGTGTTTTCAATAACATGGTTTTGTTGAAAATAATTCTTGTCCATTTTTTTCTGTTTAATAAAACTTTAATTATTAAAAAAATAAGAAAATTTAAAAAAAAAATATGCTTTCTACTTTCGAAGATAACTGCAGCTTTCATTATAAAAAAATCTTTCAGCAAATTGTTATACGATGAATCAAAACAATTCACATATTCCATTTGCAGTGAAAGCTTGAGTATCAGGGATGGAAAAGTTGGTACAATTGTACCATTTTTAGCACTATTTGAATGCCAAAAGTACCATAGCACCCCAATGACCATTTTAGCACTATTGATTTTTTTTTTCTATTATGTAATATAAATACAAATAGCATTAAAAATATAGAATATATAAGTAACCAGTTTCGAGCGCAGGTTGATTTAGAAGTTATTAAAATCCTTAAGAAACGACAGGATATGTATGTACCTTTTGCTCGAAGGTATTATAAATGAAAAATTAGGTAAATGAAGCAATGTTTTCCGATATTTCAAAAATATGTTTGAGGAATGTTATCTATTCAAAATTCATCTGCAAATGTGAAAAATATATTTCCAAAGGATGGAAAAGTATATCCTAAATGTTACTTTTATATTCAGATCTCAGCAACTAATAGTCTTTTTTATACGTTCTGACATTAAAGAATAATATTAATTAATAGTATTAATTAATAATATTATAATCATTGAACTTCAAAGTGCCTTTTTGTCAATTGTTAAGCTTTTACACATATGTATGTATACTATGTGTGCCTTTTTATTTAATTAATAGAAGTATTAAAAAATTAAAACTAAAGAATTTGGTACAATCGTACTGAAAAAAGTACAATTTTTCTTGAAAATTAGTACAATTTCTAAATCTGCTTTCGCATCCCTGTTGAGTATATAAAGCAGAAATTTACATCAACTGACACCACACACAGTGAATCAAACACAAAGAACGCTGTTGATGAAGTTGCAGTAGTGGTCTTTGAAAATAGCCGGTTGTTCCGTTCTACTACGCTTTTGTCAGAATATTTACAACTAACTTTGGTGTTAGTTGTTCATTAATAATTATCACATGTAATTTGGCTTACAAAGCAATACGAACTTTAGCCTAATCAAATAATAAATACCAAATCTACTTCACTGTATAGATATTTTCGAAATTTCAAAATCTAGGTAGAACTTGGTGATGAAACTATGGTTTTTTTCAATTATTATGGTATTAAAAAATTTTTTGCTTATATTTTTTATTTATTTTTTTATTATTATTTTATGCAATATATTATTGCCAACTCGCCTCGAAAATGCCTTCAAGGAGCAAAGGCACATACATTGTTAAATAATTGTATTTTTTGAAAATAAATGAATTTATATATATATATATAAAAAGGTGTTTGAATTAACTTTATTGCAGTTGTTTGGTTGTAGTTTAGGAAAGTTTTCAGTTAATGGAAAAAGAAAACTTGCTGTTTACGGTATAAATTAGGATGAAGATTTAAATTAAAATCTAATAGATTTCGTGTCCTAATATTTTATTTTAATACAAACGTAAACAATAATAGTTTATTATTAAAATAATAATTTCTCCTACAACAGGCAATTAAAATCTTCAAAATATTTATTCAATGAAAATTCTTTAGTATACAAAATATTTCATTTAACTAAAAAAATTATTAACATTCTGGGTTTTTACTTTTTTTATGTTGTACATAAATCATAAATATGCTGCTGTTGCTACTTTAGCTGCTTATCCCGCTTATTACAGGCAGTAAGCAATCATTTCTAAAGTACTGCAATCCTTGAGGCAACATTCGTAGTATATACCACTAAGACTAGAACTGCGACGTTGTAGTCGACGTCGATGATGTGTCAACATCATGCTGGGATACAGTTTTGATAATATACGATTCAGGGTATTTGATGATACTGTATAATTGAGACGTAGATATGGAAATGCTGAAACTGGAGTTTGCGAGGAGTCTGACATATTTAAATTTATGATGTCATCTGCCAAACTATTATAATCAAATTTGTGCGCTGCAATTTACATTTTGTTGATGATAGTAGAAAAATTTAAATAATAGAGAAAAAAAAGACAAGGTATTCTTTAGCCGAAAAGCAATCTACTAAAAATACTGCAGAAAATATACTACATATCGTCGCTGTTTCAACTAACTGACCTAACTGACATTTTTTTTGAAAAATGAGTTAAGTCCTTTACCAGACTATATAAGTCATAATACACCTTGTCCACAATTTTTATGACATGAATGAACGTGTAAAACAACCATAAAATCTGCTCTCCTGTTAAATTTTTAAAATGTTAGTTAGGTTAGTTAGTTAAACCAGCGACAATATGCATGCATATGACAAAATAAACGTAACCACTAATATACGCTTTTGCTTTCAGTAGACCAATTTGCTCTTAAAGCTTTTAAAAATCGTATAAATGCAATAGCGTTATTTAAGCAAGAGTATATATATAGTATAATCCAAACACAGAGGTTGCAAATATTTTGTCAAATATTGGAGTCGTATGACTGCTATAAAGACTGTAGCATACTATCGGTACAATGTACGGCTCACTGCGATAAAGTCATAAGTAATAAGCCAAAATACCATTATTCAAAATCCAAAATCTTTGTCATTTACACCCAATTTTTTTATATTTATCATGATTTCTTACATAAAACAGAAATCATTGACTCTTTTAAAAACAGCAGTTTATTTTTAAGGATAATTTTGAAAAAAAGAACCATAGTGGCTTCACTGAATTCTCAAAATTTAGTATATATCGAAAATTTCCTATACAATTTTTCCAAAAAAGAACACCGACTTCAATGCAGAGATCTGACAGAAGAAGATAAGAAGTACGTGAAGTATAAAAATAAATTTTAATGGGCGTGAATCCGCCCATTTTTTAAAAGCAAGATTATGTATTTTTCAGAGCTCATAATACGTGTTGAGTCTTGTAAAAATCGGTAGAGTAGAACCACTTAAAATAATATATTAAATTTTAATGGGCGTGACTCCGCCCATTTTTTTAATGTAGGCTTGTGTCTATTTTAGAGCTCAAGGTGTGTGGTAAGTTTCGTAAAAATCGGTTTAGTAGAACCGCGTGAAATATTATAATAAATTTTAATGGGCGTAACCCCGCCCATTTTTTGAACTTTCAAATTGTGTAATTACAACAACCAAGGGTGTTTGATGGGTTTCGCAGCAATCAAATAAGTTATTATTAAATATCATAAAATTAAACAATACATAATAAAATTTGAGGGCGTGTCCCGCCCACTTTTTTTACAATGAGACCAATTGGAAGCTATACCCTCTCAGATAAAAAAAAACAATTTTTACAATCGGTCTAAAATATAACGAATTATGAAGTAACACCCAAAAAAATAAAATAAATAACCTCCTCCTTTTTTTGAAATCGGTTAAAAACAAAATTAACTGCGTCACTAGATTTTGTTGAAATCGACTGAAATTTTTTTTTTCAAGCACACTTCAATCGACTTTAATTAAAATTCAAAAAAGCTTATAAAACTCCATGTTTTATCAGCAAGTATAAAATGGAGGAAAAGCTTGTACATCTTTTAACGGTGCAAAAAAATAAAATACAGCCCTTTGATGTTATCACACGGTTTAAATTATTATCGATTGTGAGCTGCTCGAACTTTGTCGACAGCTTGTTATTTGTATATTCTCACACACTCAGGGAATAAAGGCGTTGCAAAATCAACAACGCCTGTGGTCATTATAACACCCCTCGTTGTCATTTTGTTTTAAGAATGCTAGTTGAAAAACTTGTCCACGGACGTGTATGAACTGGCAAGGGTACATTGTCAAGTCTTGCTTATCTATTTATTGACAGCGCTGGCTGTCAACATGTAAACATTCTTTGTCAATACTTTATTGTCAAATTGACACGTATGATGTCTGTTACTTTTTCTCTGAGTGTACGGGATTACGTGCACTTGTGCCCGATTCGTAACGTTGCGGCTTATACAAAATAATTTATATAATTTTATATATTTCATACTTACTACGATTTAGTAAGAAAGCATTGCGTTTATGAATTTTTTTATTGAAACCCGACTTGCAAAGCACTGCCATGGTATTGGTTAACGTTTTATCACAAAAACGTTGGACGGCTTCCGTTTCGAGCCACATGAAGGCGCACATAAGAAAAATCGATAAGTTTGTTAAAATGAATGCCTTTTGCATTTTGCACCGTATAATATCTAAAATGAGCTGATGAATCCTTTTAACAGCTTTTTGGCAAGATAAGTTCTAAAAAAGCGTTTGTATTTATATTGCGGAGTGTATTTCCTCCAAGATTTATGTTTGTGTATTTTTCGCGAGTCCAACTTGATTTTTTGATAAACAAAGAACTTGATCCGCTTTCGACTAACAGTTTGGAAACAATGCAATATCGTTGCAACATCATGCCCTATTTATTGCACCAATTCTGCATTGATGGAACCGTTTTAAATAAAAATAAATACTAAAAATAAGTCAATTTCATAAGAATTCCTGTGTAATGTTGTAATTATTTCCCTGGTATTTGCAATTCATTATTGTTAAGAAAACTAACAGGCCCTACACAATTCGAGGAAATTGCAAGAAACTAACGGCTTAAGTAATTATTTCTGAGAAATGAATTTTCTCTTTCATTTTGTTAAAGTTTTTGCATTTGCTTAAAAGAAAAGCACCAAAAATTTTTGTGTATGCAACTTAAATGGGTACTTTTTCGAAAAATTACTTCTTCAAAAGGGTATTTTTTGGAAATAGTACTTTTTGAGAAAGATACTTTTCGGAAAAAGTACTTTTTGAAAAAGGTACTTTCTGAAAAAGGTATTTTTTGGAAAAATTACTTTTTGCAAAAGTAGTTTTTGGAAAAAGTACTTTCCTCAAAAAGTACTTTTTGGAAAAACTACTTTTTGAAAAATGTACTTTTTTGAAAATAGTACTTTTTGAAAAAGGTCCTTTTTTAAAAAAAAAGTACTTTTTGAAAAAGGTATTTTTTAGAAAAAGTACCTTTTGAATTAATTAATTAATATATAAGAAAATTAAACCAAGTCCTGGCTTTAGCTAAATGCAAGTTGTGAAAATGGCCGTAAGATTCTTAATAATCTTATCGATAATAGTGTATGATCTTATCCATCATAGTGTATGATGTTCAAACTTGGACAGTGAAAAAGGCGTTTAAATAAGCGCTGGCGAAATATGAGATGAACCACGAGCGGTACGATCTTCATGCCAATTGAAATATAATAAATTGCATAACAGACAATTCCGCTGGCTTGAACACGAGAAGAGCAAATAGTGCTCCAGCCTATAAGGCATACAAAGAACGATAAAGAGAAATGCAAAAAGGCCTTCCCAACAATGTTTTCGATATTTGCTATTATAAAAATCTATAAAAGAGGAAAAGGGATATTTCTATATACGGCAAATCCACTCACACATTCGTTTATATCTTCATACCCATAAAAACTTATTATTCAAATAGTTAAGCATAATCATAGTGCGTGTGTGTGTATGTGTGTGTGTGTGTGTGTGCGTGTGTGTCTTCTGTAGTTTGAGTATTTTTTTGATCCTAAGGAATACGCAAATATCAAGGAAACACATCCATCCATCCAATCATATAAAGTTTTTTAATACATTCTGTTGTTTACCTTCTTCAACTTATTTTATGATTCAACGCTTAAATCATTCATGCAGAAATTGAACATCCCATCTTGTTTAATTTTCATCAAAACACACATAAGCATACAACGCATCATGTTTTTCTTTTAGTTCTGTACTCGTATCTCAGAGTGGAAAACATTTTTTTATTCAAATTTTTTTACTCTTATTTTTCATTTGAAGCATTTGATATTGTTTAATAAGAAGATATGAAAACTGTATTTTTCATTCGCTTAAAAGTTTTGAACAAAGAAAGTCGTACTGTGTTGCTGCTGCTACTCCAGTGCCAAAGTGAGTGTTTGTGCGGTGTTTCTGTGGTTTTTTAGAAAAGTTTCTCATTGTTCCATACCAATGTAAGTTTTAGTTTCTTAATAAAAAAAAATTCATATTTGAGTTTAAGGAATTTCGCTTTCAGCTTTTTTTTATGAATTAACTACAGCAAGAATTTAAACATAATTCTCTTTGAAAGCGTTTGTAGTGATTTGTTTAAGAGGAAAAACATTTTGCATAAACGTAATTAAAAAAGTTTTTTTTTTAAACTTATTTTTGGAACTCATTTTATTGCTTACAAAAATTTAGTTTTTCCAAAACATTTAGTCTTAACAAAATTTTAAACTGTGCTGTAATACCTAAATATAAAAGTTTGTTAATTTCTTCTTTACATTTTGTTTAGTTACTTTTAAAAATTAAAATTCGTTGTCACAAATAGAAAGGCCCCAACGAACGAAATTGATTTTTTCAGTGATTTCAGTACATACATTTTACACATATACACCGCGTCACAAAAATTTATTGTAATAGTGTAAAAAAAAAAAAGCTTTTACAAGCAGTTGTACAAAGCAGTTGTACGGTGTCTGGTAGCAGATTTATATGTTCAAACTTAAATAAAAAACGTAATAAATGATACAAAGTGTTGTTAAGAGCATTGAAAGATAGAATGGAAATGCGGATTTTATTTTTAAAGAGTATGTCATCCAGATGTCTTCCGTCGAGTTGAACACACTGTTATGCCTTGTGTTCTGCGCTGCACGCTGTAGTAAACTTGGTTCAATTGAGCTGATTTCTTGACGCATATTTTCCTTTAAAGCCACAAGAGATTAGATATTGTCATTATAAACCCTCTCTTTGGGGCGACCTCAGTGGTCATGGGATGTCCCCAAAGCGACTGATCAGTTTTTGGAGAAAATTTTCCCGAAGCAAACTCATCGAAGCTCTGGCTGTGTGTGCAGTCGCCCCATCCTGTTGAAACCACGTGTGTGAAAAGAACAGTAGATCAACTCAACAAAAAGAATTTCGTAATCATGCGTCGATAGTTTTCACCGTTGACATTCGTCGCCTGGCTTCGAGAATTTTCGAAACAAAAATGGTCCAATTATCTCATGCGTGGAGAAGACACACCAACAGTTACGCTAAAGCAATGCAATAGTTTTTGATGTTTCAATCCAAGGTTGCGGGTTTGCTTGCTGACGTGGCCGTTTAAGTAAAAATGAGCCACGTCGCTCCAAAAAAATGGGATTTACAGTGCGAAAACGCTCCAAAATCGTTTCACAAAAATGTTTGCGTAAATCAAAGTCACTTTCTTTCAGTTCTTGAACGATTTGAATTTTAAAAGAATGGAACTTCAGATCCTTTTTTAAAATTTCACGAATAATCGCTCTTGGAAGTCCCAGTGAGGCTGCTCTTTTCGGTATTGAAAGTCGCTGATTTTCACGTAAACTGCTTTCAAGCAGTTCAATGTTTTCGGGAGTCCTTGAAGATCGACGGGCCCCTGGCCGTGGGACATTCATAGCCAAAGCAGTTCCGTGGAATCTTTGCACCCACGAACGAATTAAATTTACACTCGGTCCATCACGTATTCGCCGAATACCGAACTTTGAACAAAATTGTCGACGAGCAATTACGTAAGAATCATTACTCTTAAAAAATGTATCCACAGCGAACGCGCGATACTCACTGGACCACTGAGACATCGTGACTAGACTTGTATCGAACTCATTCAGTATCTCGTTTTTGACACAAACCTATAATCAAGCCCATTTAAATTACATGGGTTTGACCAATGAAGCCTTGACTAATGAAGCATTTAATTCTTCACCACAAACCGCAGGCCGCTGAATTTATTGCTATTTTGTTTATTTTATTTAATAATAATAAATCAAGCAAAATTAAAATTTTTAAATTTTTTTTAAAAAAATATTTTTTATTTTTGAACTAACAAAACTTGACTTGTAAAAGTAAACAAAAAGGATTTCAGAAATGAATACGGTAGCATTATTTTTGAGAGTAAAAGAGAATCGGCATAAACTTCAGAAAAGACGACGAAAAGAGAGAATGGCTGTACCTTTATATTTTTGTATCATGCTCGTACATATTAGAGATGGGCAAATGAAAAAAAAAGTATCGATATATATCGTATCGATATTTTTGATCAGTATCGATATATATTTTTTTAAAACATCGATATTTCGATACATCGATATTTTTACCTACAAATATTGCAAAAATATTAAAAATTTTAAATAAATACAAAACAGTTCACATATTCCATTTGAAGATGTAGTGGCCTTCGAAAACAACTAGTTGTTCAGTTTTACTACGTGTTTGTCAACTAAGGCCGGGTTAACATCTGTGTGCCATGTGCCACACATGCGTAAAAAAAGTGCAACCGCTAATTACTAATAAAAAACTGTTTGTTTGTATTTATTAAGTTAAACTGTTTCATAGTTTAAATCAATAAATACATGTCTGAATCAAACATTTTTTCATTACTAATTAGTGGTTACGTTTTTTGGGCATATGGCACACAACAAATGCCAGATATAAACTCAGCCTTACTTTGGTATTATTTGTTCATTAATAATCATCACATGCAATTTGCCTTTAGCCTGATCAAATCAAAAATATAGAAACAAATAAAGTTCGAACAATAATAATGAAAATTAACTAAAATTATAATGGTTGCCCTGCTTCCCACAGGCTGATTCATATAAAACTGAAATAAGCTTACAAGAAACATGAGCAGGGAACTAAGTTTTTTGTTACTCCTCATCCTGTGTTTCACAGAATAATAACAAACTTTGCGTCTGGAAAAGTTCTCACTAAAGTTACGGAACATAGGCACTGGCTGAGTGGGGTCACCTTATAGATGCGCCTTGACTGCTATTATAAAATGTCTCTTTTAAAAATATTGGAACCCGAAACTCGTATATAAGAATCGATGTATCGATATATCGGTTTTTTAAATATCGGCGATATATATCGATATTTATTTTCTCAAATATCGATATTTTGATATATCAATATATTTTAGCTCATATCTAGTAAAAATCCTAAAAATATAATTCAGTTAAAACTTGTAGCGAAAGGGTTAAACTGCCAGTGCAGCTGGCCATCCAATTGATTTTTGTTACAAACTATAAACGACCCATACGAGTCTCTGTCTATTCGGTTGTTGTTGTTGTCCAAGCTAAATATTTATCTATATATCCAAGGATTTTAATTTGAGCGCCTGAAGGTATGCTGCAGGTAATTGAATCTGTAAGCATTTGTTTTAAATTAGTGAAACTCCAACAACATTTAAACATCTGGTAACTTTGTTGAGTGTTCTTGTTTTTGTTGATATACAAGAAAAAATAGAAAATCACAACAACGTCATCACATCTGTAGTGCATATGTTGCTAGTTATAGAATTTGTAAACAAGAAGTCGGTTAAAGAAACCGAATGGCCGGCTACAGACGACAACAAAAGTTCTGTGCTGTTTATTAAATTGAATCAATTCTTTTACTTACTTTCTAAGAAGAATGGTGTCGCTATACTTTTATCATGAACTGTGATGGCAGCAACAATTATCAATATTAAACCGAACCGAAACCGAAAGAATTAAATAACTTTTTAAAACATATTTTTTCTATACACTTGATTTCGCACTTGCAAATACATACATACATGTATGAAACTGACAACAGACATTTATTTATTTTTCTTTTAGTGCGCAACTGCCTCTTTATTTGCTAATTTTATTAATGCTTCTTTCTTAACACTTTAATCCCGATATAATGCACATGCACAAAACTTTGCTTTTATATTTAAATAAAACACTTTAATTTATGAAAATGCAATTTCTGCGGAACAACGATGCGTGCTGCGTTAAATTTGTTCAGAAACTACCGAAAATTTGTATTCCTTTTGTTGACTGCTACGTCAGGGATGATAAATCAATCACGCGGGAAAAAATTGTACTTGGTGCGTTAAATATTGTACCTTTTTCGCTCGGTAGTAAAATGACGAAACAAAATTAAACATGATTTAAATTTAAATATCGAGTTTAAATAAAAGTAACGAATGTAAAAAAAAATAAACAAACTAAGAACGATTAGTTAAGAAGTTGGACGGATATAAAAATATTTCTGACATTCTCAAAAATTTGGCAAAACTTCAATCCAAGAATTTATAAATACACGTCATGTTTAACGGAAAAATATTAAATTTTGAAACTGGAATTTTTAAATTTTAAGCCTTATGCAAAATTAATGATGGAAGAATATTTGAGGAATCTTTGACAACTTGCGTCAGATATGATCACATTATAAATAAGTATGTATGTTTTTGACATGTGGAATACCTATATATTTTGCACATGGTGAACTTGTATATACAAAGAGGGCCGGCCTATCAATGTCGACAAAGTTCGACTTGTCGCACACTTACAAAAAGGCCACACAGAAAGTTATTCCCTTTAATATTAAATAGACTTTAAATAATACTATCGTATGCAGAAAATAACAATTAAAATAAAACATATTGTTATGTAAATAGTTAATATGTACACAGAAAAAATTATTTTTGAATTTTTTTTCAATTAAGTGATTGCTTAGAAAAAATAATGTATTTGATTAATATTTTAATTGGATATATATTTATATTAATTGAATTGAAAAGAAGTGTTATCAACAGATCTTAAATCAGAATACTATGAAATGGTTAAACATTTTTACAAAGTAATTGTATGTAATAATGTAACTTTTGTTTTTATGTGTGAAAATCGAGCTGTTTTTTAAAGTATGCCACATTGTTTTGAAAAAATATTTTCAATTAAAATACCCAATTAATCTTTTAATTGGTTTTAGTATTTTGTATGGGAGAAAAAAAACTACTCAGCTTATTTTTTTTTTAATTCGTAGTAATTTTGACGTGCGTTGAATAAAAATAAAATATTAAAATAAAAAAAAAACAGAAATTAATTTTGTTCCCTGTTGCTGAGAAATAACAAGCAAATAACAATGAAAAATACAACCTTATAGACCAAATGTGGATGGCAAAGTTAGTACATTGGCGGTATTTGGGGTTCGATGCAAATGGTGTTGCAAGTACAAATGTAAAATATCGTAGCCTCTCTTTAATATCCAATCACAAAATGCACACACAATTCAAAAAAAGCTACGATATTCTGCAAGCATATCAAACACCGAATACGGCCATTGTATAGGTACTTTTTGCACCATTCGACCTTCAAAAGCCATACGATGTATCAGTTAGGATTTTGCCACAAAATACAAATGTGTCCATTTTTGGAAATTTTTTATACAACACATCATTTCTTATATTTTTACACTATTAGAATTTTTCTATATTTCAATTACCATTTTAATTGAATCTTTAAAAAAAAATTTTAATTCGTTTTTTAATTGAGTCTTAAAAAATATTTCAATTAATTTTTTAATTGGACCTTTAAAAATATTTCAATTGAATTTTAATTGCATCTTTAAAGAACCATCAATTAAATTTTTAGTTAATATAATATTTTTTTAATTGAAAAAATCAAAAAAAAATTTAATTAAAATCGATGAGTTAATACTACAATTTCCGTGATTGGTTAAAAACTAAATAATTTTTTAACTGAATCTTGTTTTTTTTTTAATTGAATCACTCTTTTCTGTGTAGTGAATACATTTCTTATTTCTTATAATAAAGGCAAATTTGTTGGCCTTTGAGCCCTAGAAAGCCAATTTATTGTGGTTGTACATAAAGTCTGGCCTGAAATAAGGATCGTAGTGTCATATTTTTTACGAATTTTGACATTGAGGCGTAAAAGATACAATACTTAATAACATTTACTTTAAGTAGTGAAAAATATAATTAAAGTTACATATTAACTCAACATAAAATAGATATGCTTATTTTCAGATCTTAAAATATAGACGCAGTGTGTAAATGTACACGAGACCCTTAAACTTGTTTTTATCCCCACATAACTTTGTTCACCTCAATCGAGATTAAATTTTAACCATAGTTAGACTTTATCTATGTTACCTCACATGTGAAGTTTGAAAGTTTTGCGATAAAAGCTTCCTGGGATATAGACGTGCAAGTGTGCACTCACTTATTCACTGACTCACTCATCAAATTGATGAAGCACTTTCGCTATAACTATAGAGCTGTAATTTGGTACTCAAGTAAACCTAAGTCAAAAAAATCTAACAACATGGAAATTTAATTTTTTATTGAAATTTTGCATACACGTTTCAATCAGTGATGCCAACTACTTATAATCTAAACGCGCTATTCTTTTCCGCAAAACGCGCTAGAACGCGCTAAGTTACAGCATTGTAAACTATTTATAACAAAAACTCGCCATTTTCCTACGCGCTAAATTGAATTTTAAAAAAATTCGATGTATGTACATGTGTATTAGTAAATACAATTGATTTTTTTAAGTAGTTCGTAGTTAAAAACTAAGTTTAAAGCATTTCATTCATGCGATTTTATTAAAACTGTACATATACGTTGAATTTATTATAGACTGTGAATTTTCGTGTTGAGAAGTGGACGTCACTACGCCAATGAAATTATAGTCTTCTGTTTATGTATTTTGGCTTGTCAGATTTAGATCAATTTCTTATTTGTTTTTTATTAGCCGTTTCTTACGATAATTTAGATGAGTGATAAGCGCTGAGCACAACAAAATATTGAGTTAAAGAAGTGGGTGGAATAAGCCCGCAGTAGAGAGCTGAATTTTGATACACAAATAAATCTAGATCAGATATCACCTAGAAAAATCTAAAAACACCTTCTTAATACAGAGGGCGTAGACATGCCCTTCAAACTCAAAATTAGGAATTTAAGTTAAGACGTTTAATCTTAATCGATTTTATTGAAACTTTTCATACACATTGCACATATTCAAGGCAACAATTTGCTGTTTTGAAAAGTGGGCGAAATTAAACCCATAGATCTTAGCCTACTCTTTCATGTACTTCTGCTTAATAGATCTTAATCTATTAATTATGTTTTTCTTATACGATTTTTCCTATGAATCTTTACATGAACCATAAGCTCTGACCATAGCATAATCCTGAGATAGAAAAGTGAGTTTGGTCACACCCATAAAAGTTTTGAATCAGATTAGCAATATCCCAGGCAGAAATTGCCAACCGTACAAAATTTGTAGCACTGGGGAATCACTTTTACTCAAGAAGCCAAAACGGTTTGCCATCATTGCAGCTTACAATCTGAGAAAAAAATCTGAGAAAAAAAATGTTTTAGATTTTTATTTGAGTGAGTTAAGAAACAAAGCCAAAATTGCTTTTACTATTCTCTAGAAACTGGAGAGTAGCAAGACTCCGTTAAAATTTGCTGTTGCCAAGAAGGACGCAAATGTCCTAGTTTAATATTATCAAAATCAAAAGCCGAACATTCTAAAAAAGATGGATTACGTATTAGATTTCGCATGTTCATAGTTTGCGATTTAGAGCTATATCAGGGTAGAAGCTCAGTAAATGATTTTTAAAAATCCATAATGTGTTTTTGTTGATGACAAAATACGACAAGAAAATAAAATTAGAAAGTGATTGTAGAGTTCTTATAGCAATTGCTTCAGCGCATAACTAGAAAAAACGGAATTGTGTAGCTTTCGAGTTTGCTAAATTCATTAAATCGCACATTTTCAAATATCTAGTAGATTTTGTTGCAATGTTGATACAATTCCTTGCAATACATACGAAAATGAATTTTTTAAAATTAACTCTTGCAATAACTATTTATTAATTCTGAGATAAGGCACGTGTATTTCATCAATGAAGTACTGGGCAAATGTTATACTAAACAAAATGCTAATCAACTTTACCGGAAATAAAGTTCATTCAAAATGTATTTCCTTTCCCTAAAATTGGTTAATTTTTTCACAATTTTTTGTTAATTGGAAATATTTCACGTGAACAAAGTTTTCACCTCTTATTCCCGATAAAGGCAAATACAATATTTTAGTTTTCGCAATATTTGCCCATCGACATGAAAAACAGTCGGCAAACCGTAGATCGAAGTTATCAGTTCCCTTTTGGCAAAGCACTTTATACGTTGAATATCTTACCACTTGCCAACGTTTGAACCATCTCAGAAAATGCTTTGCCAAGGTTGTCCCGATTGTATTTTTATGCATGGGTTGATACACAAGTATACGTGAATTATGAACTGGAAAAATTCGAAAGCACCGATTGTTAAGCCAGGCAAATATATAATATTATAAATAAAGTACATAATAATAAATTTTGCGGTGTAAATCAGCAAAAGGCATTTAACATTTAAAATCCCAGTTTCAAAATTTAACATTTATCTTTTAATCATGATGTGTATTATTAAAAACTTGCATTGAAGCTTTATCAAATTTTTGAAAAAGTCAGATATACTTTTATATCCATCCCAATCATAACTAAAATTTAAACAAAACTTCTTAATGAATCATCTTTTAATTCTTTTGTTTTCTCTGCATACGTTAATTCTATTTAAACTCTACATTTAAAATAAACCGACGATTACCTTGGCGGCCATTGCTAGCAATATATTGGTATTTCCCCCAGCCAATAAAGTCTAGTTTAATTTTTCTTCTCTTCAATTTGAAAATTGAAAAAGCAATTGTCAATATGCATGCATTTCGTTCCCGCTTTTGGCACTCATCAGTAGACTTCAACGCAAAACATTTTTGAATTTAGTTAACAAACTCCGTATGTTTATAATAAGACTCTTAATACTATATTGAGAATCGCAATATACAAACATAATAAGTTTGAAAGCCTTAAACAAAAGTCTTTACAAAACAAGCATCTTTATTCGATTGTGCATCTATTTTATTTTCCACCACCTTCTTCTCTTCTTTAAAATAATAAAAATATTTCATTCAATAAGAATTGAAATTTACTGAACTTAAGCCGGATTAAGAAATAATTTCTGATTAAAATTCACTATAGGTAGGTACCTAGTTCAATTAAATTTAAAATGTCTCATTGTCTATTCGTTGAGTATGAAACTGTTAAACTTAATAAATACGTGTCTGAATCAAAAAGTTTTCCATTAGTAATTAGTGCTTACGATTTGCGCTTATGCAAAGTGCGCACGTTCCTTAATACTCAACACAAAAAAATGTACAATATTTTACGCACCAAGTACAATTTTTCCCGCGGTAATGATTTATCATCCCTGACGTAGAAGTAACAAAAGGAATCAAAAATTAACGCAGTTTCTCTAAAAATTTAATCAGCTCGCATCGTGGTTCCGCAACAAGTGCATTTTTATTAATTAAAGTGTTTTATTTAAATATATGTAGTAAAAGTAAAGTATATGAGTATATCTCGATTAAAGTGTTAAGAAGCATTAATAAAATATGCAAATAAAGAGGCAGTTGCCCACTAACAACAAAAAAATAAATAAATGTCTATTGTCAGTTTCATACATGTATGTATGTATGTATGTATGTATGTATATATTTGCAAGTGCCAAATTAAGTGTGTAGAAAAAATATGTGTTAAAAAGTTATTTAATTCCTTCGGTTCGGTTTAATATTGTAAATTGTTCTAGTTTTATTTTACTTCCGACAACATCACAATTCCATCACAGTTCGTTATAAAAGCATCGCTGTACTTCTCTTATTTGAAGGTAAGTCAAACATTTGATTTAATATTAACAAGTAGCAGCCAATTTTTGTCATCGGGTGTATCAATTAGGCTTATTTTTGTTTATTTGTTTACAAATTCTTACGCATGCAAATACTCACGTGTGATGCTGTTATTGTTGTTTGTCTCTTTTAACTGTTTATGTTTCTCTGTTTATTAGCATACAAGAGCAAGCAACTGTAGAAAGATGCTTATATGTTGCTAAGCCATTAACAACAAAATTTCTACAGCAAAAAGTTGTAGAGCTGCCAGATTTTATTGTCAATTAAGATTAATAAAAAATCATTTGGCTGCTGCATGCCTTAAGGCGTAAGTTTTAAGTCTAGAAAGTCTTAAGATAAGATATTTAGCATAAACAGCAACTGTAATGTTAGCAGATTCCATTTATACATTTTTTCTTAGACAGTTCAGATTGTTTACAGTTTATAACAGGGACCGTAACTGTTATTAATTCTGTAATAAAAGTCAAAAGATAACAGTGCTGTTTTGATTTTTATATTTTCCAGCAGAAATAATTACATATTATTTTCTGATTTTTATTTTTTCGAGCAAAAATAGTTAGTTGTTTTTTCGGCCGGAAATATAAGTTATTTCCTGATTTTTGTTATTTTATTATTATCAATTTCTCAGATTCCGCAGCCGAAAAAACATGCTGTCACTATTATTATTAATCACTTTTATGATATGAGTATTAATTAAATAAAAGCCATTTTCGGTATTTTCTAACGAAAAAAATGGTGGAATCCCCACACATTGATCTTATCGTAGTAGTTTTGTACATACATATGCACATACATAGATACATACATACATATATATGTATGTTTTACCATAATGTTACTTCCATTTCTGTGTGAATAATTAGAAATCAGAAATTAATTTATATTTCTGCTCGAAAAAATAAAAATTAGAAAATAACAAATTTTTCCGCTCAAAAATATAAAAATAAAAAATAAAAATTATTTCTGGTGAAAAGAAATAAAAAATTTTAAAATCATTTGAGTTTCGAAAAATCTAGCTGAAAAAAATTAAAATGGTGTGATTGCGTTTAAGAAATCACGTTCACAAGGAGCAACATTATTAAAAAGTCACGGTATCGCTCATCTCTAGTATGCAGTATGTGTATGTACACTATAATATTCCAATAATATTTAAGAAATATAATTTATATCAACCTTTTTATGTGTATAAAAATTTGTAGTACTTACCCTGTAGGAAGCTAAGTCATCACTATTGTTGACTATTTTGGTAACTTTTTGGCGATATTGTGAACAGAGCGTCTGCAATTTGGCTTTCGATGTGTAAAAACTTGCGGCAGCTGCATGATAATTTGTAGTCGTCGTAATATTTTTTTTTTATCGAAATGATATTTTTTACAAAATATCTGTACTCAGTCATGAGTACTAACAGTAGTAGTGTAAAGTAGAGTTACCAAAATGTACTTGTGAGTAGCTTTTTCCAATGTTCGCCTAGTCAGTAGTACCAGCGGCAGTAGTTGATTTTCCATGTACTTCTTGATTTTCTTTAGCAGAAAATCTGGGGTCGAATTGTCACATCCGTGAACGTACAACTCGTCACGTAAAAACACCATTTTCGGATTATGACATACGTGAACGTACTGAAATCCTATTCAGCTTATACGATTGACGCATCACTTAATTGGTTTTCATACGACTGTCGATACGATCACGGCTGTGACGAATTGAGCCCGGGTTCAAAACCAGTATTTTGTATGGTAATACTGGTTTAAATTCACAAGTATACTCACTCTGTTTTGAATATAAATATGCAACGTTGCCTGGGATATTATTCATCAGTCGTACTGGAGACAAAGTCAATAGTGAATGATTACTGCTTTACTATTGGCACTTCCTACAGGGTAATTATGCCCCAATACATTCAATATAATTTCCAAATACTTGTACATACACACAAATGTATGTTTGTATGGATGTACATATGGGTTTGTATAAATTCCATACACAATAGGAAAAAATAACAAATTAGCAACAAATTATAGTATCTAAACCAAAAACTAATGACCATAATTTTCGAAAACTTTACCACAACAACTTTTAGCCAGAAAAATGATTTAAGTGCTTAAAAACAAAAACAAAACAAAAACGAAAACTAAATAAACGAAACAACAGCACCGACAACAATGAGGCTCTGGTTATACAGCATACCCAGCATTCTATACCCAACATTTGGAATTTATGCCAGCACAATACAAACACACACACACACATGCTCTCCAACACGTACGTACATCCATTTAAATGAATTTATTTCATTTGTGTTTGTGCTTTATAAATGATTGTACTCATATATCGGTTTTGTACATAACATTCAGTGATTTATGATAGTTTTTATATCAATACATTTTTATGGAAGAAGAAAAACTAAAAATCTTTTTATTTATTTGCACAGAAACTATTTAATAGTTTACTTTTTTCCAATAGTTGTTGTTTTTTTTCGAAATCATTAAATATTTATACATACAAATGAACGTGAGTATACAAAGTTGTCAATTAGGAAATGCTGCCGCACTGTTAAGTGTCAAGGATATAAATTTCTATTCAGTGGAGACATGGGAAAGTTATTTAAAGTTTTACAAACAAGAAACAAATACTCAATTTATAATAATAATAACTTTGGGATTATGGTTACACTAGTTCTCGTAGTGTTTGACCAGAACTTAATGGCAGGACTCTACTTATGCATTGCTTGGCGACTGCATTAAGAAAAAAATTGTTGTGTGGAAAAGGGCTTGGGGCCGATTCGATTATGCTTCGATTATGCAGCTCTCTAGCCATTTCAACACAAATCAAGGGTGGCAAATTTATATTTTTAAATACGATTATTTTAAAAAGCAATAAACGGTGCGGAGGGAGGGTGGCGCCTTTGGAATTATCGATTGTAAGGATTCGTTAGTCACGATGTCGCAGTGCTCGGGTGAGCATTGCGCGTTCGCTGTGGAGACATTTTTTAAGTGTAATGATTCTTACGTAACTGCTCGTCGACAATTTTGTTCAAAGTTCGGTATTTGGCGAATACGTGATGGACCGAGTGTAAATTTAATTCGTTTGTTGGTTGCAGAGATTTCGCGCAACTGCTTTGGCTATGAATGTCCCACGGCCAGGGGCCCGTCGATCTTCAAAGACTCCCGAAAACATTGAACTGGTTGAAAGCAGTTCACGTGAAAATCCGCGATTTTCAATACGGAAAAGAGCAGCCTCACTGGGACTTCATTCATGACATTTTAAAAAAGGGATCTGAAGTTCCATCCTCTTAAGCTTCAAATCGTTCAAGAACTGAAAGAAAGTGACTTTAATTTACGCAAACATTTCTGTGAAACGATATTGGCGCGTTTTCGCACTGCAAATCCCATTTTTTGGAGCGACGAGGCTCATTTTCACTTAAACGGCCACTTCAATAAGCAAAACTACCATTACTGGTCTCCAAAAACCCGCAACCCTCGACTGAAACATCAAAAACCATTGCATTACCCCAAGGTAACTGTTTGCTGTATTTGGATAATTTTTTTTTCGAAAATTCTTGAGGCCAGGCGACGAATGTCAACGGTGAAAACTATCTACGCATGATTACGGAATTCTTTTTGCCAAACCTGCGAGCTCATTCATTGTACTCTTCAAACACATGGTTTCAACAGGATAGGGCGACTGCGCGCACAGCCAGAGCTTCGATGAATCTGCTTCGAGAAAATTTCCCCCAAAAACTGATCAGTCGCTTTGGGGACGTCCCATGGCCACCGAGGTCGCCCGATCTAACTCCCATGGTTTTTTTTATGGGGCTACCTCAAGGAGAGGGTTTATAATGACAATCCCTAATCTCTTATGGCTTTAAAGGAAAATATTCGTGGAGAAATCAACTCAATTGAACCAAGTTTACTGCAGCGTGTGGCGCAGAACACAAGGCTCCGTTTTGAACAGTATGTTTAACTCGACGGAAGACATCTGGATGACATACTCTTTAAAAAATAAAATCTGCATTTGCATTCTATCGCTCATTGCTCTTAATAAAACTTTGTGTCAATTATATCGTTTTTTATGTAAGTTTGAAAATATAAATCTGCTACCAGACACCCTGTGTATCTATACATAGAATTGTGAACAAAAATTTCAACAGAGAAGCATTATTTTATTGCTTACATTTTCCAAATTGATACTTGTGTGAAAATACTTAGAAAATAAATGCGAGTTATGAAACATAAAAATACAGTAGACTTCGATTATAACAAACTTTGCGAATATGTAACAAATTGTATGCATATATTTGAAGTAACTTTGATTCAACATGATTCTTCATTTTGATTTGACAGTATTGGAATATTAAGGCAACATGATATAAGTTTTTTTAATTTATTATGTTTGTGTACGTAATTCTCAAAAATATGTATACTGAATAACATATTGTTGGTCTTTATATAAAGTTATGGTGATTTTTTTTGGCTTTACTCAAAAATTGTTTTGCTTGAAGTCTACTCATGAGTTTCTGAAGCCGAAAAGAAATGAATATAAGTATTGCTTTACCAACAAAAAATAAAATTTGTCTGAATGAAATGCAGCACTGCTCTGCATCAGACGAGCAATTTTTAATTTAAAAAGCAATACAAGTTCACTGATAATCTTTTTTTCGTAGTAGCGATATGCCTCAAATTTCCCAGTTCTTTGTGCGTTATCTACTTCAGGGAAGCTCTTTAGCACATTTAAATTTCCATTTGCAGCGCAACAGCGCTATATACTTCCATTCATTTCTTGTTTTTGGACCAACTAAAAGTAAAGGAATGTCGCGTCCGTCCAGCAGGAATTGCTCATACTCGTATGCTGTTAAGCTAATTATTTTTTAGCAATATTTATGACCATGATTTCCTTTTAGATTCAACAATACATCTTTTATAAAAATAAAACTCCCCAAAAATTTCAGCAGCAGCAGTAGCAACTTATTTAAATGGTGCATAACGGACAAAACATTTAACAGCCGGTTATGGTGCTTTGTTTTTTTTCTTCTACAAAATACTTCCTTAAATTGCTATTTGTCATGCTATGCTATTGTGTTAATAGAAAACTATTACAAAATTGTTCTATTTTGAAATGATTCCTGAGTTTTGTGTATGATGTTAATGAAAGCCTAAAATTTATGTGCTAAAATATTTACAAATGTAATATTGCAAACAAAGATTTTATTTATAAGTTATTTTTAGAAAAGAATGCTGTTTGCTGTCTTCAAAACTGGTTTTTAAAATTAATAAACTGTAGAAGTTGTAGAGAAACTTGTAAGCTAAACTTGACTAAAAAAGAAAAATATATACAGGGTGTTATTTTTAGAGGTATAGAACTTCGAATTGAAATAAAACACAAGAAAATCGTTTTAATGTCCATCAATTTGGCTTTATTGGAAGGATAATTTTATGCCATTAACGTTTAAATATGATTTCGGGCATGTGGCCGCCGCGGCTGGCTCGAATAAAGCCAATTCTACAGGTCCAATTTTCAACCACTTTTTCGAGCATATGGGGCCGTATGTTGGCAATAACGCCACGAATGTTGGCTTCCAAGTCCCCTAACGTTTCTGGTTTGTTGGCGTAGACGAGCGACTTCAGCGGATGCGTATTATCACATAGAGTAAACGTAGTGCTAAAACGATCCATGGTTAACCGAATTAATTGCTCTGATGGACGATTATGTCGACCATAAAATGGACGGAGCTTGCGGTAAACTTCGCGAACTGAACCATTATTTTCGAAATAAATTTGCACGATTTGCAAGCGTTGTTCTTTTGTCAACCTGTTCATGATGAAATGGCAAACCAAACTAAATATTAATCACTTGACAGCTGACAAAATGGCCGCCAGTTAAAAAAGTGATGCCAACTTAAAGTTCTATACCTCAATAAAAAACACCCTTTATATACATATTGATATATAAATATATAAAAAATATATATTTATATGTGTATATATATAAGTACTAGCTTTTACCGGCGGCTCCGCTCGCGTTGATCTGATGTTTTGGAAACTATATATACGGATATATTCTGTATTCGACGTGAAATTAAAACGTGCGGAATTGCCACTGAATTGTTGTTGAAAATGGCAATTTACAACAACAATGATAAATATAAATAGAGCTGAAGCTCCAAAAAATAGTTTAATTGAATTTTCAAACGTATTGTATACCATAAAATGTTTACCATTTAACCTCCTTTTGTCTATATGCAAATGTTTGTTCATGCGTGCATAATTAATAAGATTAAATTACAATGATGCATATTAAATTTTATTGAACTACAGTGAATTTTAATCAGATATAATTTCTTAATCGGGCTCAAGTTCAGTATTTGTCAACTATTTTTATTAATCTGAATATAAAATAAAAAAATCCAAAAACAGAGAATGGATAGTGATACTTACAAATGTATTTTTTATACATAATATAATCATTTCTCATATTCCATTTCATTGAAAATTTACGTTGATAATGATGTTAATCTACTTAAGTAGATAAACATGGGTGCTGATGAAGTGCGTGGCTGCACAGAAAAATGTCGGTATTTCCCCCAGCTAATAAAGTCTAGTTTAATTGTTATTCTCTTCTTTAGAAACTCACGTTAATTAATAAAAATATTTCCGATGAAAAAATTATTTCTGGTTAAATTACAATTTTATTAAATTAAATTGCCTGTATTTTGCTACCGGTATAATCCTATTAAATTTTTCATTTTAATAAAATAGCAAGATTTTTTTCCCCAACGTATGGTATTGTCTATATGTAATTATGCTTTGGGTGTGCCCTCTATTATATGAAAGATTATGTGTGGTTGTTCAGTATTGTTTAGTAATTTTCAGAAAGAGCAAGTAAACTTTTTGTTTTGAACATGTATTAAAATGAAAAGTAGGTGTGTGTGTGTGTGTGTTTTCGAAATGCAGTTAAAAGGCTTTTGTTGTTAAAGGATTATTACAAAGGTGGCAGGCGTGAGCTTAAATAAAAAACAAACTGAAAAAAAAGGAGAAAGTGGCATAAAAAATTACACATAAAACCCAATGTTTTCTCGCCTTGATTTTGTAAATTTAGATTCATTCTTTTGTTGCAAATGGATTTGAGTATGCAAATTACGAGGCTTTTGTGCAAAAATCTACTAAAATTTTTAGTATATTACTACCCTTAAGCCATCAGCGGTTTTCAGCCATTTATTTAATTATGATTTAATTAGTAATAAAAAAAATTTTAAATTTTCGATAATGGTCAGATGTTTCTCGAGAAGGAAATATTCAAGGTCTACATACCTTTATAGGAACAATATCTGTAAAGGTACAATCATTCTTAGTCTTCCAATTAAACAAATATATTGATGGGGGTAAGAGTCAAAAATATATAAAATCATTCATTTGACATTTCTTTAAGTAATTAAGAGAAGAATTGAAAACTATTTCTCCAAAATTTTGGATATCCTTTATAAAAAATAAGCTCTAAAAATTTCGATATGGCCTGTGCTATTTTTTGAAAGGCTTTACCTGCATTAATTGTTTTAAATTGTTTCAAGAATAGATGTAAAGTTTGCACTTAAAATGATTTTAAATTTTATACAAAATAGCAATTATCTCATGAAGCCGCAGAACAAAATGTACTTTTTTGTCATTTAAAATTTTTGAATAATTGACACAAATCTGGAAGTAGTGAAAACTTTCTTATTTATCAGTAGATGCATCTAACTGCCCTGAGTCACCACATTAAATGTTAAAGATGTTTGACATAAAACCAATTTTTTGTCGAAAAAAGTACCTCTTGCTAGAAAAGAGTAAAAATGTACGTTTTGTCAGGCGTTTTCGTAAACGATAATATTTTGATTGGATATTTTTAAAACAGAAACTGCACATTGAAATTATATCCCAGCAAAAATAAATTTGGTACATGTAAGCATTAAGACAAAAAGAAGCGCTTCGGAAGCGCAGAAAAGCATACAGTGCATCCCTTCTGCCTTACGAGGATGCAATAATGTAAGAGAATGACGAAATTTCACACAAATACTGCGAAGTTGATCGGCTGTTTATACTCAAATTCTCAATGTATTTTACAGTGCAGTTCTCTCGCTGGACGAAATTTTTACTTTGAATTTTTAACTTTTATCTTTTAATTTAATTTTGAACGAAAATAGATATTTGCTTAGGTAGTTTAGTGGGTAGTGTTCTAGCCTAACATATGGAAATCCTGGGATCGACTCCTGATTCAAGGCGAGAACAAAAAGTATTTGATTTGATAATGTATTTAATATATAATAAATATAAAAACAAAATAAAGTATTGAAAGTTAATCTAAGAGTAGAGATAAAATTCTGATCTAAAGAGAAAATTTTTAAATTTCATACATATGAAAAAGGCATAAAGTATGGGCTTCTTTCTGCACATCCTACATGCATTCAGAAGCTCATAAGTTACGAACAAAACTAATATGATACCGAAGAAGGTTGGTAAGCGAGAGTTGTGCTCTCTCTCCTTTACCTATCTGCTTCCAGGTAGAAGCATCTTCTTGCTGGGATGTAAACATTTCCTCCAAAAGGTCCACTGACATTAACAAAAAAAATTCTTGGAAAACACTTTGTTTTGTCATATTTTGATACAAAAACAATCAAGTATACTAGTTTAAAAAAATTTTTACATTTACATACAAAAACCTGGATATTCGAATGCAAGGGCTTATAAAAAAGCGCAACTCTTTTAATTTCGAGACATTATCCAGTGAACTTTGCTCTCTAAAATTTTTTCTGAGAGTGCAACGAGTAGAAAAAGAAAATATAAAAATATATGCGATTGAAAATAACTGCCAATTTTTGCTTTGCAAAATCATATGGTTCGATGTCACATGTGACGTTTAAAAATAATATTTGTTATCAGTGTGACAAAAGTACACGCAGAAAGTCTACCAAGCATTCCGCACAAGCGTAGATGTTTAATTTAATTAAAATAAAAAAAAACTTTGCTGAATAATATAAAGATATATGATCGTGGTACCTGCATAAAGTAGGTCACGTGCGACATTGCAAATGAAAAACTTGTTTTTCTTAAATACTTTCAAATTACTTAAATTTAGATGAGCAAGAACGGCGAAAGTAATGAATAGAGTTGCAAATGGTGCAGAGGAAAATTGAAATATTGAAAACCCATAAACTAAAAAATAAGGAAAGAATGCGGAATTCTAGGAAAAAGTGCAAAGCATTGGCTGAAGGAAAATTTAATATTTGATTTGAATGATTGAAGTGAAAGGGCGGAATGGCCATCGTAAAATAGTTGCGAATATTTATTGTTTATAGGAAAATAATATATTTTCACAACTTTTAAAATCGTATTACAACACTTAAAAGTTTTGAGAAATAGGCTTCATTTAGAGAGCAGATGTACTCCTTTTGCTGCGATAGATGTTCAAGAAGTAAAAGCAGCTATAACTGCCTATTCTGAAAAAAAATTGCTTTTAGTATTCCTGATACTTCAAGAAATTTATTATTCGACATATTGTCATACAAATAGAGACATGGCTTAACCACCAGCAAATAAATTTCATTCCTGATACTTTTTTCATTTAAATTTGTTTTAGTTAATTACTCATACTATTTATTTTGTTGTTACTTCATATTTTTTGTTAAGTTTGTTGTTATTATATTAAAATAAATACGTTGGTTTGAATGCATTTTTACTAAGCTTGCTTGTTTATAATTTCGTAAAAAGAGCAACAGAAACAATATAAAAATATCACGTGCGACAGGTCACGTGCAACTGTGATGAAAACTTAATTAAAACAAATATAAATAATTGGCACATATTTATATTCAAAATAAAATATACTTAACAAATTGAAGAGCAATTACCATACAAAGTACTGGTTTTAAACTCTTAAAGTATACTTTGTTTTGACTATGAATGTGCGCCATTATTTACTAAAATTCAATTCACATTAAAGAGACATCTATTAACAACATTATAAGGTTCATGACATTAAAATATTGCTTCAGGTTCCGCTGAAATCAGCAATTTAATCGTTGCTGGGAACAACAACTTCTGTTTTTGTCACGTGCGAATTACTTAATTTTTTGTAATTATTTTGAAAACGAAAAATTGCTCAAAATCAACTTGAGCACCGATTAAAGGGCTACTTTAGAACTATAAGTTGCACTTATTGTCGAAATAAAAATCCGTTTTATTTTTACTCTTATTTCACTTTATATCTGGACTACGGTCACGTTCGACATAGTAGAAATACCCATTTATTATTGTATATATTTTTCGTTTAATACTACATTGCTGTTTTTTTTCACATTAAATAAGTAATCATAAACTCAAATAGAAACTGAAATAGTTTATTTCAAATAAAATTGAAACTTAAGCAAAAGATTTTTTTTATAACATCAACTTTTCATCGAACAGCTTTTCATAAAAAAAAATTAATAAAATCAGAATAAAAGAGTTGAGTTCATGTTACTTTGACATCTGTTTAAGTTTACTTTAGTTGTAGTTTTATATATACAGGAATTGCAGTTGCAAAAAGTGCAACTGCACGAAAAAACAGCAAAGACTATGAAAAAAGTACGTTTGGTTGGAAAAAATTTAAATTTCAAGCCAAATATTATAAAAATACGAAAAAAAACCAAGTTGCCAAAAAATGCCAAAAAGTATCTTTTGTATTGCAGCTCCTTAGTCCGAGTTTAGACGGGCGAACATTTGGAAGGAAAACATCTGGAATTGTCTTTTGTTGATTCCTTCGCGTTCACACAGAAGAAAATGTTGCCGGCCACATTCCAATATTGTTGAATAATTCCACCCAGCTGGCATTTTGTATCATAATCGAATCTTTTCCGAATCAGCTTGACGGGAAAAATAACCGCATATGAGCTCATTTATCGATCATAAATGATACTCCCGTTGTGAGAAAATGATACCCTACAGATCAATCATCCCAGAGAATTATTTATATGATAAGATTTGTTGATTCATTGTTGAGCAATTTTTTGGTAGTATTTAAATCATTGGGTTTCTTTTTGCGGCTTTCTTGCATTTTGTTGCACAGATGAATCATAAGTGAATCCTTTTTCAATCACCCAAGTGATAAATCAGTTTTTAATCATCAAAAGTGTTCTGAGGAGAATCGTATAAGAGATTTTTGCAAAAGATTATCACCCAAATACAGGCTGGGAAGCCTGTCGCCGATTACCGAACACAAAAGTGATTCTCTCTTCCCCTTTCAAATGTTTTTGAATCTAAACGCTCACTTATACGCATTTGTATCTCACAAGAATTTTACTGCTACGCCACGACATGTATCTCTGTATATAAATGCATAAAATAGTTAAGCAAATTTCTTCAAAATTCTTTTCCCGCTGCTTTCGTATACTACTCGTAAAACAAAAAGTTCTATGCTGTTATTTGGTTCTTATTTTTGTATTTCAATTTTTTTTTCAGTCGAGAAAAATTTGTACATGTAAACATTTTTGCTTGCTTTTAAACTAAGTCAACAAGGTTAAAAGTTCATTGTTTCACTTTTATAAAATGTAATACAACAGCCGTTGAAGTAAATGTAGGTTTCCTATTTACACACATTACAACACACATACTACACTTTTATAGCAGTTTGATAAAAAAAGGATCTTCTTTTGAGTTCGAAATAAAGCCAAAAATATTCAAGGTTTCTATGGGCTTCTTTTTTCTATGCCAGTAAATGGTGCTGTAGTTTTATTATTATTTTTTTTTTGGCTGAAAGAATTTGTTCATATTTTCCAAACATAAATTGAAAAGAAATAGTTTTTGAAAATAATAAAATTTTTTATACAAACAAGTACGAGTACATATCGTCACCTTAAATGCAAACAGACGTATCTACACTTTTATATTTTTTTTTCAGGAGAAACAAAAAACGTTTCGAAATCAATAAGAATAAAGCGTTCTTGTGAATTTTATTCGAATATTATATGTAGTATACACATATTTCCTTTTTATGTGTATTTAGTTACGTTCTTTGCAATAAAACAAAATGCATTCGTAATTACGTCCGTTTGAATTTCTTTAATAAATTAGTAATTTTTGATCGCAGAGGTCTAGATATTTGCGTGAACATGTAGTTTGATAAAATGTACCATAATCAATCAAAAAAAAAAAAAAAAGGTACCCATGTGGCTGAGTGGTAGCGATGCTAGCCTCTCAGTCCAGAGGTCATGGGTTCGATTCCTGCCAAAGACCCTGGGTGGTTTCTGCTGAAAAGCTAATCTCTTCGCAGCTTGTGGTTGTTTATAAAAAAACTCGATTTGGAATTTTTGTGTAGTTACATCCTTTTGCATTTAAGGTGACGATATGTATGTAAATAGTATACATACTATATTTGTCATACTTTTATCTTTTTATATACGTCTACATTTTTATAATCTCTATTTTTAAATATAAATTTGCTGCTCTTATTCAAAGCATCGAAATTTTAATTTGTTGGTTTTCTTTGAAGATTATTTTTAATTTGTAAATAATAATCTGTGTACGAAAATGAATAGTTAGGATTATTATAAACATGATTTCTTATGTTATTTATGTAAGATTCTTAAATTTTTAATTATACACTGAACGGAAAATCATTCATTCAGAGAATGAAACGCTTTCATTTAATGTACTGCATTATATTAATGAAACTTTTCATTAATACAATGAGCAATTACACTTTATACATGAAATCTTTCAATCTCTGCTCTTCGTGTGTTCTTCATAGTTCATTGTATTAAATGAAAATCGTTACATTGCTTAAATTAATATAAATAAGTTCCACAAATTTTGTGTACTTTCTGTATACACACAGAAAAAAGTATTCACCAAAATTAATGTTTTCAATTAATAATTTAATTGATTCAATTAAATTTTTAATTGTATTAATTAATTTGAGTGGAAAAATTTAATTGATATTATCAAATTGCTTATAGGTGAAAATTTAATTAATTTTTTAATTAATATTACAAATATTTTAATTAATATTACAAACTCATTCATATTACTTTTTTGTGTGCAGTTTGTCAAACATAAATTAATCAACAGTTATTTTGTTAAGAGATATTTTTTATTTCTTATTTTTGTAATCCCTTTTAATTTCAAATGAAAGAGTTTGTTGCGTTGAATTAAAAACCATATTGCGAATATGCTTATTAGTATTAAGAAGGTGACTAAAAATTGTTTTCAAATGATTACTGAAGTCATTTGATTTCATTTCATTAAAAAATATTAATTTTCAGCATTTATTTACAAAAATCGTACAGCGAATGAGGTTACAAAGTATAAAACGAAAATACACTAAAAAATGCCACCACGAAAGAAACTTTAAAGAAGATGCAGCGAAAGAGTGAGCGAGACCTCTGAAAACACAAATTATCTTCCGTCTCGTGACATCTCTGTAAATTCTTTGTGCAGCCCAGAACCTTCGGTCTTGTAGTCAACGTGCTAACTACTTAAGCCAACGCCAGAGGGTAATTTGACCAGACACGTAAATAACCACATGTTTGTTTGCTGAACAAACAAACACTGGAACACCGCAGCGCATCTGCTGAGTGATATTGACTATGCTGACGATATATGACTTTTTGCACATGAAGAAGATTCAACGCATATCTATTAATAGAGTCGGCCTCAAAATAAATGTGAAACCAAACAAACCTTATCAGTACAAGGACAACTGATCGAGGATAAAGATTCCGTTTCATATCTTGGCAGCACAATTTGGCGAAGAAAGAAATAGACACATCACAGAAAGAAATAGACACAATTCGATAACTATGTGTCGTCGGCTAAGGAGATGAATTTTGCCAACTTCATTCTTTAATTCAATAATAATGTTTATCAAAAACTCGCTGTTTTCACAGTACAAGTCAAAAAAACTTTTTGATAAATAAATTATCAAAACTTTTTTCATTTTACCAAGTCAACAAATAGCAAATTCAGTGCGAACTGCACTCTATTACCTTTTTTATAATCAAAACAATTTGTTGTGATTACATTTTAATTAAAATCTTTGTGCTTACTTTTTCTCATCACTGTACTTCAAATTCTCTCACCAATACTGGGCTTCCCTGTTTTAAACTTAATATCAAATAACTTATTTGTAATTGTACTTATCAATCATGGAAATATATTAAAAAAAAAGCTGTAGAATACCAGCATTTTTGTTATTGAAACTGAAAAGTATTTTTTGTGTGAGTGCTTAAAGAATCAACAATGCTCGGACTGCATTGCATTCCCTACACAGAATATGGAGAGCGAACAATATAACCACCAGCACAAAGCTAAAAATCTTCAACTGTAGTGTCATATCGGTACTGCTGTTAGGTTGCAGCGCCTGGAGTACAATGCCATCTCTATGCAGGAAATTGGAATCCTCTTGCAATAGGTTTTCGAAACAAATTCTGCGAATTTTTCAAGACGAACTGAGTACACAATGTTGCAACTGCAAGCGAAATGAATATGAAATCTGCAGGTGCAACAGGACTTGGATAGGTTACATCCCAAGAAGAGCACCTGAAAAAATTGCAAGGCTTGCACTGGACTGGAGTCCTCAGGGCCACAGAAATTCTGGAGGGCCTCGCAACACATGTATAAGAATGATGAAAAATGAATGCAAATCTCGTAATCTGACTTGTAATCAAGCAAAGATTTTAGCTAATGATGTAGTAAAGTGAAGCGAATGATTACATTAGGTCTGTTCCAGATGCATAACAAAACAGTCCGAACTTGTACAAAGTTATCCAAAAGCGTTCCAGATAGCAATTTTTGTGCAATTGTGAGAGCGAAGGAGAGAGTAATTTTTTTCATTTCCTGTACAAACTAGTACGAACTTTTTCTTCTGGATAAGTTCGGACAAGAATTAAATAATCAGCTGTATTTTATTTACATATGAAACTGAAAAATTAATCAGAAAATTTGCAAATATAGGAAAAAAGTTTTTACATACAAATTTATTAAAAAGCAAAATGGAAGGTTTTTTGAACAAAGTTGAAGTTGTAAGTACAATTGTGCATATTTCTCCATTTCTTTAATATAAAAATATGTTTTTTTTTCAATAATTCTCGTAGCTTTTACTTTGTTGGAACTTATTTTCATTTACTTTTTACAGCTGTTGCCAATGATGCAAAATTTTTGTTATTATAATGTTATGCGTTTTAAGCGACTAAAATCACTTAAATTAAATTTAATGTAAAATGTAAGCAACATTAGTATTTCAAGATGTGCAATTATGGTTTTTTGCGTTCCAGCAATTTTGGATAACTTTTGCATATTCAGAGAGTAATTTACTTTTTTCTCTCATTAGTCCGAACTTGTACGAAATCTTGTGGAACAGACCTATTATTTGCAAATACTATTCTGAAAATTTTATAAATAAATTAAATATATGTATGTATATATTTTTATAAATTGCAACATACGAGTATGCATAAGAATGAATGTATTGTTTGTGCCTGTTTCAAGTGTTCCTGTTTTACTTATAATTTGTCTAAAAATATGAGTTATTTCTTGCTGCATTTATTTTATCTACAAATAATGCAATTTTTATTTAAAAATGCAATTTATGTTTAAACGAGTGCCACTGCAGTTTAATTGAAGCAAAACTCTTATACATAGTTTTTGCAAACAATTTAATTTAAAATTGATTGATTGAGGAAAAGAAAAGTTTTGTGCAAGTGCAACAAAAAAAAATATTCCTTCTCACAGTAAGACAGATCAGACTTGCTTGATACATTAAAAAAAATGTATTAATATCAGGTATTTAACTATTTATACATTTAATTATCAACTCATAAGTTTCAAAATGCATTAAAAGGAATAAATTATGCAATTCATTCACCGGATAAAGTAAAATAATTCATTACTTTCCCAGCACATGTTTTGTGTTAAATATAATGAATTCTGGATTCAAATATTGGATCTAATTACGGGTGTCGTATTTCGTATTTTACATTGTAGTCTAATACAAAACTGTTGTAGTTCAAGTCGTAATATGACCTCGTAATAAGGTCCATTATATATAATAGAGATGTGCAAATGTCGTGATTTTATCGTGTCACGCGTGAATCACTCGTGATCGTGATAAATTTTTTAATTTATCACGCGTGAGTGCGTGAGTTTTTTTTAAGAATCACTCACGAATTCTTACGCTCACACGAGATAACACTACTAAATTTAAAATTTTCTTATAATAAATACTAAGGAGGTAACGAATCTTCGCATTTGCTTTCGCATTCGCAAATTATTCGCTTACTTTTGCTATTCGCATTCGCATTTTCGTTCGCTAAAATGTATGCGAATATTTCAAGCGAATACTTAAGACAAAAAAAAAATAAAATTTGTACTTCCTTTACGAAAATAATTTACTATAAAACCCGTCAAAACCACGAAAATTGTTTTTATTTATTTATATTATTTATAAAAGATACAAAGCTTTAAAATTTTAGCGGAAAACTTTTCTATAAATAAGTTCTCATAAGTATCAAACTGGAACCAAAGTGCAGCGGTGTTTAGAAATATTTTTAAATTTTTGAAAAAGAAAATGCAGTGTTTGATTTGTGCGAAAATATTTTCTACTTAAGACTATTCTATGTTTTCCCACGATGAACAGAGTATTACTTCTGCAACATTTTTCATGAACAATTAATGCCAATTTTTCTTAAAATGTATTTTTACGACATTTTACATGAAATCTTGAACAGAGTACCAGGCTTTAGGGCCAAAGTACGAATGGGTTGATTGCTTAACATTTTGGAAATTTATTTTTAATTATTATCTATACTTATTTTAATATAATTTCATATACATATATTACTGTTTTAAAAATTGGCATTTTAAATAAATTAATAAATGTTTGCTCAATTCAAGACTCAGTTGAAATAAAATGCTGTATGCCGTGTATCCATGTGTATAATACAAGTTCATGCTCTTGTACAAATTTATTTTCATATGATTTTTTAACGTATTATAATATTTGCATTCGCTTTCGGATTCGCATTCGCTAAACTGGTATTCGTTACCTCCCTAATAAATACTACAATCTATGTCTGAGCTGATCAAAGTAGCACCAGAGTGCCGAACATCAATCGGCTTCTTATACAAATGAATGCACATACGCCAATACATTACTCTCGTGTTTCTTTCGGTGGCCAGCTTTGATCTATGCATACATGTACATGTACATATATACATACATATGCATACGTATGTATGTAAATATGGATGTGTAAGAACCTATTTCTCAACCAACAAACATAAAAAATTAATTATATATTTTTGGTAAGCGTGCGTGATTGTGATAAGTTGTACACCCCTCGTGCGTGATTAAGAATATTTTATACGTGAGCTGCGTGATCATGAACATTTTCAAAATCATTAGAGCGTGAGAGTGCGTGAGTAAAATATTTTTCTGCGCGAGCGTGTGTGTCGTGAGTCAAAAACCGATCACGTGCACATCTCTAATATATACATGCTGTGCATTTATTACCTTCTCGTTTCTTAAGGTACGGTCACACTTGTCAAACATTTGCTTAAAAAAGTGTAACCAACAAACACTAATGAAAAAGGTTTTGATCCAGACACTTGTTTATCATATTAAACAGTTTCGAACACAACTAATGCCCATGTCATAGAATCCAACAATATTGGCTACTCTTTAACTTGACAAACTTTTGTCTGAATTTAAAGATTTTTCATTAGCATTTAGTGGTTACGCTTTTTTGGGCAAATCTTTGACAAGTGTGACCGTAGCTTTATACATAAATTTTTCCTACTGGATTTTCTCACTCACTCACTCTCCCCAAATTGATTTAAGAGAAACACCAGTTACTCTCTTATAAGTGCCATCTTTTGCTTCAAATACACTGCAAAAATTGATAATATATTAATTTAATTTTTTTGCAGACTGTATATTATTAGTCAAAGACAGTAGAAAGAACAGCAAAAACTGCTCACAACTTAATTGTAAGTTCTGAACATTAAATTAGTCCTTAAAATACACACAAAAAAGTAATATGAATGAGTTTGTAATATTAATTAAAATATTTGTAATATTAATTAAAAAATTAATTAAATTTTCACCTATAAACAATTTGATAATATCAATTAAGTTTTTCCACTCAAATTAATTCATACAATTAAATATTTAATTGAATCAATTAAATTATTAATTGAAAACATTAATTGGTGAATACTTTTTTCTGTGTATATACATATAGGGCCTAATTCATAAAAAATATTTTGATTTTATAAAAGGTTTAGTAATCAAATTTCCATAGAAAATTTGTTACATAAACTTCTCATTAAACAGAAATATTTTTTATGAATAAAGCAGATATTATATAAGATAGTACAAATATATAAAAAATCAGTACTAACTTTTATTTTTCGAATCAAAAGACGATTTTGTACTTTTAACATACGCAATAAAATTTTTTAATTGTTCTTAGTTTGAAGGTCGTAAAGGTCGTCGAAAAAGTTGACGCCTGAAAAAATTCATAAGCATTTGCTCTTCGTCACAGCAGGCCTTGCCTAAATAATCGTATTAATTATAAGCAAAAGTTAATAAAAAAACTTGTCTGTAGTGTATACATTGAGCTCCCAATTAAGTTTGAAGCAGTAACTTTTAAGAAAACAAACTCAGCAATTCTTATTTTTAGCTACTCCCTGCAAATACCAAGTAAGTGCGAGAAGAATGCAAAACAAGCAAATAAAATACTTCAGTACCTCTAAATACTCTTGTTGCTGTCCTTAGAATTCTATAAGATAAATATTAGCTATCATTTAAGTGCTAAATTTTTTGAAATTCAAGTTTTCCACAAATATTGACATACGAGTACTGTGTGTTTGCTTTCTCTTGCAAACTTTCCATTTGACGTTTGCTTTCATTCATATAATCGAACACTTTCATGCTAAAAGCAAAATAGGAAAAATAAATGTTTATATATGTATGTATGTATTTATTTGTACATTTTCAAAAATTACAATAGAATATTTTATTATAAAAGAAATTATTTTGTATAAAAGACAATGATGTTTAAGAATTTAGTCAAACTATTTAGGCTGCAATTAACATCCTTGATTTTACATTAATTAACATAAATTAATTAAAACTTGTTAAATGCTCAAAATGAAAACAGATATTTATATTTGCAAATATCAAATATCCCACATGACTTGAGTTTCGAGAATAAACAAAGAAATTTACAAACAATAATATTAATGAGGGCAGCTTTTAAGGAATGATATGAAAGCACACGTCCTTTAGCTAGAGCACAATAGTATAAGGAGAATATAAAAGAGAGGAGGATATTTTAACTAACAATACTGTACAATCACGATTTAAGTTGGTTAAATATCCCAAGCCACATATTAAGATTAACCAAAAAACAAACAAAAAATGCATTATCGGCTTTTACTTGGAGTAAAACTAACCATTTCAATTTATTAGATCAAACGTCGTTATTTGTTTTGGGTGTATTTTTTTGTCAACTAGTCATATCGATTAGGTTAACCAATATAATTGTCTCCTTTCGTAAGAAGAAAATAAATCACTCAAGATAATATGTAGTAAATATTTTGTATTTTAGTTATCCAGCGAACCGCAATAAACATTTGCATCGACAGTAAATTGACAACCTTATTTGATAAGATTCTAGAAATTTATTATTCGACATTTTGTCATAATTATATTCGAAGTGAAATTTATTCGCTGGTGGTTAAGTGATGTCTATACGCATTTCATCGTCAGTAGACTTCAACCACTCATTTTGAATAATTAATAAAATAAAATTACTGCATTAAATTAAATTCCTGATCATTAGAAAATACAGCTTACTTCAACTTGAAATAACTTTGATTCAACATTATTCGTCATTTTAATTTGGCAGTACTGGAATCTTAAATAATTTTTCCTTGAAAATTACTCTAAATCATTTTGAATTAACATGAAACACATATGAAGCAAAATCATTGCTTAAAAATATTAAATTGAAATTGTTTTCGCAGATTTTAATATAAATAAAATTAATTCTGCGTGTCTTAAGAAAAAAAAAACGGCAAAGGTGGATCAACCTTCTTTTTATTTTTTATTTTTATTTTTTTAAATGAAATAAGCACACACAATTAGAATATTTCTGCTCAAAAAATTAAAATTTTATCCAGAGAAGGCAATACAAGCTCCAATTTAAAAATGCATAATTAATATCAAATTAAAAGCACAAAATTATAATTAATTGTTCCATTGAAGTGTGAACAGCACAACATTTTAAACGAAATCAAAACAAAATAATTTCAAGTTATTAAATTATGCCAAGGTTCGTATGGTCAAGAAGACAAGTCTACATGAGCTGTTTCTTAAATGGATAAAGAAATATTTAATTACTAAAGGGAAGCGAACGACATGCTGTTTTCGAAAGACTCTATAACTTCTTCATCCTAAATTATTATTTTTCGAAGTTTAACAGGTGGCTGAGAAGGGTGAACCTGCTGCGAAGAAGGCCAAGGTAAGTTTGTCGGCCAATAAGGCGATGGCAACAGTTTTTTGGGATTTACGCGGAATAATCCACATCGATTACCTTCAAAAAGGAAAAACAATAAACGGCGAATATTATGCCAACTTATTATACCGATTTAATGAGGATTTAAAAAGAAAACGACTTCATACGGCCAAGAAAAAAAGTTATTTTTCATCAACATGCACACGTGTGCAGTCTCAATGGCAAAATTCTATGAATTGGGCTACCTCATCCGCCATATTCTCCGGACTTAGCTCCTAGTAACGACTTCTTATTTCCAAACCTAAAGAAATGGCTTGGTGGAAAGAGATTTAGCACCAACAATGAAATGATTGACCAAACAAATGCCTATTTTAAGGACCTCGAACATTTTTGGCAGGGATACAAAAACTGGAGAAACGTTGGACTAAGTGTCTAGAACTCAAAGAAGACTAGGTTGAAAAATAAAACAAATTTTTATATAAAAACCTGTGTTTCTTCAAAAAGTCACTCAGTTAATTATATACCCTCGTAAATTAAGTTTAAATAAGAGGTTAATTTGTGTTACCTGAGAGTAGGAAAGGAATAATGCAAGTACAGATGGTGAAGTGACAGAAGGGTAGAAAGAAGAAGAGCTTGTATTTTGTTAATATTTATAGCACCGTTGCAGCGCCTCTAATGCTAAGAAGTCGCATTTGTTTTAAGTTACGATTAATTGCCACAAATATTGACCCAGTATGTGGTATAATAAATAAATTTCTTCTTACATTTATGGAATGTAAACAGATTTAAAAGTGAATTATATATTTGCTATGGGGATTTTTTTAATGGACTTTAAGTTTTGGGATCTGCTGCGTTTATATATATTCTTTGTTCTTGAGTGCATTTATTAAAAACTTTCGGAAAATTTTAAAATGTTCTTAGACATTGTATATTTATAATACAATAAAAATGATTTAGCTATTTAGTGCATTTAGATTAGCTATTATAAATTTTGTGTGTAATAGTTCATTTACATTTAAGCAAAATCTAGTAGTAGATTTCCCATACAAAACCACATCTTCTTCGTCGCTATATTTAATTATCAAAATTCAGTAGAAATCAGTGATAATAAAATAAGGGTTTCTTCTTCAAATTTGTGCTAAAAAGTCAGCCTGTGTACTTTGAAAGGTGTGTGAATTGGCTAAGTTGCAGTCGTTTGGTTGTAGTTTTGGAACATTTACAGTTAATGGGTTTTGTTTGGGATAAAAAAATCTTGAAAAATGTCAAGAAAACTTAATGTAAACAGCATAGATAAATAATATATAAATAAATATAAAATAAGTAATTGAATTTATAAAATTTTTTATAAATTAAATGTTTGCTTCCATATCTCACTTAATATTAATATAATAATATTTTGAATATATAAAAATTAAAACAAAAATTTGCCCGTTTGTAAAACACCATTAACTTGAGTTTCTTGTCCCACATAAAAAATTTAAAAATTGAAAATATTTCCTCATTGCGAAATTAATTAAAAGCATTTTATTACTTTTGTTGTTGAATTAATTTTATTAAAGACACGTGCTGTTCTTTCATTTGCTTGTTGAGTTTTTCATTGGTATAAATTAATTATGAAAAGTTTAAGATTTTTTTTGTATTTCATTTTAAGTTTTTTCTCTTTTAATTTTAAATGTGTTAAAAGCATTGCATTTTAAGAAAAACATAAAAAACCAAATTTTAAGATTTTCTTTATTGAAGGATTAACATGAATTTTATGAAAAATAAATGTAATGGGAAATGGAATAATTATGGAAGAAGTAGAAAAAAAGAATATTAAAATGGTGCTAAGGACTTACACTTTACAATTAAATACTTTGAATATTAAATGAATTAAGAGGACAATTAGGATTTTGCTTAAATTTTAAACGTGCTTATTAGTTATTTGCATATACATACATAAGAAGGAGCTCGAGTTCAAATCTTAGCCAGGGAAGCCAATTTCATTTTCCTGATGTCTGTGTCCAATACAAAATATTACTTAAGTTAAAGAACTAATAAAATTAAATGACAACATGAAATAAAAAAATTCACACAAAATAATGCAATTTCAAAAGAAAACATTTTCTTTGGAGCTTACGGCAAATCATGTTGATTTAACATGAAACACATATGGAAAATGTTAAATTTAACTTATTTTCGTACCTTCTGTGTGTTATAAATTTTGTAATAATAATATTTTTTTTGCTTTATATATATATTTAAAATCCAGCAAATAAACCAATGCTGGCACTTTGTATGTAATATATAAAATTTTTCTTACCGCTCCACCTTATCATATTTAAATTCTTAAATATGTATGTATATTAATAAGCATTAGCGGGTTTAAGTTCTATATCATTTAAAGTTGACTTCTACCATAGAGAAAGTCATAATTTAGATTTAAAGGAATGAAGAAAAATAGATATTAATGTGAGCAAATATAAAATTTCTCCCTAGGCTAAAGTTCAAACTTTAACAAGCTAACAATATTGAATGAATTTTTTTTATGCATGCAAAGAAAACACAATTAAATAAATAAAATAATAAACGTCTTCCTTCGGTCTGAATGTAAGCCATTAACCACTTGTTTTTAAATCGCACTTTCTAGCCAGCTGAAGCAACTGAAAGGCACTCGTGTAATAGAAACAAAATAACGAGTAAAAACTATTCATTACCAAGTATTAAATTTTTTAAATAAAAAAAAAACATTTCAAGTAACTAATTACATATCGTTCATTTACTCAAAGAACGCCATAACTAAAAAAATTAACCAGTTTGCCAGAAAACGAGTTTAAAGTTTTCAATTTACACACATTTTAATGAATGAAATTTTTACACAGGATTAATTCAGCATCATTAACTCCAATATTCCATTTTTGAATTATGACATTCTCTTTGAGTAAATGAGCGATATGTATTGTAAAAGTTTTTCTTGTTAACTGAAGCTTATGAACATATTGCAATTTAATTTCATATTTTTGTTATGCTATTAAAAAAATTATCTGTAAACGAATTCTCCTTCTGCTATTTATTAAATGAAAAATTTATTTAATAAATTTGTTAACACACTTCGGTGATTATGTGGTATACATACATACTATGAAACAATACAATACAAACAATAATATGCAGAAATACAGACATTCCCAAGCATGTTTTATGTATTATATGTACATACATACTTATGTATGTACGTAAACATGAGAATTTTCACCAGATATTTTGCAATTTAAATTAAATATTTAAGGCACATGTGTACATAGACATGAATGTGCATGTAAATGCACATGAGCCCAAGCATGTCTTGTCACGTTTTGGGCGAAAATATCGTATGTTGCAAAAACCAACTATCCTTAATACTTTCTTTCATGATTACAAGTAAGAGCACTACTAAGAGTAAGATTATGCTCATATTCTGAATTTTGTTAGTAATGGGCTAAAAGTGATAAATTAAAATGGAGCTGCTAGCAAAACGAAAAAGAAATGATATTATTTTGCAGGCATTTTTTTTAATTTTATTGTTCAGCAAAAGTATATTAGAAATTTTTATGAATAAAAAAATGTTAAGTTATTTAAAAAAGACAAATGGATATATAGTCGCATTGCTGCCAAAAATAAAAAGTTAAAATTTTGCACTCAGTGAAATTAATACCTCCCCTGGGCTGTAGAACACTAAAACGATTTTACCAAATCATATTGACTTAATGTCAATCGGTATGGCAAGTGTGAAGATAAATTTAGACGGATATTGAGCAGTGTTCCTTAAAGCATTGCTGCACTATAATCGTTATTTTAACAACTTTTATTGATAGCAGCATGTGTCCAAAAGCTGAAATTGCGGCAAAAATTATTTCCAAATGAGCAAGTATCATAAAACTTGGGGTGGAGACAGACCCCTGTTGCTAACATAAACATTTAAAAATAGTGGGCAGTAACCCACCCGTTTTGTTAAATAAAAAAGTTTTGCTTTGTGAGGATTAAATAAAACTTAAGAAATAATTTTTAAAATAAAACTTTTAACCGTTACGGTCCCTGCTAAAAAGTGAATTATATCTTTCTAAACTTAAACTTTTTAACTTTTCTTATTCATCTTGTAAGAGTATAGTTTTGATTATTTCAAACTAACACCTATAAGAATCTTGACTTTTTCAAGAATTTCATATTCAGCAATATATTGGTTATAGTATAGGGAAAGATAATTTTTTTTTATTGGGTTTTAAACTATAGTTCTTTGAGTAACTTACGACAAAAAAAAAATTGGGGGAACATAAATATTTTGCATTTCAGTAGGCAAAGTTTTTGTTGAGTCTTCTTTGTTTAACCTTCTCATGCCTGATGTTGCGTATATGCAACATTGTGTTTATGACCGTCTAAGTATCGCTATTTTAAATATTTTTTGTAACCTTTCGCAAAAATATAGCCTCATGTGTTGTTTAAGCTTACAGCTAATTGGATTATAGTCAGCTGTGCACGTGTTCAGTTAGTAACTATTCTCCCGAGAAGGAAGTTGACAAATTCATTTTGCAAAAAAACGTTGTTTTAAAAAAGTGTTCAAAAAAATTAATATAATAAATTCATCCTAAAACCAAGTTCAACAACTAAATTAAAAAAAAAATCCGGCATGAAAATATTATTTAGTTTGTCTGTGTGGTAATTTTCAAAAAATAAAAACTTATTTTTGTATGCACATTCTAAGATGCGCTCAAAAGGTCTGACTCAGGCTGAAATTTAAAAATTTGCCAACTTTGATTGGGATGATTCGGCTGACGAGGAAAATGAAGAACCCAAGTCAAACTACAGTTGTCGCATCATCACGCCTTTTGACAATGAATTCAGGAACTTCATCACCTTCTCCACCGACTCCGTCATTACCAGCTTCATCATCACCAGCTGCTTCTACAGGTTCTGAATCAAACCCCTATAAAAGAGCATATGTTGCAGAGCCTGCAAAATCCCTACAATTCGATGGTTATAATCATTGGCCGGAATGGGGAACAAGGGGCAGTTGTAGGGTTTCCAAGCTGATAGTGCAGCAAATGCAATGTGCACTTGTGCTCCAATCCTCCAAAAAATTGTTTTCTATCCTACCATACATAAATTGAAGTAAATGACATTTGGAAAAAAAATCAACACCATTACCCAATGTTGCCCATACGCAACATCCTGTAGCTCTTGAACCAGGACACCTAGGGCATTGAAATTTTTGTCAGTTGATATTGAGGTCAAATGTATCTTATATGTCTACTCAAAAATTTTTTAGCCACGCCTATTTTAATTCGGGCATGAGAGGGTTAAATGTCAGAATATACGAGTATGTGAAAAGGAACAAACAGCACTTTTTTTGCCATTTATTCATCAGCAGAAATGTGAAAAGTCATACATGACTTTAATTGTCTTTAATTCGTTAAAGTTGTATGTATGAAATCAAAATTTTGGCTTTTATTGTATATAGAAAAAGTTTTATTAGTCTCAAAATTATATCACTGTACAAAATTGTTTATATATGTATGTATGTATATACTAGAGGCCTGCGTAAACAGTCCGTAAATGTGAATACGTCTTGTTTTTTAAATGTATGTAAATGCTACGAGAATACATTATAGTATTCTGTAGTTATGCTGTCGTATAACTACCAAATCACGATGGATGTATTGATGTTCGTGTATATGAGGTTTTACAAGTCATGTTGCCAAGACTTCTTGTTCGTAACAAACACTCAAAAGAAGTAGTGTGTATGCGTGTATGCTTGTTATTTTGCATACTGTATATCATGTGTTTAAGGCAGTGTTGTCAGATATGGCGATATCTCGCACAACGTGGCGACAAAAATTTGTTTTAGGCGATGCAAATTTTGAAATGGCGATTGGCGATTTACTTGGCGATATTTGAACTCTTTGGCGATATTTTTGGCTATATTCTTGCGATTTCAATAAAATAGAATAATATTAAAAATTAGAAATTTTTTATTTAAGGAATTTTTTCTTCAACATAAAATATTTCGTGCACAAGATTCTTAATGTTATAACCCTTTATCTAAAACAAAATTTTCTGAAATTCAGAAAGTTTGAAAACAAAATTATGGAACATACAATCTTATTTGGTAGAGAAAACGACCGTTTATATATTGGAACCAACATTTTGATAATGAAGCACCAAAAAGCCTGCACGAGTTCTCGCTTAAAGTGTATGAATACAACGATGCTGATGGACTTAACAATTCAAGAATATGATATTTGTACTTAAACACACATTTAAGTTAACGTTAATTCAGTGTTATCACAAGATGTAAATAATAATTCTGATCTTGGTGTTCCAATTTAGACTGATCTTTTAGAATATGTTATTGTAATTTTATACGCCAGTATTTATATGTTAATGTGAACACTTTTCTTAATTTTTCTTAAGCAATATACATAACTTTATGTCTTACGATAGACGTTACGGACCGAATTTTAAATTTAACAATATTTGTAATATAATTAAAAAAGAAAAATATTTTTTTTAGCAAAAATTTAATGTTTTATTGCATTGGCGATATTCGAGAAGTTATTTGGTGAGGAGCCTGAAAATAAATCTGACAACACTGGTTTAAGGGTGGAGTTTTAAGGCAAGCGCATACAACTAATGTCAATGCATGTGTGCGTTTGTATGTGCACAGAAAAATAAAAGTTCATACACACAACGTGTGTGCGTATAGACATGTATGACGTTTGTATACGCGCCCATGCGTATGAAGAAGCAAGCATCACAAATTCTTCCGTCACGAAGTATTTTCTTCTTTACTCCTATACCTGCGATAACTGAAACAAATGTCTTGACAAGAGTGTTGTTTAGCGTTTGTTTTAGAAGACTTCGCTGCAGTAAAGCATTTGAAAAATCCCTCATGTATTAAAAGTTTTTGTAAGTGGTCTTTTGCAGGGGTCTAGTGTGTACATATATATATGTACATATATATTTATTTGTTTCGTTAACAAAAAATGAAAGGAAAGACAAAAACATAAAATATTGTATGTATACGAATATAGTATTATATGTCATAAATATGGTTAAATACCATACTAAAGTAATCTTAATAAACTATTTTATGGGCCATGTGCTTTTTATTTCCTCTATAAAGATACATATATGTATACATATATGAGCTTTTAATTGGAATAAGCATATTTTTTTTATTGAAATATGCACAATATTCTTGTGCAAATACGAGGACCATGGATTTATTGCACACGCATGGCAATATTTTCGGTGTAATTTGTTAAGCCACTAACTTATATTATTTATTTTGTATACTACAAGACTTTGATAAGATCAATTATAAAGTGACTAATCGAATGAAAGAAGTCTCTTGCCGCAATCAAAAAAACATTATTGTGTAATTAAGGAGAATGAAATTAAGAAACAATCTGTGATAACTTGATTAGTAGACTTTCTCTGCTTTGAACACATTTGTAAAATGCTTTTTGCTATTCCTCTTGCAACCACTAGAGTATTAATTTTATTCTATGAAATTGATTATTTGACTGACAATATGTCAAAGTTAAGTTTATTTTAATTGAAATTTAGTTGCTGGTGGTTAAGCATTGCTTTGTTTAAGTTTTTGCAAGTCAAGAGGTTTGTGTGGCTGTACTGATTATTTGCCAAAGCGCCCAAAAAAATTCATATAGACAATGCTTAACCACCAGCAAATAAATGTCAATTAATTTTTCACAAAGAAATATGCTTAAACCAAAAAAATTTGTCTCAAGTGGAACAAAAAACTAAGCAAATTAACAGACATGTGCCTGTAAAGAGCAAACACAACGGCAAGACTTTTCTAAATTAGGGATGGTAAATTTGAGCTTTCATTACATGAAATTACGCTGAATCAAAACAATTCACGTATTCCATTTGCATTGAAAAAAAAAATTTTAAGCCGCTCAATTTTTGTTCTTTTCCAAATTACACGAGACTAATTCATCTGGCATAAAATGTATACTTATACGAGTACACAGCTTTGTGTGTGTTAGTGTTTTTCGTATTCACTTAACATTTGCTGCTGCGCCATCTAGCGTCAGCTTTAGTTAAAAATAAATATCGAAAATGAATTCCTCGACCCCAAAAACAGTAAGATACCACATACTTTTCAGGATAAAAAAAATTAAATAAGCATTATTTTATCAAATTTTTCAATGATCTTTCCTTGTAAGACAGCGTTCCAAAATCAAAAACTTCAAATGCGTTTAAAAATAATCTCGCACTGAACTAAAAGAACCCTTCAAGGTTTTGTTATGGATAATGTCAACTTTCATTTGCAATTGGTCTCATCCAATTCCCATTCGGAAAGTTATGGAAAGCGCTATAATATTAGTATTATATTGCAAATTCCCTTGTATCATTTCTGGTGGAAAATATTTGTATAAAGACAATTTTTCCTTTAATACATTTCCCACGATAACAGTTTTTATATATGTACATACATATGTATGTAAGTAGAGTAATATGCACACACACATACATATGTGACTTACACATACATATATATGTATGTGTATGTTCTGATACACAAATATATGTACATATGTATGTTTATAACAGTTAAACACGCATCTTACTCAAAATATTTAACGGTGTACGAAATAGGGTTCACACATACACCAACATCTTGTACACAGCTGAGGACATTAATAAATACTGTTGTTTTCCAAATAGTTCTCCAACAACACGCAAACCAATTTTTATTATATTTACATATATTTTCATTCAATTGGTTTTTATTTCAATATATTGTCACGCAATACATTGATACGCAACTCCTTTAAATTAGAATATACGTGCTAACAATATATTTTTAGTGTATTGTGTATATGAAAAGTTTTACGTAGTACATATTACTTATATGTGATGGCTCTTAAGGATATGAGGATATGAAAATTGATTACAAAAGGGTTGCTCATACATCCCCAAGTACTGATGTTAGTTTGAATAAGGTATTACATCGATTTAAGTAAATGTTATAAATAGTAAAACCGGTATGCATTGATTTGATATTGAAATGTATGAGGAATTTTTGTAAGTTTTTTTTGTTAAGCAACGTCTGTATGCATTTCTTTACTGCTTTTGGAACTCGTTCGTGTAACTTAAACCAAAAGTTTTCGAAATAGGTTAAAAAACTTCATATACTTATAGTAAGACAAACACAATAAGTTTTGAAGGTGCATAAAAAAATGGTTACAAAAAATGGTAACGGCTGAATAGTAACTGACTGACCGCGGCAGACCAATCACTAGTATTGATTTAATACTGGGGAACCAAGACCGCAGACATTAACTAATTCGGTTGCCCACACTCGATGCGTGTCCTCCAAGAGCACAGCGTCAGTACTAGAGATGAGCGCGTGTAGAATTTTTTTAACACGACACGACCCGAATACGAGTATCAAATTGTAAAATACCTACGAAGCACGCACGCGAAAAAATTTCCAAACACCCATAAAATCAAATTGAATAGCAAAAAAGCATTTTTTTACATTCAATTGGAGACTTTATGCCGAAGAGACCCCTACACTAATAACAAATTTTCTGGTTCTGCGTGTTTAACGATGCAAAGTATTAAAGTTTTCCTTTACTGGAAATTCATGCATGCATATTTTACACCTTAAATCGCTTCGTGTTTTATCGTGCCAAAAACACGACACGTGTCCATCTGTAGTCACTACTCATGTTGTGATTAGATCAATGTTGCGAACACATCATTATCCATCAAACGCCTAGAGCAGGCCAACATTTGGCCCACTGGTGCCCTTAGTACTAAGCAACTTTTAACCTGTATTTAGGCCTCAAAGTTCCATCTCAACTCAAGGCAGCTCCAGGTGACGCTGCACCTGTGAGGCAACGTAGCAAGCTACTTCCTTTCAATAAAAATGTGCATGTCCGTTTTTCTGTTCTTTCAAAGATTGGCCATATTAAGCCTGTTACTATTACGGATGAAGTCAAGGCACGTTCATTGGGATAATAGAAAATTAGATGACTGTTTTTGCTTTCCAAAACAAGTGTAAACATTATATAGAGAATGTCTTTCAGAGGAATTCGCTTACGGAGTATAGAATGAAGCACATAATAAGGCGGTAACTCACAGGAGCTCGATGATATGTTCAATAATCCACAAAATTTTGTTGCTAGTTACACTGAAGAACAAAATTTTAACTTTTTGTTGCCAGAAGAACTTCTCTTATATTTTTTTATTTTACTCAATGACTATTACTAAATCTAAGTTATTAAAAAATATATATTGACATTATTTGTGCAGCAGAAATGGTAAAAAAATCATATCTCAGTAATATTTGATTATGTTATACATCGCTCAGCATGTCTTCAGTTTAGGTACAACATTTTGTTTTAGTATAAAGTTCTCATAACGGGATATGCGGAGCTTTTAAAATTAAACTAAAGCCAGAGCCAGAGCTGCAGAAAGAAATAAATTCCCATTGTGCAAAGTGAAATTGCTGTTGAGCTTGTCTTGGAAGAGTCAACAAGCAAACGCCAATGAGTTTTATTTCTAAATTATCCATTACAATATTTTCAATCTGGAAAATACTGTGATCCAAAGAGTTCATCGCAATTTAAAAAATATCTTATTTTGGTTTCTTGATGTAGCAAATTCTATAATTTTAATCTTTAAACTGATTCTTTTAATAAATTGAAATCTTGAACCAAATCGTTTGGATCTCTTCGAGCTATAAGAAGCGGCTTGATTGAGATTTCATCAATATTAGGGTTCTTGTCGTCTGTTATTATTGCTCTATGATGGCTGGAAGTGGAGAACTGTGAATATAGTTAATCTCATCGCAAGGGTATATTATTGTTATGGGTAAATTATCATAATAAAGTACTATTTTCTTTGCTAACTCCAAATCAGGCTAACCAACCGTGCATTTTTTTTTAAATTAATACCTTTTTTAAGCCGTGTTTTTTTGAGTTAGCATCACTGCTTTATTTGACCACTCATTTAACAGCTGATAATTGTTTTTTGTTAAGTTTGCTTTGAAACTTCATTATGAATCGACTAACACCAGAGCAACGCGTGCAAATTGTTGAAATTTTCAATCAAAATCTATTCGTAAAACTCATCGTGCACTTCTTCCATTTTATGGCATACATAACTTTGGTTGGTTGAATGGGTACGTAGATAAGCAGAATGATGTCATTTATAGTGAGGAGAATCCATAAGCTTTTGTCGAAACACCATTACATCCACAGAAAGTTACTGTTTGGTGCGCTTTATAGGCTGCTGGAGTCATTGGCACATGTGTCTTCAAAAACGATGATGGTCAGAATTTTACTGTCAATGGTGAACGGTACAGGAACAAAATTGTTTCGTACGTGGCATTAATCTTGCTGATATGTGGTTCCAACAGGACGGAGCCACATTTCACACAGCGGACGCTACAATTGATTTACCCAAAGAAACTTTGGATTCGTTAACAAATTTACAAAGCCGAGCATTAAGAAATTGAAGCTTCCGCAACGGCAAATATTTAAATGGCATTTATCTTATTCAGTATTTAAAGACATACGTAATCCTCAAACAAATATTTCTAATGCCTCAGACACAGCAGCATATGCGATTATAGTAAAATATTGAAACAATCCTTATTTACGCACATGTGTTTATGCATCTTATTTGTAGCAAATATGCGGGGGGTAAGTACGACTATAATAGTAGAAATCAAAAATCCACACAAAAAGAAAGAAACAAAAACATATTTGACTCATTATAAATATGTAGAAAAGGCCTGTGAAAAATTTTGCCTAGCATGTGGCAACCATATGCTGCAAGCAGCATAATAATTGGTGCACATAATCTCTGAACAAAAAAAAACCTAATTGCTCGATGACTAATCTAAAATAATTAGCAAATAACACTGTCCAGCACACACAAAACTAACAATGTACTCCCACACAGAAAAATTTCAATTTAAAATCTTCGTAAACAAGGTTAATTTAATCTTTTTCGGCAATGATTTTGCTTCATATATGCTTCATGTTAATCTAATATGATTTATAGTAATTTTCAAAGAAATTTTTTCCTTTTGAAATAACTTTTTTAACAGATCGTAAATGTTGAATCAACGTGAAATTCAACATCATATTGATTCAAAGTTATTTCAAGTTGAAACAACATGAATTTTACTTAATGTAGTAATTGTATTTTATTAATTTATTTAACTTACATGTGTTCGGCACAGGCATCACTTGGCTTCTCCGGCCAAGATTTGAACTCTGAACTCATCGCGTTTGCGTTTACTTCTGCAGCCACAACAAATTTAATTATTCTTTAGATACACACTATGGGCCTAATTCATAAAAAATATTTTGGTTTTATAAAAGATTTATTAATTAAATTTCCATAGAAAATTTGTTTCATAAGACTCTTATTAAACAGAAATTTTTTTTATGAATAAAGCAGTAAATATATACCATCAATAATAAAATTTTAATGCAATGTTATTTCATTGATATTTAAACATACAATTAATTTAAAAAGTTTTAGTTAAAAAAAAAAATACAAAATACTTTGACTTGTCTCCAGAATTCAAGCCTGCGATCTGACTACAAGACTAATACACTGCCCACCAGCCAGTAGCAGTTTGTCGGCTGTTTACAAACATAAAAAAACAACAACAATACAAAAACAACGAACATAACTAAGCACAAGAGTGTATTGCAGCTAAGAACAAAGCAAGTAAACACCAACCAACACACTTTAAATAACATATTATTTCTTGCAATTTTAAATAAAAATTTTTGCATGGTGATTTTACATTGGTATTTTTTTCTGAGTGTGCACACTGATGCCTGTAGAGGGGACTACAAAAAGATACACGTGTATCGGCATTTTAAAAGTTTACATCTGAAACTCATTTTACGGCCTATTTAAAGTTGCACCCTCGTGAAGTAAGAAAAATTAGGAAATCGTGTAATATTTAGGTTTTTGGTTTAAATATATATGAAACATAATAATATAGGTTTATTTAAAAAAAAAAAAAAAAAAATTAAAAGATTTTCTCACATAGACGGACGGGGAGTCGTCTTTCCTATTCATAAGGACCCCGAAATATCCATACATATGCATATACTTTATGTGCCGCATATGAATATTGTGGAAACAACACACGAGTTAACAAACCCATATATACCCTTTACCATTTTTGGTGAAAGATATAAAAATAAAATGCTAGATATAAAATTTAACTAATTTTTTTTAGCAGCTTTTGAAGAACTTTAATATTTTTTACTAAAAAATATGCCAAGTCCAGCAGAAAAAATTTCGAAAAAGAGCAAGAGAGAGGATACCTTAAGTCAATAGCCTTATTTTCTCTCTTCAAAACGTTGCTTGATTAAAAAGATGGATTTTAATTAAAACAATTTTTTTGAAGCAAATTTTGAAGTTCAGAAATTTAATAGTCAGCCAACAATTTAATGTTAAAATGACACTATGCCTGTTTGTATATATATATTTTATCTAAACCGTGGACAACTGCTCGTATATTTCCTAAGAACTTAGTCGCTTAATGAATTGAAACAAATTAGTTCCTCAGAAATCATAATGCCCCTAAGGTTTCAACTTATTTTCCTTATTTTAGCTTAGTCTCGAATTGAAAAACAAAGAAACAAAATATTGCAGGCAATTTATAACAATTACTGTAGCCAGACAATGCATCCCTTAAAATTGCCCTTTTTATTAGCTTACGGTTAAGAAAGACACTCGTAAAAATATACCCTTCAGTTTTAAAAGTAGAAATTGACGAAAAATCGTTAGGTATTTCCCTAACGAAAAATCGACACAAGTAATTCAAGAGTTCGCCTTTTGGCTCTCTCACTCATGAATATGTCAAGGCCTTTAACCTCAAAAATTATTTTTTGCGAGTGGAAAAAAACTGTGCTTTATTCCAAAGAAAATCAACAAGAAAAACATTATTTTAAGTACATTTTTATTTTGATTTTGCGTTGGCTTCAGTTACAATTGGATGTTCGTGGTGAATGAACGTGTAATTTTTAGTGAAAAAGGTGCTTTCTTTTAGAAAGTTAAAATGAGCAGCAGAAGTCAATTAAAACGTTGCATAAAAAAAGGAAGAGAACAATTAATTGAAAAATGCATTAATCACCCTTATCGGGAATAAAACTTCACGTGAAATGTGCTCGATTTTCCCTAAAATTATGATCGCCAATATTTGCGTTCTTTAATTTTGTTCACCCTTTTTTATTCACGGAAAATATTTACATGAACAAAATGTTCGCCTTTTATTCCCGATAAGGGTGAATAATTTATTGTTTTATCAATAGAAAAATTAGTTGTATTGATTAGCGAAATCACTGACGAGGGGTTATGTATATGGTAGCAATTGACTACTGTCAATCTTATCCCCATGTTAAAATTGTCAGCCGTGTGCATGGCTAGTAGTTAGGCTGGTAGTTAATTGTAGCGATTGGTAGTTAACGAAATAGCTAGCTACGTCGACTGCAGGGTACATTGAAAATATTTTGTGTGTTATTTTTCTTCACATATCAACACATAAGGGAAATACATGCATATAATAGATTAGACTAACAAAAGCAACTGGATATTATTTTATTTATGTGGGTAGCATAAAGAGATATGAATTATCATTAAGATTGTCACTACGAAATTTAAACAGAATTCATGCATTATAATGAGTCACAAAAGTTGTTGCACTTGGAAACACTACTAAAGACAATGGCATAGCATGCATTTTGCACTGCCCTAGTATACGAGTATTATGTGGTTCCACAAATAACTTTGTATAAGTATTCAGTTGATCACATACATATAGAATGATTTTTACATTACTTTGTTAGCCAAATCGTCACAGATATGCTATTGTCTTTTATTAATTTACTTAGCCGGTTTTTCTAATAAAAATTTGTCTGTCTAATATCCAATTTTCATTATCAAGTTTCCTGAAATTTGCTGCACGACACTTTTTCTACTTGCTAGAAGGAGAGCTATAGAAGATATTGATTTATAAAAAAATGAACCAGCATGAACCTCTGCAGCATTTTTGACAACTTTTTTGATCTGATTTAGTTCTGCAGGCTTTCTACTGAAGAGTAAAGAAATTGTTTATCAACAACTTCATGATGTAAATTAGATATATGTATATAATTGATACAGATTCATTTTCTTTTATAAACCTTGTTCTAATATACGAAGGCGAGTCATTAACTCAGTGTCATTTTGAATTTTCCTCCTCTTAATTGAAATGGCAATAATGCTCCTGTTAGCAAGCAACTGTCAGTTGACTCCTGTCCAAATTTGAACAAGCTGCGTCATTTAGTTTGCGTTTGGCAGTCGTTGAAAGCGTTTGGAGGAGAAAATTGAAGAAAGTGAATTTCGTGTGTTCAGTAAGCATTATTTTTTGGCGAACAAAACCATCACTAAAACCAAGGCTAAGCCTGATAAATACTATGGGGACTCTTCACCATTAATTTCAATGGTAAAATAGTGGTTTACTACATTTCGTTATGGCCGTACAAGCCGAACGTTCTGCACGCCCAGTTGTGGTCTCTACACCCGAAACAATTGAAATAATTCACGAAATAGTTTTAGCCGATCAGAGATGGAAAGAGAGAGATAGAGAAAGAGAGAGAGCTTGTGGAAGCCATGATCATCTCACATGGCTCAGTGTTTTCAATTTTGAATGTTCACTTGAGTATGAGAGAGCTTTCCGCAAGATGGGTGCAGCCTTTGCTCATAATCGACCACAAACGCAACCGTGTAACAATTTCGCTTCAAGGGCAAAAATCCATGAATTGGGCTACAAATTGCTCCTTCATGCGCCCTATTCTCCAAATTTAGGCTCCTAGTGACTATTTCTTGTTCCCAAACTAGAAGAAATGGCTCGGCGAAAAGAGATTTGATTCCAACGAAGAATCATCTCACAAACAAATGCCTATTTTGGTGACCTCGACAAACCATATTTTTTGAAAGGGATAAAAAAAACTGGAGGAACGTTGAATTAATGGTATTGAACTCAAAGAAGACTAAGTTAAAAAAAAAATATTTCTTTGTATAAAGTCTTAGGTTTCTACAAAAAGTCACTGAGTTAATGTGACCCAACCTCGTATTTTGTATATGTATTAAATATTAACACTTGTACAAACTGTTGTTGTGTAAAGAGTATTCACACGCGGCAATTTTAGTTGAGCAAAATTTGAGTTTATGGAAGAGAGTGAAGAAGATAATGAAGAGGGCAGACATCATATTTTTTTCTCTCGCCCATAAAATAAATTGCCGTGTGAGAACCCAGTCAAAACGACACTCAAATAAGAACTAGAACGATTGTAAGTTTATAATAATTTTTGTTAACTAAATATATTACACGCGATTTTGTATTGCCATTTCCACAGTGCTACACCAAACAAAAATTTTTGTTCTTTTTTTATTTCTTTATATATTTGTGTAGTCCGCCAGCAGCTCTACATTATGTAAAATTTTAAGAAAAATCGAGTCACTTTGTTCTGAAATAAAACAAAAAAGTGAACTTTCTCGTGGAAATGCCCACACAATCAATAGACCACATCGCTTTCCCTAACATATAATTCTCTGGTTGATTGGGTAAATTCAACAATCCCAATTGTTTTCTTTCGGTTACTAAATACTATCCTTTTCTTTTATTGCACACACTTAAACATTTTTGCAATTTCCAGCACCAGTCTTTTTCTTTTTCCGTCCTGCATACAGTAGACATAGAATTTTCCTAAAACCGGAAACGGCCAACATATCATTTGTACATAATGAAAAGTTATCACGAATATAGCAGATACTTATACAGTATAGTTTTTTTTCCTCTTCATGTGTTTGTATGTATTTCCACAACATATGTTTGCGTCTGGGGATTTTATTTTATGTTGTCTTTTATTTTTATTTTAACACAACACTAAAAGCCAACTATAAGAAATGAAAAAAAAAATCATAAAATATTCATGTGTATGGGTCTGTACTATTTACCGAAAAACGAAAAATACTTTAAGGGTCAGCGAAAAACTTTAACCAGAAAACTAAAAATAAAGAAAAAAGAAAAACATTTCAGCAAGAAGCATATATGTAGATAAAATAAGATATTTTTTAAAATATGACAAAATAATAACAAACAACTGAAAACTTTAATAAATGTTTTCTAGCAATGAGCAGTTGTTATCTAAACATAAATATTTTTAACCCATTAATGTTGGCTTTAGTATGATATCTTGTTAGTATTCCCTTAAGTTTTGTTTGAAAACAGAGTCTTAAAAATATTTTAAAACAGTTTAATGTAGGAAAATGATACGATTACTTAGTGATAATTACAACTGCTCGTACAAATATATACAGTCTTACTAATAAGAAAATATAAAATGCTTTATAAGACAAATTTATAACTAACAAAGCTGTTTTTAAAGAGTCTTTTCATTAATACTGGTGCCTTTGAGGGTTTGCATAACAATGTTTAATTTAGTTTTGACTGGCATAAACAAAAGAATCTGAGAAGGGGTTAAGTTTGCAGGACATTCCTGAAAAGTCACGCTTAGCTCTAGTTAACGAAATTTTATATTTTATGAAACTTTTCAGCCTTTTGAGACACATTACCAGAATTTTGGTTCGTGTTTTGCATGAGGAATTATCAATCTACCTTTCGTGGATGCATTTTTTTTAAATAAAATTATTAAAAATGTTTCTTTAGCTAAAAAAGGTTAGAAGGCTTTAAGCTGCTGCTTTCCCCAGATTTATCACTACTTTTTAATTGCTTTCCACTTTGGCATACCCCAAAAGGGTATTTTTCATCATAATAAAACAAGGAAATATATTTTTCATATCAATGAAACGGGCTTTATTGGAAAGAAAAGTTGATGAAATTAATGTTTAAATATGATTTCTGCCATGTGCCACCACGGCTGGCGCGTGGAAGGTGCAAACTGGAACACCAATTTTCAATAACTTTTCGCAGCGTTTGCGGCCGTATTTCGTCGATCACTCTTCGAATGTTGATTTCCAAAGAAAATAACCCAATGGGATTAAATCACACAATCTTGGTGGCCAATTAATTGGGCCATTACGTGAGATTATTTTTTCATCAAAAGTTTCTTTGAGTAAACCAATTATAGCGCCCGCTGTGTGGCATGTGGCTCCGTCCTTTTGGAACCACATATCAGCAAGATTAATGTCACATAATTGAGGTACGAAAAAATTTCGAATCATGTTCCTATACCGTTCACAATTGACAGTAACATTCTGACCATCATCGTTTTTGAAGGTGTATGGGACAATGACTCAGCCAGCCCATGAGTCGCACCAAACAGTAATTTTCTGTGGATGTAATAGTGTTTTGACAAAAACTTGTGGATTCTCCTCACTCCAAATGTTCATTCAAGCAGAATTATGTACACCATAAAATGGAGGAGTTGCACAATGAGTTTGACGAATAGAACAATTATTTTGTGTAAGTCGATTCATAATGAAATTTCAAAGCAAACTAAACCAATAGTGATGCTAACTAAAAGTTGTGGCACTCTAAAAAAAACCCCCTTAGTTAAATTTTCAGTGCTTAAAATAAACATTTCAGCAACTTTGGTGTCATAACACAATTTAGTTATTTTTTTTTATACCCGTCACCAAAAATGGTAAAGGGTCCCAGCAAAAATAAATTTGATACAAGTAAGCACTAAGACAAAAAGAAGCGGTTTGGAAGCGCAGATAAGCAAATAGTGCATCCCCTCTGCCTTACGAGGATGCAATAACATAAGCGAATGACGAAATTTAACACAAACACTACGAAGTTAGTCGGCTGTTTATACTCAAACTCTCAAAGTTTTCTATAATGCATTCTCTATCGCTTACCTGGAAACAAATTTGGATGCGAATGAAATTTTTACTTCGAGTTTTTATTTTTTATCTTTTAATTAAATCGTATACGAATATAGATATGTACTTCGGTAGTTCAGTGGGTAGTGTTGTAGCCCAATCCTGGGATCCACTCCTGATTATGGTTTAATATATAACAAATATAAAAACAAAATAAAATATTAGAATTTAATCTAAGGTCCATTTTCACAACGATACAAAAGTAAACTTTAAGAATTTAAAACCAGTATTTTGTATTGAAATGCTAGTTTTAAAACTCTTAAAGTATACTTTTATTCGTTGTGAAAATGGCCCTAAGAGTAGAGATAAAATTCTGATCTAAAGAGCAAATTATTTAATTATATACACATGAAAAAGGCATGAAGTATGGGTTTCTTTCTGCCCTTCGAAAATTACATTAAAAAAACCTGACATAATATATTACAGAATTCCACATTGCATGCGCATTCTTTCCTCGCTGAATTCAGGTTACTCCGCTTCTATGCGAGGAATTCCATATGAAAATCATGTAATATTTCAACCTTTGTCTTACAAAGCTGCTTCGGCGAAAGCTCCATTCCGTATGTAAAATTCTACAACATTAATATAAGAAAAATAAAGTATTTATATTCTGGGTCCATATGAATAACGAAGACGAAAATGCGATGCCCGTCTGTCCTTCTGCGTATTTGTACGTGAAATCGATTTTCCGAAGCTACAGGGTGTTTTTTTAGAGGTATAGAACTTCGAATTGAAATAAAACACAAGAAAATCGTTTTAATGTCCATCAATTTGGCTTTATTGGAAGGATAATTTTATGCCATTAACGTTTAAATATGATTTCGGGCATGTGGCCGCCGCGGCTCGCTCGAATAAAGCCAATTCTACAGGTCCAATTTTCAACCACTTTTTCGAGCATATGGGGCCGTATGTTGGCAATAACGCCACGAATGTTGGCTTCCAAGTCCCCTAACGTTTCTGGTTTGTTGGCGACTTCACATATCCCCAAAGAAAATAATCCAATGGTGTCAAATCACACGATCTTGGTGGCCAATTGACAGGTCCATTCCGCGAAATTATGCGCTCATCGAATGTTTCCTTCAATAAATCGATTGTGACGTGCGCTGTGTGGCATGTAGCGCCGTCTTGTTGGAACCACAACTCATCCACATTCATGCCATCCAATAGTCGGTTATTGCTGTGCACGGTGGCGAATCGATTCATTCGGATCCTCTTCAACACTTTGCTCTACAGCGACAATTGTTTCTTCGGTGCGCACTGTTCGACGTCTCTGCGGATGCGTATTATCACATAGAGTAAACGTAGTGCGAAAACGATCCATGGTTAACCGAATTAATTGCTCTGATGGACGATTATGTCGACCATAAAATGGACGGAGCTTGCGGTAAACTTCGCGAACTGAACCATTATTTTCGAAATAAATTTGCACGATTTGCAAGCGTTGTTCTTTTGTCAACCTGTTCATGATGAAATGGCAAACCAAACTAAATATTAATCACTTGACAGCTGACAAAATGGCCGCCAGTTAAAAAAGTGATGCCAACTTAAAGTTCTATACCTCAATAAAAAACACCCATTACTATAAAAGCTAGACTTCTTCTTGTGTCGAAAAATGCCCATGAGTCACGCATTACAAATTGCGCTAGAGCAATAAATACGTTATCCATTTTTTTCACAAAACAATTTAATATTTATGTACATATGTATATATTCCATACACGTACGTCAGTGAAAGGTGTGTTAAATTCGGCACAGCCAAATATAGCACTCTTATTTGTTTTTCAAATACTTGCCACTTTGACACAAAATTTTAGCAACTTTGGTGTCATGACACAGTTTAGTAACTTTTTTTTTATATCTTAGCGTTTCTGAGAAGTGTATTTTTGCGCAACAAAACTTTGCTATTATGATAGTCTGTATTTGAACAAACCACTTCATCTCATTGCAGGTTAATAAATAAAAACTTATGTATGTATAGTTATTAAAAATATATTAAAAGGCTGCTTATTAACATTTTGTATCTCTATGGCATTTGTTGCTGAGTTAATATTATTTTTATTATTATTCTCTCATTCAATAAATATTTTATTACAACTTGAAAGTCTTCCCTCATAATAGATATTTTATGGCGCTTCTAAATAAAACACGACTTTGAAAACTGCCCAAATATGCTAAAGCTTTATATACATACAGATATTGTTGCTCTTGTAATAAAGTACAAATCCTGGTGTATTTGCTCATGCCTTGCGGCGCACTCACGTATAAACATACTTTGACGACTTGTTTGTAGAATTTATATTGTCATTTTATGACTTAAATGTTTTGGAATGGTATTCGTTTATGTATAGACTTTTAAAAGTATCCTAAAGTTGTTTCTAAAATTAAGTTGTAATAAAAACAGTAGAGAATAAAACTTTAAAGCCGTGAAATTTTTTAAATACGTTTAATCTATTTAATTATGGTGTACATTCTTATTTGAATATTGTAGTATAATAAGTTGTTGGTAAATCATCGAAAGCAAAAAGAAATGTCTACTGGGTTTTTCCACTATCCTTCCTTAAAAAGATATGTACAAAGGGTGTTTTGTTTAAGAGTGTCACAACTTTGAGTTGGCATCACTGCTTCATTTGAGCACCCATTTAACAGCTGATAGTTGCGTTTTGTTTAGTTTGCTTTGAAATTTCATCATAAATCGACTTACACTGAAACACAAATTGATATTGGTTTTGAATTTACATTCAATTTGAATGGGTATATAAATAAGCAAGCTTTTGTCGAAACACCTTTGCACCCACAGAAAATTACTGTTTGATGCGCTTTATGGACTGGCGGGGTCATTGGCCCATATGTCTTCAAAAACGATGATAATCAGAATGTTATTGTCAATTTTGAACGGCATAGGAATATGATTCGAAATTTTTTCGTACCTCAATTACGTGACATTAATCTTGTTGATATGTTTTTCCCACAGGATGGAGCCACATGCCACACAGCGGGCGCTTTAATTGATTTACTCAAAGAAACTTTTGATGAAAAATATTTTCACGTAATGGCCCAATTAATAGGCCACCAAGATCGTGTGATTTAACCCCATTCAATTGTTTTCTTTGACTTATGTAAAGTCACTTCTCTACATCTAAAAAACACAAACAATTGAACACCTGGAAATCAACATCCGAAGAGTTATCGGCAAAATACGTCAGCAAATGCTGCGAAAAGTTGTTGAAAATTGGTGTTCTGTTTGGCACCTGCTACGCGCCAGCCGTGGCGTCCACATGGAAGAAATCATATTCAGACATTAATTAAACATTTTTTTTTTCAATAAATTGATATTAAAAATATATTGATTTAAACTTGTGTCACTCATAAAAAACACCCTTTATAACAAAGTAATAGAGCAAATTAATAATTAAATAGAGCATTTAAATAATTAAATAGTTTGGGTGGTGTAACGCCAAGCATAGAGGTGAAACCTTGATGATGTGGGCCTCCTTCACGTGGTGCCGTCGGAGTCCATTAGTAAATATTTATAGTATGATGAGAGAAGAAGATTATCTTGGCATCATAAAAGAGAATGTACATGATTTTGTGGAATAAAGTGGTTACACAGCGGAAGAAGTTGTAGAAGTTGTTGCAAATTACGGCATTCGATACGACTCGTAATCTAAAAATATTTCAATAGAATTTAAATGGAAATATTTTTAAATTACAAGTCGTATCGAATGCCGTTATTTGCCCTCAGAACCATACGGCCAAATAGTTAAGAATTGGCTTTTAAAGAAAAAATTCATATAGTGCAATAGCCAGCATAACACGCAGAACTCAAATCCATTGAAAACATACGGGCTTTCCTAAAAAACAAGACAGCAGTATGCAAGTGCACCAGTAACATTTAATGAATTTTAGTTCCGAGTCCAAACGCAATAGGCAAATATTCCAAATCTTACCTCCGCAAATTTGATTAAAAGTATGCCTATTAAAAGCATAATTAAAGCACCAAATAATAATAAGAATTAAATAATTTTTTTTAAACGTGCAGAAGTGGATACACAGACTTTTTTTTCACAAAATTGACTCAATCTTAACTTTTACTTTTGATATTCATGAATTTCATTTTGTTTTCTTTAATTATTATTTTATTTTATCGTTTAAATAAAAAAAAGAAGAGAGCTGTCTTAGGACACCCAGTTGTAGCTATGCTGCTTAATTATATAAAACAAACTTAATGTGTTAAATTATATTATATGATGATGTCAAATTCGTCGCAAATATTTCAAAACATTTCCATTTATTTCCCATCATTTTCTCTTCTAGCGGCGTACGATTAAATTAATGTATTGTTTGTGACCGGCGGCGGCTGTTAGCCGGCTTACAGCCGATCGTCTGTGTTCTCTGGTTTGTGCTCATGTGCAAAAACAATACAAAAACAAAGTGAGCAATTCTTCTCATTGTTTTTGTTTCACTTACTTCAAAGAACGAAACAAACAAAATCAAACAATTTGTTTCGTTTACTTTCATGCTCTAGTTTTAAGTACAAAGAAATCAAAACAAAAATAAATTTATAACGAAAATTATGTCCTAACTCCTGTATCGCGCAACAAATAGCATAGCTACAAAAACCTGGATGTTTTATTTTATTTTATAGATTTTACATTGGTTTTATGTCGCATTTGGTGAGTATATAGCTGCAAATGCTCGCCACTGTACATATTATCGAAACCTAATGAAATTGCAAAATGTAAAACTAAAACTGGGAAACAATGAATAAGGTTTCTCAAACAAAACTCTGTGTCTTTATTGAAAAGCTTACTTACTAAACAACAAGTTAAATACATTTCGGTTTAAAAATATCTCAACATTTCAGCTTATTTTTTTTTCTATTTGCTTATTTATTTTACTTTTAAACAATTTGTAAAGTTTTGCAAAATGTTAATAAATTACAGTTTCTGTAGTAAATAACATTTTATTATAATAAATGCCTAAAGTTGGACTATAAAATCAAGTAAATTTAGTTTTAAAGTACATTTGTTTACTCATGTGCTCAACTAGCACACACATTCTTACTTTATTTATACGAGTATGTATGTATTTCAATTCTAAATTTAAGAATATAAACACAGCACAAGTTGGTAAGCAAGTACATAAATATTTTGTTGAATTCAATAAATCCGAGTATACTATATGTATGTATATCAGAGTGGCCGTTAGTTGTATGGAGATTTATTTTTTTTTATTTCTTATATTCTCTCCACCCAAATCGGTTCAGTTTTATGTTAAAAGATACCATAAAACTTTCATAGCGATAAGTTGTTAAAGTTGGCTCTGAAGCCCATGTAATCAGTGGCGTGATTTTTTCAAATTAAATATTGTATTTTTGAGCTCAAGGTGTGTGGTAAGTTTCGTAAAAATGGGTTAAGTAGACCCACGTGAAATATAATAATAGATTTTAATGGGCGTATCCCCGCCTATTTTTTCAACTTTAAAATTATGCAATTGCAAGAACCAAAGGTGTTTGCTAGGATTCGCAGCAATCAAATAAATAGAATATCATAAAATTAAATAAAAAATTTTGTGGACAATTTTTGATTGTCTGAGTATTCGACACATTGTCTACTGACGATTTGGCTAAGCACCAATGAAATATATAGACAATGCTTAACTACCAAAAAATTAATTTCGATTGAAAGGAAAACATAATTAATTTTTTTTTTCTTAACTTAAGCGTACACAGAAAAAAATATTCACCAATTAATGTTTTCAATTAATAATTTACTTGATTCAATTAAATTTTTAATTGTATTAATTAATTTAAGTGGAAAAACTTAATTGATATTATCAAATTGTTTATAGGTGAAAATTTAATTAATTTTTTAATTAATATTACAAATATTTTAATTAATATTACAAACTCATTCATATTACTTTTTTGTGTGTGTGTTATATTGCATATAAACACATTTCTTAACTTAAACACTTAAAACTATTAAAAATTAACAACAATGCAAAATTCTGTGACGTTCTGGGACTATAAAGTTGTCGGTGCATTAAAGGCTCAGTTAGCCGACTGTAATGTAATGTAACTGCAACAGTAGGAAACAGCTAATCGATATTGTTATGTGAAAAGTAATGGAAGTGGTTATAGAGATGTAATGTAAAGTCGTTGTCCGCAATTTTTTTTGTATCTTGAACTACACACATGCTTAAACTTAACCCTCCCCAATAAGACTTGTTTTTATACAAATTAACATACTGCCAGCAAAAAAATCCAAAGGATAAGCATTTCCACATATCGTGTGGTTTTAAATAAAATTGAAATTGTTTTCATTTGCCACAGTTAATTGCAAAGTTTTTGTACTTTAATAAGATAGTAAGTACATAATGCTGGCAGAGTTTGCGAAAGTTAGTTGTGTCATAAATGTTACTTAAAGAGAACTATTAAGTAAATTTTAGAAAATAAAATTTTATTATATATATTTCTTTGCCACTAACACACAAAAAGGTTAAACTAATTTAGGTTTCGTGGTTCCTTGTCAAAGGAAATGTTAAATAGTATTAATAAAAAGTTATCTTATTTTAACAGTTACCAGGATATACAAATGAGGTAGTTTGGCTAAATTTATTAGCAGACTTAAATTATTTTAATGAGAAGTTATTCTAGCGATGTAAAGAATAGATTATGGCCTTGCTATTAAAACAAAATAAATAAAACAGTTTGTCTCTTTTACTTTTCTAGATTATTTGTATGACAAATAGTAACTTTACATTTATTAAACAAATTATTTTTATTTATTAATTAAAACACACCGTAAAACTTAAAGTTCTTATTTGAATCTTTAACAATGAAGGTGAAATTTTTAATCATACTCGCTTACATTACAGTAAATTTTAATTCCTTTTGATTTTTCCAAAATTTTTTTTTACTAAAAAACAGTTTTTTTAATTTATTTATTTTTTTTAATATAGAAGAAAAAATTAAATAAGGCAAATAGCCACCTTTTAAAAATAAACATTTTAGACTAAATAGTTCAACAACAATAGTAACATTTTCGAAAAAAATTTATGGTATATATAATTAAAATTTAATGGGCGTGCCTCCACCCATCTTTTAAATGCAAGATTTTGTGTTTTTCAGAGTTCAGGGTGTGTGTTAAGTTTTGTAAAAATCGGTACAGTTTAACCACTTAAAATAAAATATTAAATTTTAATGGGCGTGACTCCGCTCATTTTTTTTAATCGAAAATTGTGTCTAGTTTTGAGCTCAAGTAGAACCACGGTTATGTAGAACTACGTGAAATATAAGAATAAATTTTAATGGCCGTAGCCCCGCCCATTTTTTCAAATCTTAAATTGTGTAATTACAAGAACCAAAGGTGTTTGCTGGGTTTCGCAGTAATCAAGTGAGTAGAATATCATAAAATCAAATAAAAAAATTGTGGACGTGTCCCCGCCCATTTTTTCCACGTTCTCAGACAATAAAGAAATTTAAATATAGAGACGAATTGATAAAAATCCTCCTTCGCAACATTTGTATCGTGTATTTGCGTATCAAATACACTTTCTGGTTTTTCATTGTGAGTACCCTTCGTGTTTTGTACTATTAATGTATTTTGTTTTTTTTTTTAATTAAAAAAGAAGAACAGGCTGCATACCAATTTTCTCATACCGCCTCTGTCTAAGTACAACATTTTCAAAACATATGAAATAAAAGTGTAATAGCGTATTCCATTTCACACTATTGTGTTTAATATGATGATACAATCGATAAAAAGATACAAGAGGTTCTGTAAATTAAGTACAGTATTTTTCGTTTATAGCGAACCCGCTTAAAACGAACTTTCGCCTAAAACGAACCATTTTCGAAAGTACGAACTTTTATTTCTATAAAACCATGAAAATTTTTTCACTTATAACGAACCCGCTTAAAGCGAACTTTCGTTTATAAAAACTTTTTTGCATGTAAATTGTTCTTTTTTCGCTTAAAACGAACCAAGAAGTGTGTTGCCATGAACAAAAAATTATATTTTTTAATTTGATAACGCTGTATTTTATTTGTCGTATGCTCTATAATCAGGTACTTCCCCTAGGTTTAATTGTTTTTTGTTTTTGTGTGAAGGCGATGTGAATTCAGCAGTTGAAAATTACAAAGTTAGAAGATGGCCGTAGCAGCTGGTGCTAAATAATTTTGAGCAAAACTCCACAAGTTTAAAGAAAGTTAAAAAAAGACATGTGCACACACAATTATGGTTTCTTGATGTCTTCACTTAAAACGAACTTCGCTTAAACGAACAAATCAGTCCCTTGAAGTTCGCTTTAAGCGAAAAGCACTGTAATTGTATAAATAAAGTATATACATATACCTTTAAATGTTGGTAGATAGACAACATTCTCCTTCTAACAGCCTTGCCTTGTAACGCAACACAGACACCACCTCCGTATTTAACCTCTTAAGACCTGAACATGCATCTGTTGCTTTTATATACTTTTGAGGCACTGTTTTTTACTCTTTGGGGTAAAATTAAAACACTGCTCTTAACATGTTAATGAGAACCAAAAGCCTGAGGAGTATGGTACTCTTTCAAAACAGTTTTATATAAAATACATTAACATATACTTTATTTCACACATATGATACGGAAGCCTGAAGAACACATCGGATGGCGAAATTTATAGGCGAACTTGCCATGTACATGACGAGTATACAAATCGAGGTAGATAACCTACATGCACAAAAATATTTCTGGTTGTGGAAGTAGCATTCTGTATAGTGTTTTTTTTTGTAGAATGTTTATTTGAACACTTGTGGTCATCCTCTGCAAGATCAAATCTGGATCTAGAAAATGCTCTTGAGGTGGAACCTCATTTTGAACCATTATGTAAAAAAATTTATGAACTATTGAACTATATATATAGGGTGTTTTTTTTAGAGGTATAGAACTTCGAATTGAAATAAAACACAAGAAAATCGTTTTAATGTCCATCAATTTGGCTTTATTGGAAGGATAATTTTATGCCATTAACGTTTAAATATGATTTCGGGCATGTGGCCGCCGCGGCTGGCTCGAATAAAGCCAATTCTACAGGTCCAATTTTCAACCACTTTTTCGAGCATATGGGGCCGTATGTTGGCAATAACGCCACGAATGTTGTCTTCCAAGTCCCCTAACGTTTCTGGTTTGTTGGCGTAGACGAGCGACTTCACATATCCCCAAAGAAAATAATCCAATGGTGTCAAATCACACGATCTTGGTGGCCAATTGACCGGTTAACCGAATTAATTGCTCTGATGGACGATTATGTCGACCATAAAATGGACGGAGCTTGCGGTAAACTTCGCGAACTGAACCATTATTTTCGAAATAAATTTGCACGATTTGCAAGCGTTGTTCTTTTGTCAACCTGTTCATGATGAAATGGCAAACCAAACTAAATATTAATCACTTGACTTGCAATCTGATGGTCGTCCAATTCCAAGCTAAATCGATCGATACTTACGTAAAGCAATTTTTTAGATCCGAAAAATCTTCAACAAAATAAAAGTTTACCTATTCAAACGCTCACGCAATCACTCTGCTTTAGAAAACTAAAACTGATATCAATCTAATTATCGAGTTAAATTTGTTATAATATTTTTTTACACTAACTCATGTCCTACTAGAAAACTTTTTAAACAGTCGAATTAAAATTCAAATATAAAAGCTACAGCAAAATGTGCCATATATTGATAGTTACTGAAGTAAAATATCATCTAGAAAGCAAAACAAGTGAAACAAATTCACTCAAGATGACACTACTTTTTAAAACTAGGTATAAGTCAAGGCACACATATGTGCATCCACGGTCTGAAGAGGTTAAAGATTAAAATAGTGTCATGCTGAATATAGAAAAGCTGTTCTGGAAATCGTTTGTATTTGCCAACTTCATCTATAACACATAAACGTATAGTGACATTTCAGAAAAGCGATAACTCGCTCACACCACAAATTATAATCGATTAGAGGAGCGATAAACGAAAGAAATATTTGGCCCACAACAGTACACAAATGCATAGAAGTTGCAACAAAAATAAAAATTAATTTAAATTAAATCGATACATACTCGTGCATATTTCTCTAGCATAGAAACGGCAAAAAAAAAACTATCTGTCAATTATTTAAATCATTCGGTTGGTTACGTTTGAAGTATTTGTGTGCTTTTTTATTCATTGCGGCGGCCATTACGATATTTTTCAATTTAAAATAAAAAACTTATTTTTGTGTGATTACACGGATTACGTTTCAGTCGCTCCAAAAATTAATTTACTAGACAAACGAAAGCGAAAAAATAATAATAATATTCAAATTGAATTTATAGAGACGACTGAACAAAATGGTGATTGATATTAAAATGTGTCGTTTTGAAAATGCCCCTTGGGGCTTTCGTCTGGTCGGTGGTTCGGATTTTGACTATCCATTAACAGTGGTTAAGGTTAGAATCCATATGTAGCACTACAATTCATAAAAAGTTCAATGTTTGTGTTTCATTTATATTCAAATGTGTTAATTCCATCTTTTATATCTTCCACATCTTTTATAAAGTGATGAACGCAAAAAAAAAACCAACAAAATTTAAAATATACAAGTATGAAATGTGAACAGGTATTTTATTGAAGAAAGATATTGCAACTAATGCACTTTCAATGTTGTTACGTAATTGGCAGATGAATTGTATAAAATATATGAATAATAAAAATACATGTACAACGTTAGAGATTTCTTAATGCACAATATGGTTTTTTAGTGTAAAGCGGAAATGTTGTATTTTCCTTAGCACCTTTTCTTCATCTTCTGAAGTGCTCAAGGTGTTTGAGCTTGTTAAGAGTTGTATGAGCAAAAAAAGACGAATCGAATAAGCAACTGAAAGCGCATTGTTTTTGTTTGCGAAACATGAAAGGAATCGAGATAAGATGTTCAACCTCAAAAGATTAGAAAAAAATATCTTTTAAATAAATATTTAAATTATATATATTTTAATTTTTTTCTTTTGATTTAAGACGGGAAGTTTTGAAAAAGAATAATGGTAGAAATTTGTTATAAAATAAAAGAACCAAAAAAAATATAATATATATTTGTTTTAGAAACAAAAAGCTATCTTAAGAACTAATAATATTCAATGAAGCATGTTGAAAGTGGGTATTATCTTAAAATATACTCTTTTACTTCAATAGTGTCATAATTCAAAAAAATTGCTTTTAATTAATTAATTAATAATGCAGACTAATTTTGCAATTCGTATATTATCCTGACTGAAAATTGCATATCAAGAGGTTGTTCTACCGCCGTGGTATTTGTTCATGTCTTCATTGACTTGTTGGTAAATTAAAATCTTTAAGCGCATCTCCTCCCAAAACTAGTTTTTTTTTTTGAGTTTTGACACTATTTAATGAAGTAGATGAGCGATATTTTCTTTATTTAATTAATCCATATGCTGCATTTTGTTGGTGGTTACGCCAACGCTTACGCTTTTTTTCAAAAAGGAATCATCTAGATTCTATTTGATTGACTACGTGTAGTGGGCAGCCAGGTAAACCAACCAACGCCCAGTCGTCACTCGACCATTCAATTAAACTGCTTGAAAAGTATCAACACTTCACAATAATGACTCTAATATTATAATAATTTGACATAAATGCACATATGTACAAGCATAAGAAGATAAAAAAAATCAAATAAAGTCCACAAGAAATTCTTTTGCTAATATGAAAGAATCATCAAATTATAATTCTTTTTGGGTCGTGTAGACTTACAGTAGCCCCCGCTTAAGTGTGCATGATAAGTTGCACTTTTTTTTTAAAGAATTTTAGCGGGAAATCAAATAAGTGAAGCTCAGATTAAGGCCCAATCGATGCATTTACAATATCGCAAGCAAGCGCGAAAGCGCGATGCAATTAAAAAATTTCGCATAGGAGCGCAAATTTCGTAGCTTTCGCTACACTAAATTTAAGAAAATCAGTAACATTATGGTTAAAAAATATTACTTTGTATTTGGCAAAAATCAAAAAACCAATTTTCCATCCCTGGCTTACATTCTTCCATGGCTTTTTTTATAGAAATTCTATGCAAATATTTGCCATGTGTACATATGTAATTGATAAGCTCCATGTTTTTTTTTATTTGGTGCTTGACCGTCAGATGAGGGATAGCAAATGAACATCGATTCTAATATACTCGTATATGTAAAACGTGTTTTTTTTTTGGAGTTTGACAACTTTGAGTTGGCATCACTACTTCATTTGAGCACCCATTTAACAGCTGATAGTTGCTTTTTGTTTAGGTTGCTTTAAAATTTCATTATGAATCGACTTACATCAGAGCAACGATTGCAAATTAATGAAATTTTTAATCAAAATAATAGTTATATTCGTCAAACTCGTCGTGCACTTTTGCTATTTTATGGCGTACATAATTCTGGTTGAATGGGTACGTAAATAAGCAGATCTGTTGCATTTGGAGTGAGCAGAATCCACAATTTTTTGTCGAAACAGCATTAAATCCATAATAATTAAGCAATTACTGTTTGATGCGCTTTATGGGCTGGCGGAGTCATCGGCCCATATATCTTCAAAAACGATGATGGTCAGAATGTTATTGCCAATTTTGAACGGCATAGGAACATGATTCAAAATTTTTTCGTACCTCAATTACGTGGCATTAATCTTGTTGATATGTGGTTTCAACAGGATGGCGCCACATGCCACACAGCGGGCGCTATAATTGGTTTACTCAAATAAACTTTTGATGAAAACATAATTTCACGTAGTGGCCCAATTAATTGGTCACCAAGATCGTGTTATTAAACCCTATTGGATTATTTTTTTTGAGGTTATGTTAAGTCACTTGTCTACTTCGATAAAACACAAACAATTGAACACCTGGAAATGAACACTCGAAGAGTTATCGGCGAACTACGGCTGAAAATGCTGCGAAAAGTTGTTGAGAATTGATGTTTAAGATGGCGCCTTCTACGCATCATCCGTGGCGGCCACATGGCAGAAATCATATTTAAACATTAGTTTCATCAACTTTTCTTTCCAATTAAGGCCGTTTCAGTGATATAAAAAAAATATTTCCTTGTTATATTTTGATTTAAACTTGTGTCATTCTATTAAAAACACCCCTTACATACTCGTACATGTATTTATAAACATATGGTTTTATCCTTTTTAGCCAAAGTTGCTTGGTTTAGGTGGCGTTCAAGTCGTTGAAGTACTCAGTAAACAAATTGCTTCAAATAGAACAGGTTTTTACTGTGAGAGAATAAAAGTAGAGCTGAGAAACCTTTAATCTAATAAAACATGCAAATATAGCAGTTATCTCACATCACATTAGAAAAATGTCTGGCTTTAAAACCTGCCTATAATGGGCTTCATATATGTTCACTGCTTCTAAACAGCTCATACTTTAAAGCGAGTTATGATGAGCTTTATTGCCTTATTGCTTCAAAAAACATGAAAATTTTTTACTGGTTAGAGTTAACATATATGATTTTCTTTTTAAATCGAGGTTGCTTACTTGCATTTTAATTAAAATAAAGTCTTGCCAGATTATTTTTCATAACCAATTCAGTTTCTGTTATATTATTATAGTTTCTGTAAATTGTGCCTCTGCCAAATGTCTCCTTTAAGCGGGGAAGCCTTTTAAGCGTAGTGCATCATATTAAGTAAAAATGTTGTATTGCAATACACAGTAGAGGAATATTTTTGTTTGCCAGCATTTTTTTCGCACTAAAACGGGGAACTCATTTAAGCGGGAGGCATTTAAACGGGGTCTACTGTAAATATATTCAAATACATACTCGTATGTACAAAAGTCGTTTAGAATTACAGCACTTTAAAATAAAAAAATAAACATACTTAAATTCCTCACACAAAAAATATATACCATGATCAGTTTGCTTTTTTTTAAATTACTGAAGTAAGTCATTTCCTTAATGCGAAAAAAAATTTTTAAAAATTGTATTTTTGGATCAAAGTTTTGTTTGAATGATTACTTACTATCTTTTCTTCCACCTTTTTTTTATAAGGTATATTTATTCAGAAATTTTCTTTCAACAAAGGTCAGTTTTTTTAAAAAGCTTTTAACCCCGACTATAAAGCAGCTCTGTGAGACAGTTCTAAACTTTATAGATAAATAACAATTAAATTGAGAGCTGCTGTTTTGATAAATACAAAAAACCACCGCGTTAAACTGACAGCCTTTGAATCAGATGGCTAATAGCGATGTAGAGAAGCTGATAGCATCGGAATTTCGCTACGAGCCATAGTCCTGTATTATTTCAAAATTGGTTTTCGTCTCTTATGTGTAGTTTCCACAATACAAGCAAGCCATTTGGGTAGAACATTTGTATACGAATCATTCAAAAATTTGAGTTTTGTCTCATATATTTTTGTAGCTATGCTATTTATTGGGCGATACAGGAGTTAGAACATGATTTTCGTAACAAAAATAATCGACACTATTACAGTTATAAATTTATTTTTGTTTTGATTTCTTTGTACTTAAAAGAAAAGTGCGAAAATAAACGACAAACAATACATTAATTTAATGGTATGCGGCTAGAAAAGAAAATAATGAGAAATAAATGGAAACGTTTTGAAATATTTGCAGAGAATTTGAGATCATCATATAATATAATGTTATTGCACTGTTATTTAACACATTAAGTTTGTTTTATATAATTTAGCAGCATAGCTACAACCGGGTGTTCTAAGACGCCTCTCTTCTTTTTTTTTCTAGACAAGTCGCTTGCTTGCATTGTGGAAACTACACATTAATATTTTTTATATTCAGGCAAAAATTTACAAAAAGTAGCAAAATATTATAACCTAACTCGAGTGCAAATAAAAAAATAGCGTATTTTTGCTTTTTTATTATGCTTTTATTTTTAACTGTATGAATTTACATTGCTAAGAAAAATGTATTAACTAATTTACATTAAACATTTTTTCATGAACTTTCATGAAATTTGTTACACCAAACTTTCTTTTATTTGCCAAAAGCAGCGCTAGAGAAGAGAACGAGATATACGAATTTACGTAGTATGAATGTCTGAAGCATTTTCGGCAGCTTTTGTAATCTTATTTGTTTCTCGAATCCCGCTATTGATGAATAAAAATTGTTTCATGCAAGTTATTTCATGAAAAAATGCTTAATATAAATTAGGTATACATATATTTTTTGTTTTGGCTTCCGAATTGTTTCCACATTTTTTTTTTGTAGGTTTGGATGTTAAAAGACACTCTACTTCGCAAATTTATATGAAAAACACTCATTTTGTTTGAGTGATTTTCATACAAATTTTCTAGACGAGACGGTAAGTTGAAGTTTAGAAAATCCCAATTAATTTGCAGGTTTATCGCATTAAAATTTCAAAGAACAAAATATTTGAATATAGACGATTTAAAATTTTTTGATTTTCTTTTTTTTCAGTTTTGAGCCAAGAATACGAGCGTTCTTCTCACTTAAAAATTTATTAGCAAAACGAAACGAAAAAAATCAAAGAAATTTAAATCGTCTATTTCCAAATTTTTTTTCTTCTAAATTAGGATTAATTTATATTTATCTAAATTTGACTTGTCTAGAAAATTTGTATGGGAATCACTCAAAAATTTCAGTCACCCTTATTCCAGTTGTCGACATCGACGTCACTTTAACACAATACCAAAAAGTTGGGGCTTCAGTACCCGTTGTCGAGAACAACTGACTCCTGTTGGCAGGTTTATGCTATTTTCTCGAGAGCGAGTAAAGAAGCCCCAATTTTTTGGTATTGTGTTAAAGTGACGTCGATGTCGGCAACTGGAATAAACATGAGTGCTTTTCACATATATTTTTTTTTAGAAAATTCATTGGCTTGCATTGTGGAATTAGAACTGAGAAAAAAACTTGTGAACAAAATTCACAGGCCAGAACATGAACAGTAGGAAAATTAAGTTATAAGAAAGTTTCCATGATTTGTTATCGGCTTCAAGTTGTGTCTAATATTTCAAATGCAGTATTTGGCGATCTCTGAAAATAAACAACCGTCGACACAGCAGTCATCGGCAATACCTTTGTTGGTTACATAATTAAGTTGCCTGCGTTTACGTGTGAACGTCTTGAGTCCTTTATCTCCTTTATCCCCTTTATAAATACCAGGATCGCCTTCAATATATCGGACGCTTTCGTTAAACTCATATTCCATTTCCTTTAGTTTATCCTTCTCGTTCACTCCACTTTTCGGTTCTTTGTCAGTCTCTTCCACTGTTTGCATAATTGAAAGAGATAATTTATGCTTAGTAGTAAAAACATACTTATGTACATGATTAGTTTGGATGTGGAGGTATTTTTTAAGAAATTTTAGTCAGAAATTTTTATTATAATTTTTTTTTAAGAATTTAAAAATTTTATTTTTTTTGACGCGTCTCAAAATGCATGCGAATTAAAAAATTTTAGTTATTGCTAAACCATTAGCAAATAATTTTTTTTATATATTTTTTTTTATATTTTTACAATAATCTTACTTACAGCATCTCTTAAGTCGGTTATTAAAGCCATTGACACAAAATGTTTTCAGAACGTCAGTCAATTCTTTGCCGCATATAATTTGATTTTGAGCGATTGCGTTTTCTTTCATATGCGAAAATATTATTATGTGTAAAAGAATTACTGTAAAACGTAACGTACTGAAGCACTGGGATGACATGGTCGTTTCGACATGTCACTCGCTCAAGTGCGATTTTTGCAAAGAAAATTCTATTTATATGTTTTGGAAGCAGCTAACTATTTGAAACTGCTTTTTAAGGCTTAAGAAAATATTCCACATATGTTTTACTTTTAGTTCTTTAATTTGGGTTTTTTGTGCAACATTTATTATTGGAGTTCTTAAATACATATGTGCGGTATTTCCATTGCATATCGAGTTTTTCTACAAGCTAAAGCAAACAAGAGATGGTGGGAAAATCCCATCGTTATTTTTATCTTAACAAAAGTTAAAAATATAAATGTGTTTGAGTTCTTCCAAAGTGAAAATTACAATAGAAATAAATATTTCTTGGCTCATGGGGAGATATTTTTTTTTTTAATAAAAGAGCACTTCATACTCATATTTGAGTCTTCTTGTGGTCTGACAAAAGTAGCATTCATGATATTTATATAAATTTTATTGCTGCTATGAAAATGGTAAAAGTTACCTTGAACTGTTGTAAAGGGTAAGCAAATTTGACTTTTGGAAGTAAATTGTCTGTCAAATGATGAAATGTCAAGAAGTGAGCTCTCATCCTTTGACATTTGTTTAGAAAAAAAGTTGGACAATTTTAATCATTGAATTCTACGCTCTTAAACAAAAAATTTTAATTGTGAAATTTATGAATTAAAATTTTAAATAACAGTTTGACGTGAACAAACCAGAAACAACTGACGCTCTCAAAGATGAATTTCAGCACTGCATTGCCAAGTGAAGCGAAGCTTTGTTGAGCCAAGAGCTCAATTCCCATATTTTTATTTTACATTGGTATTAATAAAACTGAAAAAATTGTTTTTGAGTCAATTTAATTCTAAATCTTATTTTTTTACATGCTTATATTTATTTATTGTATCTTAAAAAAATTAACAAAAAGTATTCAAATCTTAAATCTAGATATAATAATTAGGATCAACCAGTGTCGGACATAAACGTAGTGATAGTAATTAATAATACATAAATGTCGTATTAAGACGAACCAATTTTCAAGAAGTTTCGTCTGGAGTGTCGGCTATTAGGGCCGACCTAGTGTCCCTCTTTTTTAACCGAATGTGTCCAGTTATTAAAAATAAATAGCAGGATTCGAATTGCAATACGAGGCAAATTTTAACTCTATCAATACCTGCAGCTTTCTTCGGGTTAAGCTCAGCAATAAGTTTTTTTTTTTTTTTTTTTTTTTTTTTTTAGAGAAGTAACACTCAGGCAATGAATGCCTACTACTATTACTAGGTGTTACATTCTTTTAGGAAAAGGAGAGTGATAGAGAAGACAGATGGTGAAAGAAGAAATAGAGGAAAGCTTCATTCTTTTTTACAACTCTGTTTTTTGCACGTTTTTCTTAATAATGCAGTGTTGCAGCGCCTCCGGTGTTAAATGAGGCGTATTAAATTTTTTGAAGCTGTGATTAGTAGCCATTTTATTAGTTATTTTACTTCGCCGATGATTCTGCTACACATCACGCATCTTAAACTTTAAGGGTCGAAAGGGTAAATTAACTACACTAGGTAAATCAACAGCAGCACTACATGTGTTTAGAGTAAATACGGATTTTGAATGCTCAGCAAATATTTTAGCCTTTTTAGTATCAGAGGTGGTTTAAACCCAAAGGGTGTTTTGAGCTTTCTCGCAGCGCGCCACCTTAAATTTGCCCACCCTTTATTATGCTCGCATCTACATGCTGAATTTGAGTAGCGTGATTGCATAAAAATGTACCACATAGTGAACAACCCTATGAGTGTTAATTTTTTGTTTCAAGGGTTGAATTTCCATTATGTCTGGTAATGAAATATGAATTTCGCAGGTAAAGAGTCTTCACACAAATCCTCCTCTGTACAAGCATACGAGAATACTTTCAGGCATGAAATGACTGTTAGGGAGATTTTTGCCATATTACAAAAAGATGAAATTTTGAGGTTTTTCCTCTGGGTTTTTTTTTCAGCCTAAATTAATAACATATTGAGTTTGAGTGGGTTCTTAATATGAAGTCAAAAAATTTAAAGTACTTAGCAAATAACATTGTGCAACATTGAAAAATCTACACGGTCTTAACAGTATAGTTTCGATAGTACATACATACAACCAAAGAGTTGTAAAACCCTATATACCAAACCCTACTGACAAATTTTTTAATGGGCCTGCAAAGATTTCGCAAATCATTGCCCCCTAAAAAGATGGTGTCATAAGTATTTGGCCAACAACTAATTCGGACTTGGTAATAGCTCTAAGCTAAATGAAAATTTTTAAGGTATAAAGTGGTCTTAACCCTCCGACGACTGACAAGGTCCCCAGGGACCTTTCACGTATTCGATGGTGCATAATTTCGGAACAGCCTGGCCGATTTTTCTAAGATTTCATGAATTTTATGCTTGAAATGTTCTAAAGCATCTTAAAACGTTTTCGCACTATTTTCATAATTATTTGAAATTTGTTTTTGGCGGCATAAGTATTTTTTACTACGTGGTCATTGGAACCTTGTATTTGCTTTTAAATATTTTGTTTAATGTTTTCAATTAAGAATTGAATTAATGCAATTAAATTTTTTAGAGTATTAAATAAATAATCCAATGGGGTTAAATTACACGATCTTGCTGGCCAAGTAATTGGGCTATTTCTTTGAGTAAATCACTTGTAGCGCCCGCTGTGTGGCATGTGGCTACATCCTGTTGGAACCACATATCACCAAGATTGAGGTATGAAAAAATTTCGATACATGTTCCCATACCGTTCAACATTGACAGTAACATTCTGACCATCATCGTTTTTGAAGACATATATGCCAATGATTCCCCCAGCCCATAAAGCGCACCAAGCAGTAATTTTCTGTGGATGCAGTGGTGTTTCGACAAAATCTTGTGAATTCGGCTCACTACAAATGTGACAATTCTGCTTATTTACGTACTTATTCAACCAGAATTATGTACGCTATAAAATATATTGATTAAATATTTCAACAATTTCCACGCGTTGCTCTGGTGTAAGTCGATTCATAATGAAATCTCAAAGCAAACTAATCAAAAAGCAACTATCAGCTGTTAAATGAGTGCTCAAATATAAGTACAACAGAATAGGCCAATTTTAGGTGAACATATATCGCAGTTAGAAAACTTTAATGTGAGCTCTTCATTACCGGTCTTGCATATGAAAAAATTTATTTTCTTAAATTGAATTTTTTTCAAAGTCCATCAGAGGCTTTTGTACCAATTTAAGTTAATTTATCTAATTTTCAACTTTGAAACAATAATAATAAAATATGTTTTCATAAAAGTCAAACACTTTACCACTCTAAAAAAATATTCGGCATACACCTTCATGCCTAGTAAAAGTATAGATATGTCAAAGATCAAGGAATTCTGGTAAAAAAAAAAATTTTTGGATTGTCTGCTTCACGAATAATACCACACATGTGTATATGTATAAAGCTATACATACATATGAAATTTTATTTTTTCTTTCAATAACAATTTATATTGGGTGTTTTTTATTGAGGTATAGAACTTAAAGTTGGCATCACTTTTTTAACTGGCGGCCATTTTGTCAGCTGTCAAGTGATTAATATTTAGTTTGGTTTGCCATTTCATCATGAACAGGTTGACAAAAGAACAACGCTTGCAAATCGTGCAAATTTATTTCGAAAATAATGGTTCAGTTCGCGAAGTTTACCGCAAGCTCCGTCCATTTTATGGTCGACATAATCGTCCATCAGAGCAATTAATTCGGTTAACCATGGATCGTTTTCGCACTGGCCACCAAGATCGTGTGATTTGACACCATTGGATTATTTTCTTTGGGGATATGTGAAGTCGCTCGTCTACGCCAACAAACCAGAAACGTTACGGGACTTGGAAGCCAACATTCGTGGCGTTATTGCCAACATACGGCTCCATATGCTCGAAAAAGTGGTTGAAAATTGGACCTGTAGAATTGGCTTTATTCGAGCCAGCCGCGGCGCCCACATGCCCGAAATCATATTTAAACGTTAATGGCATAAAATTATCCTTCCAATAAAGCCAAATTGATGGACATTAAAACGATTTTCTTGTGTTTTATTTTAATTCGAAGTTCTATACCTCTAAAAAAACACCCTGTATTACTAAATCCTTAGAGCTTTTCAGTTTTTTTATTACAATTTGAATGGCTTACAAATACGTATGTGCTTATGTACATACTTACATATATTGAAACTAAATTAGATATTAAAAAAAAAACACTTTTATATCTTATTGAATAGTTTTAATATGTAAAAAGCTGTTACTGAAATGTATCAACAATTTAAATACATTTATGTAAATAGTATTCCAGTTTTCAATAATTCATTTTGCTTTTATTAAAAATTAATTTTGTGAATTCAATTGAAACATTCAAAAAAAAAATACAACATAAAAATGATTTCTCCTTCTGAAATGTAAACTGTTTTGGTGTATACATATACATGTTTATATGTATGTATGTATGTGCATATGAATTTATGTATATACATACTGTCACAAGTGAGTGGCTGTGTGCATTTTTAAAATAATGTAGAATTTTATAAGGCAGCAACAAATGTCTCAAACACAAGCAAGAACAGTATAGAAAGCTAAAACAATACACAAAATCAAGGATGAAATAAAAAAAAATTAGAAAAATAAATGTATAAATAATAAATGAGCAAAACATTTATTCAGTTATCAATGAAGGTCATTATTCTTCTTTCGTTTCTAATGATATTTTTTCCAGCTTTTTTTTGAATTCATATCTCCGAAATACCGCAAATACTTTTTTTATGTAAAGAAGAAAAGAAAAAAAAAACAGAAACCAATGAAAACTTTAAAAAATTCAAACTAAAAACAAACGAAGTAAAAGCAAATACATAAAAGAATAAAAAGTTTGCATTTACATATATTCAAGACATAAGCACATACATACATGTGTATGTAAATTCCCACTAGAAACATTTTTGCAATGTCTGATGTCTGAAATAATTACAGTTTGTAAAAAAAAGAAGAAAATTGCCATCACACTGTATTAAACTTAAGTGCGAATTAAAGCTAACTGCAAGTAATGGTATAAATAAATATGTATACACTCACATGTGTATGTACCAGCCCTGGGCAAAATGTATTACTTTTGCATTCGCACTAAATTAAAAAAAAGCAATGAATACTTCTTTTCGAAAATTAATTCACAAAGTACTTAAAAAATCCTCTACTGTCGTCATCTTATTATGGCAGCATTGCATTCATAAACTGAATAACGACATTCATCAGAAAATATGTGCGTACAAAAAAAAACCTGGAATTTCCGCATATACTTCCCGTGGAAATCCCGTGTGAAAAACGGCAATTGAATTGTATGTAAATTGAAAGGATGAAACTTATTTGCTGCAAAACTAGAGCGTTAAAGAAGCGATATGTATAAATACTAAATTTATGGGACAAAATAATCACAATTGATAAAGGCAAATACCTTGAAACTTTATCAGACCATAAAATGAGTTGTCTACTGTCCTGGCAAAAACACTGCTTGTTTTTCGCTGTTTTTTGTTTTAAAAACAGAAGTAACACTCAGAAAATGTATGCCTACTACTATTATTAGGTGTTATCTTCTTTAGGAAAGGAATAGTATAGAGAAGACAGGCGGCAAAGGAAGAGATAGAGAAAAGTTCATTCTTCTACAACTCTGCTTATTGCACGTTTTTTAATAGTGTAGTGTTGCAGCGCCTCTGGTGTCAATGAGGCGTATTAAAATTTCAAATCTATTGGTTATTTTACTTTGCCGATTATTCTGCTACACCATACCTTCGAAACAGGGCGCGCTGGTGCTACATTAGGCTTAGTATCCGCTGAAGCCGGTGCAGTTCAGCGATCAGTGTGTATGTAAGTTCATCACTTGAATTTTTCTACAACAAATTATACAAATGACACTAATGCATATCATAAGAATGCGTGGTGTTGTTATTGAATGACTGTTAGAACCGGGCTCGAACCCAGAAGTTTCGGTTTTGTATACATACGTCTCTATTGCGAACAGAATCAGAAACTTTTTTAAACTTTGGGTATATTTTTTGACCGAATATGTGCAAATATTATTGTATAGTTACGTATGTACATGCATATCCTTAATGTGCATTACACATGAACCTTATTATAAACATAAGCATTATTTAAATTTTTTAGTTCAATAGTTTAAAACACTGCGAACGAATTTTTTTTCTTTTTGGTGTCTTTTTAGTTCATTGTAATGATAAATATTATGCATATGTATGAACGTCTGTATGTATGTATACTTATATACGTCCCTGTAGGAAATGTCACTAGTGTATCAGTACTGATTATGTATTTGCTTTGTCACCAGTACTTCTGAAAAATTATACCCCTAACAATGCCTTCTGCTATAGACATTTAACTGACGTTGGAACTACTGAGTAGGTAGTTCTTTTGAGACTATATCCAGACATTGGAAACAGATAGTCACTAGTACATTTTAGTAATTCTAATGATAATAAAACTGCATATTTTGTTCACATTTGATGTTTTAATAAAAAAATATTTAAAAAAGGGATCATAAAAATTTCCACAATTCTTTCATATTCAAATTTTTTAAATTTATACCTACAAAATGGATTGCATTTTATTTGCCCTTTGCCATTTCTTTTTGTTTGATTCTTTGAATTGTTTTTAAATACATTTATATTTGCCTTTTAAGTTGATTTCGTAAACTAATTTTTATAAAAATTTGAATTCTGCTTGACTTGTATTTTCAATAAAACATTATGAAGAAGTTGTGTGTATCTGACAAAATGTTTTCTAAGCATCGAAAACAATGTTGTGTGTAGACGCCTCGTTGACAATGTCACCAAAATAGTCTACAAAATGTTTCGTTTATTTTAAACTTAATTAATGGTGATATTCGCTCGGATTTCCTGCTCGATAACATTTCATTTAATGTTCCTCATCGCCCATCTCGACACTTTGAATTACTATCAATTAAATACTTCAGATCTAATTACGCAAATGCTGATCCATTTAGACGGATGTGCAGTCAATTTAATAAATATTATAAAATTATAGATTTTTCTTTAAATGTAAATGTCATTAAATGTAAAATTATCGTCTTGTTAAACACTCAAGAATTTTGTATTTGATTGGATTTTTATTTTTACTTTTTTTATATTGTTTATATGTTATTACACCGTTTAACTGTCTGTAAGGATTTGATATCCATAGACAAAAAATTGTAAATAAATAAATAAATAAATAAATAAAATAAAAAGTGGTGACTTGAGGACATTTAACCCCACGCTTCCTTCAGGGTTGTTTGATAGACATATACCAGCTAACAATGAGCCTGCTTCCCATGCCATATAAATTTCATTGCATTTTAATGCAAAAAAAGCATGTGCAGGCATATACGAGGATTGTTCAAAACGTATCGCAAATTTTGAATTTTCGCGGGTTACGTATATTGGAATTTTGATTTTTTTGTGGCGTTATATTGGTAATCATGTCTCTCACTTATGCCGATAATTTCGGCCATTTTGAATGTTCAGTTAATTGTTGACAGCTGCTTTGCTTGCAAGTGTTTTGGCTCGTCTCCGATTTTTACCATAACAAAAATATAAAACACAGAACCTGTATCAAATTTTGTATGAAAAACGAAATTAAGTGCGAGGATGCATTCCGAATATTGACTGTAGCATACGGAGAAGCCTTTCTCAGAAGGCCGAGAAGATGTGAACGACGAAGAACGTGCCGGACGCCCGAGCACTTCAACAACAGACAAAAAAAATTTATGAAGTGAAGAAAATGGTATTGGCCAATCGTCGAATCACCATTACAGAAGCTGCTGAAGACCTAGACATATCGATTGGCTCGTACCATTCGATTTTTATCAATGATTTGGGCATGAGACGGGTTGCCGCGTAATTCGTATCAAAATTGCTCAATTTCGGCCAAAAACAGCATCGCATGAACATTGGACTCTTTCCGCGACGACCCGAATTTGCTTCAGAGGGTCATAAATGGTGACGAATTGTGGGTTTGTGGTTATGACGTGGAAACCAAAGCTCAATCATCTCAATGAAAGCTGCCGCACGAACCAAGATAAAAATCGAAGACGAGCCAAAACACGTTCAAGCAAAGCAGCTGTCAACAATTAACTGAATATTCAAAATGGCCGAAATTGTCGGCATAAGTGAGAGACATGAGTACCAACATAACGCCACAAAAAAAATCAAAATTCAAATATACGTAACCCGCAAAAATTCAAAATTCGCGATAATTTTTAAACGCACCTCGTACATACACAAGTTCGTATGTAAATACATTCACATATCAAATAGTGGATTCATTTATTTTTATCTTTCCGCAAAATGTATTCTTAGCAATTTAGCACGCGTCTAATTTAATTGTCACTTTAAACGCCAATACACTGCACACAGTACACAGCCACGCCATGAATAAAAACAAATGTGATAAAATGTGCCAATAGAGAAGAGAAATAAAATTGAAAAAACAAAAAATTTAAGCGAATATCAGAAGCAAAATCAAAATATGTATGCTTTCAGTATCATGAAATTAGACTCAATCGCGTAAAATATTCCGCCCAAACTAATTCATTGCTATTTTATTGAGAATTAATGTTTTTATTGATTCTAAATTGGCATTTGTTTTGCGCTGCATGCCTTTGGGTAAAAATGTCAAATGTGATAGACACCAAGTATCAACACCAAGCCAACCACACACACATTACTTTAAAATTTAAAGTTTAAATGCTTCATTTTGTGATTGCGTGTATGTGTATTTTTTTTTATTTTGTCATTGACTTTTGCTGTAAATTGAGTTTATTTAAAGATAATTACATATATGTAATACTTTTTTGTGGTTGATATTAACAACCTTATGTATAAGAAAGGATGTGATATTTTCTACACGGCTGGACCAATTTTTTTTTCTCCAAACATAGCTAAGAGCAGTCTCGTCCAAGTCACGTTTCAAACAGAAAATGAAAAAAAAAAATAAATAAAAATCGGTCTAGCCGTTTGGTCTGACACACACTACAAACTTATAGCACCTCTTTTTTTGATCGGAGGTTAAAAAAAGATTTAAAAAATTAAATTTACTTCAAAAATATGCATTGAAAAGTTAAAAATAATTTAGATTCAGTTAACTAAAATATTTTTACATGTGTTACCTGTAATGCCGGCACTCTTTTTTAAACGCAAAATTAAGTATTATAGAAGAAAAGTATATGTAAGCAATGCGTCTTTCCACCCGTAAATTGCTACCAAACTAAATACTTCCCTTCAAAATGTTTTCGTGCCTAAACGCAGACAGAGTGTTATTAAGGCTTAGGAATTTCCGAAACCGGTTTTCACTTAAAATTCCTATTTTAAAGCAACATTAATTTTAACAATAGTTGTGAATCATAAATGAACAACCCTCATACCCGTACGTTGCACTAACTTGTCTGTGTGCGCTAAAAGATGAAATTCAGCACTGCATTGATGAGATAAGCGAAGCTTTATCGCAAAATGTTGTTAAAAATTATGTGAAAAGAGCAGACTGCTGCCAACGTGCTAGAGATCGACATTTGCCCGACATCATATTTCATTATTTATCGCCATATTTCTACTTTACATTGGCATGAAATGAAACTGAATTTGTCAAAAAATTATGCGTTTTTGAGCCAATTTACTTCCTAACCTCAAATTTGCCCAGCCTTTACAAGGGCGAGTCATTAGTCCGTGAGTTTTTGAATGAAACACAGGTTTTTATATGAAAAGTTGTTTCATCTTTGTTGTCAAATCTCTTTTCGCATAGCCATCCTTCAAGTTTGGGAATACATGTCACTCGGGGCTAAATCTGGTGAATAGGGCGGATGAGGCAGCAATTCCTAGCCCTATTCATGGATTTCTGCCATGGAACCGAGATTGTCACACAACACTGCAGCCATCTAAAACCACTGAGCCATGTAAGATGCCTATTGCTTCCACAAATCTCTTTCACTTTCAATCTCCGGTCAGCTAAAATCATATCGTGAATTTTTCACGACCTCTATTTGGCGTCCAGAACGTTCGGCATCTTCTGTGTTTGTGCGGCCATTACGAAATGCAGCAAATCACTAATTTGCCATTCAAGTTGATGGTGAGGAGTCCCCATGTCTTTATCAAGCTTAGGATTGGCTTGAGTGATGCTTTTTTCCGCAAAAAATAATGCCTAATGAGAAAACTAAATTCTGAAATCACGAGCTATTCTGCTGACAACGACTGCCAAATACAAATTAGATGACGCAGCCTGTTCAAATTTTGACAGGAGTCAACTGAAAGTTGCCTGCCGACAGGAACAGTGTTGCTATTCAAAAAGTAACGGACTTGTTGATACGCACTCGTACAAGTGATTTTAAGTGGCTCTACATGAAATAACTTAGAAGTGTGATATGGCAAGAGACTGGAGGTCAATTGACAGGTCCATATGTCGAAATCAATTTATCGCCAATTTTAATTTCAAAAAGTCGATGGCTGCAGTTTCCATCGTGTTGAAACCACATCTCTAACAAATCGATATCATCCACATTTTTAAGCCAGAAATCAGGGATCAATATGCAATAACAATTTCCATTGCGTTTAATCCGCATTTCTCTGCAGCTAATGAAGTCTGTAGGGTCTGTAGTTGATCGGTTTCATTCCATATGACATGAAATCAATTCACAATTCTACAGGTGGCTTGCTAAGACGGCCGATTGTGTGCACAAAGTCGTGTATACGTTACGCTTGTTGTTGACTAATTTTCAAAGAATAACTGAATAATTTGGTAGTGTTGCTCAAGCGTCAATTTTATTCCTGATAATTTGCCAGAGTATACTTATCATAACAAAGTATGAAAGTTTTATTTGTCAGGTAATCCTTTCGAAAATTCTATCGTTGTGAGTTATTGCCTCAAGTGTGTGTGTACGAGTATAATGAAAATACTATGCTCAGGAACCATATGGTACTAAATTGCATTTCATTTGTAAACCGTAAAGATTTGCTTCTAGATGTCAAAAAGTTATTATTTCTCAGGTCACTGAAGGTAGTATTGCAGAAAATGCTGGATTAATGGTTGGCGATATAATCGTGCGTATAAACGATACTGCAGCTACACCTCTTACGCATGACGAAACCAACAGAATTATTAAAAGCTGTGGCAATGTTTTTTATTTTGGTGTACAAAGGTAACTAAAAAAAACAAACCTACACATCGCTGCTTTGTTGCAAAATAGTCATATCTCAAAAAATGCATTTATGTAGTTAATGTACTAACTAACTAACTAACGTCTCAAAAGAAAATAGTTTTATATCTGCATTAAGTTGTACGTAAATTGAAAGCTTTGAAGTTATTTTCTGCAAAAATTACTTATTTTGTATTATGCCTGTGTTGCAATAAAATAGCGATATGTTTGTAGCTGCATATAGTTAACTATATTTATATTTGTAGAGAAAATGAAGAGGAATATACGACACCTACGACTTTTCCTGTTAGCAGAACTGTGGAGTCACCAAAATCCTTTTTAGAAGCTGCAGCGGGTAGTGTCACCCCACCTGTTATTAATAATGAGCCCAACTTGGGAAATGAAAATGTGCAAGATATTGAGATTATATCGGACTTAGAAGAGCGACCTTCATCGGTAATGTCCGAAGAAACTGAACGGAAATTGGTGGAAAAAGAAATTGCTGCCGTATTGTCTGGCGAATCGGAAGTTCTTAAGGAGCATAATACCATGGGGTGTGTATTTAATCTTTAGGCTTTTTTTCTCTTAGTTGTAAACGTGAATTTTATTATTATATTAGAGTTAATTTTTATAGAATTTTTCCAAAACCTGGAGTGTGCATGAGCAGTGACGTCTTGCGCACGCTAAATGAGGAAGCCACAAAGACCAAGGCTGAGAAGGATAAGGAAAATCGTAAATGGACAACATTCTTGCAAAAACCAGATCGTCCAATACCAAAGAGTAAGCAGCAAATTGAGGCAGAAAGGCGTGCGGCAAATGCTTATAAAGTGACAATTGTTAGGGGCTTGTCACGCTCGGTATCACCAGCACCACCGGTAAGGAATCGTTATTAAGTTCTTGCTTCAACTGGCTTAGGTTAGATTAAGTTAGCAGGCTGTTGGTGAAAAATGAAAAAAAAAATAAAAAATTAGGGGTCCAGCTCACTTGGGTCCATTATGATGATCCCTTTGTGATACCTGTAAGTTGAAAGTAGTAGAAGAAGGGGGATAGGGGATTAAAGGGAAGATATTAATGAAAAGTTTCTTGAGGATAAAAGAAAATAAAATCGAAGAGAAGTGGGTCAGGAAAGGCTCTGGTGTATACACATGCCATAGAATAGGGTTAGCGACCATACCAACCGCTGCTCCTAATGTATATGCTCAGGTTTCTGAGTTCTATTTCCAATAACTCGAACAATCTATTGAAGGGTATTCTACCAAGGAAGCGCAGATGGAGATCCTACAAAGCGGGGCCGAAGCAGAGGACATCTTCTTTATCATTTCACCTGTAGCAGTAATCATTGTAGGGGAGACCCGTAGTGTGGCGAAGAGATTCCTCAAGTGCTTCTCCAAGTAGCTAATGAGGTTTTTAGTTCTGTTGATATTTAGGCGAGGCCCAACGATATAACGCAGGTAGGCTCATTGAGCCATCTATCTTGAACTGAATTGAAAAAGGTAGCATTGAAGCGTCTCCAGCAGATTGAGGGAGGCAGCCCACAGATATTGTCGATATCGACTACTCTGAGTAGGGCTTCCCTCTTTGCCAGGTCATCCGCAACTATATTACCTGAATTAGTCCTTTGTCCACTCACCCAATACAGTATGATGGATGAGTGGTGCGCAAGCTTATCTAGGACTGTGCGAAGTTCTTGGACGATGAATGATGTATTATATGGATATTTCTATTATGTATCCGATAAAAACTAATGGCGGATATCTCTGCCTGCACTATGCTACATTCGTCCGGGAGTCTGAAGGACATTTTAATTCCGAATTAGGGATTATATACGCCCTGGTTTATTTAGAGTTATTATATTTTTAAAGCGTAATATAGGAATAATATCTCCAGTTATTCCTACAAATTTTTTTGTAAATATTTCCTAATCATTTAGGGATTAGCTTTACTTCTCAATAAAAAATGTCGTTGTATTTTTAAATAAATTCAGTAAAGTGCGACTTTGACTCTCACACAAAGGGTTCCGTACGGATTCATATATATGTAATGCCATACGAACTATAGCCTTATATAGGTGATAGTTTTCATTTAAGCTCTTTTATCCATTTTGGCGATTTTTCGTTTCAATATTTTTAATTTTAAAATTTTTTAGTTATAACGCTTTTGAAATATTGCTATATTTGTTTTCTCATACAAAATTTGTACGTTAAGCGAACATTTACTTTAATACTCGATTATGATTATCGATGTTAGTGTTTAAATACTAAACTAACAATGTATCTATTAATTGTAAAATTTTTGTAAAGCCAAGGCCCCTAGCTGAAGTGAAGTCCGAAAAGGAGCCCACACCACCATCAGCGGCCGAACCAGAGCCGCAACCGGAACCTGCACCTGAACCCGAACGGGAAGCTCCAACACCAGTCGATAGTGAAGTTCCCAACTTGGAAGAAACCAGTGACAATAACAACGAAAAAAATGACCAAGAAGAACAGGAGAAAACTGACAAGGAAAAAGAATCTACACCCGAGCTAAAAGAAACCGAAGAAATTGATAAAATTAATGCTAACGACATAAATGAATCTAACCCAGCAACAGCAAATGCAGCAGAGGAAACAAAACCAGAAATTGTAGTAAAAAGTGAAGAAGAATTAGCACTAGAGCGGCAATTAGCTGATGTGCAAAAACAATTGGCTGCTTTATCTAGTCTACCCAGCACTATACAATCAACACTCGACTCGGTAACTAAACAGCTGGCCGATTTATTGCCAACATTTAAGCTACAACAAGAAAAACCACGTAAACTCTCTGGTAGTGTTGCACGTGAAATAAATCTAAATGCACAGCATGAAGGTATTTATTTAATTTGAATGAATAGAGATAAAAATGCAAACGTTGTGTGAACAATACAGAGGAATAAGTGTAACAAAAGAATGTTTTAAATGCTCTTGCAATTACAATCTGTTCGGTACGATACACATACATGGTTAGAAAAGACACACAAACGATATTTAAATGGGTAATTTACTAAAAAGTCGGGATTTTCCCTTTCAGTACATATGCATACATACATTCCTACATACATACATGAATACATATACTTGAATGTTTAGGAGAAATCCACAACAGTGGTCACAACAAAGAGAAAATGCCTAAAAGTGAGATTGTACATATTAGTCCTGTTCCACTGAAAAAAGTCACTCTTGTAAGTGTTCAATTGTGTGTATGTATAATATTGTTGTTAATTGATATTGTTAGATGTTGTTAATGAAAATGGTTATAATAAAAATCTGTACATTACTTTTCACATAACAATATCACTCAGCTGTTGCCTACCGTTGCAGTTACATTCCATTACAGTCGGCTAAATGAGCCTTCAATTTTATATTAATGAACCTGGCACGTTAGTCTATATGTACACACATAATTTTTTTAAACTTCTGGTTAAATGAGTATACTAGTCGCTCAGCATCTTTAAAAGTATTTAAGACAAATCAAATATTATTATCACTTTTTTATTCTAAATAATGGGTGTTTTTTATAGAGTGACACAAGTTTAAATCATAATAAAGCAAGGAAATATATTTTTAATATCAATGAAGCGGGTTTTATTGGAAAGAAACGTTTATGAAATTAATGTTTAAAAATGATTTCTGCCATGCGGCCGCTACAGCTGGCGCGTAGAAGGGGCAATCTGGAACACCAATTTTCAACAAATTTTCGCAGCATTTGCGGCCGTATTTCACCGATAACTTTTCGAATGTTGACTTCCAGGTGTCCAAGTGACTTAACATAACCAAAAATAAAATAATCTAATGGGGTTAAATCACACGATCTTGGTGGCCAATTAATTGGGCCACTACTTGAAATAATTTTTTCATCAAAAGTTTCTTTGAGTAAATCATTTGTAGCGCCCGCTGTGTGGCATGTGGCTCCGTCCTGTTGCAACCACATATCAGCAAGATTAATGCCACGCTATGGAGGTACGAAAAAATTTCGAATCATATTTCTATACCGTTCACCATTGACAGTAACATTCTGACCATCATCGTTTTTGCAGATAGTTATATGGCCCAATGACTCCGCCGGCCCATAAAGCGCATCAAACAGTAATTTTCTGTGGATGTAATAGTGTCTCGATAAAATCTTGTAAATTCTGCTCACTCCAAATGCGACAATTCTGCTTATTTACGTACCCATTCAGCTAGAACTATGTATGCCATAAAATGTAAGAAGTGCACGATGAGTTTAACGAATAGAACTATTATTTTGATTAAAAATTTCATTAATTTGCAATCGTTGCTCTGATGTTTATTCGATTCATAATGAAATTTTAAAGCAACCTAAACAAAAAGCAACTATCAGCTGTTAAATGGGTGCTCAAATGAAGTAGTGATGCCAACTCAAAGTTGTGACACACTAAAACAAATACGCTGTATATATTTTTTTAATGCAATAAAATATACTGGTTTACAAATTATTGAATGAGATTATGTATTTTTATAAAACAATACTCGTACATAAAACGAACAACAAATTAAATTCTTTTGGTGTTTGCTGGATATTCTCGGTGTAATTATTTAATAAAAAAATTAGAAATACTCCCGCTTTTTTTGCGTTTTGTTCTCTTGCCTTAGAGTTCTGTAGCAGTACCTGGATTCAGTGACTCGTTGCGAACCGAAAATCGTAATGCTTATCGACATATTTATTCGTTTGCAGTAAAACAAAATGACATTCTGTAAAAGTGTAAACCTGTGTTTTACTCACCATTGAATTGTATATAATGCGGCATCTCTGCATACGAAATGTCAAAATAAGCGAAAAGCGTAGAGATGAATTAAAGAAAAACTAAATGAATTTGAGCTTGTGATTTTACTTTTTTATTTAGACTGACAGCGAATATCGTTAAAATATGTTAGTGAATAGCGATAAATTTTCGTTATATTTATTATAGCGATGCGATTATCGTAATAAAAGTTACTGAGCCCAAGTACAGGGATAATTGATGAAAACCTCTGTACCTGGATTCTGTAACTTTCTGCGAACCGAAAATCGAAATATTTATCGATATATTCACTCGTTTGTGGTAACGATAATGTAGTAATTTTTTTTTTACGGAAGTTTCCGGATATATCTTAGTCTCAGCATTTAATTCAATATAATGAGGGACTTCTAAGAGTGTCATTAACTCAAAATCAGCTTATCTCGACTGAAGCACTTTTTCCTTAATCCACATAAATATAGAACACACATTTATATGAAAACTATTGTTTTGACACTAACTGAAGTTAATTTCTATTTTTGCAACGGTCCCTTTGTGTTACTTGTGGGATAAAGGGAAAAAGTTCAATAAAAAAACAGGAATGCTGGGGTTATTTAAACGAAATAAGAACTCAAAATTCATATAAAGAAATAAATTGATGGCATTGTATATTTCTCCGTAATAAAAGCACGTTTTAAATAAGGAATTTTTGTTTCATGTATTTATGCTTCAATATCAGGTGCTTATGAAAATGGTGTGGTTCTTAATGTAATTAAGTAGCTTAATGTAATTAAGTAGCATTTGTAGTCGTATATTTGTGTAGCCCACTGTGGTCAATGTGCTTATTGCATTCGTGGAATTTAGCTTATTTTACATGTAAACAATGAAATGAATATTCCACGAAATACATTCCTTTTGCAATTATCTCGCTATTTCGCCACATTACGTCCTTGTTCTTAATTTAATTGCTTAAAAATCTTTGTTTGTGTTCCATTAAACTAGATTAATATTTGATGCTATGAAATCATGGAAATCGATAGTGCCACAAAAAAAAACACTCACTGGCCTAAAATACTAAATCAAATAATTAAAACAATAAGCAAATAACGCACACATTAACAAAGGCAATCTTATTATTTTACACAAATTAATCAATTATGTACTGATGTATTTTATTTTTGTGCATTTTTATTTATTTTTTTCCTTCTGTCCATCGATTGTTTCTTTCATTTTTCTCATTTCCATTTCTCAACCTGTCCTTATAGAGCAAGGAAACACTGAAAATAAGGATATTACAGAAAATAATAACGAAGCTGAAAAATGTCATGAATCAGTTGATAATGTAAACACTAACACAGACAGTCAGTCCGTGTCGGATTTGGAGTTGGAGCAAAAGGAGGATAATAAAGCTAACGAACAAATTGCGAATGACACTAATGAAGCGCGTGATACAATTGACGAGAATCTAATTAAGCAGCAGGAAGTTGCTACCAAGCACAGCACAACCATCACCGAGGAAACCCTTCAAATGGAGGAAGAGCTAAAGTTAAAAAAACACAAGGTAAATGGCTTGAAAGCAAAATAACAAAACATTTATTTGTGTTTTCCTTTTAATAATAAAAATAATAACAGTCAACTTTAATAACAATTGTAACACTTGTAACTGAAATTAAAAATTAAAATTTGTATTTATAACTTGACAGAAAAGATATTGCTGCCCAGCATAAAATATTTCAGGCTTAAAAGTAATTTGCTTTTGTTTAAGTAGAGATAAATCTTAAAAATACTTTTGTGATAAGGAAAGCAATAAATTATGAATTTTTTATATACATATATATTTTTTTTTGACTCCAAGTCTATAAAAACTGTCACGCGGAATGACATATAGCGTGATTTCTGTTTACCTTAATGCTTTTCTAGAAACGATGATGTGATACTTTTCGCAAAGTATGTGTTTTAATTTTATTGAATTGTAATAGAAAAGAGAATGTTTTATCTTCTTTTCATTAGACTCAATAAAATTACGTCTAACAGTCAAAATCAAAATCAAATAACTTACATTTGCGGAGTTATTTATTTTTTATATTATGAAATAACTCCCAAGTTTTTAGAATTTGTTTAATTTTTTGTTTGTTTTAATAACTAAATTTATTTAAAAGCATTTATTAAATTGGCAACATTTGAATGTTTGTTAAGATATAAATTTGGGACAGGCTTTTTAAAAAATGTTGTCTTGCTATGCGGTTTCTTGGGATGTACGAGTATGAACGCCCAAAGAAAAAAAGAAAAAAGAAATAACTCCCAAAAATGTTGTAATTTATTTAATTTTTTTTTAAATAGTTTATTTATATTTTATGTAGTTATTTCATTAGTATAAAAGAATTGAAAATGGTATACCTACCAAAAGAAACTTTTTGGAAGTTATTTCATCGGCGAAGAATTTTTTGTAGGAGCTTTTTAATTTTTTTGGCACCTATTTTTATTTTTTTATTTCTGCATTCCCGGTCACAAGGATTTTATGCTCTGAAGTATTTACAAAACTGGCTAAATTTTCCCATATGAATACATTGCCGGCCTTTGGCCAGGCTGAAGGATTTTTTTCTCTGATGAATGTTCCATACCAACTGTTTTCAAAGCTTTTCGGCAATGCCGATACTCATTGGGGCTCAAGAATATATATATTTATATATATGTGGCGCGCAAAATAGAAAGGGACCTAAGGGTTTTGTTCAGGAGAGCCATTTTAAAGATTTAAATACGTGTATCTTTGGTGTACCATCACTGAGCGTGTTGGTGTTGGTCTCATTTGAAAGCGACACATCTCATGACGTCAGGCACTTGTTGGTCAACCTTGAAAACGCGCGTAGGTCGTCCCTATCTCTTGTTTTGTGTTGTTGGTTTTTACTGTTTTCTACCTAGCGCGCTGTTTCCATGAGTTTGATATCAATTTTGCTGGCATTTTTCGAATCCAGGTTTATTTTCTGAAATTATTAATTGTGAATTATAATAAATACTTATTTATAATTCTTTTAAATCGTTAATATCACTTTGTTAGTACGAAAATTTTTTCACATAACCTTAGAATCGTCGACTTCGATTTCATAAAACGCGCATATCTCTGGGAGGGAACACTTTCGGGGCATGGGATCGGTCTCATTCGATGCTCAGATGTTGTCCACATAAAAAAAGGGAAAATTGATTTTAGGTCCCTTTCTCGATGCGCTGTCACATAATATTAATAATTGCGTATAATCATAATTGTGGCGCAAACAATTCTTATGCTCTCATACTTGATCTCAAGCAACTATGACTTTAGCCGATTCCAACATACACGAGTACCTATACTTCAATACTTCTGTAATAGAAATGCACCTGCGTATTTATTTTATTGACCGTGTGTCATACTAACAGTGAGAATATGTTTATACTCAGAGTATGAATATTTAGTCACACAAAACACATAAGAATGATACTCGGAATATTTATTCATCATTCGTCACCGTTTATACATACTTGAGTATATAAATTGGAATGCAAAAATCTATTTCGGCTGTTGGCAAACATGTTTTAAGTGTGTGTTAATAAAAAAGCCCTGTATATACATACATATGTACACCCAGAGAAAAAACAGCTTAAAATCAATAAAAAACATATCGAATTAATAAGAAACATTAACGAGTCATGTTGAAATTTCTTATTTCAATATGGAAAAATATTAATTTACTGTATTAATTTATTAATTTTGTTTATTTTTAAGTACCTCAATATACATTTTCTATTATATTGAAAATTATTGAATTAATGTGACGCGTTCTTATTTTTAAGTTGCAGCTTTTCCCTGAGTGTATGGCCGATTAATACTTAGAGTATTTTTATAATCATGCATATTATTGTAGCTCACACAGTCTATAAATTTGATATAAAGTCATTTGTGCTGCGTAATTTAAAAATATACATATATGAACATAGATGTCGGTTGTTTATAGTTAAACGCGTTCGGTTTAAAATACGAGTAAATGCGTGAGTTTGAGTATGAGCATGGTTTTTATTTTTAGCTGTACGCACTTATAGTTGTTTGATGATACTTTTGTAATTCTTTGTTCTGAGACCGGCTTCGTTTTCCGAATATTTGTTTTATTTAAGGCCTTTTGTCGGTCTCCAAGATTTGCTTCTCTGTGCTTTCCAAAGCAATTCTGCATTGCCAGGCTCAGTGTTTTTCTTGTCTGAGGCATGCACAAAATCGGGTTCGCTTTTCAAAGCTGTTCGGCTCTGCCAGCATTGGACGGGGATCAAGTATTATCTCTTCTGCGATATGTCCAAGACTTGATTTGATTTCCAAAGCATTTCTGTAATATATGCATGTTCAAAATTGGCTTGGATTACCAAAGCATTCATGTATTACTGAATGACTTTCTCCACAATTATTTATGCAGTTGGGACTGATTTTATAATTATTGGATTTTGTTTCAATTGGATTTTTTTTCATAGCAGTTATTTCATAACTCGATATATTTTGGCATTATTTCAATTTAATTTTAATTTCTTGAAATTTATTTCATTAAGTTTTGTTGTCATTTATTGAATTTTTAAAATCTTATTTCATTGGGAGTTATTTCATTGGCAGTAAGTATTTGTTTTAGGCGTTGTTTTGTTCAGCCAGTTTCTTATAATACTTTACATATGTAAAAAATTTGGCCATCGTGGGACAAGCCGTAAATCATTACAAAAATTATTGGATTGGCCTAGACTGTGGCCGTATGAACGTTTTAAAACCGTAAATGTCTGCCATCCAAAACGCAGTAAGAGCCCGTTTAGATGAAGGGTGACCCAGCTGCTGCAACGGTTACGTTCTCTTTTGGAGTCCCTTCTTAAATCCATGAAGACTTTTTTGTCGCAATAGTACGGGGACTTTTTGATATTAATTTGACCAATGCTTTTTATCCGTTCATTCGTAGCAGTGTTGCCAAAAAGGAACTAATTGTTGGTTTGGGAAATGTTGAAATTATATGTCCATATATTTTTATTTTTTTAATTTGCCACCAAAATACAACAATTCCTTTTCTCTCCTTACCTTATTTGCTGATAATTTTTATATTATTACTGTTTATTTTATGGATGTTTTAAAAATTTGGTCTAACTGGCAAAATTGCTTGTACATGACTTAATACAAATATGTGAGAGAGAAGAAATATGTGAGAGAGAAGAGTTGAAATTGTCGCTTCAGTTCCCAGTACGTGAGACTTTTGCCACCCCGCAAGCTTCTCATCACTTCTAGCCTACAAACACGGTGGGGACAGCAGTAAAAAAAATAAAAATTATGTTTTTACAATTAAAAACTCATGGCATATGAAAACGACTGTAGAAATTTTGCCTACAGTAATACAATTTTAGTATATTTCTAATCATAAATTTTAAGAAAGCCTGACGATATATATGCAAGCAAAAAAGAAATTAACTTTCATTAAATCTCTAATATTTATTGCTGGGTATGTAAAATTAAATGTGATTATTATGTTAGTCCCACTACTAAATTTACCAAGAAAAGTTAATAACAGCACACATAAACGCAATTAAAAAGCTTCCAAAAGTTTTTAAATATTAGGGTTTAGCAACTTTTTATGAATGAATATAAAATGTATTACTTTATATGAAATTATTAATGAGTGTAGTATATTTTTATAAATTTATAAATTCCCCTGAAGACTTTCCATGTAAATATACTTGTTGAGAAAATATTTAATCGATGTGAAACTCACGTGCAATGAGGATATTCAGTCATTGATCAAGGTGTTATTATAAATTTATATATTTAAATTAATGATAAATCTAATTATATGTTTTTCTTAAGTTTTCTAGTAAAACAAAAACTATACAAATGCTTATTAAGCGTTTCAGAATGGAAAAATTATATTATTATATGTCTGGGTATTTTACCAATAAGTCTTTGATTGTAATCAGGGAAACCAGAAATATGCTCTAAAAGAACTGTGTTATGCGCATCCCAATATGCACTATAAACTTGAAAATATGCACTAAAAACTATGCTCTTAAAAACCAAATAAATTATGCCGAGAATTTCGGCCATTTTGAATGTTCAGTTAATTAATGACAGCTGCATTGCTTGCACGTGTTTTGGCTCGTCTTCGATTTTTACTTTAGTTCGTGCGGCAGCTTCCATTGAGATGATTGAGCTTTGGTTTCCACGTCATAACCACAAACCCACAATTCGTCACCAGTTATAACCCTCTGGAGCAAATTCGGGTCGTCGCGAACAGAGTCCAATGTTCATGCGATGCTGTTTTTGGTCGAAATTGAGCAATTTTGGTACGAATTTTGCAGCGACCCGTCTCATGCCCAAATCATTGATAAAAATCGAATGGCAAAAGCCAATCGATATGTCTAGGTCCTCAGCAACTTCATTAATGGTTATTCGATGATTGGGCAATACCATTTTCTTCACTTTATCAATTTTTTTTGTCTGTTGTTGAAGTGCTTGGACGCCCGGCACGCTCTTCGTCTTTCATATCTTCTTGGCCTTCTGAGAACATTTTGTACCACCGGTAAACGTTGCTTCGGTCCAAGGTAGCTTCTCCGTATGCCACATTCAACATTCGGAATGCATCCGCGCACTTAATTTCGTTTATCACACAAAATTTGATACAGGTTCTTAGTTAATTTTTTTTTTAATAGGTAAAAATCGAAGACGAGCTAAAACACTTGCAAGCAAAGCAGCTGTCATTAATTAACTGAACATTCGAAATGGCCGAAATTGTCGGCATAAGTGAGAGACATGAGTACCAATATAACGCCACAAAAAAAATCAAAATTCGAATATACGTAACCAGCGAGAATTAAAAATTCGCGATACTTTTTGAACACACCTCGTATAATCAGAATCTATGTTACTCTATACTAAAAATTATTTGAAGGCAACTACTGTGCACTTATCATATTTTATTTATTTTACTCTATGCATTAATTTTAATTAAATTTCTGAACTTATCCCTAAAATTTAGGGTTAAACAAAAAGTTTAGATCTGACAAATCCGTCTGCTATACAAGTAATGTAACAGCTGGGGAGAATAAATTTTTATATAGCTTGTCTTGTCTGTTAAATTAGAATTTAGAAACAAATTCCTAATTTGTGCAAATGAACAAAAATTAATCGTACATTAATAATGGAAAATAAAAATCATATTGTATTTTTATTTAGACTAATAACGATGTTGTTAATTCCCTACACCAACTCAACAATTTATATTCGTTTATATTCTTCTGCGAAATTAAATACAATAAATTTCATATTATTTAGTTTAAGAAGCAATAGTAGTGAATAGTAATAATAATGACACTTTTCATGAAAAATTTATGCGAGATGCTGTTGTGTTTTCATAATGACCAAGAGGGTTTTCAAAAGTGAGGGCAGTGGTAAATGTATGATATTTTATATTACCTGAGAATGTCTTACTGCTAAAAAAAAAAAAAGTTCTAAATTAAATATCTAATTAGATGTTCATTCAGTGTATAAATACATATATGCATATATAACACAGAAATAATAAAATTACAATTTGCTATTTTTACAAGTCATTAAAATTGTATTTGAAAAGACAATTTCAAGAAAAAATTTCTCAAAAAAAAAAACGTTTTGCGAATAATTTGTTTTTGCTTAGAGATATTTTGATAGAAAATTTCTTTTCAAATACAACTTTAAGCAATACAACAACTCAACAGCTTGTGAATTGAGCAACTATATTTAAAAATAAATTGCGACTTTGACTCGCACACAAAGAGTTCCGTACCGACACTACATACTTAGGTAATACTTAAGGAAGATAAGCCATTATCTGTGGCAATAAGGGAAAAGTGCTTAAGTCATATTTAACTGTTTTACAGGAGAGCACTTTTAAGCGTTCAAGCCCATTTTCAATATATGTATTTTTTTTTGCAGTTAAATTGGGAAATTCTCTGTTAAACTTTATATTTTTAAGCAAACAGCGTTCTACGCACTATAAGTAATACATTTAAGTTGAAATATATGAAAAAAATAACATAAATTAAGCTATTATTCCAAATAAGATTAGAAGTATATATATAAAAGATAAGTCGCAAGTCATTGGGCCATAACTTCCTGCAAAATCACACAAATTAATTGGTATTTTGACCAGGGGTACTTTCGAGTATGCAGATTACTTAAGTACCATTAACTCAAAATCAGCTTATCTCGACTTAAGCACTTTTTCCTTTTTGCCACAGAATTGAATATCTTACCTCTTGTAGACACTTTTTTTAATTTTAAGTACACTGTAAAATCTTTTTTGGTTTTTGGATTTTTTTTTTAGTTTTAGCGCTTTTCTTAGTTTTAACGCTTTTTCCCTTTTCGGGACTTTTTTCGGCTTTTGGCGTTTTTTCGGGTTTGGCGATTTATTCTGTTTGTTTGCTTTTTTTTCTTTTTGGAGTTTTTTGTTTGTTTTGATGATGTTTTCAGTTTTTGGCGATTTATTTTAGGTTTAGCGGTTTTTTAGCTTAGGCGCTTTCCTCGTTTTGGCGATTTTTTACTTTTAGCGTTTTTGAATATTTCAAGAGTTTGCCAAGATACAGCAAGTTGTCCAAATTACATAAACTGATGGAATACCCTTTAATTTTGACTTTTTTTATTAATTTGCTAACTTTAAAAAAATTCAAGTGTCTATATATAATTGTATGTATATTGCATGACAATGACACACAAAGAAGATAAATGAGGTTTAAATTCTATTAAACTTTTACTACTTTTTTTGTTTGTTTGCAAATAAAACTGTAAATTGTTTTATTGTGACTCAATAACTCAAAAATCTATTCACGATTAACGCACTATTTTCAAATAAAATGCTTGAGGTTGCTTGCTACACTTACAAATGTTTGCTAATAAAAAACAATAAATGGATAAATATTGCAATTAAAAAAAAAACATTGAAAAAAGAATAAAACCAAATTATTATTTGTTACTTTAAACATATTTTTTTGTAAACATAAGTATTTTTTCTAGAAAAGTGCTACCAAAAGTCAATTTCACCCACTTATTTAAATATCAATTCATATTTAAAAGTAATTTTTCCATAACAAAATTAATAAAAATCGACATTTAAATATGAACTGATATTTAAATAGATTTGTTGAAATTAGTCCTTAATATGCCGCATAAATAGTCAGCTAATTTAATTGCAAATAGTGCACGTATAAACGTAGTATCTGCCAACTGAACAACCATTCTGTATTATGTTCCAAGCGGACTAAGTCGCGGTTAAAAGCGAGTTTAAATTACTCGTAAAAATTTAACATTTAAAAATTTTTTGCAAACGGAAGGTTATTATTTTTTTGCATATCTGTTTTGTTTGATTTTATTTCTTCTATTATTGATCTCCTTATTGAATGACTGAATATCTGAGATAAACATTTTTCCATTAATATTTCAATTTAATTTGTAATTTATTGCTGCACTTGGAAATCATGGCAAAAGTTTCCGTTTTTATTTCCTTGCACAGAAAAAAATTATGTGAAATCTGATATATTAAGCGACGGAAACCAGGAAAATGAAGTCAACAAATTTTTATTAATTTTAATCATGACAGTATAAATTTTAATACATTTACAATGAAAGGGAAGAATTGGTTATAAAGGGTGTTTTTCTTAGAGTGCCACAAGTTTAAATCATAATAAAACAAAAAAATATTTTTTTAATATCAATGAAATGGGCTTCATTAGAAAGAAAATTTTATGAAATTAATGTTTAAATATGATTTCTGCCATGCGGTCGCCACGGCTGGCGCGGAGCAGGCGCAATCTGGAACACCAATTTTTAACAGCTTTTCGCAGGAAAAAAATTTCGAATCATGTTCCTGTGCCGTTCTCCATTGACAGTAACATTCTGATCAGCATCGTTTTTGAAGACATATGGGCCAATGACTCTGCCAGCCCATAAAGCGCACCAAAAAGTGATTTTATGTGGATGTAATTATGTTTCCGCAAAAGTTTGTGGATTCTTCTCACTTTAGATGTGACAGTTTCGCTTATTTACGTACCCATTCCAGAAATGGACTTCATCGGAAAATAAAATTTTCAAAAAAAAAAAAGAGAGGTGTCTTAGGACACCCAGTTATAGCTATGCTGTTTAGTAATATAAAACAAATTGCATGTGTTAAATAACAATGCAATAAAATTATATTATATGATGATGTCAAATTCTCTTCAAATATTTCAAAACAATTCCATTAATTTCCCATTATTTTCCTTTCCAGCGGCGTAATGTATGGTTTGTGGCTGGTGGCGGCTGTTAGCCGGCTTACAGCCCATCAGCTGTGTTCTCTGGTTTATGCTCATGTCCAAAAAAAAAAATTTAACGATCGGTCTCATTGTTTTTGTTTCTCTCACTTCAAATAACTAAACAAAACAAAATCAAACAATTTGTTTCGTTTATTTTCGTACTCTGCTTTTAAGTACGAAGAACTCAAAACAAAAATAAATTTATAACTGTAATAGTGTAGATTATTTTTGTTACAAAAATCACGTCCTAGCTCCTGTATCGCGCAATAAATAACATAGCTATAAAAATAAAATTTGCACCCGTTGCTCTGGTGTAAGTCGATTCATAATGAAATTTCAAAGCAAACTAAACAAAGAGCAACTGTCAGCTGTTAAATGGGTGCGCAAGTAAGGCAGTGATGCCAACTGAAAGTAGTGACACTCTAAAAAAAACACGCTTTACATATTTCGAAATGAAGTGAAGAAAATTGCATAATGCAGAAATGTTTTAAAATCATAACATAAATGTTTTATTAACAATTTTAAATGCTTTTGTTGTATTATAAAAGCAATACTTATGATTTACTAACAATTGTATATGTATTTGTGTATTCGATAATAAACTGTAATAAAATTAATAACTAGTCAATTTAACCCTTTAATAAATAACAAAAATTCTAAAGTCCAAAATCAAGAATTTATTTTTTTGCAGCGACTCACAGTACACTTTGAATTATAATAAATTTTTTAAAAGATGCCGTTTCATATCACCTTACTTAAATACAAAAAAAAAAAAAAAAGAAAAACATTAGTTAATTTTATTGTAAAATTTCACTTTTAAAACGGGGATTTATGTAGTTCAAATATATTGAAGTTATTTTATACAATAAAAATTAATTTTCTTATTTTCATTTAACCGCGTGTGAAAATTAATGCACATGAGCAACAAGTTTTTTGTTGTTCTTGCAAGTCCTTATAAATCAGCTGAATCTACAACAAACAAACTTTGTGCTTATTAGTTTGCAAAATAATTAAGATTTAAGCGCTATTGTGAAATAAAAGGCTTGGTGCAGTAAAGACATGATTAAAAAAAAATAATATTTGGCTGTAATTTTATAGCTGAAAATAGAGCAGAGAAAGATATTAAATCTTGAGGGCCTTATGATTGCAATTAGTTGTGGAATTCCTTTTGCACCTCAAAAGCATCTCTCCTTAAAACTTCTTTTATTTGCAAATGTTTTTTTTTATGTTTTATGCGCTCGAATCAGACAAAAAGGAATTTTGAAATAATTTAACATACGAGTACATTTGTGTGTTGGTAGGCAGGTTAATTGTCTGAGTCTTACTTATATAAACACAAAATATATTCTAAATATCTTTAAACATTCAGGCTATACAAATTTACGCTAAGTCAATTTCAAATCGAGCGTGAAGGTTTGCAAGCAAGCAGACATCAAGCTTTTTATCGTGAAAAATTATAGAATTAAAATTGTATATACCCTGTCGTAAAATGTGTGGTTGACTACAAAAATAATCATTTTATAGTTAACTTTTTTAGACTAGCCTAAAAGCTAACTGAAATGTCATCCAGAGCTGATCCAAAATTAATTCTTAAGTTGAGTTCGTAATCGGTTTTGGTGAGAGCCAACAAACTTACTCACAGCTGCTTTAAAACTCGTTTCAATTTTATATTAACATTTTGCTACTATTATTGTAGATGACATCTTACGCTTTTACTATACAACGTATGAACCCCAGCAACATTTTTGATAAATTTACTGAGTACCAGGTCACTTAAATAAAATCAATTTTAAATTAGTTGAAAAGAAGTCCAGAGTGAGACAATTGACTATCGCCTGGGACAGCACAATGTTAAAATAGTTAGTTGTTTTCATCGGAAAGTAATCCGAGTGCCAGTCAATACTGGTTGCAAAATAGTTACCTTAAAGTTAGTTTAAAGTTAACTTAGTTTCCGGCAGGATTAACAGACATATGTGAATATATTTAAATCAATATATTTAAATAATATTATGTTGTTGCAGAGCTTGAACGCAGTTTTTTTTTTTTTTGCTGTATGTGATTGTTGTATAATGTAGTGCAGCTCATATCCGAATAGATGACTCTTTGCAGTTTTGTAGTTTTGTTACAACAAAACGCATGAGAAGTTTATTGCGTGTAAGGAGAAAGCCGTTATCTTGTTTAACTCAACTTCCTATAATATACAATTATGAAAAATTTTTCTTAAGTTTTCTATAGAAATAAGCGTTAGAAATATAACAATATTAATATTATTTGATCAAACTTCCAATTCATTGGAAGCCGCATAAGTTCTAGCTTATCAAAAAATTATTGTTCACATTTACTGCACTTAGCCTTTCACACCATACATTTAACACTTTGATTACATTTATTATATAAAAAAAATTATATGAAAAATAATAAATACTTGTAATCGAAGATTTTTGAAAAAAAAAACAGCTTTCTTAATATTAAAAATGGTGACAGTGTGAGCAATACAAATTAAAGCAAATTTTTAAAAGAAAATTAAAATGTTAGTTATTGTAGGCTTTAATGGGCTTGTAAAGAATGTGGACTGCCTCTAAAAGACAAGTCAAAATACTGCATTGGAAAAGTTGAAAAAAAAACCAGTCTATGCCTTCAACGTTTGAATTTTCTTACAACAACTAATACAAAGGAACACTAATGCATATCAGAGAGTAGGATTATTTAAAAAGTCCAAAGGTGTTAAATCTCACGAATATGGAGGCCAATCGCTGCAAGTCTTCTTGCAACGGCAGCTGCTTCACATTAAAGGCTTTGGGCCTGTTCACAAATACGCCACTGCGCTGTAAATTGAAATTTAAATGTCCTTAATTGCTTCGCTGAAGTAGATAATGCACAAAATAAATGTCAATACTACTACAAAATATTATCAGCGAAATTGTATTTAAATTGCATTTAAAATTAAAGTTTTCTGGTATAATACAGAGCAATGATGCACTTCCGAAGAGGCCCATTGCTATACAAAAAATGTAGTTATTGTAGAGTACAATAAATAATGCACTGATTTGATCCTTTCTAGATAACACATGCTACGGCAGCAACGACTTCTTCGGTGGGCAATGCACGAAAATTCTGAATATGTTCGTTGCATTTAAGGCTCATGTAAAGCGAGAGCAATCCCTGGTTACTCGAAATATCCAGCGCAATTCTAAATATTTTCCGTGAAATTATTTCTGGGATATTTCGATAATAAAATCCTTCTATTTCAAGCTGGTTGCGAGAGAAAGAAAAATCGAGAGAGAGTTTTGAATTTTCAAAGTCATATATTTTGTTTGCAGTTGTTTCATTTTACTTAAAAGCTTGTAAATGAAATATCAGAATAAGGAGTAGGACAACAAATTCTAGGGGAACTGTTATTCAGAATAGGGCTGATTTGCTCTGATTATGCCGATTGTAAAATCAAGGAAGAGCACGACGAGATTCTTGAACTAAATCACATTTCTCATAGGAAACGTTCAAGATATGCAGGCGTTGTTACGACTTCAGCTTACTCAAGGGCGATGCTTTCCTTTCAATCCAGAGGTAAAGGGTTCGACTCCCGTCATAGACCCTGGATGTTTTCTGCAGACAAGCTAATCGCTTTGCAGGTTGTGTTTGTTTAAAAAAAAATATAATGCAAGCCCAAACTAAATACCAAATAAGTAACGGGCATCAAAATGACACCAAAAGCAAGCAATACTTTCAACTGAGAGCTCTATAGCCACCTGTTTTCACAAGCCAAGTAGTCGGCTCGTTTAGAAAATTTTTATGAAAATCTCTCAAAAATATGACGGCACACTCTGGGTCTGGGTTGTGCAAAGGCACACAATTTCAAAAATTTTCTTTCAAGCCAATAATATGAGGTAGATAAAATATAATTTTTTTGCTTTTAAAGAAAGGTTGAATCCAAAAATGGTTTTTCGAGTGCAATGGTTATATATGTATATATATATTTCCGTCGTTCCTATAAGAAGCATAGGGCCTCTTTCTAAACGAGTTCTTACGTTCCAGCTTCCAAATCGAGTCCGTTTTTTCATGCTGAAGGTCGTCATCATTAATTCAGATCGTTTTAGTATTTCTTTTGTTTCGGTTTCTGTAATCGTTTTTATTTAGGATGTAGTAGCTGATTAGACTTCTCCACCCGATCCTGGTACTAGGGCTGCCAGTAAACTTCCAGGCCGACATTCGACAGAGCCTCCTTAGCGTTAACAGGGGTCACCAAGTCTTTTCTGGACAGTGGGTGAGGTTGCCAATTAGAAAGGAGTGGCTCTGTATACAAATACACGTTTTATTTGTATTCGCTTCACTTTCCCGTTAGTAATCTTTATTAATCTTTATTAAAGCGATCCCACTTTAGTTGTCAATATCGACGTCACGTCAATACACGACGTTTAGAAAATAGCATGAGCCTGTTACCAATTGATATTGTATTGAAGTCTCGTCAACAATAATAGATTACGGACGACTTATTATCACATTAATATATGTTACAATATTTTAAACTGTTTGAAACAGAATTTAAACTGTAAGTGATTTGCGTAATCCTAACTTTAATGATTTAATGCTTTTTGGGGCCAAACTTGAAAAGTCTGCAAAAACAATTTCCATCCTAAAGTTGTCCTTTTAAATCCAACAGCAAAATATTGCCCACACTCTGTCACCATGTTAAATTATGCACATTAAACTTAATACAAATAAAAATAATAAAAAAAAATCCAATTGATGTTAAATAGAAACAAAGCAAAAAAAAAAAAAAAAAAAAAACAAAGCAACAACCAGAAATATTATTCATTTTGTCACACAAATATATTGTAAAACAGAAATACGATGTCATTGAGGAGCTCGAAGAGCATTTGGAGCGTAAAAGCAATCCAAAACGTTCGAAACGTTCATTTGGACCGTTAACACCAGCATCGGATCGTCCTTTGGTATTACCGGGTGGCCGCCGTTGGTATCGTCCCAAGGATGCTTATAACGATGAATTCATAGCGGAAACACTAAGTGCACAAGCAGAGCTTATTACCGGCACAACTCTGGGGTAAATTTTTATTTAAATATTTAATTCATTTTTACCTGTTTTCTCAGTCAGCCTCACTCGCCCACTCATCACCATCGCTTTAGGGTCGGTCGTTTCATTTTCCCCCATCTATCGCATTTCATTTCAAGACTTTAAGAATGTTTTTCATTTATTTGTTTATTTCATCTTTTTAGAATTTTTCATTAATATTCTTTTTGCCTTCTCATATAATTTTCTTGAAAAGAAAAAAAATAAAAGAAACAAATATTCTCATAAAACTGGCTGTTGTTTTGTTGAATGCAGCAGGCTAGAAAATCAGCCCCTCAAAGAGGGTGTTGTGCAGAATGCTTTCACACAAACAGCAGCTTCCCATTTCAGCTAAACCCAAATCATTAATATTACCGAAATTTAGCAAACCAAAAGAGAAATAAATACAAACTCTTGTGAAGTTAAGAAAAATATTTTCAAACAAAAATAATTTTTTTCGTTGTTTTTTTTGCCATGCCTTAGCAAAGTGTTATAACTTAATACTCTTATTTAATTTTTATTTTTCTACACACACACACACACACACACATATATCTGAGTTATTTTTAATCTTCTTTTCTTTTTCATTTTCTTCATGTTCGTTTGATTTGCATTTCTCTGTCGTCATCATTATTATCATCTTGTAATAAATTGAAACTGAAAGGTGTACCTATGAAAGTCCTTACCTAGGATACGATTCAAGGTATATCTACATATCTCTTCCTCTTTGAAATATACAAAAACAAAACACATACATACATTACACAAATAAATGTTCATTTACATAAGTATGTAAGACTGTGTGTACATATGTATGTGTATATGAGTGTGTCTACCTGGAGCATTTGCGTCTGTATCAAAATGTCAATATTTATATACTCTGTAAGAATAATTCAGTTGTCATAATTGGCTTAAATTTCACTTGAATGAGCTGAGCAGCAATTTATTTGCAACAACTCAATTTAAGTGTCACGGCCACACGGCGAGTACAAAAGACGGTAAATAAATGAATTTGAATAAAATTAACAAACTATTGCATTGCAATCCAATTGCGGTTGTGGCTCCCAAATTAATTATTATTTTCATTGTCTAACGTTTAATATTACATAAGTATGAGGGGTGATTTCTTAAGAGCTTTCGGACTTGATTTATAAAAAAGTCACACACGATTTAGAGACATGTATGACATTTTTATTGGAGTCGGTAGAACGTTCTATATAATAATTTAATGTTTAAAGATGATTTCATGTAATTTTTGGTTCCTACGCTGGATTCAATTTTGGCATAATTTCTCCAACATATCGCCGGTATCTCACGAATAAATTCTTCAATATTATCTTCCAGTGTGTCAACCGTTGCGGGTTTGTCGCGATAGACATGAGCCTTAACATGGTCCCACAAAAGATAGTCTTAAGGTGTTAAATCACACGATCTGATCTAGGCGGCCAATCAAACGGCCCCTAACATGAAATAAACTGTTAATCGAACTCGTCTCTCAATCGAGTCATTGTTTCGCGTGATGTGTGGCATGTGGCACCGTATTGCTGAAACTATAAGTTAGCCAAGTCCAGCTCTTTCATTGTGGACAAAAAAAATAAATTACCGAGGCCTAATTGCTGCGAATGGCGACGAATCGATAATCCACGGTCATCAACAACACTGGCGTATACAGCTGCGATATTTTCCCCTGTCCACACTCTACATATGCGCGATGGTGGTTTAATGCTCACTAATGTAATTTTGGTGCGAAATTTATTCACAAGATTCTGAATAGCCGCCTCAGAAGGTCGCCCAAACTGTCCATAAAATGGAAGACGTGCACGGATTCACCTTCTTAACCGACCATGAATTTTGATAATAAAATTTAAAAATCTGCGTTGTTCACTTGTGAGTCGATTCATGTTTAAATTTCAGACCAAACTGATCATGTTTAACAGTAACATGATTTACGCAAACAGCTGAGTTACTAATCACAGTGTTGCCCAAAAGAATCTTGCTAAAAAATCACCCTTTATTTTATGTATTACATTTGAATTTTCTGTTGATTTAAATTAAATGAACTATTTATGAGTTGTTTTTTTTCCTACTGAAACTTGCAGTTAATATTTTTATTAAGAGTTAATGGAGCATGAAATCTTTCTTAACTAACATTGTTTGCTTTATTTGCGCAATTGCATTGCTTTTTTCGTTGATATATTAATATTATACTAGGTGCTCTATTTTTGGCGGATTAATTACCACAACCCCGCGAAATACAACTTTTTGTTTCGCCCTCATATATCTAAGGATATTAAACTAAACTACATCATTGGTGTTTTTTCAATCACGTCACAGTTTTTTTTTATCAGCCTACCTAATATTTTCACGAAGTATAGTATATAGTATAGTTCAAAAAGAGCTGTTGGTTATAACTCTACCTAAGGTGATTTATGTAAGTTTGAGTGTTTTCACTAAATTACTGGTAAAGTCTAGACTTGTGTCGAACTCATTCGGTAGCTCGTTTTTGACAGAAACCAGTAATTTAAATGGGTTCGATCATAGATTTGTGACAAAAACCAGCTACTGAATGATTTCGATACAAGTCTAGTAAAGTCTCCAATTTGTAGCGGATTTCCATAATATTTAGCTTATTTATTCTTAACAGATTTGCTTTTAAAAGCAAAAATTCAATATTTTGCAGTTTTGAAATTTTATGAGTCTTATGGTACAATTCCCTGAGAAGTAAACGAGATAAACTCAAAGACGGTTTGTAATGATTGTATACTCGTATGTATTTATGTGGCTTATTAAGAACAACTTCCTTTCTTTAGCTACATATGTATTTAGATAACAAACAAACCCTTTGATATGTAATCAAAATTGAGAGAGCGAAAAATTTGTTTTTATTTTTTTTTTTAAGTGAAATAAAAATACTTTAAAAGGTGCATGTTAAAAATAAATGTGGCTAAGTATTCTCTGATATGCTAACTGCAACGATTTTGGTTGTTCATTCAGTTTTTAAGTTAAACTTCTCCATTTTAAATAACTTTTTTTATATCGTTATGTTTTTGAAAGTTTATGCATGCTTTCAAAATTTTTGTCAAATTTTCTATTTTGTAACAAATATAATATAACCAACTTACCATTTACTTAATTTGAGATTAAAAAGTGAGTTTCAACTTACCTAGAAAGAAGAAAATAATAATTTATTACTTTTTATTGCAACAGCGAATACAAAAAGGCATAATGAACGTTAGAATTTAATTTTTTTTTTTGCAAATTGAAATGGAATCATAGTGCAAGAGTTCGGCTATAACGAACACTGGTTATGGAAAATAATTGCTTATAACGACAACTTCAATGGTTTCAATGGAAGCACAGGTGCTCTGTTCTGTAAGTTTGACAAAAAAATTTTCAGACGAAAAATTTATTATGATTCCGTGTAACACAGAATACGTAAAAAAAACTTACAGCATGAAACACTGTCATGAAGTTAGCATAAGTGACCAAATTGAAGTAGATTTTAACAAGTTTCTCTATACACACAGATAAAGAGTTCACCAATTTTTATTATAATAATCATATGGTTGTAACAGTTGGATGTAAAGCATAACAACAAGTTATCAGCTTTTCTATACCTTGCCGTATTGATTGAAGCAAAAAAGTTAAATCAGAAGCTCCATTTCATTTAATTTTATTTATTTTCTTTGCTTTTCGCCTACTTGGACATTTTTTTCTATGTACAGATGCCTCATCCTAGAGAATTAAATAATGAGTAAAACACAGCTGTACACTATCGTAAAAAATATTTTACAGAATGACATTATCGTTACTGAAAACGAATATTATTATTTCTGGTTTTCTTTTAGTTAAAGAAAAGTCTTTGCTTTTGGCCTACAACAAACAAAAGACCAGACAGCTCAAGTGGAGTTCGTTAAAACTGAACTGCAGCGTGTAGGCTTAAAGCAAGAGTTTCTGTATCTCAGGCAATTTGCGTGGAGTATCTCATTAAACATCTTTATTACTATTTTGATTTATCAGTTAAAAATTCAATTAAATTTAAATATTTCTCTTCAATGCAGAATTTTTTAAAGTATGGCATATATAGGGTGTTTCTTTTAGAGTGTCATAACTTTGAGTTGGCATCACTGCTTTAGTTGAGCACCCACTTAACAGCTGATGGTTGCTTTTTGTTTAGTTTGCTTTGAAATTTCATTATGAATCTATTCGTCGTTTTCCGATGAAGCCCATTTCTGGTTGAATGGGTAAGCAGAATTGTCACTTTTGGAGTGAGGAGGATCCACACAGACACATACAGACACCCTTTATTATAACTCAAACAATCTTGATATGTTTATAAAGCGTGTTTTTTAGAGTGTGACACTGAGTGTGACTTTGAGTTTCTTTGAGTAAATCAATTTTAGCGCCCGCTGTGTGGCATGTGGCCACGTAATAAGGCACGAACAAATTTCGTATCATGTTCCTATACCGTTCCCCATTGACAGTAAAATTCTGACCACCATCGTTTTCGAAGACATATAAGCCAATGACTCCGCCGGCCCATAAAACACACTAAACAGTTATTTGTTGTTTGGTGTATGGTGTTTCGACAAAAGCTTGTGGATTCTCCTCACTAAAAATGCAACAATGCTGCTTATTTACGTACCCATTCAACCAAAATTATGTACGCCATAAAGCCTGGTACTCTGTTCACAATTTCGTGCGAAATGCTGTCAAACTACATATAAAAGTATTTGGTGTGAAATATTTGCGAAATAAATTCGCAAAAGTAGTACTCTGTTCTTGTTGTGAAAAACACGTAAAATCATGTCTTTCCATGCAAAATTAGTCTGGCATCATTTTAGTTTAGCTGCGAAACAATATGAGCAGTGCTTTTTTCGCACGGAATTTTAACAATGTTGCATACTTTCAAGCAATAAAAGCAAGAAATTTATAAAAAAACCGCGAGTTGGGCTACATTTAGTACATGTCAAATTTTTCACGCGAAATAATCAATGGTGCTGAAAATTTTTCACAACTTTGAACAGAGTACCAGCCTTAAAATGGAAGAAGTGCACGATGAGTTTGACGAACAGAACAATTATTTTGATTAAAAATTTCAACAATTTGCACGCGTTGCTCTGATTAAAGTCGATTCATAATGAAATTTCAAAGCAAACTAAACAAAAAGCAACTATCAGCTGTGAAATGGGTGCTCAAATAAAGCAGTGATGCCAACTCAAAATTGTGACACCCTAAGAAAAACACGCTTTATTAAGAACACTAAGGTGTACTATTGAGTCCAGGTCGTGTGACAATCATCTTATCTAAAAGACTGTGTACGTCACAAAATTCAGTTGATTATGGCCACACAAAGTAGTGTTTTTATTTATGGCTGCGTTTTTTATATTTCGTACGATACGAAAACTGAAAAAGTGGTACTCGTATTAATGGCTTTCTGAGAATATTTGCAATGCAACGGTAAGTACATATTTTAAAGATAGTTTATCCTTCTGAATATCAACTATAAAAAAGGGGCTGTTAAACAAAGTAATGTCTCTTAAGCAAATTATATACAAAATATTAAATAACTTAAACAACAGTTTTGAGTTTGAAAATTTTTCAGCTGTTTCAAGAAAGCATTACTTGCATACGAGTACATATAGATAACTTACAAAATCATGCCTAAACTCACATAATCGTGCATAGTGATGTACTCGTAATATTCATGAGCTGTGGAGTATGCACATATTAAATTTTTACATTTGCACGCTAATTTAAGTGTATATACATACATACGAGTATGTATGGTTGTGTGTTCTTTTTGTATGTAATTAAATTTATTTGATTAATATTTTGTTTATGCTCTTTTATATGTATATTCAACCATCCGTCCGCGGCGAGGCCTGCATGCATGTATTTTATGTTGAATTCTTTTATTTATTTGTTTGGTCTTTTATTATAGATTGAACTGTGGAATCGCTTGTTTAATGGTGAAAGTATTTCTCGTTCTTTATTTCGGTAAGTACTTATCAAGTTATATTTATATGCCTGTATTCTATATATTGATTTATTTTTGTGCTGGCAGAAAAGAAAATTACGTTTTAAAATTTAAAGAGGTAAAGCAAGAATTGAAAGCGTACATTTCAGGTTTGTTTGAGCACGAACATAAGATAAAAGTAATATACGAGTAGTCTTATTTATATTTTTCCCTCGTAAACTTCATTAAAATAGAATAAGTGGCCAGTATACGCTTGTAAATATAATATTTATTTAACAAGTTGAAGCAACACTTAAAAAAAGTGTTTTAAATAGAACGTTTCAAGAACGAATGTAAAATATTTCATGAGAATTTTATAAGCTTATTCAAGCAGTGAAATGATGTTTATGCACTATCAGTTGCGAACATGACATCACACATAGGCGGTGATTTCACGGATTAATTAAAAAATGAAAGTACTAGCTGAAAGCACATACAATTCTACATCACTCTGCAAAAACGTAATCTCATATAGGCAATGGTGCTTTTGCAATGACGCGTTAAAGTTTAAAATTATGAAAGAAAACTAAAGGTGGAAGTACATAACACGCGTTCAATGCGCTAATGCGATACAAACTTCTGTCAAAAAAGTTGAAATAGTCTGTTTTCATAAGGCAAGTTACACAAAGAAGCTTGCGATGCGCGTATCTCGCAAAAAGTTGAACATTCTTCAACTTTCACGTGTTGTATACAAAATGACAGCTAGTGTTGCCAGATTCACATGCTAACATACACAAAAATTATTAGAAATTAATTTTTTTTATTTAACAATAGACAAAGAATGCATTTAATATTTAAAGAAAAATAAAACGTAAATGCAAGACAAAAAAAAAATAGCCGGCAAAGGCTTGAAATTTTACAACTAAAAAAGTCTCAAAAGCGTGGTGTGTAACTTTGCATTTTTGTAGCTTTAAGCGTTTAACAAGCCAGAAACGCTTTGCCGCGTAACGCGTGGTATGTACCTCCACCTTAATAGCTTCACGCGTTGAGTTTAGAGCAACAATAAGATCTTAGCGACTTTAGCTAAAACTTTTAGTGTTGTTGTTTTTGTTGTTGTCATTGTTTTATGTATTTTTTTATTACACAGAAAAAAGTATTCACCACTTAATGTTTTCAATTAATAATTTAATTGATTCAATTAAATTTTTAATTGTATTAATTAATTTGAGTGGAAAAACTTAATTGATATTATCAAATTGTTTATAGGTGAAAATTTAATTAATTTTTTAATTAATATTACAAATATTTTAATTAATATTACAAACTGATTCATATTACTTTTTTGTGTGTATAGATGTACAAATGCCATGATTCGCTTTGTGTGAGTGCAAAATTAGTCACGCGCTATCTTGGTGATATTTATATATATATAAAAATGATGTAGAAAAATAACGTGTGTGATTTTATTTAACTTTCTTAGGCTTATTAAACAATTTGTTTTCGTATAAGTTGCATACGAGGTCAGTCAATAGCAGGCAGTTCATCAAGAGCATGTGTGTATAAAAATATCATGAATTTTTGCTTGTTTTGTTGGTTAAGCACCATTAATATGCATTTCGTTTATTTCAGTTTATTAATTAATTAATAATCACTTGATATGGGAGGTACCCGACTCTGCCCTCCTATACCACCAATATTACGTTGAAACATGTGGTTTGTTTCAGGAGCTATCCATATCAAAAATAGTGCGCCTCACTCTTGTAGTTAGGCAGATATAGGAAAAAGAGAAATTACTTTGTGTGGGGGATACCCCTTTTCACCCTCAAATACCGCCAAGATTTTGTCGAAACATGTATTCTTTTTAAACATGTATTTTTTTAAAATTTAGTAACCGTTACTATTAGAGTTGTGGAGATACGAATTATTCCGCGAAAAAAGGGGGTTTGGCCAAACTGTGCATCCTTAGTTAGTTCAAGAAGAAGGTTTCTAGTTACAAAATATTTCTTTTCTGTAAATTGAATACGTATTTCTAATTTTACGCAAACTTTTTACATCGCTTCCAGTAAAATTTTATTGAGCGATCAAAGTTTTCAAGAAGTAGACGACAGAAATCAACACCATCAGGAATTAACTTAGGGCTCAATTTCCAAGGATTGAAAGAAGTATCTAAGGGCTAATAAATCAGTATAAGCTAATCTCTATTTTTGGTTTAAAACGTGTTTAAACCAGCAAACCTATAAATCAGTGCAGCATTTAAACCACTTGTAAACGTATAAAATTGGGCGTTTACACTACCAATGCAGAACATGTGATTTTGTTACTTACATACCATATGTTTTGCATTTAAAGAGCACTCAACTTTTTTCCAAGCCCCTACTATTTCTTCAGATCTTGTTCGATCTGTTTTTTTATACTTTATTGTTGTTTTATACTATTCTACTTCGCAAAGCATATATATATATTTTTTTCTCAGTAAAATTTGGCGACCTTTCATTAAAATTTATTAAATTTTTTGCCTTTTTGATTGTGCAGAGAATTGATAGCCTGCTGCAAAACAGCTGTTTTTGACATTTATTCTACTGTTGCCATAATATTATTTTTTAAACTACACATAAGTTATGGTTCACTGATTTACTCCTAATGAGTTTAAACCACACATAAATTGGAGTTTAGTTCAACTAAACCAGCGCTTAAACTTTAACTGATTTATTAGCCCTAAGTCCTAAGAATATTTAAGCGTTTAAGCGTTTTTAAGTGTTTCTAATTTCTACAGAATTATTTTAATAAATAACACTGTGCGACAAAAAAAATATCTAAGAACCCGGTTTACTAATTTAAAAAAAGGCATCTGCAAAAGAAAAGAACTTGCCCTGAACATAATGTACACAATTTTAAAGTTGTTTTACGATTTCATTATTTTTATACACACTTATAATTTTAAATTATATTTGATTAATAAAATATAAATTTCATAAATTTTTAGTGATTATCATAAAAAATCGGTTACAAGACAATTAGAAGACGAAAGGTTTGTATCTGTATTTAAAGCACTTTAGGAACATTTGTTAAGGCTCTTAAAGAGCTTGTTTTGGCAGCATGTTTTTTTTTTGTTACTATTATTATTATAATTTATTTTTTTGTATTACACTTGTGGCAGATGTTGGTTTTGTAAATTACTTTTATGAAAATAGAATTCATTACAACCCGCCTTATGTGTTTTATCTTCGTATGATTTAAATCAAACAAATACACATACACACAAATACAAACTTAATTTTCTAAAAAACCAGAAAAATAAAATTCACAAAAGAATTTCTTTTATAACAAATCAACATTTGATTATTATAACATATTCAATATTTTTCTTTTATAAATTTGTATTTTTTTTTTTACCCTTATAACTTCTTTAAGCTTAACGAAATCTTTTCATTTCTTGTTTTTTTTTTCTTTATATTTTAAAATATACAAAAAAAATTATTCTTTGGTTGCTGGCATGAATAAACTAAAAAATGAAACCAATAAAAAACAACCCAAAATACAAACATACAGAGTGAACTTCATGAAGTATCAGAAACCTGAGAAAAAAATTGACTTGAATAGAAGTGAAGTTTACAAAGTAATACATCATTTGGACCGACAGCCAGTGCGCGGCATTGAAGTACGACCACCCGTAGTGCCGGCCGAAGTCGATTTAAGAAAATCCCTACATTCTTAAATAAGCAACTTTATAAAAACTAAAGTTTTCTCATCCATAATAAATATGTACGTAAGTATGTCTGCATATATGTATCCATATATCGTCACCTTAAATGCAAACGGACGTAACTAAACTTTTATATTTTTAACAGGAGAAACAAAAAATGTTTCAAAATCAATAACAATAAAGTGTTCTTGAAAATGTTCTTCGAAATTTACTTGTACAGGGTGGGCCAAAAGTTACCATGGGGTTTAAAAGTTTAATAACTTTTTCGTTTATTAATTTTTTTTTATTTTCCTTTTCTCAGATTACATAATATACAAAATGGAAATTTGTTTACACTAAATATGAAAAATAATGTCTCTTAAATGACAACCGTTTTCAGCTTCGCACTGGTGGGCGATTACGATTATGAGTGATCAAGCTCATTTTCATTTGAATGGCTTTGTTAATAAGCAGAATTTTAGGTTCTGGGGTTCTGAAAATCCAAGAGCCATTCATAAACGCCAATTGCACCCCATTAGGTGTACAATATGGTGTGGGATCACATCTGAAAATATCATTGGGCCTTACTTCTTCGAGAATGAAGATGGAAGTGCTGTAACCGTAAATGGAGAGCGGTATCGGTTTATGATAGAAAATTTTTTACGTCTTGCTCTTGAAAACATACCTGGTATGTGGTTTCAGCAGGACGGAGCCACTGCCCACACTGCCCGAGACACAATGGCACTTTTAAGTCAAATTTATGGAGAGCGAATAATTTCCAGAAATTCGGAAATTTTTTGGCCAGCGCGATCGCCAGATTTGACAGCACCCGACTATTTTCTTTGGGGTTATTTGAAGGAGCGAGTGTATGTGAACAAGCCAGAGACAATCCTTGAACTCAAGGCAAACATTGTTGCAGAAATTCGAACGCTGCAGCCACAAGTTTTGAAAGATATTATGGAAAATGCTCTAAAACGAGCCCATCAGTGCGAAGCTGAAAACGGTGGTCATTTAAGAGACATTATTTTTCATACTTAGTCTAAAAAAATTTCCATTTTGTATATTATATAATCTGAGAAAAAAATAAAAAAACTTAATAAACGAAAAAGTTATTAAGCTTTTAAGCCCCATGGTAACTTTTGGCCCACCCTGTAGTATGGACACTTATATCTTTTTAACTATTTATTTCCTTTTGATATATATTTAAGCTTTTATGTTACTTACCTTCTTTGCAAAAAAAATAAAAAATAGATGCATTCGTAATTAGAGTTGTGATCGCAGTTGTCTAAATAGTTGCGTGAACATGTAGTTTGATAAAGTGAACCATAATCAGTCAAAAACTCGATTTGGAATTTTTGTGTAGTTACGTTCCTTTGCATTTAAGGTGGCGATATGTATGTGTTACACATATCTTAATATTTTTTGCAGTCAGTAGTGATTGGGAGAAGTTTGCTGCAAACTGATAAGTTTTGTTTTTTCCGCTGGAGTTTCTCTTTGTTGCATTCGTACGGCTGGCAAAACCAACATTAATGTTACAAAATTTTAGAGGGACTAAAGAAAACTTTAACAAAAAAATAAAAAAAAAGTTAAAAACCTACTGCTGGATTTGTGTCATTCTAGTTGTACTTTAGTTCTTATGTTATTTTATTTTAACAAAAAAATAAATGATATATAAAAGAAAGTTTTAGTTTTTGAGTACTATGTTTGATTAAGTTTTCTACCCTTTCGTTTCTATTTTTTTTTTTTTTTGTACTTTAACACATTTCAATGTAAAATATCAGACAATTCAAAGAACTTTAAGTGTATGTATGTATAATTTTCTTTTATTATACCACAATTGTTGGCAATAAAATGAGTCTAAAAATAAGTGAAAAAGAAACATTTTGTAGTTTTTTTTTTTCATTTGAAATAAAGAAAATGTTTTCTTTTGATTTTAGCTGCCTACCACCACAAAGGTTATAATATTTCAAAAACTTAGCAATGAACTATACAATTTGCCAACCTTTTTGCCAGCAATTTGGAGTGAGTTGTAAGTACAAATGAGTGAGGCAAGAAACCACAGCAGGTAAGAAATACTGCAAGGAAATGTGTAGCCTGTGATTACGAACATGCTAAAATGTTGGTTGGTAATATTTAACAAAAAGACCGCTACCTCTTGGTGTTATAATACTTCCAGTGTTACCAGGCTTTATCTATTGTTATTATTATTATCAAGAATTGAGAAATGCAGTATTTTTTAAAGTGTTACAGAAAAGCCTGCCTCTAATTATGAGATAGATCTTAATTTACCGTCTCACGTTACTGAAAATTTAACGAAACTCCTCATATATTTTTGCCGCCATAGTTTGGTCACCAAATATTTTACTTAACTTTATATCTTTGATATACAGACGTAAAATTAAAAACAGCATAATTGAACTAAAGATCAAGCGGACAGGTACTTGGATTTTTTTTTTTAATTTTCAGTACTCGAAAAGGGTACTTTTGTGGCAATAGAATATGTAAATGTTATTTCTTATGTGTATGTATGTATATGTATGGATATATGGATAATGATTTTTCAACTTTCCGCTACAGTAATTTACAGATTTTACACCAATTTTCGAAAATCAAGTCGTCATTTGACTATTTTCGCGATGATGTTCGTATAAAAGTATATGTGTGTGAGTGTGTGTGTGTGTCTGTATTAGGTTGATCGATTATCCAACATTTTCCACAAACCGGTTTTCGAATAGTTCGAATATTTGAAATTATAAAACGCAGGACTATACGACATTCAAAAATTAAAAATTTTGAAAAAACCGCCCACCATATTGTGAAAAAAAACGGTTTTAAAACCGGTTGAAAAGCCGAAACGAGCACCCTCGTGTACATGCATGTAAACATTTCGTAACTGAAGAACAGGACAACGGATCAGAAAATTTGCCACTCGCAAGATGTTGAGCTCACTTAGATGTCGTAGTAAATCGATTTGGTTCGATAGATTTGTAAAATAATCGATATTAAAATTTTCACAATTTTTTTTTTAATTTTAAATTTTTACTTGTTTTTATAGTTAAGCGATTGTCTATATGTATTTCGTTCCCGCTCTTTTAACTCATCGCTAGACTTCAACCTAAAAGCTTTTTGAATTTAACTAACAAACTTCGTATGTTTATAGTAAGATTCTCAATACGTTATTGAGAATCACAATATACAAATATAATAAGTTTGAAAGCCTCAAACAAAAATCTTTACAAAACAACCATCTTTATTCGATTGTGCATTTTTTTTATCTTTCACCAAATTAAATAAATAAAGACTTTATGTATAATAAATATACTTCGGTATTTCATATATAACTTTTTTTAAACAAATTTTAAAGTACTATGCAAAACAAGTTCAAGTTCACTTAACAAGTATATTATTGCATGGGCCAAGTTTGATCCAAATCTGTTTTCGAGAATTTGAAAAAATAAAATATTTTTATCACTCCATAATTTTTCATCAAATCGTTCTTTGGTTCACAAGATTTTTTTTGGACTTAAAAACTGGATGTTTCATTCATTCCTATAATTTTTTTTATTATGGGCTCTTACCAATTAATAGAAAATTTTTTAATCACAAAATCCTGCCATTCCTAGAGCCCATAATGTTCAACAAAATTTTTTGAAATTGCACAAAAAGAAGTACATTTAATTTAAAACTAAACTAAGCCTCAGTTGTCTTAGCCCGTCCACCTCTGAAATGAAAGATGGTGTTACTTTCAAATTGTAGGGCGTGTGCTAAGTTTACTAAGAATCTGTTAAACACATGCATGTATATTGTAACTAGAAATTTAAATGGGAGTGGCTACGCCCTTTTCTTAAAAACAAGATTGTGTCACTACAAAAGTCCACGTCTTGTGCTAAATTTCTCAGCACTGGGATGAGGTAAAAGTACATAAAATTATGGAATTATAAAATAACATACAGACAAAATGATAACCTCCTGTTTTTTCATAGGTCGGTTAAAAATGTTAAAGAAAGTTTGACAATTAATTCAAGGTACGTTGAATGTGGATTTCTTAGTTGGGAAAAGACTAAATAATATGATCTCTAACCATTCATAGAGTAAAAGTTTTGGCCTCAAGACTTTTTATTTTATAATTTATACTGCTCAATTTTAAGAAATATAATTTCTTGAATATTTGCTTGTGAAAAGATTCCTATAAAAATGAAATGAAGATTCCTATAAAAATTAGTCATACTGAGTACTGGTTTTATATATGTATATTTTAATATTTTTTTTATAACATTTATTAAAAATTATGTTCTTTATTTCCTCAAAACCATAAAACATTTAAGATATGCAAATTTGAAATTGCAATTTTTAAGAAACAAAATTTTATTTTCATACATTTAGTTTTGAATGAATGCTGTTTCGGACATAAAACGATGCCTAAAATTTCCAGAAATTTGTTTTCCTACATTTTTCTCAAGGCCAAATTATTCTAAAGTACTATAAGAATTTATTCAATTTACATAATCTTCCAAATAAAAAAGGTGCTGCAAGAAGTAAGAAAATTACAAGAAATCAATATCAACCAGCGACTCATGTACTAAAAAAAATATGTAAGAAAATATAATTTTTGTTTTCTAAATTCGCTGCAATTGACACAATAATAATCTCATCTTTATCGTGTCAAAATCATACAAATACAAACTGTTTTATTGGCGAGAGGGTATACAAACATCATGTAAGACAAAATGTGTGTGTGTGTATGTGTGTGTGTAAATAGTAATAAGAACGAAAGTACCAAAGTTCGTAAACTTAATTTTCATACGCAAATAATGTAAAACAAGTGTATAAATATTTAATCTATTCAAAAGGAAAATATAACTAATCTGAAACCAAAATTTGATAAATGTTACAAATATTTTTTTTTAATAATTTCATTTTGATAAAAAGAAAGAGTCAGTTAACAAATTGAAACTTTGGATGAATATAGCCGAAAATATACATATATATTTTAATATTAACTTGGAATTAAAAAAAGCTTTTTATACGTACTTATGCTGCAAAAGATCTGGAAAATTGAACTTAAGCTGTATAAATTTATCGAATATAATTTTAATTATATTTATTATATTCATGCAGTTATGTTTTAAGATTAATGTCTTTGAATCATTTTTTTTTGTGGGTCAAAATCAGTATAAAATATCACAAATAAGACTGCTTGTAAGTTATTTTGAAGTAAAACGCAATTCAAGTTACAAAAACTAAAAATCTGCGTATTTTTTTGTATGTGTTATTTTTTAATACAACAAATAACATATTCTAGGCTTTATAATAATAATGAAATAACTTAATAATGCAAATAGAAAATTACTTCAATAGACTTGCATTTTATTATAATCAGCAATATCAGACCTTTTTAAATCAAAATTTAGCTTCTTAGAATGCTTCACAGCTCAATTAACTTAACAAATCCTACCTGAACAACTATGATTGTTTTCGTTGTTAGGCTGAGTTTACATCTGGCATTTCTTGTATGTCATGTGGCCAAAAAAGCGTAACCACTAACTATTAATGAAAAACTGTTTGATTCAGACATGTATTTATTGACTTAAACTATTTCTAATCATATTGGATTCTTTACAATTGTCTATTAGTTATGTATGACACTGTTTACGTGTCTGAATCAAACAGTTTTTCATTAGTAATTAGTGGTTACATGGTACACAGATGTAAACCCGGCATGACTCTTTGTCATTTAGTGTGTGATATGTATAAATATATGTGATACGGTTAAGTTGCTTAGTAAGCCAAATTCCACACATATGATAGTTTTAAAGGAAAAAAAAACACCAAAGTTTATTTTAAATATTTTCATAAGGACTATAAAAACGGAACAACTAGCTGTTTTTAAGGCCGCCACACCGTAATTGTCAGCATTCTTGTGTTTGGTCCATTGTGTGTGGTGTCAGTATAAGCAAATATAAGTTTATATACTCAGTTTTTAGTGCAAATGGAATATGTGAATTGTTTTGGTTAATTTAATTATTATTATTCGAACTGCATTTGTTTCTATATTTAATGAATTGAACAGGCTAATGTTCGTATTGTCTTTTAAGCCAAATTACATGTGATAATTATTAATGAACAAATAACATCAAAGTTAGTTGTAAATATTCTGACAACACATAGTTGAACGGAACAGCCAGCCGTTTTCGAAGGCCACTAAACCTTCATCATCAGCGTTCTTCTGTGTTTGGTCCACTGTGTGTGGTGTCAGTTGATGTAGATTTCTGCCTTATATACGAAACTTTTTTGCAAATGGAATATGTGAATTGGTTTGATTCATCGTATTTCAATTTGCTGAAATGTGTTTTGTAATGAAGGCCCAAATTTACCATCTCTAAATTTACAACAGTCTTACCAATTGTTTTGATTCATCGAATTAAAATTTGCTGCAAGCAATATAAATAGGCAGACGAGAATTTCTACATGGCTTCTATGAACTGGCAGTTAATTATTATTGTTTGAGCTTTATTTCTTTCTATATTTATGATTTTATTAGGCTTAAGTTCATATTGTGCTCTCTATCAATCTTCGCAGGAAAACCAATTCGACAAAGCGGTCCTGTTACGAAACTAGTCTGTTCTATTCATTCTCTTAGGTTTCTTCAATTGGAGTTCGCTGCCTCTATGGAAAAAATGTCTGCTAAGGTGACTAAACTCTGTACAATAAAACATGTAATATGCTATTGTTTTGCATGTGATATTCTCTATTAGTTCCATGCGAGCTAAATAATATCTCATCTCTCTTTGGAAGGTTATTATTCTATCTAGTCTCCTGAGTGTTAGGTGAATCAAACTACCAGCCTCTTTTGTCTGCTCTTGATTTCTAATCACCATACGATTGTGGTTACTTTTCCCACAGTGGCATTCTGCCAAACTTTATATTGTTCACCAATCGCCCATTATGGGAGTTCGGTTTTGAAGTCCCTTAAAAGCTCCGACGTTCTGCAGTGTGATGTTCTTCAAAGATGTTCCCATCTTGGCAGACTTATCAGTTCGTCTATAGACGTCATAACAAAGGTGGAACATGAAGTTCATACATGTCATTAATATGTTTGCCTCTGAAACTTTTAATATTGAAGCTTTTTAACAATAAATCAGCATTTGTATTTGATACATAGCTTTTGCATATAATGAATGTGTATAAACAAAGTTGCTGTCATAAAATCATATCAAACTGGACTTGGATCGAACTCTTCCACTAGTTAATTTTTGCCACAAACCTATGATCACACCCATGTAATTTAAATGGGTTTGATAACTGGTTTGTGGCAAAAATGAACTAGTGAACGAGGTCTAACTTTGAAGAGTATAGACGTCATAGGTGCTCTTCAAAACTTTTGTATTTTTGACATATATATCTGTCTTATGGCTATAAACGTCATGGCACCGAACGCCATCACTGAGGTACTAAGAGCGTCTGACGGAAATAAACATCAAAAATCGTATGCCCTTTTTATCATTTAGATAGATTCTAGTTTTATGCCCTAATTCTCTTCTACGATTGTATCGTCTTGTCTATGGACGAAAATAAGCCACAGTTGTGATTCTTTAGAACAATTATTATTTATTGTCCTTGCTAGAAGGTTCGTGTATTTGCTTTATGATCTTGTTCTAAACATTATATCCAACACATATTTTTTGAAATATTTTTCAAACTATTGTATAATGCTTTAATTTTAGTTTTATGTTTTAAAATTTAACTTATCAAAGACAACAACCATTTTTGAAGAAACTATTTTAGTGAATTCAAAAACAAGAACTCTGAAGTATTTTCAAACTAAAACGTCCTAAATGTTCTTACTGAATTAGGGCAGTAATTTCGAGCAATTTGCTATTTTCAGCATTCTTGTGTCTATTCTTGCACACATACGAGTACACACAAATATTACTTATGTTGGTAAAAAAATAAGTCAATTCTTTATAAGTGATTCATTAATCAAAATTTATTCTTTACGGCATTAAATATACTCTCCTATTCTTTCAAACAAAAAAAAAAAACTACTTAAATCAAAATCGGTCCAGCCGTTTGGTCTGTACATGGACTCGTACAGACACACAGCTACACTACGAACTTATAACACCAATTTTTTTTGTTCATGAATTAAAAAGTGGATATAACAGGCTTACACTCTAAGCCGACGATATGCTTTTTAAGCGCTCAGTTGATTTTGAAAGGGTGAAAAAGATCATGTGTTAATTTTTTGCGAAACATTTTTACGGGTTTTATAGTTACAAAATCGCTTAACTGACGTTGGCTTATTCTGTATTTTTTTTACAAACAAATTCTTGTACATTAAATAGTTGCACTCTCATAGTTTTAATATTAGCAAAACAAAACATTTAAAGTTATGGAATTACAAAAATTATGTAATTTTTTCTCTGCACTCTCTATAGACATGAAATGTATGCTGTAACAATGTATGTTGAAAAAATAGAAAAATAAATTCAAAAACTTTTCTACATAAAAGTTGAATGGGAAACTATTGGAAAAAACTAAACAAAATAATAATTAATTAAATTTTTGTTTAATAACTTTTCAACGTAAATCAATAGTTTTAAAAACTATATTATATTTGCTCTCAATGCATACAGTATGTGTACTGGGTACGTTGGCAATTTGCAAAGCTTACAGTGCACATTTACATACTTAAGTTAACATGACTCTTTTAAGAAAAGTGCACGTGTATATGTACATATCGAGCCTTTTTTACGATTTTATCGTAAGCGACATATTATCTATAATAGACTATTTTATTGAAATTAAAACTTTATAGGCTCACCCATAGTTTAGAATTATTAAAATGTCAAAATTGTTGATAACCTTTACGATACGGACTGTTAAATTTTATCGTAAGCGACAATTAACACACAAAAACATATTTGAATATTTTAATAAAACCTTTTCCTCAAAAATTTTATTTTTGTCGCTTACGCTCAAATCGAAAATAAGGCTCGGTATGTATGTGGGACACAGGTAAGCGTTTATGTAAGCATACAAAAGTAGATTTATTTCGTATTTTACCCAAGTAACTAAATGGTAAGACGATAGGAGTTTATAAAAGTTAAATAAAAAAAGTTAATAAATACATCTACAGATTTCACATAAATAAGCGCCGATATTTTCTATGCATCACACATCAGTTAAAGTACACATTTATGCAGCCTTAGAGCCTCCAAGTTGCAGAAAATAAAATTTTCTAACCCTTTAACTTTTCCCATATAAATATATTTTTTTTATCGTATGTCCACTCTAATTATTTAGTAAAAATTATGCGATTCATAAGTGTTGCTCGGATCAGTATTTAAACTGAAGGGTCCGCGAGATAACTTTTTTTTTTGAAAAACAGTGCGCAAAACATCGAGTGTAGCTTCGGCTGTGTGGCACTTAGCGCCGTCCTGTTGAAACCAAATGTCGCCAATATCCTCCTCTTCAATTTTTCTAAACAAAAATTCGTTCAACATGGCCCGATAACGATCACCATTGACTGTAACGGTCACTCCTTGCTCATTTTTGAAAAAAAAATGGCCCAATTATGCCTCTGGACAAAAATCCGCACCAAACAGTGACTCGTTTTGGGTGCGTCAGCTTTTCAATGTATGCGTGCGGGTTTTCTGTGCCCCAAATGCGACAATTTTGCTTGTTTACATACCCGCCAAGATCAAAATGAGCTTCATCTGAAAAGATGATCTTTTTGGCAAAATCGGCATCTTCTGTAAGTCGATCGCAGGCAATATTTCCCAGCGTTGTTCAAGCGTATACACAACCATATTCGTTCAGCGGAACGATAAAACTAATTATCTGTCAAATCAGACATGAGCTAAGTGTTACCATTCACGAAATAAGCACTAGTTGAAAAAAAAACGTTAGATGGCGGACCCTATACATGTTTACTATTCCGACGTTCTGTACATCACATGTGATTCATGTAATTTGTACAACTTATTATCTATTTATTTTGCTAAATAGTGTTAGTAGCACTGAAATTAAATAAGGGGAATACTGTTTTTTCCCACGTTTTTAACCGACTTCAAAAAAGAGAGGGGTGTGTGTATTTTTTATGTTTGTTACTTAATAAACCAGCAGTACCTTTTGCGATTTTGAAAACTCTTTTATTACATTGTGTATACAATTATTGATTTACCTTTGGTAAATACATTTGTAAGTATCACTATTCATTTTCTGCTTATCTCCACCAGCTAATAAAGTCTAATTTAATTTTGCTTCTCTTCTTTAGAAACTCACATTAATTAATAAAAATATTTCATTCAACAAAAATTTAAATTACTGAACTTAAGCCCGACTAAAAAATTATTTCTGATTAAAACTCACTATAGTTCAATTAGAAATTTAAAATTGTCTCAGTCTTATAAGATCTTAGAAAATAAATATCTTCAACATGTTTTTTTTTCAAATAGGATCTTAAACTGATAAGATAAATGAGAAATGTTGCATACTTAAAGGCAAAGCAAAAACTAAAGACTTACTAGACTTTGGGCCTGTCCCACGATGTCACTAGCAATCGTTCGATCGAATATTTATATTGAAAACAACAAGAAATTTTCTAATGTTATTGTTGTTTGCAATACAAGTTGTCGATCGAACGATTTCCGGTGACATCGTGGGACAGGCCGTTTGTTTCAAGCAATTGTTTATTGGGTAAAGCCAAATAATAGTATGGTGTGTACATGTTTATGTACGTGTAATATATGTATAAAATTGTTTGCAAAGTTCGCTTGTTAAAAAATAGCCGCGGGTAATAACAAAACAAGTATCCTGTTCTTATTTCACAAACAACAATCAATATTTGTATGTATACATGTAACAAATTTGCTACCCAAATGTAACTCAGACAAACACACACACACACACACCCATGTGTATACACACAGAGCTACTAGTCTGTTTCTAATGTTGATAGTGCCGCAACGCATAGCACTCATGCTAGAAAAACTTTTTGGAATTATGCCATGAATAATGTACGAAAGCAGCTTTCATAAACATCTACCAAAGAGTATTAAACTATCAAATTATACATGCATTCTCAAACATCCTGAAGGAAGCTAGAAAAAAAATTTAAAAAAAAACACAAATACACACAATGAAACAAATGTGTGTGTGTGTATGTGTAGTTATTAAAATATTTAAAAATTGATTATTTTTAAAGTTGTCATCTCTTGCTTTTATCGAATATAAAAATTTGTCTTAAAATGCAGGAAAGTTGTTATGTGTAAGTAGGTTTCTTTTATTTGTGAAAACTACAGAAATATAATGAAATTATTACCTTCCAAATATTTTAAAGTATTTTGACAAAGTTCACTCAATCCTTTGCTAGTCGTAGGAGATAAAAAATAAAAGGACTTAAATTAAGTTTACATAACGAGTTGAGACAAGCAAATTAATTTATATGAGTGTTATGTGTGTGTTTTTAATATAAATTTTTCCCAAAACTAATGATGTTATAAACAACACTGAAATATTTCTTGTTCTCAATATAAACTGTTGCAAAAATATTTCGGAGCTCGTAAGAAAATAACCGTGCATATGAAACTCGTAACCACAAATTTACGTTTCCACAAAGTTTATACCAATGAATTGACCTCCCTCCCATATGCTTTTAAAAGAAAATATATATAACGAATTTTCAGATATCACGTAGTCTACCCTGAGTTTATATAAGAATTGTTTTTAATAATCAATTTATGCCCTAATGCAGTAAGATGATTTGGGACGTTTTGTTTGAAAATACTTTTGAGTTCTTTTTTTTCAATTCTCTAAATTATTTTCCTCAAAAATTTTTGTTTTCTTTGACAATGCAATATAAAAATATTATTACCATCTTTTTAAAACATAAAAATACAATTCAAGTATTATACAATGGTATGAAAAATATTTGAAAAAATATGTGTTGGATATAATGTGTAGAACAAAATCATAAAGCAAATACACCAACCTTCTAGCAAGGACAATAAATAATAATTGTTCTAAAGAATCACAACTGCGGCTTATGCCCTAATTCTCTTCTACGATTGTATCGTCTTGTCTATGGACGAAAATAAGCCGCAGTTGTGATTCTTTAGAACAATTATTATTTATTGTCCTTGCTAGAAGGTTCGTGTATTTGCTTTATGATTTTGTTATAAACATTATATCCAACACATATTTTTTTAAATATTTTTCAAACTATTCTATGTATAATAATTTCAATATTATTTTTGTGTTTTAAAAACATGGTAATAATATTATTATTTTTCAATATCAAAGACAACAACTATTTTTGAAGTAAATAATTTAGAGAATTGAAAAACAAGAACTCAAAATTGTTTTCAAACAAAAACGTCCTAATTCTTCGTACTGAATGAGGACATTATTTTCGTCTACAAACAAGACGATACAAGTGTCTAACAGAATTAGGGCATTAATTTTTTTTAACTTGAGGTCTCTTTTTTTATAAAACTATTGTTTTTATTTCGATATTTAACCAGTTCTTTGTGTGGCTTCTTTACGAAATTTTGTTTGTTTTTATCCTCAAAGGAGTGATGAAATATCGAAACTATTCCCCCTTATTGTGAATGGCATCATCGTCGTCACATCAAGACGACAGTGTTTAATATTTGTCGACAACAATTGACTACTATTAACATGCTCCATTAATTTACTGCCGTCTTGATCAGTGTTTGAAAAACTGCCAGCAAAACAGTAACAGTACTAAAAAATCTGCTGTTGCTGTGCTGCGAAAAGTTAATAGATAAACAGTTGTGTACACACTAAAAACTTATGAGACCTCTTTTTTTTGTAGGGGTTAAAAAGAGACCTCAAACTTAAAAAAATTAAACAAACTTTTATAATATCATAAAGTCAAAAAACTAACAAAAATTATAAGAAATTTTTACTATGGTTAATACAATTTGACTACATTATTTTTACCAAAATTAATTAATTAAAAGTAGAAAACATTGTTAAGTTAAAGTATTTACATATTATTTCTTATTCGATACATATGGGTATTTCCATGATATCAAAAGTGACCGTGGTATACATTTAAAATAAAAAAAAACTTCAAAATAAAACAGACCTTTTTACTGATCATAAGAGTAACTTTAATCTATAAATTAGACTCTATAATTCGTGATAAATCTGATTTTGAACAGTTTTCTTTTTCAATATAATTACAAATTTGCACGTGACAAAAACAGAAGTTGGTTTCTCGTTTAACTATTAAAACGTTGATTTCAGCGGAATCTGAAGGAATATTTTAATGGAACTAATTTGGAAATGTTGTGCACTGATATGGTTTTAATAAAAAAAAAACTTACTGGTGACATGTAACACGTGACATTTTTCGTTGCATGTTATTTGAATTGTTTCTGCTGCTCTTTTTACAAAACTATTATTAGAAGTATTCAACGTATTTATTTAAACATCTTAACAACAAACTTAACAAAAATATATAGTATGAATAAAGTTTAATGAGCACGGCTGCTATTTCAATGACCTGTAAATTAAAAAAAAAATATCCCAAAAAATTACTCCACTTAAAACTTGTGTATTTAAATCAATTTGTTGTGAATTATAATATATTATTAAATGCTTTTTTATACTTTTAAAGAAAAAAGATATACGATTTTTGGTTAAAATATTTTTGTAGATTGAAAAGTTTCTTTCCACATCGACATTCGCAATCGGTTCATTCGTAGAATATAAAAGATTGTCAGTTTTAAAGTTGCCAATTGTAAAAATCTATGTAGATATACAGCATAATATCTCGAAACGCTGATTTGTCTCCACCAAATGAAAAAAATTTCTTAAAAGTAGTTTTAACAATTTCACCATCAACGGAACTTAGAGTATTTTTTCAAACTTTTGATCAGCGATACCTCTTTTTTAGGGACAACATTTTAATTTTTTGAGCTCTACAATAGCATATGGTATGCATTGATAATTTTATTCTATATACGCACGCTGTGTCCCTGGTGGAAATGCCCATATACATGTATACATATACATATATAGACTTGCCTTTTAAGCACCCTGTACTATCGCTTTTATGGCATTGCTTTTTTTTGACATTTCTTTCTTATCTAACTTCTTCTTAAATATATTTCAAGCTTACTAAAATATTAAACGTAAATTATACTTTAAAATGAAAGCAAGTATTTTGAAAATACTAAATTTACTGAGTACTATATACTTTTAATATAATTTTTTGGACGTTTAGTTTCTATAGATACTGGCAATACTGTTTTCAACTGACAAATTGATGATTTTGGAGCGCTGCACTTTAGTTTACACTGTAGTAACTTCTGGTTATTTACAAACTGCATAAGCTTATACTCTTGACACATTTTTTATACTATATTTGAAAAAAAATATTTTCAAAGGAGTTTCCAATAAGAGCGGTTACATGATGTCTGCAATATTTGGATTTAGTTTTGTGCCATAATTCGTTTTTTTTTTGTAGTATTTATTTAAAGTGATTCATTCACTCACGTTTGATAGTGTGTACCCCATGTACCCCACTTTATATGCATACCAAAATAATTCTGCAAAAAAAAACTACTTCAATGCAAAGATCTGACAGATCATTTTCGAAAAAAATTTATGGGATATAAAATACAATTTTAATGGGCGTGCCTCCGCTCAAGGTATGTGGTAAGGTTTGTAAAAATCGGTTAAGTAGAACCACGTGAAATATAATAATAGATTTTAATGAACGTAGCTCCACCCATTTATTCAACTTTAAAATTTGTAATTATAAGAACCAAAGGTGCTTGCTAGGTGTCGCATCAATCAAATAAGGAGAATATCATAAAATCAAATCAAAATAATTTGTGGGCGTGTCTCTGCCCAATTTTTTACAATCAAACTAATGGGAAGATACACCCTCTCAGACAGCAACAAATTTTTTTAATCGGTGGAAAATGTACCGAGTGATGAAGTAACACCGCCCAAAAATAAGCAGAGAGGTATCTTAGGACACCCGGTTATAGCTATGCTGCTTAGTTATATAAAACAAACTTTATGTGCTAAATAACAATGCAATTAAATTATATTATATGATGATGTCAAATTCGCAGCAAATATTTCAAAACTTTTCCATGTGTTTCCCATTATTTTCTTTTCTAGCGGCGTACGATTAAATTAGTGTATTGTTTGTGTCCAGTGACGGCTGTTAGCCGGCTCACAGCCGATCGACTGTGTTCTTTGGTTTGTGTTCATGTATAGAAACAATGCAGAAACAAATTGAGCAATCCTTCTAATTGTTTATGTTTCACTCATTTCAAAGAACGAAACAAAACAAAATCAAACAATTTGTTTCGTTTATTTTCGTGCTCTGGTTTTAAGTACAAAGTCGATTATTTTTGTTACGAAAATCACGTCCTAACTCCTGTATCGCGCAATTAAAAATAAAAACGAATTTGTAACCTCCTCCTTTTTTTGAAGTCGGTAAAAAAAAGTTTAAAGCTAACCAACATTTTTTTATAAAAAAAAACATTGTAAATATATTATAGTGAATTAGGGGTAGTGCTGTAGTTTACATTTTTCAACAAAAGCTAAAATTTAAACTATGCACAGAGAACTTGCAGGTGATTTTATATTCTGTAGCACGTTTTCCAATTCAAAATTACTCAGGCCATTACTCAAATTTAGTCATGTGTATTTATATGGGAGAGCCATCAAAATGAGACCACTAAAGTTTTTCCAAGCACACGATGTTATATTAAATGTACCATAACATTCGTGTGATTACAGAACTAAATAAGAAATCAAAAATGCTAATTACTTTTACACAAATGGTTCTATACCAAATTCGACGCACCCTTATTGGCAAACCCTGCCACTGGAACATTATGCCACAACACATAATCTAGAAATAAAATGGTAGGAGCAAAAAGCTTAAAGCATAAAACAAGAAAAACTCCCAAGTATATTTGACATGGAGACTCACTAACATAACACTCATAGCATGAGTACCAAAACTACTTCAATCCACAGACATGGAAAGTTTAGATGAGGTTTTGCTCTTAGTAGGTTACTACTTCTGGCAATGTGGGAGTAACGCGAATTGTATGTATAAGCACACAAACACACTTAAACATGTATAATGATTATATATTTATATATAAAAAAAAAACTTAATGTAGTAAAACTAAAACAGAAAATTAAACTTAATCCCACACAATCCTATGTACGCACCATGGAATTATACAAGCATTCACGGTATTACATGGTTTGTAATCATAATGAGGTTGCATATTTTTGTGGCCTCATTTAAATGAAAGGACTAAAATTTAAAATATGTATGTGTACAGTATGATGCATAGAAAATACAAAATAATCGAATATGCCTAAGAATGAATGTTAGTTCAAAAGCTTAAAATAACTATAGATGAAGGTTGTGTTTTCTTTTTTCAGAAAATGTTATAAATAAATTTTAATTTCTCTATAAAAGTTTTCATGAGATCAACATTTTTAGGCTTTATTGACTTACATACTGGACTACATCTTCCTTTACATCAAGAATGTATATTTGCTTTAAAGATGGCAAACTGCTTTTTTTCCGCTTTGCATAAAATCTTTCAGTGAAAGTTTCGAAATTTTTGCTTTGTCATTTCAGTTATTTGTGGTCTTGGCAAAAGCAAATAGTTTTTCTAAAAGAATCCAATAGCTTTTTATTTTTAACTCATTATATATAATATGTTAATATTATTAAGATAAACCTGAAATTTATTTAAAAAGTGGAGCCTTCTAAGATGCTGAAATTGTTCTAGACAACCATTTAAGCGCATACCATTCAGTTATTTGGATCACTTCCGACCTATGACAACCATGTGTTAAATTCAGTGATGATTCACCAGAAATGGAACTACTTGGAGCTGTAACTAATGATTTGTTGTTTTTTTTTTCGTACACTTATATTTATTTATTGTATCTTCAATACTGAACTAACACTAAGTATTCAAATCTTAAGTCTAAATATAATTATTAGGCCCTACCAGTGTTGGACATGATCTTGGTGATACACACAGAAAACAGTGCCTAATAAATATCTCATAAAATAGAACAAAATTAGTAAGATATCTCTAATATATCTATGGTTTTTTTTTGAATAAGGAAATCTTATTAATTTAATAAGGAAAACCTTTTTGAAAAAATCAAGAAGAAATCTTTTAATTTTTATTAGCTTATCTTATTGTTTTTTTCAAAAAGGTTTTCTTCTTGTTTTTTATTAGGTGACCTAATAAGAATTAAAAAAAAATTTATGACTTTATTCTTTGTACTTATGTATTTTCATTTAAATTCTATACCATATATGTATGTGTGTATGTAGTATATGTAGATGTTATTTATTTATACATACATACATACATATTATATTATATTCTTAATTAACTCACCATACATACATATTATATATTATTTGAGAGGAGACAAGTATTGAACCAGCAACCTTCTGATTGATAGATAAGCACTCTAACCAATATGCTAACAGGCAGCCTGAATCCGCGTTGAAATTATTGAACAAACATTCTTATACAAAAGCGATAAAGATCATGAAAAAAATTTTCTCAATGTTTATTTATAAATATGAAATAACAAGTAACATAATAAAATCAACAAGATTTCCATATTAAAAAAATTAATAATATGCTTTACACATAATCTTAAAGAAACCTAATGAAAACAATAAGGAATACCTTTTTGAAAAAATCAATAAGGCAACCTAATGAAATCAATAAGAAATCCCTATATAATGCAATTTAGAAGAAAACTTAATAGAATTAAAAAGTTTTTTTTCTATGGATTGTTTTTTTGGTGCCAAAAATAACGGAAATCGAGTAAAAAAAGTGTGAATAACAAAATTTCTTCTTTATTTTATGTGGTTTTCTTCTTGATAAAATTAATAAGATTTACCACATAAAAATAATAAGGAATCTCTATGAAAAAATCTTCGCTTCTTTCTGCCGCGATAACCCTTAGCCTAAAAACGTTTCATAGAGAAAATCTTCTTGATTATATTAGGCAGTTTTTCTTTGTGTAGGATGGTTTGAAATAATAGCCTTAAAAATATACGCAACGCTCTTAGCATAATAACAACCAATGTTGTCAGATATGGCGATATCTCACCAAACAATTCCTTGCAATATTTTTGGCTATATTTTGACGATTTCAATAAAATAGAATAATGTTAAGAAAATGAAATTTTTTTAAAGGAAACCAAAATAAAATATTTCGTGCAAAAAATTCTTAATGTTGTGACTCTTAATCTCAAACAAAATTTTTTGAAATTCAAGAAGTTTAAAAAAATATGGACCACAAAATCTCATTTGGTGTTTATGAAATACAGTGGGGAAAACTTTCTTTTATAAATTAGAACCAACATTTTGATAACGAAGCATCTGCACGAGTTCTCGCCTAGAGTGTATGAATACGACTATGCTGCTGGCACTTACAACTTCAAGGATATGGTGTGTGTATTTAAACACACTTAATATTTATGGTGTAATTACAAATTAAAAATATATTTTGTAACTTAAATTTAATGCTATATTATATTGGCGATATTTGGCGGTATTTGGCTATATTCGACAAGTCATTTGGTGAGTAGGCTGAAAATAAATCTGATAACACTGATAAAAACCCAAGTCTAAATGCAGCAGTCAGTCAAACCAAAAACTGTTCGAACATGTCGACTGCTGAAATGTTTCGTCATGTATAACTTCTCATTAGACGGGTCGAACTCATTCAGTCAGTCGTTTTTGGCACAAACCAATGATCAAGCTCATTTTATTTAATAAGCATGTATCGAACTCAAACTCATTTAAATTACTACGGGTTTGATCAGTAGTTTGTGTCAAACACGAGCTGAGCTACTGAATGAGTTCGATACATGCCTATAATATAAATTACACTTGGGTTGAACTTATTCAGTCGTTCGTTTTTCACACAAATGATCAAGCCCATTTAAATTACTACGGGTTTAAGAATTAGTTTGTGTCAAAAGTTTCAAAAGAGCAATTACCAATTATCTTTTCTTAAATAAAATACTAAAATTATTTTCTTACTGTGACATAAATTAAATGTTTATATTTTAGTAACTCATTGCATGATATTGTTAAAGAAAATTTAATGTTGATATCTAATAAACTTGTATCGTACTCCTTCATTAGTGTGTTTTTGGCAAAAACCCATGATCAAACCCATTCAAATAACATTACTTTGATCATTGGTTTGTGTCACAATCGAGCTACTGAATAAGTTAGATACCAGTCTAATATCTAACATCAAAATATATTTTTTTTAACAAGAACATTTTATTCAACAAAGTAAAATTTAATTTTATGTATGCTTCACTAGTGCAACGAAAAAGAAGTCAATGGACATGTATAGAATATTTTTAAAACACCAAGGAAATTGAGTGGGTAACTGTTGTGGTATGATGGCCTAAGCTTCAATTTTAGCCGTTTAGTGGAATTTACAACATTTTGCTTTTTTTCTTCGTCTGATTTCTGCAGCATGTGGTTTTTCGTGTACATACTTTCTCTAGTTACTTGGTCTCTAAGTACATACTCATACTACATGCATAAATTTCTGTTTTTTCTTAAAGATTAAGTCTTAAATAAAAGAAACTAGTACTATGCTTCGAGTTCTTAAGCATAAGTAACATTTGCCAAGTGACGGCGTAGAAGGGTGAACAAAGAAGCAGCAAAACTACGATAAACATTATTGGATTAGCACAATTTCTAACGTATAGAAATTGAGTTTTATAGTTCCTTTTCATAATAGATTTATATACTGAATAATTGGTTTCAGTTTTAATTTAATTTAGTGGTTTTCCTTGTATGTTTTGGATTAGGTTTTTGTTTTGCAAAGCATTTAAGCTTCTTAATTCTTTTTTTTTATATCGTAATTCAAGGCAATAATGCCTACGGCTTCTTAAAGAGGCTGTTGATATATTTAGGTTTAATAATTTATAATACAAGGCTTCTAAAGAAGAAGCTAAGGGGTATACAGGTTTTGTAAATCGGTAGAGTGGCTTTTGAAAATAAAGTTTCTATTAGAAAAGTGCTGGATAAGAGAAAAAACTCCATTTGTATTTAAGGGCTCATACTTTCAAATAAAAAAAAAATTCCAAATGAATTCAGTAAAGTATGACATTGACTCGCACACGAAGGTTTCCGTACTGCACTTGTTTCTTTTTGGCTTTTTTTTGCACTTTTTACAATACATATTTTTAATTTTAGCAATTTTTTTAGTTTTGGCGCTTTTTTGTTTTGGCGATTTTTTTTCCTGTTTTGGGTTTTTTTTTGGGTGTTTTTATTTTTTTCGTCTTGGATTTTTTTTGCGTTTTCTTTTCGGGGTTTGACGATTTTTTTTGTTGTTTTAGGACCTTCTTAATTTTGGTGATTTTTTTTCATTTGAGGGATTTATTTTATTGTTGGTGATATTTTGTATTTAAGAGCATTTTTTTATTTTGGCGATTTTTCCTTTTGTAATTTTTCAATTTTAGGATTCTTTAGTTTTAAAGTTTTTTACAGTTTCCAAGATACAGCAAGTTGTCAAACTTATATAAAAAAATGTACATTAACTGATAGTATAACTTCTAATATTGATTTTTGAAATTGCACTTTTAATTGGTGTAGTCTGCGTAAAAATTCACTAAGGGCCTGACCCACGATATCGACAACTTTCGACTTGTCGCACACTTACATTTGAAACAACAACAAAATACTAAAACTTGTTTTTGTGTTGAATGTAAGTGTGCGACAAGTAGAACGTTGTCGACATCGTGGATTTGGCCCTAACTTTGCAAATTTCAAGTGTCTATATATAACTGTCTGCATATTACATCAGGATTTCAACCGTATTTCATTGCTCTCTTTAGAATACCTTTTAATTTGTATTTGTGTTGTTGTAGCGGCCAAAGTTTTATATTTCCCTTGAAAATTTCAGTCCGCAAATCTTACGGCTTTCGAAAAAACAGCCTGTGACAGACAGACAGACAGACAGACAGACAGACAGACAGACAGACAGACGGATGAACGGATGGATATTGTAGCGAAAACAATAGGGTTTCTTTTAAAGTTTGGATAACATTTCGCAACGATCCAAATTTTTGTGTGTATACCTATTTGATATAGTTGTTGTTAGTTAGTTCCAAGATCCTTCTATTAAGCTTTTCGACCAATGTATAAAGAGTTAATGAGTAATTTTCATTTCGAAAGTAAGAAATAAATAAAATCTTAATATGGTCATTAATTGATGCCTGTTAGTGCATTATAAAATGGATTGTCAGCGAAGCTTTGACACGTTGTTTCGAAGTTCGAAAACAAAAACTCAAAAAACATATAATTTATTTGATCTTATAGCCCGTGCAGCGTGCCACCAAATCAAGTAATTCGCAGAAATCAAGTTTAAATTAAATAATTTACCATACATTTTGACATATCCCAAATTAACTTATTTTACTTAATTTCAATGAAATTAATATTTAATTACAATGGACAACGCTGTTTTTGAATGAAAAACTACTTTTTTCCAACCATGAAGATATTTTCAACCACGAGAAGCAACAAAAAAATGTAATTCGTCAATTTGGTTTGAAATTGTTTTTTTTTTTAATTAAATATAAAATAAAAATATGAGTAAAAACCATTATATTGAAAAATATTTAAATGTGAAAAAGGTTTTATTCAACTGAAAATAATGCTCCAATGAATGCCGCAACGAATCAGATGTTTGCGAAATTAACTCAAATGTCATTTAGAACCAGCATGAACCAGCAGTTCGTAATTTTATCTTGAAATTACTTAATTTCATGGCACGCTGAAAAGGCTATTCATGCCATATGTTGCTCACGTCTGAAAACGCAGTTATGCATTTTGCACAGTTGCCATACTTGCGGTGAATATCACTACTTCAATTTTGCATGTATATTTTGCCATCTGTTTTATATTAAGTTTCTATATGTATGCAAAAATATTTATATATTATAGCGAAAAAAAAAGTTTCTAAAATACTGAGCCACTCAAAAAATAAAAAATCATAATTAGGGAGTTCACAATAGCGTTTTAAAATATGTATGTCTTAATATTGCAACTTTTCAATTTTAATACTTTAATATGGTCTGGCAGTTTGTTGTTTTTATTTGTGTGTAAATCAAATTTATTACCAGGTGGCAAATTTAAAAAAATAAAAACCATGTCATTTCCAATACGGCAATATGTTCTCTCTCTCTCTCATATTATGCACTAATATACAGCGATGCCAACTATTTACAACCTAAACGCGCTATTCCTCTTCACAAAACGCACTAGAACGCACTTTCAACTATTTATAGCGAAAACGCGCTATTTTCCTACGCGCTAAATTAAATAATACAAATAATCGAAATCCTTAATTTTTTATTTTATTTTTCAAACTTTTAACAACTTATATAAATTGTCTAATAGTTTTGCGATTCAAATGCTTTTTGTACTTCAGCTAGAATAGATGCTTAATAAGTTAAATAACGTTTTTTGTCCACGAGTACGAGTACATATTTTTAGTTGTAAAATTTCAAAATATTTGCCATTTACATACAGTGCGTTTTTAATTCTAACCACAGTCAAGGGAATTTTATTTGCGACAGCTAAATCATTAACCAATTAAAAAACTTTTATGAGTTTTGAATACTAGAAAATTGTTAAATTTAAGCAAAAAAGGGGAAAAATTTATTGAACTGATATGATGACTTTATTCGCGCTTTAAAACGCGCTAATTTAGCGCTTTTTTAATAAACGCGCTAAGACCAAAAAAAGCGCGTTTGGCATAGATAAAACGCGCTAAATATAGCGCGAAACGCGCTAAATTCGCATCGCTGCTAATATATAAATAATATAAAGATGTACGCGTGTTTGCCTGACTTTGATGTACACAATATGTATACGGGTACTTATATCGTTGCCTGCTCACAATGAAAAAATTAAGATGGCACAATGTTGCCACATTAACATTTTAATATACTCCATGTGAATTCCCTAAATATTATTAATAATAATGATAATAAAAAAACCAATTACCACATTGTTACATAGTGTGTAAAACAAATGTGCATTTTTAAATAACTGCATAAAAAGTAATTAATACCAGGCTCTTGTTAAACAGTTTGCTGATTTTAATGAAAGGATATTTGAACTCAATAAAAATTACAAATTGGTTTTTACTGTTTTAAATTAAATTTATATTATTATTTTATAAAGTGTGTAAGTTACAACTACACACAATTTCCGTTAGTAACAAACATACAATTATTAACATTAATTGCTTTTAACCACATAAAATCTGCATGTGTTTTATAGATAACAAAAAATATCCAATATCATCAGTATTTGATGGAGAAGAAAATTTGATGCTAGCAAAACTTCCAAATTATACACTGAGTGTATTTTAAAAACAAACTCTCTTGAGCAGAAATCATTCATTGGGCTAATGTCCTAAAATACTTATTTCGATAATAAGGCTTAAATTACCAGAAGAAAAAGAGAATATATTTATGATTTGATTAGGCTAAAGTTCGTTGCGTTCTGTAAACCAAATTACATGTAGTTAATTTTAATTATTATTGTTCCAACTTCACTTGTTTCTATATTTATGATTTGATCGGGCTAAAGTTCGTATCGCTTTGTAAGTCAAATTACATGTGATAATTATTAATTAAGAAATAACACCAAAGTTAGTTGTAAATATTCTGATAAACACGTAGTAGAACGGAACATTTAGCTGTTTTCGAAGGCCACTACACCTTCATCATCAACGTTCTTTGTGTTTGGTCCACTGTGTGTGGCGTCAGTTGATGTTGAATTCTGCTTTATATACCCAACTTTTATTGCAAATGGAATATGTGAATTGTTTTGATTCAGCGTATTACAATTTGCTGAAAGCTTTTTGGTACTAAAAGCTCATTTTTACCATCTCCCTTCTACTCGCATTTGTCAGAATATTTATAATTAACTTTGGTGTTCTTTCTTAATTAATAATTATCACATGTTATTAAGCTTACAGAGCGATACGAACTTTAGCCTAATCAAATCATATATATAGAAAAAATAATATATTTATTGTTTTTTTTTTTTTTTTTTTTTTGGAATAGAATAGTATAATATTTTTTTTATTAAAAATACATAAAAATTGATTATTGCGCTTATGTTTGCATTTTATATATATTTTCTTTACATACTTTTTACAATGTAAATCTAAAAATATTGAAAACATATTGATTATTGAGTTCTCGTTTCGACTTTGTTATTTGTTGAGCTTCTCATTTGTTTAAATTAAAGTTTAACATAACAACTCTTGTTGTTCTAAGATAGTTTTAGCTAAATAATCAATTTCAGTGTATTTTTATAAAAAAAAGTTTTTTACTGAATAAGTTAAGGCAGAATTAGTTTTTACTTTCTGTTCTGTTACGAATCAGCTGACTGTTTTTTGTTAATAGAAATCTTATACAGGTCGTTAGTTTTTCTCTTTCATTCTGCTCTGTTTCGGTTCAACCTGTGAACATCAAAAAAAAATTTTAAGTAATTGCAATCGACAGTATAAATAAAAGAGAAACATTTTGAAATAAATTGTGCTTGTGCTGTAAGAATTTAAAAAAATTAGTTTTTAACAGAAAAACTTAAAGCTGTATCGAAACCTAAAGATGGACGATACAATCATCATGTGAGTAGAAAACTGTGACAGTTCTGGTCAGAAACAGCTGATAAGTCACTACAGAAAAAGTAAGTATTAAAATTTAGAAGCAGAAGGGCACAGTATAGAACAGCAACAGAAAGTAAGGACTAATGAAGCCTTTAAACAATAATTTCGAATAACCAGTTCTTTAATAATTTTTACATTAAACTGCATTGTTTATGGGATAGTATTTTTAGTTTTTTTTTTTAGAATGGGTTTTGTAATTTTTAAAAATTAATGGAAATTGTTATGTAACAACATTTGGGTATTAAGGCATTTACCCAGTTCATTAATTTATGTATATATGTATGTATTTATTTATGTATGTATGTATGTATATATGTATGTATTTATGTATGCTCGCTACTATTGTATAACACTACATAATTATGTGTACAAGTATGTGTTTATTACTGCCTCAACTGTTTTGTAGTTATTTATTGTAAGCTTATGAATATTTAATTAAGTATTTACCTTTATCAAGGTAAAAATATATATTTTGATTAATTTTACCATAATTGATTAGCATTTTTTGTAAAAAATATTTATTACTAAATTGCATTTAAGCTATAAGTTGATAAGCTAAATAATAATGAATTTAATTAAGGACATCAATTGTTAGCAAGTCAAAACTTTGTTAATATTAGGGTGAGAAACCTCCTATATCATATAAGATGCCTCCAAAGAAAATATATTTTTACATATCGAGCCCCCTTTGCTTTAATAGAGTGATAATTAAAAACCATGATTTTCGAGTTAACAATGTAGAATTTATAATCACAGCGTTCTTCACATTGTTTAAAAATTTCTTGAAAAAATAATTTAATTTTAATCAGAAATAATTTCTTAGTCGGGCTTAAGTTCAGTAATTTCAATTCATATTGAATGAAATATTTTTTATTAATTAATGTGAGTTTCTAAAGAAGAGAAGAAAAATTAAATTAGACTATAAGTTGGGGGAAATACCGATATTTTTCTGTGCAGCAAAGCACTTCATCAGTACCCAAGTCTATCTACTGGGGTAGAGATTGTTATTAACATCAGCTATTTAACGCAAATTCTTAATGAAATGGAATATGAGAAATATTGTGTATACAATTATTGATTTACCTTTGGTAAACACATTTGTAAGTATCACTATTCATTTTCTGTTTAACCATTTTTTTCATTTTTATATTCAGGTTAGCACGAAGTTATGTCACTCTACCTAAGTATGTTTAACTATTCTTGCTTATCTTTTACGATCATCACATTAATTATTTTTATTATTTTATCTTTGCATTAAGTTGTCAGTAAATTCAAAACTTCAGACTAGTTTTCTGAAAACCAAGTTTTTGTTGTGAGTTATGACTCCATTGAGGCATAGGGTCAGTGTGAAGCTTGTTGTATAAACGCTGCAAATCTAAGAGAAGTGTGGAGGATATAAATCGGTATAATACCAACTTTTCCAATGATAAATGCATCAACTATATCTTTCATTCGAAAATGATTAAACAAATTTTAAGCATATTTTAAACATTGGAAAAAATAAATTTCTCCTCGATTTCATCAAAAACGGTGTAAAACTTTGGATAAGATTTCATATATTTCTCACCTCACAAAAGCCCAAAACTGCATTCCCATACATTTCGATTGGTAAAAGAACTAAAGCACCAGCATGTCATTCAAAAGTTTGACTTCTTTATAAAATCAATAAATAATACAAAAAGAAAATATTTACCCAGCCAATGAATGCCTGTTACCACGAAAAGGTTTTACCTTCTTTTAGGAAAGGAATAGTGATAAAGAAGACAGGTGCACAGTGGGGATTTTTACAAAATAAATGGTAATAACTCAGGAACTTCTAAACGACTGATTGGATTTATCTGAAACTCCTAAAATCTTTACAAGAGATCTAAAAAAGCCTTTTACAACATTTGTCTTGACATTTTTCCAGCTTAAGCGTGAGAGGAGTTAGAGTGGGCCCAATCCCCATAATCGGCATATCACGAGATAAGTTAACTACATATATTGGAATAATTTTTTTCAGGCGCAGTAAAAAACTCATATGGCAGTCAAAAATGTTAATTTAAGAAAAAAGAAAAAATAAATTAATATATAATTCTGTGGCAATAAGGAAAAAGTGCTCAAGTCATATTTTACTGTTTTGCAGGAGCGCACTTTTAAGCGTTCAAGTCGATTTTCAAAAATTTATTTCTGTTACAGTTAAATTGGGTAATTCTCTGTAAACCTATATTTTTATAAGCAAACATGTTTCTACACACTATAAGTAATACATTGAAGTTGAAATGTAGTAAAGTATAATAACCCAAATTGAGCTTTTATTCCAAATGAGATTAAAAGTCTAAAAAACATAAGTCGCAAGTCATAGTGCTAAAACTTCCTGAAAAATCACACAAATTAATTGAGATTTTGATCAGGTGTACCTTTGAATATGCAAGTTACGGAGCTACCATTAACTCAAAATTAGCTTATCTCGACTTGAGCATTTTTTCCTTTTTTTACCACAGAATTTTTAAGGTACAAAAATAAATTTTTCGCAAATTTAAAATTTTTTCAGAAAATCTGCTCGTATATCCGTATTTATAAAATTGTTCTCTTCAATTTTAGTGAAAATATTGACAACTCTTTTTACAATTTAACACTATAGCTAAAATGTTTTCAATATAGCGCCAAAATATTTTATGGGCGCTTAAACACAAACAATAAGGGCTTTCATGAGAATGTTCAAAAGTCTCACAAACTGTGAAATTGTGAATTTTTACACTCTCGTAAATAAAATGTAAAATATTTTTTTTTTTCGAAATTTTCCTTACACAAACTGTTTGCGCAAAGTTCAAAAGGGGCTTGCTTCATGAAACAAGTCTCGCCAGTTTGCCCAATGGCACAAAATTTTTAAAATTGATTATATTCGGACATTGCTGAATGTAGGGCACACATCAAATATGCAAAGTAATTGGGTCTTAACACATTCTCATTAGATTGCTTTTTGCGGTATTTTGGTAATTAAAGCGTAAGTGTGTTAAACAAAGTTTTTTTTTTATAAAATTGAAAATAATGAAGATACTTTTATTTTAAAACATGAATTTTTTCAGAGAATTTTTAAAAGTTTGTTTTTTTTCAGGATTGCACATTAAAAAGAAAAATCAAAATTTTACTTAAAATTTTGTCAAAAATCGAATGATGACTTTTAATTTAAAATCCAATTATAAACTAAAGAGATATGGTTGAAATTCTAAAAAAAAATTAAAGTAAAAATTTTTGGTCTTAAGACAAATATCTTCTAAGACGAATAAATTGGGGCTACTTGACGATTTATAGAGCAAATGTCCGTTATAAAGTCTACCTCGCGAGTTGTCATCAAATTGTAGGACCCGATAAAAATAAGTGCAGCCAATGCAATCGTTTTCCTTTGGACGATATGAATTCCAGGAAATAAAAAACAAAACTAAACTAAATATAAGCTTTTTTTAAACACCCTAAATTAGATAAGTTTTTAAGCTAATGAGATGTTCATACTAAATATTTAGCATGTAAATAAGTCTTGGAGATATATATGCTCCATCTCAATCATTAGACGATCAGAAATACATACATAAATTATTAATTTAAATGTGAAAATTTTACCAGAACAGTTCATCACAAAACCAACAACTCTTTGTGTAGTTAATTATCTTTCAAAAGAGCAACCATCAGTTGAAAAGTATACTTATAAAATAATAAACAAATAAAGTAAATAAAGTGATGTGAGGGAAGTGAATTATATATTTTATGGAAACACCCATATGAGTTGTACAAATACAAAAAAAATCTATACAAACTTTACTGTAAAAAAGTTATAAAATTACGCACTTAAATAGATAAATAATTATGTATGTTTATAATGACATGTTGTCATGTACACAATACAAACGCACATAAGCATGCTGAATAAAATAAAAAGATAAAGAAAAAAAAACACAGAGACTACAAGGTCATGTATTTTATTTGCATGTGTGTACTTGCGTATAAATTATAACTTTTCTATTCAAATTACCGGATGCGCAAAAATTCATCAGTATCACCAGCACATACATACATATACACATACATACCCAGCAAACCAAATGCTCCGAATTCGTAAAGAATTCGTAACGGATAGTCGATAAAATCTTCAGATTTTGGAATCGAAATATTACGGAAATCGTAACGATTTTTGTATGAATTGTATGCATATAAATATTTACATATTTACTTACAGTTTTTAATATATGTATGTATATGACAATTTTTATTTATTACATTTATTTAAAACAAAACTTATAAGTCAAAGATTAAATGAATTTAAAAATTTTTACTAAAAAACTTTTTCAGAGAAACGTTTTAACGAATTCGGTACGAAAATTCTGACTTCAGAAAAAGTGGAAACATTTGGTTTCGGTGGTTCATAGATATAGATGTACATATTTTGCATTACTTTTTATGTTGGTTGTAAATTTATATCATTAAGAAATATTTGATTGATGACATACACAATGCAAAAAAATGTTAAAATGAAATAGGGAAATTTTACATACGAGAATTTTACATAAGAGAATTGAAAGAACAATTCAAACACTAAAACCAAGAACATAAAAAAGCTAAACAAGGAAATTCATAATTCTTGTATATATGTATGTATGAATTTGTTTGCGTAGTATTAATATAACGAAAGAATGCTAAAACAAGCCTCCGTGGAGAATTTATGATAGACACTTTGGTACACTGCATATAACTAAAAGTATGCAAATTAAAAAAATTTTGTTTTTTTTTAGCTGGCATAGTGTTTTTTCTTTACCATCACTTAATCCATCATCCATAAAAAATGGGAAAAATATTCATTATTTACCCAGCAAAAATTTGCTTACTAGAATGCAAAAAAGTGTATGTATTCTTAAAATTTGACTGAATAACCAATAATTTTTGTTAGAGAATTTAAAAAAATATAAAGTGTACCCTTGCAAATTTATCTTCAAAAAAGTGCGGTTATGGGATAACAAGAATGCATTACTTTTTGCTTACAAATATATAGCAAATAATGGATTCCCTTTCGCCTACAAAAACTTAAGCTTTTATACAAAAATTGTAGTCAGTTGAACTAAAAATCAAAGATAATTTATTGCAAATTAAAGAACAAATCTTTTTTATTTTTAAAGTGTATTTTCATGATCGTTAATATTTTTTCTATATAATAGACTCGTACATATATATACTTACTCAGCAAAAAAATTTAAACAGGTATTGAATTTAATATTCTAAGGCTGTTGTTCTATACAACCTTTTTTGGATTACTTTCGTACTACGATAAGCATGTGTTAAATTCATTTGATGTTTCACCAGAGATATAACTACAGGGTGTTTTTTTAGAGGTATAGAACTTCGAATTGAAATAAAACACAAGAAAATCGTTTTAATATCCATCAATTTGGCTTTATTGGAAGGATAATTTTATGCCATTAACGTTTAAATATGATTTCGGGCATGTGGCCGCCGCGGCTGGCTCGAATAAAGCCAATTCTACAGGTCCAATTTTCAACCACTTTTTCGAGCATATGGGGCCGTATGTTGGCAATAACGCCACGAATGTTGGCTTCCAAGTCCCCTAACGTTTCTGGTTTGTTGGCGTAGACGAGCGACTTCACATATCCCCAAAGAAAATAATCCAATGGTGTCAAATCACACGATCTTGGTGGCCAATTGACCGGTTAACAGAATTAATTGCTCTGATGGACGATTATGTCGACCATAAAATGGACGGAGCTTGCGGTAAACTTCGCGAACTGAACCATTATTTTCGAAATAAGTTTGCACGATTTGCAAGCGTTGTTCTTTTGTCAACCTGTTGATGATGAAATGGCAAACCAAACTAAATATTAATCACTTGACAGCTGACAAAATGGCCGCCAGTTAAAAAAGTGATGCCAACTTAAAGTTCTATACCTCAATAAAAAACACCCTATACTTGGAACTGAGTTCATCAATACTGTAAGTAATGATTTGTGTGTTAATTTTTGCTGGATGTACGAGTATGTATTATAGTACTTTTATGAATAAGAGGGTAGTACTGAAATAAGTACTTTCACAAGTGCTTATTTTATTCATCACTGGGAAGTGTTTATTATAAACAAAAGATAATTATATAAATAAGTACCACTTATTACTTTGTAAGCTATTAAAAACCAATTTTTGTTTTGTTGGATGAGGACCACATAAAATTTTATTAAAACTTTTAAATTTAAAGATCTTTTTTGTTGGTGCATATCGTTAGCTTGAATGAAAAATTTACACGACTAAATTTTATCCTAAATTTCAGAACCCTTTTGCGCAAGCAGAGTTAAAGCACGTAACAAAAGAAAAGCAACAAAAGAAACGAATGAACGAAGTTATTACTCAACAGCGTTTGCAAAAAAAAAAAAACTTTGTGTACTCAAAAGTGCTCTTGAAGAAAAATGAAGACCCCTATATAGTTATCTTAAGTTTACTGTCTGGTTACAACAAACAAACATGTCTGCAAAATATTTCTTTAATATTGCTATACACAGTGGCGAGCACTTGTGAATACATACGTACCAAATACGACATAAAATCGATGTAAACCCAGGTTTTTTATTTAAACGATACAATAATATAATAATTAAAGAAAACAAAATGAAATTCATGAATATCAAAAGTTAAAGCTAAGATTGAGTCTTTTTTGTGAAAAAAGTATATGTATCCACTTCAGCACGTTCAAGAAAAATTTATTTAATTCATATTATTTATTTTATTTTTAAGTCCTTTGCTGTTCTATTTTTATAAGTTACGCAATAACAATCCTATTTTAAGAGTTATACAGCTAATCGAAAACAAGTTAAAATACTTTCCCCACAAGTTCTAAGTCTTCTCTTAGTACTAGAGCATCATGACAGAGACACCGATGATGATGACAAGGACACCGATTATGAAAGCGATTTGAAAAACACTTAAAACGATACAAATGTACATTAGATATTATAGTGTTACGTATTTACATTATTTATAAAATTAATTTTTATATTATTTTAATAAAACTATTTGTCAAGTTATTTAAAGCACATATTTTGTCTATAGCTATGCTATTTAATGCGCGATACAGGAGTTAGGAAGTGATTTCCGTAACAAAAATAGTAGACACTGTTACAGTTATAAATTTATTTTTGTTTTGATTTCTTTGTACTTAAAAGCATACTAAGAAAATAAAACAAAAAAATTTTTTTCATTTTATTTTGTTCTGTTCTTTGAAGTGAGTGAAGCAAAACAAAAACAATGAGAACGATTGCTCAATTTGTTTTTGTATTGTTTTAAATTTATTACATAATTTGCCGATTTAGCTTGTTTTTATGGTTAAGCAATTGTCTATATGCATTTCGTTCCTGCTTTTGGAACTCGTCAGTAGACTTCAACCCAAAGTGGGGTATCTGATTTAAATGTGAATAAAATCAACATTTTTGTACAGATTTTCTTTGCTTGTGGTTTTTTTCCGAGAAGTAACAAAAATTTAAAATATTTGTGGGTTTAATTTTTTTTATAAAAAAAAAAGAAATAAAGGAAACAATTTTGCATTAAAAAATTTTTTTCGCTACTAATTTTTGAATAACACCGAAGCTATTGAAGAATAATTTATTTCGAAGATAATTTTATTTCGCATCTTTAAATGATGTTTAATTTATAAAAATTGAACAAACCGTTAGCGAGTTATATTGGAATAACGTGACCGCCTTTTTATGGGTTAATATTAGCCACGCCCATTAAAAAATCTGTACGTCATAGACAAAAACTGGGAACGGATTTGAATTTAGAGAACAATATTTTTATTGAAAACAAATTATTTTGCAGAACAGTGTTATAAATTTATTGGATTGTTTTCGCTTATCACAATATTTTTCTTGTAATGTGTTTAGCAGAAATATTTATTTGTCATTGTTGTTTAAATGTGTTTATAAATTTTATTTATGTTAATGAACTTTTGAATTACGCTTTTTAGTTAATTCGCAGAATTTTTAAGTTTTATTGAAAAAACTCTTTGCAAACTTGCAGTACGTCTATTCAATTCAGTCACTTTATCTCAGTGATGCCAATTTAGCCATTTTCTGGCTTAATTTAGCCATTTTTCAACCCATTTAGCCTGAGGAAAAGTGAATTTAGATATTTGCCATTTTTTAGCCACTTTTGTTTTATTTTTAGTTATTTGTAGCAATTTTTAAATACATGAAGTTTTTTGCGATTTTTCATAACAAATTTTAGAACTTCCAAAAAGACACAACAGAGTAATATGCAGGTTATTGTTTTCGCATTATCATCAATAACAAAATACACAATAATTGCGTTTAGGGAAGTGTGTAATCATTTGCTATGCATTTTTAGATAAGAAATTGACAATTAACTCTATGATATGAAAGATATAGTTAAATTGGTAACAATAATGTCGTAAATAGTTGATGGGTCTAGTTGGTGGCTTATGATATCAGTAAGACATGTCTCGTATTTGTTTTATCCAAGTAACAATAAAATAGAAATAAAAGTTGAAATAAAAGTTAAAAAATAGAAAGTGGACCAAATAGGTTTGGATTGAAAATATCAGGCAGTTGTTGCTACGACTATAAAATTTCGGAGAGTTTCCTAAAATTTATTGACACAAACACGACAGCTATGACAGAAACAACAATGATGTTAATGATGGTGATTTCATACATTTCTATATCGTTTGTTTGCTTCTTGAGTACCTGAAACAAATATTTGATTTATTGCTTTAATTTATTATTTTTACTTTTATTTGCTTTGAAAATGTTTCCCGATTTGTTGCAAAAAAAAAAAATATACGAGCACTATGAGTTATATTCCTATTTTTGTTTAATACTCCTTAGTCATTTTTTAGCCATTTTCTTGTCCACATTTAGCCATTATTGGTGAAGAAATTCTGGCATCACTGCTTCATCTTATCAGATAAACCTCGAGTTATAATAAATATCAGCAATTTGATGCATACTAACTTGCTGATATATTCTCCTTTAAAACATGAGTGCGTGTGTCATTAAAAGAATATTTTTCATTCTTCTATTTGCTTTTTGGTTATTTATAGCTATAACGCCACTTTATTGCCTCTGGCAATTGTTCAAATATAAAAAAGGCCTACGGCATCTAATTTTTACCAAAACGATTTTTCCTCATTTAATATGTTCTGTTATGTAGACTTTCTTGAATGTTGACCTCAATATCCAATATCCCATTAATACATACATTTAAACTACATATAATATTTATATATTTTTTGTTTGTGCATATACACACATACATGTTTTAATAAGAAAATTTTGTATTTTATGATATACAATATATCAAGTATATTGTACAACCATATATGTATATTTTTCAATAAATACATATAACACATATGTATGTGTGCATGTATGTATGTATGCTCGCATGTTTTCTAACACTTAGGCCGAGTTTACATCTGTAAGCCATGTGCCCAAAAAAAGCGTAACCACCACTTACTAATGACATGTATTTACTGATTTAAACAGTTTTCAATCATGTTGAATTCTAACAAAATTGTCTATTAGTTATGTACGAAACTATTTAACTTAATAAATACATGTCTGAATCAAACAGTTTTTCATTAGTAAACAGTGGTTACGCTTTTTTTGGGCACATGGCTTACAGATGTAAACTCGGCCTTATATTAATGACACAGTATTTCAGCTTGAGGTTTTGGCGGGAATGATGGCAAAAAGGAAAAGGAAATGAACTGAATTATTAAGAATTTATGAATATATTCAATATGTTTTCAATAACAAAAAGAGCAAACCCCAAACATAATTGTGCACCCCAAAGTATTTCAAAAGCAATAATGGTTTAGAAGATGGATGGCTTTTTCATATGTATATTATACATGTGCTAGAATCAGGAGCGTTTTGCTCAGCAGCACAAACTAAAAAGGCGTTTACTATTAAAAAAAAAATATTATATAATGTTTAGCTCAGAGGTAAAAAAAAAAAATATATTTTTTTTTTCAAAAAATCTAACGCATGTTTTATTAATAAAGTGATTTTTTTTTAATTTTTAATTGAAAACAAAATTAATTTTAAGTTTTTTTATTTTATTTTTCATCATAAATTTCTAAATGAAAATTTTTATTTCGCGAATTATAATATTAAAGTACACCCCACTCTTTTTTGACACCACGAATACATTCCTAACAAAATTGTGCACTAAAGAAATCGTGTAAAAAATACATGCAAAATGTGGGGGGAAAAAATCCAAATATTTACGTGCAAAAAAGTGAATATCGACAAGATTTATTAAACCAAATTTATATAAAAAACAATGCATTTGCATAAGAAATATAAAAAAGGGGTTTCCAGCATGAAAGATTAAGATTAAAATTAATCGTAGGTTTCGTACAAAAAGATGCAAAATAATATCATCAGAAAGGTATACACATACATATATATATTATGTATATTTATGTATGTATGTAAATATAAGGGCGAATTCTATTATTGCACCATAAAATGCAAATTGTAGTTTTTTAAAGTGCTTTATAAATGTATTATCTAAATGTAAAAATTAAAAAAAATATCGTGCAAATGCACAAAACTAGTAAAAAAAAAATGATTTGTGTTTATTTTTGAGCCGTGTTATTTCAAAGTTATGTAGAAAAAGATCGTGTAAAAAAATTTTGAGTGTAATGCATTTTCAATTAATTAAAGTTGGAGCTCATATGCAGCCAATGAAGTATTTTGGCACACAAATAATTGCAATACATCTTGAACTAATGGCCCAGAAAGATTAAGAATGAGTGCTACTGCGTCTTCCACCGCAAAATAGTTACTATATTTTGGCATTGAATGAATATGAATAAATCTTTCATTTCATTTTCCGAATGCGTTTTTATCAAGGTTTCTTATTTAGTTCATTTGTTCTGTATATTTCCATAGATAGTCTCATATCTTTATCCTTATTTTTATACTAAAATTTAGAAATTGATTTATTGCATTTTAATTTTTTTTTTTTGTGTGACGGAGTGCTCCAATAAGTGACGTTTTCCGGCATAAATTTCCAGAGAGATTTATTTTTAATTGTTATCTCCATGAAATTTTTAAATGAAAAAATATTTAAAATTTATTTCATAGTCTTTCTTAATACCTTTTCTTTTAGAAACAATTAAAATTTTTGCCAAATACTTAATAATTTTTTAAAATTTAAAAAAAAAAATTTATTTCTTTAATTTCTTTAATTACTTTCTCCTATTGTTCAAAAATCGAAATTGCAAAGTTATTCCTCGCTACAATTTTTGAGATCAAGTCAAATAACTTCGAAACTGTAATGGTACGGTCACACTTGTCAAACATTTGCCCAAAAAAGCGTAACCAACAAACACTAATGAAAAAAGTTTTGATCCAGACACTTTTTTATCATATTAAACAGTTTCGAACACAACTAATGCACCATGTCATAGAATCCAACAATATTGGCTACTCATTAACTTGACAAACTTTTGTCTGAATTGAAAGAATTTTCATTAGCATTTAGTGGTTACGCTTTTTTGGGCAAATGTTTGACAAGTGTGACCGAAGCTTAAGAGATAAAATGGTGCTTTATTTTTGTTTCCTAACATTGATTGTCCTGCTAAAAAAGCTTATTAAGATCGGTCGATATGTACAAAAGTTACAAGCTCAAATATACTGCCTCAAAAGTTCAACACTTTTTCTTTTCAAAGCAGTTAGTTTCATTGAAATCGGTTGAGTAGTTCGAAAGTTGCGGACTTTTTACCACTTTTATCCACTGTGGTACGGGTACGTATGAGCAACGGAGATGGCATTTAAATATGAACTACATTGCTCATACGTAGCCGGTTACAATCTAATAAATCTTTTCAATATACGCACAAATCTTTGCATACCTTAAGGCTGGTAGTAATGCATGCCTCACTTTTGAGAAAATAAACGCAAATTCTTTGCAATAGTAAAGAGTCTTGGGAAATCAAATCGAAACAAGAAAATCAAAACAAATGAAATCGTCTATTTTAAAATTTTCTTCTTCTAAATATGGAACATACACTATTAATTTGTAATTTTTAAATCTAATCTCATCCTAAATACGTGTAAAATGTGTTTTAACATCCGAACTCACAAGAAAACATATCAAAATTATTCGAAAGCCAGAACATAGACACATGTCACAAAAATAATATTGCACTAACAAACAAAGAAGTAATTAACAAGAAAAATATAAAAGGAATATGAACATTTATAAAAAAAATTAGCAAGTAAAATGCTCGAAATAAACTTTTTATATGAACTGTTTTTTTACAAAACAGAATAACACGAAAAAATTCGTAATAAATATTAACATTTTGGCTTGTTAATAATAATTTTAGGTTAACAATTTGTTATGTACCTTTACGTTTTATATTTTTGCACACAAATTAAAAAAATGGGTTTCTGTACAAATTGGGTTGTTCTCGCACCGATTTAAAATGCGACATGTTACGCAAACACTTTTTCTTGCTTATTAAATACACAAAAAAATTTAAACGAATAAAATCTAAATTTATGGGTTAAAGATTGGCTCACATTTTCATGTTAAAGTTTCAAATAAGTTTTAATTACATATTTATAAAGTAGGTTTAACAGCTTGTCTAACGATGTTGACAACGTTCGACTTGATGCACAGTTACACTTGAAACAAAAGCCAAACTCTAAAATTTGTTTTGTTTTGAATGTAAGTAAGTATGCGATCGAACGTTGTCGGTATCGTGCTTACAAAAACACTTGGCGCATACGTAAAAAAAAATTAATTTAAGAAATTGTCACGTATTGGCTACTTTTATTGCCGCTAGAGAACACAACAAATATTGGTGCATTTAAACATTTTTATTGGGGCATGGTTGCGTATCAACCGTTCACACGATTGCCGCACCAGAGTTGCATTCGATTACGGCAAATCAACACAATATTGTTCTCGATTGTCGTATGGGGCAATAAATTGTGAAATCACACTATTGGCATATGCTATGGAGCAATATTTGGTGCATTGCGGCAATCGTGTGATCCTATCAAAGTTGATAAACAAGGTTAGGCAATGGTTGTCTTGTACTTAGCTGTTCGTTTGTGTAATTCACAAAGTTTCCAAGGAGTTTATTTACGTTTTTAACCTTTCGATACTCAAATTGTTGTTGGCTGATAATGTGGTATTTTTCTATGAAGTTATTTAATCATTTTACTATTATTTCTACCATAATTTTTCAAGGACTGGTAAAATTGATATTCGACGGCAGTTGTTAAAATCAGTTTTATAACCGCTTTTATAAATTGGTCGAACATACGATAACTTAAAAATGCCTGGTACTTCTGCTGTTTTTATGATAACATTGATCAAATTGGCTAAAATTGGAGCCATAATTAGTACATTATTTTTTAAATCGATCGGCCTAATACCATCACAGTCAGCACTTTTATTTACATTTAGAGTTTTGATTAGAGCGTAAACCTGCTCTTCACATGTTGCGGCTAGGTAAAACGTATTTGCTAATATTAATAATATTGGATCCGAATGACTTATAACATTTAACTCGCACTTATGCATTATTTTTTCAATGTTCTGTTTGCAATTTACAGCAAAAGAGGTACGTACACATTTCTTCTTTATTTATTCTATTGAAACTTTTTACTAGTTGTAAGGCTGTAATATGTAATAAATAGTAATATGTACTACATAAATAATATGTGATTTTAACATATCTCAACAAATCACAAAAGCTTACCGTTGTTACTTGATGGATTGCTAGCATACAAATATATTCTTAAGAAATATAAAAAAATAAATATTTTCCAAGTCTTAAAACTCAGTTTATGCAAGAAACAAGTGTCAGGACTAAAAAGAAAAATTTAATTCCCTTTTAATCTTTTCTTTTCTATGCACAAGAAAATATAACATATTAAATAGAAATATTTTCTTCTTTCAAGTTTTTTACCATTTACTTTGCCAAAATGCTCTTTCTTTTGTGTATTGCTGCATAGAGTGGTAAAGGAGTTATTTCAAATTTCCTAAATCTTGTTAAATTTTCCTCGTAAGCCAACTATGGATATTATTATATTTTTTGCTAGCCTTATATGAGTATTTGAATTTATAAAACTTTAGAATGTCTTGCTGTCAAAAACAAACTATCTCTCCTGATTCCTTTATTTGAATAGTTTTCCTTGCGAATTAAAAGCAAATAAGAACGAAACCCATAAAAGGTATATGCGGAATTAAATTAGCATATAACAAAAGCAGAGAGAGAGAGAGAGAGAGAGAGATGAGATATGGTCGACCCGTGAGTCATTTCATATATTCATAACATTTTAAATTTACGTTTATTCAAATCTAACAAATGAGCCAAACATCTAACAAGACATAATAAGATATAAAAGAATGAATGACTGACTGGCTGACTGACTGCCTACGTCTTGCATATAAATTATCTGCGAAATATGTATTTATAAATAAATGTATGTACGTTAATTCAAATGCCAGTTTGTCAAAAAATACATGTACGAGAAATGAAATACATTTAGACAAATGGTTTTAAATATTAACATTTTATTAATGTGCTTGTGCGTCTTAGTATATTTTAACTTATCTTTGATTGTTGTAACTATGTACATACATACATATGCATATATGTGCCCAAGACATATCAAGAAATGTTAAATGCGTGTGTTTATAGGCTTCTCGTTTTATCTAAAAGCAAGAAAAAGCAAGTAAAAGTAGGTGGGCTTAAAGCATTTTGACGGAAAACATGAAACATGAATTGAGAACATTAATAAAATTAAAAAAAAAACAGCAATTGGGCCTGTTTAAGATTTCTGGGATTTTTAGCAAGTAAAGCACAAATAAAACAAGAACTAATTGTCTGTAGTAAACAGTGTTGGAAAGATAAATAGCAAAATTTTAGGTTGTATGGAGGGTATTTGTGCTGAATTACTGTTAAATTTAATACACAGCAATTTCTGTGTCTAATAGTTTTTATAGTTAATGCGTTTGCATATAAATGGCATTTTAATTTCCAATATATTTTATTTCTTCTCTGCTGTAAAATTGGAATGAAAGTATAAATTTTTGTTACGTTATATGCCGCTCACTAACTTAAACTTAATGTTATAACTCAAAATATTAACATTTATAGTTAAGAAAGCAAAATAAATTGTCAAGTTGTGATTGTTTATTTTGTGTTGAAAGATTTTTGAAATGACTTATATAAATTCACCTCTTGAGAGAAGATAATACTTTATTTTCATGTATATTTAAATTGTTTTTGTTTTGTTATTGTTTCACTCACTTCAGATAACGTAACAAAATAAAATTAAACATTTTGTTTCGTTTATGTTCGTACTCTGCTTTTAAGTACAAAGAAATCAAAGCAAAAATAAATTTATAACTATGATAGTGTCAATTATTTTTGTTACGAAAATCGCATACTAAGTCCTGCATCTCGCAATAAATAGCAAAGCTATAAAAATCGTGTAAAAAATACATGAAACATATGGAACATTTAGTGATATGTTTCATATCTTAAAAAAATCACATTGTGATTGTTTGTTTTGTGTTTAAAGATTTTTGAAAGGGATTATAGAAATTCCTCTCTTGAGAGAAGATAATTTTTCATGTCCATGTATTTAAATTGAAAATCTGCAAGATTTTTATTTTTGAGTTATAATAATGTTTGAGTAAATAAATTATTTTTTATGTACACCCAACTCTTTCGTTACACAGTGGATATGTTCCTGAGGGAATCGTGCAAAAAAAAAGAAGAGAATTGTCTTAGGATACCCGTTTAGAGCTTTGCTGCTAAATTATCTAAAACAAATTTCATTTGTAAAATAACAATGCAATTAAATTATGTTATACATATGATGATGTCGAATTCGCCGCAAATATTTGAACACGTTTCCATTTATTTCCCAATATTTTCTTTTCTAACGCAAACGGTTAAATTAATTTATTGTTTGTGGCCGGTTGTTTCTGTTAGCCGACTACGTTCTCTGGCTTGTGCTCATGTACAAAAGCATTGCTTACTCTCTCTTTCAATTCCTTTGGTAAACTCTCACGCATTTCTACATGTAATTCTGACAAACAATAAACACAGCTGAGAAAGTCTTATTATGATGTTTTTCTTTGAGTCACAACAACAATTTTTTTAAAGTATGTTAAAATGTTAAGACATTATGATACTTAAGACACTGGTGTGACTACCCCAGTTACATATATCCTGTAACTCCTAGCAATAACACAGGGCCACAACAAAGTTCTTCCAATCATATCTATCTTTTGCGATGCGTTTTATTTCGCTCCAGCTGCGTCCTAAAGTTCTTATTTCAGTATACAGCTGTCTGCCTCAAGTATGAGCAGGTCTTCCAATATGTCGTTGACCTTGGGGATTCCAGTCGATGGCCATTCTGCTAATGTCGTCGGGTTGCTTAGTAAGCGTATGGCCAATCCAGCGCCATTTACGTCTATGTATCTCTAACTAGATGGGCATTTGGTGGGTGGTAGACCAGAGGTTTATGTTGCTTATTCTTTAAGGCCAGAATATAAGAAGTATTCGATGAAGACATCTGTTTACAAAAACTTGGTTGCAATTGATGTCTTTGGTTGCAGCATTCCAAGATCCACTATCATAGCTAAAGCAATATAGACTTCACGTTGAAATTAAAGATTCGGAGTTTAGTGTTGCTGGATAGCTGAGTGGATGGTCATACAGGATTCAACATAGCAAAAGCCCGTCTCGCCTTTTCCAATCTGGATTTCAAGTCCAAATAGCAGAAAAAAGTTACATCCTCTTAAGGTTGGTGCCGTAGAAGGAATGGCTGAGTGGTTGATGCATTTATGCGCAATGTTTAGGTTAATTTTCAGTTGTACTCTTGCGGACATTTCCTCTATCGCACGGAGTTTTTCTTGCCTGTCAAAGTACCTGTGAGCAAGAAGGCAAATATTGTCTGCGTAACCGAGGTCTTCCAAACATCCCTGCAGTCCCCAGCTTATGCCTCTACTGGTGCCTGTAACATCTGCCATAATGACGTCAAGCACGATATTAAATAATAGAGGTGATAGTACGCATCCCTGTCTTATGCCCTTCCTGACTGCAATTGTACTACCAGTTCTATTTTTATTATCTTTGTAATGCTCAGCTGTAATTATAATGTAGTTGTAAATAAATAAACAAATCAATAAATGACCTGTATATACATTTATGATAAAGGGTATTAAACAATTTACTGGAATCGTCCTAACCAAACAACAAACTACACAGAAAAAAAATTACAGTAATCATCAATTAATCAATTAGAAACCTTTTTTATTCTACAAATTATTTAAAACCGGTATCAATTTCTAGAATTAACGATTTTTTTTATTGAAGAGTAAAAAAATCAACTAGTCCAGTAATTAAAATTTTAGATAAGCAAAATAGTGTGTTACTTAAAATATTTAATAGTACTAATGTAAAGTCATCAAAAAACCTGCAATACAATTCTTAAAAAGAGAAATCTTTAATTTTTATAAAAAAATATAGATATTAACTGGTAACTTGACGGTAGAAAAGGTTTGGATTAACCTACAAAATTTGTTTCTGTGCATGTGTGTAAATGGCAAACTTAAAAGAATTTAAGGCTACATATGTATGTAGCTGAAACTTCATACTTCGTACTGTGTGTATGTATCACGTACAACAAACACTATCATAAAATTATATTACATACACATATTTATATATACATATACATATATATATATACTCAAGTTTTGATATTCTCAAATATCCTGCAGTAAACACTGACAGCAAACAACAATAAGGGCTAATAATCATTAATCTTTTTATGAACGCCATGAGACGTCCTTGGAAGTCAGTGTGATATTGAATACATGGAATATTTACACACTGAAATCTTAAAGTGTAGGTAATTAAAAGTAGGTTTAGTTTTCTTATGCCGCGAACAGTGCTGTTGTATTTATTTTGTGTGTTTACAATTAGTACTATGATTTGAAATTATATGCGTGCATATGATGGCAAGATTTATAAAAACTATTTTAGGTTCTTTGTTTAACATCATTTGCCAAAAAGCCTGCCTGTCAAAGCCTTAATAAAAATTAATTTTCTTATAGTTTAATATAATTAATGGTTATAAAAACTTATTTTTATGTACATATATCAACAACAGTAAACAAAACAACTGAGCAGTCATTCTCATAAGGATTATATTATGAGTTATTTATAAACATATAAGAAAACTTTTGTAGTATTTCAGCAGCAAATACATATTTACATATGTATGTGTGTTGTTATTATTATTTTCTATAGGTATAAAAATAATAATCTGCTTTACCAGCACCAAAGGTCGTAAAGGTCATTTGAGTTGTGGTAAAAGCATGATTAAATATTTAGAATCGTTGTGTCACAATGTTTTAAATAATGTTATAATCATTGTTTTTGTTTTTGTTTTTTCTTTCAAACAAACATGTTAAAATATTTTGACACTTAAGAGTACCGTTTGAATAGCCCAATTATATATTTGAAATTTGTTATAATTTAATGCACAATTTTCAAGGATTACTACCCACAAGATTTTGTTTTAGGTGTTTAAATATAATGATATTGTTTGTAAAATTTACGATTTTCCATTAAACATGAGCTGCAAAGGAGACTCCAAACTAGCTGACCTAGTTCGATATATTTTTCCCAGCGACATTCAATAGTTGCTAAACCAAGTTTATAGTAACAAGTGTCTAGCTCCTTCAAATAGTCATCAAGATTTATTTTGATTTTATTTTATTTTATTTTATTTTTATTTTATTTTATTTTATTTTATTTTATTTTATCTCTCCATGAAAAATAATCGTCACATAAATTTTAAATTAAATATATTTTAAAAATTATTAAATGCGAAGTGTTGGCGAATATTCCCCTCCCCCTCCCCCTCCCTCTCCCGCTCCCCCTCCCGCATCAGTATCTTAAGCAAAGCATCTTAATACATTGAAAACTAACAAACCAACAAATATTCGATTTCATACTAAAAGCAGGCCTGTAGTTTAGGGATTTATAAAAATGTTGGAGTTATAATATTTCAATAGCTGGCATACGTAGTGTTGTTTCTGGTTGAAGGATATCTTACGTAATACCATAAATATATATTTATGTATATGATATGTTCATTTGTATCACATTAATTCATACGAGTGCGTGTGTTATGGAAGTTAGTTGGTTAAGAAATCTGTTGGCAGGTGATTCGTGCACGATTGTTTTGTATATTTAAATTATTTGTTTAATAAATAAAACCTTCAAAACGCAACTTAAAGGTGTCGAGTTTCACTCTTCCATTTTTTTAGTACCAGCACAATTTAAATATTTTAATGCTCTTGCCATATAAAATTCGAATGTATTATAAATTAAAATTTGTGGTGTGTAAGTGTATAAATATAATTTACTAAATTAATACCCTTGATTCATTTAGCTGTCAGAAAAAAAATCGGGGATTGTATTTGGAAATTTGTGTGTTGTTGTATATGACTTCTCATTCATAAATATGTGGGTGGTCAACGAGCCCAAATGTTATAATATCATGTTAGAAGTATGAGATATTTATTTTTTTTTTTTTTTTAATTTTCTTATTATAGAAATTGGTTTTTTCTTTAAGTTTGTAATGTATTTTCTTAGTTGTAATGTATGGATGTATAAGTTTTTGTCATATAATTAATGATGCTTTGTTATTGACTTGTTTGTCAGATTGTTTAAAGGCCTAAATAATTCATGTGTGTATATGAGTGTATGAGCAAGTATGAAATCGTATTAGCAAGCGTGAGTATTGTATGCCTTTTATTTTTGTTTTATTAGTTATATTTAAAAGTATCTCATTATGTATTTCGTACTTAAATTTATACTGATTTCTTTTTTTGTTTTTAATAAAAAGAGAGTTTATCGTTGGTCTCAAGTAGAAAGGCCCTAACTCAAATAATTGTAATTTTGCAGCAGAAGGTAAAAACGTAATAGAAATTGTATAATTCTAATGTTAATTTTTTGTGTTACTGCTTGTACTTTTTACAATAAGTTTTTGTGATGAGGTGCATTGTGTAAAAAAATACGAGTTAGGGCCTTTCTAATTGATACCATCGATATGTTATTCTTATCGTGATTCACTAGTATGGAGTGAATATTTATATATATAAACATTTTGATTGATAATAGTACTTTTGTCATACTTGTACAACAAAATATCAAGAGCAAACTATTAGGAAGGCAAAATTAATCAAAATGAAGTTTGGGAAAATAATCTGGATTTACTTAATTATATTATAGATATTTACAGCAGAATTAATTCTAAAGAAATTAGGTCATTAGTACTGGTATTATCTCCTCTAAATTAAAGAGTAAACTTCAAGCTAAGATAATAATAATAGACGACTTTCTACTAAAATAGGAAGAAAATGATGTGAACTACAGCTTTAAAAGAAATATAGATGTATGTATATTTATTTGACATTCAGACTTTAACGTTTTATAAAACTGTTTATGATTTAGTATAATGCACATGAAATGAACTTATTTTTTAATTGCTTGACAACACACTAAACGTTTTCAGTAACTAGCCACCTAAAACTGATAAAATTCTGCTGATATTTAATACTCAAACCATTCAATGTGTTTTTTAATTTCAACCTAGTTCTGCTAAGCTAGTTTATTTTGTTAAATTAAACATTATTCCAGCGGAATTTTATAATAATAAAACAAAACACAAAATACTTGTAATCCCATGAAATGTTTAAAACGTTCATGATTTCTAGAGAAGTGCTTGCGGGATTTCTTAAAATTGGTGTTAGCATTTAAGAGACTGTCTTTAAGAAATTGAATAATGTTCTTTGTTAGGCTTAAGCGAAATTTTAAATACACACTCTAATAAATTTTTACTTGCTTATAAAAAATGTAATGTATGTATGTCATTTGATTTAAAAAAGAAATTTTGTCTTCAAAACAAAAGTGATTAACAAGATTCAGTATCAAAATGGATATGATTTTATACAATTGTAATAGGCTTTTGTAAAAATTAACAATATTGTATTAAAAACCACATTGAAGAGATTGCATGCATATGTATTTAAAAAAAAAACTTTTATTAATTTAGCATTAAAATTAATGACCATACGAAATTCCATTTTTCCATTTTCTTCCCAAATCACGCAGTAGTTCGTTGTCAACGGCTGTCAAGCACAAGCTAAATAGCGCAGTTTGTTAAAATATTGACAAGAGCTAAGTGACAGTTGCCTGTTGTCAAGAGCTCTTTCAGTTAAGAGGTGGTAAATTAAAATAGTAACAGACTTATTGCCCCGCCTTTAATAAAAATTTTAATGTAACAATTCATAAACCTCTATTCCGATTCATTAATTTGCTTTACAAATAAGAAGTCAAAAATACATACATAAATGCACACATATTTTGGAAGACAAATAAAATATTAAGTATACGCCATGTATTACTTTCAGCCCTAAAGTATGCAAAGATTTTTACGTTCATTTAAGGGAGTGAATGTTCCACAAACAGATACGTATGAGCAATGTGGATGATATTATGAATAAAGCATACGATAGATATTAACTACGTATTGCCTGCGAAAGGCAATTGAGATGGGAATATTGAATCGTAGTATTTTAGGTTTGTAAAACATCTCATCGCTAGAATATTTAGTTTTTTTATGCAAACATATAATGAAATTGTTTCATTACTACTTTTTAAATTAAAGCGTTTGATATATAAGTAACATAAAATATACATATTAGTTATGAGCTATTTTTCGAAACCTGTTACTTTTTCACAGCGATTGAAAAATCACTAATCACAACTGTGACTGAATTTATCAAGTAACAGGTTTTGCAAATTTAGTTATTTCATACAAACTGAGAATGCTCTTGCATGCTTACTTTACTGTAAATAAAGCTACCACATGAATTTATTTGTATACGTTCACCGTTTGTCGAGAAAAAATCGTCTAATCGTGTCAAATCGTCTTTTCTGGCAACTATGTGTAGCTCTCACATTTTTGTATTTGCAATTTTACTGTCTCTCTGACTCTCATACGACAATTATCAATATTTGGTTGGGGTTGATGCTAATTGTTTGTTCTTGCCGCTCTTCTTATTAGCATTTATCAAAATACCAATACTAATACATACTTTTAAAGCAGAAGAGCTGAAATGTGTTAAAACATGAACACAGTCACTGTTTAATTTCACAACTGCTCTTCTTATTAGATTTTGTCAAAATAACAGAACTGCTACAAACAAAATACTGCTAAACTGTGATCACAATCACAGTTTAAAAGAACAGCGATTTAGAAATCACGTTCACAAGGAGCAACATTATTAAAAAAATCACAGTTTCGCTCAACACTAATACATATATTATCTCCATACATATAATATTGATCTAGATATTATTTTGATACACATAGCAAATACACAATCTTCGCTATTTTATGTTGTTCTTTTTTTTGTGTTGATTAACAAAATCAAAACAAATGTAATCTCGACCTTATCCATTTTTATATAAATCCTTTTTTGGTAAAGATTTCCTAAATTCCCTTATGTAGTTCTAATATGAAATTAACTTGATTTTCTTAGCATCATTATTAATTATGGGGAGGCAAAATAGTGTTTTGTTAAAGTTGATCTTCAGATAAGACAATTTCATTGCTTCCTAAATGTCTATAAGTGCATTTATTCTAAATCTGAGGAATTGTGCTACAAACTAAAAAAATTTAAATAAAAAAGCATAACTTATTGTAATGTACACAGAAAAAATTATTATTATAATTTTTTTTTTCAAAAACCCGTTTTTGTAAAAATATACACGTACGAAATTTCATAAAAATCGGTCGAACCGTTTCGGAGGAGTTAAGTTACAAACACGACGACACAAGATATTAATATTTCCCTTAATAGAAAGTAATAAATGAAAAAGAACTGCATAAATAAGATAATAAATTCTATAGACATTTAGAAAATATCTTGAATTTGAGACAATACATATTTTGCATTTATTTTTGTTCTGATCTTTTGGTGTCATTTTCAAAATGTGTTTAATGTCGTTGACATTCTGCTTTTCAGCAGTAAAACAATGCCTTTTAAAGAAAAATATCGGATATGACAAACATTGCCATTAGTACACACAACTGCGATGTCATAAAAAGACATAATGTGTACTCATATGTAAAACCGAAATGTGTTTACATACCCCCCAAACCAAATGTTGCGACTTTTTCTGAAGTCAGACTTATCGTAGCGAATTCGTCAAGACATTTCGGTAGTTTGTCTGAAGAATTTTATTTAAAATAAAACATTCCAAAAACATTGAAACTTTGATTTTTAAGTACATAGACAGAAAAAAGTATTCACCAATTAATGTTTTCAATTAATAATTTAATTGATTCAATTAAATTTTTAATTGTATGAATTAATTTGAGTGGAAAAACTTAATTGATATTATCAAATTGTTTATAGGTGAAAATTTAATTAATTTTTTAATTAATATTACAAACTCATTCATATTACTTTTTTGTGTGGACGTAAAATTCTGTGAAGCGGTACTCGGCCGTACATAGAAAAAGAAATCGTATCTACATATTGTTACGAATTCGTAGCGACATATCGTATCGATTTCATTACCACATATAGTTGCGAGGTCATGTCAGCCATTTCATACAAAAATCGTAACGATTTCGGTAATAATTCGGTGCCGAAAGCAGAAGATTTCGTTACAAATTCTTAACGGATTCGGAGCATTTGGTTTGGTGGGTAGTTAAATACATATGTATTTGTATATGTAAACTTGAATTTGCTTGTAAATACAAATCTCAACATGTGTTTCTATAATTTATAAAAGAAAACCACATATTTTGCTTTATATATATACATGTTTTGTTTTATTTTATTTTGAAATAAATTTTAATTTTTAGGTGTGCAAAAAAATATTGGTAAAAATGTATTAGTAGAGTGTTCAATTATTTAGTATTTTCCCAAAAATAAAAGAGAAAAGGCCTATTAAGAAATTCAGTAAAGTGCGACTTTAAATCGCACACGAAGGGTTCCATACGAACACTACATATGTATGTAATACTATACCAACTTTGGCCTATATAATCGAATATCATATCTGATGTAGACATTTAAAAAAAAAAATAATTTTAAAGATTTTTTTTTCGTTTTTTGGCGATTTTTTAGTTTAAGCACTTTTTCTTAGTTTTGGCGCTTTATTATTTTCTCAGATTTTTTTCTTTTTGGCGATTTTGTTTCGCTTTTTTGCAATTTGTTGGTTTAGTTTCAAAGCAAAAATCTAAGCTAGACTGCGAAAATTAAATAAGATTCTCAAAATTATATATTTAATTAAACATTTAATCAATTAAAATTTAAAACAAAATCCTAATTGACTCCATTAAACTAATAAGTAATTATAATTATTTGTTTTTCATTTAAATGTCTGAGTTGGAGAAACATTTTCCATATCGTCGTTGCTCTGACGTGATCGGTTATGTGTAGATTTTTAATTTTTTATTTATTTCGCTATTATAAATTTTTATGAGTCATACATTCACCCACCAAATCGCTTGAAGATCTTCATTGGTTCAGAAGTTAGCAAAAATAGATATGTGCAAGTCACATATGAAAAGTTAGTACAAAAACGGTTGTTTGTAAATGCGCACATAATTGTTTGTAATTGTGATTAAATTTAAGCAAGTATCCTTTGAATTTTTATAAAATATCTATCGGCAGCCTGAAATATAAGTAAATTTTTACTAAGATCCACAAAGTTTTTCTCGATTCTTCTTTAGCATTCAGAAAAGTTAAAAGAGAGATATCCTGATATATTCATCAATGTGACTCTAGCTACATGAAAGACATTTTTGTGTAGATTAATAATCCAAATAGTATTTTTAAGTATGGAGGACCATTCGTGAAATTTTAACGAAATAATACAAAAAGTGCTATAAATTATGCAAATGCTAAATGCTACAATATCTTTAAAACTAGAGCTGATAGGGAAAAACTAATGAGGTCATCGTAATCAGAAGATAAAAATACATACGAATCGGCCATTTTCATTTCAACATCAAAACCACTGTTGTGCAGTGTAATAAATAAATAAATAAAATAAATCTGGTGCTTTATCAAAAAAACCCAACATTTAGTAAAAATTCCAAGCTTTAAAGCTGCAAAAACTTAATAGGGATTGCCCTAGCAATTACTTTATTGTTTATAAAATACATATTTCATACAAATGAAAATGTTTAAGCAAATGTATCAAACAATGTTTTTCTGCACGAACAAGGTTTCGAGTACATTTATCAAAATGCACATGTGAGACACATTACAGGACTTATAAATATTCTGATAACGTCTATACTAAATATTTATACAAGATAATAAAAGAAAAATATATAGAACATTATTTACTCAGCATTTTATTTTCTAACATACATATGTATATAAAAATAATTAAATACATGAAACAAAAGCTATGCACTACAATATATTAAAATAAATGATAATGGATGATACATTTGCATTAGTGTTGTCTCCCATTACAAGGAAATAGTTAAAATATTTTGTATAAATAAACTTACAGTGCACATGTGTAAGTATTTTTGAGTTGAGTAAGGATTTTACACTTGAAAATATTCAAGACAAAAATATACAACACGTTTACTTTAAATTCCTATTTTTTTTTTTTTAAATCTATTACTAAAGTATTTTAGGCAATTTGCAACAAAGACTATACAAGTATTGTATTAAAAATAAAATAAACTATTAACAAGATGTGCTGCAGTATGGAATCTTTTACGTTAAGAACTAAAATGTTTGTATTAATTTACTTGAAGACTTTTACAACATTTTCAAAAATCCATTTCCATTTTTTTGTAAAGTATTTGCTATGATTTTGCATATTCACAAAAAAATCGTAAACGTGGAGCACATGCATGACCAATTGACAAAAAATGTATTAAAGATTTGCATAAGGACTCTTATTCTCTTTAGTAGACAAAAAAAAAAAACAGAATATTGTTCAGAGGGGTGCATTGTATGTATTTATTACTCCAAGATAAATATGTGCTACATATAACGTTTATATATGTTTTTTATATATTTTATTTTTTCTTTGTGAATAGCAAAAAATCATACATTGAAATAATGTAAGAATTATTGTTTGTGTTAAAAATATTTTTTATTTATTCTACTACTCTGATTTTTCGGCAGGATACTTACACCTCATTGAAAAAAGATTTTGAACTAAATATTTTACAGAATAATTTGAAAGCTCGTGCTCTTGCTACGCATACAGGCATATGCTTTCTTAAATCGTTGTATTCTTTAAAGAAATCAATAAAATGCTTGCTTCATTTTAATTTAATTCTACAGAAACGAGATATGACTTAAGTTTTCTTTTAAAATTTTAGCCTAACTACTCTGCAAGAAATGGAACTGACACAAAACTAGTCAAGTGACCAGTCCTGAAGTGATAGGGACCAGTTTGAGTTCTAACACTTCCTATGAAGCGGACCAGTCACTTTTAAGTGAAAATGGCCTAGGATGGGGTTAATTGATACTTCGTATACATCTTGTGACTGACTTGTCACTGAACTATCCCATAGGGATCCATTCGGTATAATATGAATTATATAAATGTCATTCCAACATATAACTGTAATAATGATCACTTATAATTTTTTTATTTTTTTTGTTACAAATGCAATGAAATTTTATTTTTAATGAGAAATTTTTTTTAATATTCGAACTTACTACCTCCTACAAGACAGACTTGCACTACCCACTCGACCACAAGGCCACTTATATTTCAAAAGTATAAATGCCACTTAAACTCAGTTTAACATCTAAGTATAGTTACGGGTCTGCTTCCAGAGTCACATCGGAGGAAACAATTCACACTATTTGATAGGTCTTGGACTCAACCACATCGAATATGTTCAGTGCCCTTTACTACAATACTAGACCGAGTCCCAATTAAACTGACTCAAGTTTAAGAAGATACATCACGAAAATGGCGAATATGTAACCATTTACGCGATGTGTATTTTTTTCGCCGTACACTACTCCGCACTTGTGGTAACACTCTCATTTTCTCAAGTCACAAGTCGAATACGTTTGGATTAATTGTCACCAAATTTTCTGCAGGGTAAGGCTTCAATTTAATTTAATCTCATTATTTGATTAATTTTTTATGTTTAAAAAGCAATAGAAACTTTAATGTTCTAAAAATATTTCTGTTTTTGTTTTTTGTTAGTAATTTTTTAGGACTGAATATTAAAGGCTTTAACATAGAACTACACATATATTTTTTCATTTAAAAATTTTATAAAATGTAGGCAAACTTCCTAAAAAAAAGTATAGAATTATTCTACATACCAGCAAGCTCTTCTGTATTTCTCTGAATTCGAATCTTTGTCACTAAAATTTTTAGAAAACAATTTAATGACTATTTTTTTATTTTTTTTGGTGATAAAATTTCATGGTGTGAATGCTGTTTTAACAAAATTTATAGAAATTAAAACTTGCTATAACTTTAACATTAAATATCGTGGAAAAACCTACTGAATTAAAAATTTTAACTCTCATAAATTTAACATTCAGTAATATAAAATATAAAAAAAATCTGAATTTATTGCTTTCTAAACAGTTTCAGCAATCGAAATTATTCCTTTTCATTAATCTTTTGGTTGAAGCCTACCGATGAGTTAAAAAAAAACAAAATATACATACATAGATGTGCTTTAGCCACAACAAACACAATTTCTTCCTATCGAGAAATGTAGATTACGAAATAATTCGAAAAAAAGAGCCAAAACCGAGAATTGTGCTACAAATTGGGCATGGGCAAGTTCTAGCGATGAACTACAAGGTCAACTATTTTCTTTATTTGTTTTTTTTTTTATTTTGTTATTACATAATGTTGTTATCAATATTTTTTATTAATTCTTCTGTATATCTTATTCTTTTTTTTTTGGCATTGTGTTTCATGAATCGGTACATTTTACCGATTGTAAATATTTTTTTTTGTCTGAGAGGATATATCTTCCATTTTGTGCCATTGTCGAAAAAGTAGCCCTTCAGGGGGATCTCTTAATTAGTAAATTGGCTTTTTACTCTTGGCGTACCTTTCGCTTTTTTAACCCATAGTACTAATGTGTTACTAGCCAATCTCTGGCAACAGAGGAACGGACGTGCATATATTTATAAAAGAAACTAGCTTTGCTATGTTGGCTTGCAGGTGTGGCGTCAACCAGAACTGTCATGAGTTCAAAAGACGATAGAAAAGCAGCCTTTCGAGGTTTAATTTCGAGGTCTAATCAGTGGCTTAAAACTGTACCATGGGTGCTGGTGGCCTGACAGCCGACCTGCTCTAAAAGTTGGATGAGTGTAGTATGTCGGCATGATCCTGATTTCGTCTAATGCCAAGGGGTTAAAAAGATGATGTTTATCAGTGAAATAAGGTACTGGATCGTGCCCGCCTCTGGCATTTGCCTGGCTCCAACATGAGTGATTGAGCGGTGCAGTTAATTGGTGAGGAATTTGTATTTGCCACCTATAACGCTGGGAGAATAGTATTGGCTTCTCAGTGTGAAATCATTGCTAGTAACGTGGTCAGCCAGACACTATTGTAGTTGCTGTTGCCATACATCAGAAGTGTTGTTGACTACGGTCTTAGCAGCAGGAGTTAAGATATCTCAAAGTACCTCAGCAAGGCACAGAGGTAACTATGTTCAAAGATTGAAATCTATGACTTGTTGGTAAGTCACATTATGCTTTCTAAAACTAAATAACTGTTGCAATTTTAAAACTAGTTAAGAAACTTGTATGCATTTTATATATATAAATTTATTTTCTTATATAAATAATTAAAAAAAAATACATACATACGAGGTCTGATCAAAAAATTCCCGATATTTTAAAATTTCGTGAGTTACGTATGTTCGATTTTCGCATTTGTTTTTCTGTTATGTTTGTACACATGTTTGTTATATATGTTGGCAATATCAGCCATTTTGGATTGTCAGTTTGTTTTTGACAGATAAAAAGGTTAGTCGTGTCTTGGTGTGCTCTTCGATTTTTTACTATTCCAAAAAATGGATCAAAGAAACTGTATCAAGTTTTGTGTAAAAAATTAAATGAAATGCGCAAGGACATTTGAAATGTTGACTGTGGCGTTTGGCGAGTCTACTATGAGCAGAACACAAGTTCAATTGTGGTATAACCGGTTTAAGGAAGGCCAAGAAGATGTCAATGACGATGCTCGTCCTGGTCGTCAAGTGCGGTCAAATGTGAAGGTTTTGCTCACTGTTTTCTTCGACTGCAATGGCGTGGTGAATTGTCATGAATTCTTGCCACAAAATCGTACGGTCAATACGGAATACTACCTTGAAGTTATGCGCCGTTTGCGCGAAGCAATTCGTCCGAAACGCACAGAATTGTGGAAAAAGCAATCATGGATTTTGCACCATGATAACGCACCAGCTCACACATCGATGCTTGTGCATGAGTTTTTGAACAAAAAAAAAACCGTTATCATACCTCAACCACCGTATTCACCGGACTTGTCCCCCGCTGACTTTTTCCTCTTCCCAAAACTGAAGACACCAATGGAAGGAAAGCGTTTTGCTACGATTTAGGAGATAAAAGAAAAATCGAAACCGGAGCTGTTGGCGATATTTCGAGGATTGGAAAAAACGCTGGCATAAGTGTATTATATCTGAGGTGGATTACTTTGAAGGGGACAAGATAGTTAGTTATTGATGAATAAATAAATACTTTTTGAAAAAATTTAAAATAATGTTTATTTTTTGATCAGACCTCGTATATGAAATTTTTTATATTGTTGTTGTATATAACAACATGTCTTAAATGCTTATGTCTTCATATCTAAATGCTGCATAAAAATACATAAATTTTAATAATTTGAAGCAAAAATTGCTTATTTTTGCGTTTCTTCTTATGGAAAACCACCAAAGTGCTTGATTTGAGCAACACGCTTATATACGTTGAAAACTAAATGAGAAATAAAACATGAAGGAATTGCATTGCAAGCACATTTTTCCTCTTATTAAATATAACAAGCAATCTCTATGATTTGTCAAAGTTTGTTTATATATTCGCTACAAAGTATTTATTAACCAAATGCTTGGAATATCTTTGTGTTTACTTTGACTGGGTAAGAACAAAAAAAAAAAAAAAAAGATTTTGCATACTTCAATAATACTTCCATTTAATTTTTTTACTAAATTTTTTTTTTCTGCTATACAGAAAGCAAAGTAGCTTAAAATATTTGTAAGCATCAACAAGATATTTAGTTGAATAAAAGGAATAACACACAAACTAAAGTATTTTTTATGTAAATTATGAGTCTCTTCATATATTTGAAAATGCTTGAGATTTAATATTTTTGCTATTTTATGTCTTATAACATTGTTTTTTACACATTTATGTTCCTCAGTTTTTTTTTCTTAAGATAGTAAGAATTTTTAGATTTTGATGATTGGAATAATATTTGTGATCCTAAAACACAAAATTTCTGCGTTGCATGAGAGTTGGACATTTTTACTGTCATTCTTATTAGCAAATAAAAACATTTACTAAACTCCAATGTACAGAGCTTTTAAGCACACAATGTTAAAATAATTCACAACTTAGTACCACAATGTTAACTTCGGATTTGTTTACATAATATACGACACAACTTGACTGACTTCAAAAAAAAAAAAATAAAATTACTGTTTGCACAACAATAAGCGTTTGGCGAATGTATTGCCCTTTTGCCACGTAAGACAAAGTTTCCAGAACTATGCTAGCAATGTCCATAAAGACTCAGCACATTCAACAGTCTATCAATTTCAGCTTTAGCTTACGTTATTAACTTGTGTTTAAATTTGTTCTTTTGGTTTGTGAACATCAGTCAAGAAGCAATTATAGTGATTGTTGTTTGTGCATGGCATCTGCGTTGGCTTTTGTGTTGGTGTGTTTGCATTTTTTTAAAGCAGAAATTGCAACGCTTCATATGTTATTGTTTTTTTTGTGGTCTTCATTGTCTTGTATGTTCGTGTGCTTGTATATTTTATTATTATACCAATAATTACTAGATCATTCTCCTCGATTGCAAGTGTTTTAAGGCAAAATGTTTGTATAGGGTCCGCCATCTAACGTTTTTTTTCAACTAGTGCTTATTTCGTGAACGGTAACACTTAGCTCATGTCAGATTTGACAGATAATTTGTTTTATCCTTCCGCTGAACGAATATGGTTGTGTATACGCTTGAACAACGCTGGGAAATATTACCTGCGATCGACTTACAGACGATGCCGATTTTGCCAAAAAAATCATCTTTTCAGATGAAGTTCATTTTGATATTGGCGGGTATGTAAACAAGCAAAATTGTCGCATTTGGGGCACAGAAAACCCGCACGCATACATTGAAAAGCCGACGCACCCAAAACGAGTCACTGTTTGGTGCGGATTTTGGTCCAGAGGCATAATTGGGCCAATGAGCAAGCAGTGGCCGTTACAGTCAATGGCGATCGTTAATGGGCCATGGAAGAGGATATTGGCAACATTTTGTTTCAACAGGACGGCGCTACGTGCCATACAGCCGAAGCGACACTCTATGTTTTGCGCCCTGTTTAAAAAAAAAAAACCTTAGATGGCGGATCCTATATTATATCAGTGTCACGGTAATTTTCGTAGCAATATTTTTCAATAAATTCAAAGCGTAGCAGGGCAAATAGTTTTATTGATGATATGATACAAAACAGGAGGAACGTAGATCATATTTCTATCCAAGTACATGAATTTGTTATTTTTTTCTTTCTATATAAAACAGAATTGAAATCAACGATGCTGTGAAGTGCCTTTAATTAATACTTTGTCTCCACTAGTCTGGCAGGTGACTCGTCTAGAAAACTTGTATGAAAATCATTTCAAGCATCCGTGTTGTGGAAACACAGGGAGAAAATTTAAGCTAAAATTTCAATTTCTTTTTTCCTTTTGTCGTTATAGAACATAATTAGTGAATCTCAATTTGTTTCAATTCATAATTTAAATTTTGTTGGAAACTTATCTTTCTATTTAGCTTCATAATCCACTGAAAACAAAAACCAAAATTTTTATTATTTTCGGAAATTTTATTGGAGAAATTGTTCAACTTTTTTAGCATAAAAATTAAATACATACTTTCAATTCAATTTACCTCAGTGACATATACATGCATGTGATAGAAATCGATATTAAAAACAAAACAATTTAAAAATTTTAACCACATCTTAAATTATATTGTTTAAATTTTTTGAATAACATTTGATAAATTTCTTTTCAAAATTCCTTAATATTCATTACATTTTATTTTCTGGTATGCTTTTTGCAAACGTTGGTTTTCAAAATATTTCGAAATCCTTTACACATTTTAGGAACGATCGTTTTGAAATCGCTGCATCTCCAATAGATACTTGATAATTTTATTATCCAAATCTATGTATGTTCTGAAAATTTTGATATTGGGGAATGCATGTTTGGAAATTTATAATTACCCAGGCAGAAAAATACAATAAGCACAACGTTGCCACGATGGTCTGCAGTACAACATCTGTTTTTCAAAATTTTAATGTACTTTTAATATTAAAATGATAAAGCCGAATGGCAGTCCTCCAAATCTTGTTATTTTCGAAAGAAGTAGCTATGAGTTTGCTAATTTTTTAATTATAATTATTTATTTTTGTAAAAAGTTAAAAAGGCTCTTTGCATTATGTAGTATAAGATCAATTTGAAAAAGTATTAAAGTTCACCATTTTCATATATAATTTAATATTTTATTTTCTTTAAAGTCTACATTTAATTGAAGCAAAGTTCACAAACTTTGGCAACAATAACAATCCTGTTTGTATTACTCTTTGGGAAATTTCTCAGAGCAATTTTGTACATTAAGGATTACTCGTACGTACTCGTATGGTGTATATTTTATATATGTAGTTTATAAAAAAAATAAATAAAAGTACTTACATTAATATGTATCATCCATTAAATATGTTGAATAGATCCAATTGCCACACGTTACCTCTGAATAAATGGATGAGCTCCCAATTCCATGCTGTTTGCCTTTTATATTTCAGTGTAATAACGTATACATACGTGTGCGTGTTTCAGACAGTTTCCTTTTTTTATTTTATCTCACAGTATCGTATAGTTGTAGATTTATTTATTTTAAAAACTTTTATTTACAATTTTTTCCAATTAAGCTTTAGCGCACACATTGATTTCCTTTGGGACACATTTTTTTATGTATAAAAAAAAAAAAACTCGTAGCAGCAACAGCCAAATAAAAAATTAGTATTTACTAGTAACAACAGCAACATTGGTGACGATGCAGTAGCAACAGCAACAACACCGGCAGCAGTTTTACATACTCGTAGTGTATTGGCAGGTCTTATTTATTTCTACTTTTTTCCATTAATTTTCATAAGAAAAAGAGTAAATATGCATGCATATTTGCATTTAAAATAAAACAAATGATAAAATGCTTTACTTAATGCACAAAAGTATGCAACGATTTTTTGCAAAAATGTAAAAATACTTAATGCTGGAACGTATACGTACGTATGTACGCACAAATATATATTATTCATACGCACCACCGCTCCCTGCCAACTGACTGCAACTGTAATACATACATTTGTACACACATTTTTACACATACGAGTATGTATGTTCATATAAACATACATACATGCATATATTTACATATACACATATTACCGGTCAGCAAAAATTTATTATATTGGCTGACAACATACCTTTGCCATCCAAGCTAAAGCAATTCACAAAAAAAAAAAATAAAAAAAAAATTGTTGTCCCGCAGTTTTCGGAGAAAATATTTAAAACATATTTTTATTAAAATATTTGGGCTTTTTAAAAGCTTTCTCGGCTTTCCAAAAGCATGGCGCAACATCGAATTAATGCATAAGAAAGGGAGCAAATAAAACAGCACTTTTCAATTTAAACATACAAGATTTAATTTTGTTCTTCTCGGAAACAAAAATGACAGTGTTTTCCCGCACAAAAAAAATCTTAAGTAAACATGTTTTTGAGTTTTTCCAACTGAATTCACCATCTGAAATATGTATGTATATTTGAGCATTAATATGTACACATATTTGAGATTTTAACAGGTATCTGCTGATGTGTAGTGTTCAATGCATTCGAAATCGAACAGACAATTTGTTCCAAAAAATCCTCATACAATTACAAAAATCTACAATCGTATGATTTTTTTCTCGTTTTTTCAAAAGCATCTCAGCGTACGCGTACATTACAAAAACGTACATTTTTTCTTTTTTATTTTGCCGAATTTTACTTCTTTTTTTTTTGCTATATTTTTATTACAGCGTAAACTGAAGTCCATTTTGATACAGACATTTGGTCGTCATCATCATTCTTTTGTATGATCTACTCCTTAATGATTTTATGTCCGATAGCGTGTGTATGGTGTGTGGTTATTTTAGCATTTATATATATTTTTTTTTTGCCTGAATCAAAGTGTCTATCAATTCCTTTTAAAATATGCAAGTATATGGACTAAACAAGTGGATGTCAGTTCTTAAAAGAATTTTATCGTAAAAATACAATTTTTGTTTAAATCTTAAAGCATATTTTTTATATGCCATAAAGTGTTTGAGTTGTTTGAATAGTTAAATTGCTTATCGTTTGTCTTTTTAAGGCATTTGAGTGTTTTTCCATGCTAAAACTTAATTTTAATTTGAGATCTTGAAATTTTAATGCAAGTAATCAAATGTTTATATATATCGTTGGTCGCAAAAAGAAAGGCTCAAATAGTTGTAACTTGACAGGAGAAGGTAAAAACATAATAGAAACTGTAATATTCATTATGTAATTTTTTTTACAACCGCTTGTAAAAGCGTTATTTTTTGTACTACTAATTTAATTAATTTTTGTGACGAAGTGTATTTGTGGGAAATGCATTAGAATCACTGAAAAACTCAATATTATAAAAAGTACTAGTTAGTGCCTTTCTACTTGAGATTATCGATATATGTACATATATATATATATGTATATGTATAAATACGTATATGTGTTTGTGTTTATGTGTATGTGTGTGTAATTTTGTATATGCTCCTGAAAAATCGATATCTTTTATAAGGCAATAAAGTCTTAAATTTCAAATATGTGCCTGCAGATACAAGGTGCGCCAAAAGAAATCACCCTATTGAGATCTTATTTTTGCAAATAGCGGCCAATTTCAAATCTGTTTTGACATTTGTAAACTAGACTGATGTAGAATACAAGTGAACAAGCCATGGAATAATAATCTTGTCTATTTTTTCCGAGTCGCCTCATCTCTCGTTTTGGCGATTTACACTGGCCCGCAAGATCGCCCGATTTAACCGTTCCAGACTTTTTTTGTGAGGTTTTTTGAAGTCCCGTATTAACGTGAAAAAGCAGAGACCCTGCAAGCCCTCAAGGACAACATTCGACACTAGTGCGAGAATCTGTCGCCTGAAGTTTTCGCCGAAGTGATGAAAAATGCCACAAAACGAGCCCGTATAGCAATCAATTGTGACGGCGCCCATTTAGCCGATATCATCTTCTCGACTTGACCAATAAAATTCTAAAGGTTCAAGTGCACATAATCAAGAAACAGAATCAAAGTTTTTTATTTAGAAAAAAATGAAAGCCAAACAACAAACAACGTATGTCTTCTTTCGGCCCACCTTGTATAAGGAAAAACGCACACAGTAAATTTTTCCATCTGAGATTTATCTCCTTCACATACCGTTTTGTTTAAGCAAATTAAATTTTAGTTTACTTAAATTGCAAATAACTGAAAAGACTCTGTAGGACAAGGTGTGGCTTAAAATCAAGTTTCTTCATAGTGGCCATTGACTATCTTGTAAAACATCCGTAATGCTCAAGTTGTGCACATAAAAATGTCTATATATCTTTAATTCTTGCTTCAAGGAAATTGTCACTAGATTTTAAGTTTAGCTAATTTAAAAATCTTTTGAGTTAAAATCTACGGACGATTTGAAGCAGGAATGAAATGCATGTAGACCTTAATTAACCTTTATATACTCTGGATCGAAAACTTACGTGGGGGGTCGAATGACTACATTTATAGTAATATTATTTTTGTAATACTTTCTTCCTATAAACAACAGAAACATTTTTATATAATTTAATTTTTATATTATTTTTGTGAAAAGTTGAATAAAACTGTTATAAAAGCTTAAGTTTCTTTTGTTGAGCAGCATTTCCCGAGCATATAAGTGGTGGAATGTGCATCACACAACGGCTTCCTACACCATTTGCTTTCCCATTTTACATGCTTCACATCATAATGTGCGATATCGGTAGCTTATTGTCAGATATTTCAGGATAATTTTGAGAAGAGGAAAAAGTTAAAGTTAAGTCAAATGTCCTAGTGCCATTTCGATAACAAGGAGTGTTGGAATGTAGCCTATTACAAAATTTGCCAAATTTCTCAAGAGTTTTCTGCATTTGTCTGTTTGCTGAATGTCATTATTATTTTCTATGTAGATGATATAAGCAGCTTAGGCAGATTTATCTACTAAGTAACATTGCCAATGAATCACTCACTACTTCACGTTTACTATAATATGCAGATAGCATTTTTTGCATTGCAGCAACGCCTTTTTTGCTTACGTTATAAACAACTATATACTGCGGCTTAAATTTTTTCTCTTGCACAAAAGCATTCGTCAGAGTTGTACTCGATAACTGCTGTTCCCTTTTTTAATCACATAGGACGACAGTGCAAACTTTGAAAGACCCTAGTCAGACACACAAAGACTGCTTTAGAAAGTCTTAATTCAGCTGAAAGAGAGACATAAAGAGAAAGTATTCCATTTTTATCTTTCACCCAGCTAAATTAACACTTTGCAAGGTAAACTTTGCGTATATGAATAGGGTCTAACTGATGAATATATTCTGCACGGTTACAGTCAGTTTTAATTTTATATGTTACAAAGATTTTATTCTGGCAAACTCTTCCAAGAAATACAAGACCTTTGGACAATAAATACCTACCGAAATTTAATGATGTAAAAAAAGTGTCGCAAGCTATTGTTCTTCCGGTATTCTCCCAGTAAAAAATTAACTTTCTTGGCATACAAATATTGACTACAAATGTAGTAGACTTCTATCGAACTCTTTCAGTAACACGTTTTTGATACAAACCAATGATCAAACCCATAAAATGTAGACTAACGGCCAGGACACCTCTTAACTAATTATATTTACATCATCTGCTTATTCATAAGAAATTGATAATTTAAAATTTTTATTTATTATAATAATAATAATTTATTTATTTATAATTTAATCAAAATCACTACAAATGTGGACTTCCGACCACAAAAGTTTAACCAAAAACGCAAGCAAAGCTTTCAAATTAAATAAAGACTTTATGTCAAATAAATATCCTTCGGTATTTCATGTAATTTTTATTTATGTGAAAAATTGAAAGGCTTCTTTCATTCATTTAATATGAAAATTTTAAAATTTTAACTAATTTTCCAATGAGCATTTCAAAATTTCCTTTTTAATTAAAGTTTTTTATTTGCCCTTGATTTTGTTATTTAGATTTGCTTTCTCAGGCCTTCTATTGACAAATGAAAAAAAATTGCATGCAACTCATTTTATGAAAATAAAACACATAATATGAATTAATTCATGGTTTTTTTTTTTTTAATTTATAAACTTATGGCTAATAAATCAGTGAATATTTAAACATAGTTTAAGTTAATTTTCATAAAAAATTAAAATGTATTTAAATACACTTTAATTTTTTCAGTGGCGAATTAAAGTTATTATCAAATTACGTTGAAAGTACGGTAGCACTACAAGATTTCCAAGTATCATGGAAAGCTTTCCAAAGAACAGCTGTTCAATATAAATAACAAAGTTGATTTATCAATTTGCACAAAAGTGAAATGGCCAAAAATAAATTTTATGATACAAAAGGAGCCTCGGAATGCATTTTTCTATTTATATATTTCATGATATGAAAATATGTGTTACATTTGTTGCATATTTGCGAAAATTAAATGATAATGACATATGGTATGTTTGTAAAACTTAAACAAGAATTAAATGCACAATGTTGGCTATTTAAGATTCATTTAATTTTGGGGTGAAAAACCAAATTTTGTGTTTAAATAGGATTTTAAAAATAAAATACATATACGAGTAATCATTGACTGATTTATTAGTCATTATTTTCACAAAACTCAATAGTTAAATTTTTACTAAGTATTTAACCCTACATTGGGACCTAGATTGAATCCAGGCAATACGTGTACTTGTTTATATTTTTCTAGTAAAATTCTGCGATTTCATTTTATTTTTAATTGAGAAACATTCTAATTTGCTTTTGCGATTTAAATATATATGTATGTATATAAAAGAGGATACTTGGCCAAATACACACTTTTTTCTTTTAAAGTTATCATTTGAAAATACCATTAAAAGTACACATGTGTCTACTACAGGTTTCAATGAGATGAACAATTGTTTTCTTTTATAGTTCGGACGAAGTTTACACAGTACATTCATCCAAGCCCGCCAAATATAGAAAAAGCAATGAGAATGATTAGTGAAAGATATAGTGGAGCAGTATAAAAATTCAGGACGCAATTTCGCAGGGCACAAAAAGTGGATCACTCGAACTCTATAGCGCAAACAAAACAATTTGCTATTATGTTTCTTAAAAAGAAATTACAATCGTTTTACTTTCGACAGTGCCATATGAAACAAAACGAAAACCATCAGGCTTATTCTAAATAAAGTTTCACATGGAAATTTCCGAACGTGTGAAAAATTGGTATCAAAAAGCTTCATACGTTTGCGAAATAATCTAACAATTTATGAAAAAATCATTCACATAGATTTGTCTGTTGGAAAAAGTGGAAATATGTTAGTTTTTAATTTTATTGCAAGTGATTAAACGAAATTAAAATCCTTGTGAACGAAAAATTTGATTCGGAAATTCTCTCATGTGGAATTCATGATAAGGCAGAAAGAAGCATTTGTGTAATGAATCATAAGCTCAAAAAAGTTTACAACAAAACACAAAACAAATCGCTAGCCGCTTGATATATTCGGGCAATCCAAATTTTTTTTTGCTGAAATTCATTGATACTTGCCATAAAGAAGATATGAATGTGTATGGCAAACATTTTTTATAATGTTTGTTTGTAGTGTTATGGGGTGCCATAATGATGCCTTTTTTTATAATTTTGAAATTATGGTTTCGAACAAAAAAAAAATTATGATTGCAAATCGTCAGATTCTAATAAAATAAAAAAAAAATCACATGAAAAACCAGAACTGACCGATTCACTTTAGTATATATCTAACTTCGGCATTTAAAATTTGTTTGCCAAAATTAGCTTAGAGTGTTCTTATTATACTCTATAAGTTTGGAAACGATATATGCCAAAGTTTAAAAGCTACAAAAGTTCCTTTACATGCGTAACGCACCTCAAAACTGGAAGTAATCATTTTGAATTCCAATATTTGTAACAAATGCATAATGTAATGAAGAACAGCAGCAAAAAAATACAAACAAAAAATTTATATACATACGCATGTATGTAAATAGCAGCCTTTAATGAAGAAACATGAACAAAATCTAAGTAAATGACGCTACATTAAATATTTTTAAAATTTGTTTCCATTGACACGAATAATATAAACAATTCCAAAGCACATCCATATAGAACCCTAAATATAAAAGTTATAGCTGTGTGAAAAATGGCCTATTTAAATATCGCTCATTTACTTTAATAGTGTCACAACTCAAAAAAACTTGTTTTGCAGAAAACGCGTTTAAAGTTTTCAATTTACATACAACTCAATGAAGACATTGAAAAATATTCTTCTCTCACGAGGTTGTAGTACAAGCTGTATGTATGAAATTTTTACACAAGATAAAATACAAAATGCCAAATTATTTTGCCCTATTAACTCAAAAAACTTATTTTTTGAGTTGTGACACTATTGCAGTAAATGAGCGATATGTATGTAAATAGTGACCAAATTATGGTTAAAGGCTAGTGGGCATTGAAAATATAAGTTTGATTAAAATTCTAAAAAAGAACTGCTTGTACATCATGTACATTATGTCTGGTATGTCATTACTTGACTACTTCTTAGCCATACACATGGTATGTAGTGTATCTTTGGAGAGTATGTTAGTTGAGAATCGAATCACACTCTACAGGCTGTTCTAGGTAAGAAACTGTCTCACTTGGGTCAGTCCAAATTTATATTTTGAAAATGTTTTTTTCTTCAGTAGTTAATCATTTATCAACCATAATATAAAATGTATGTCCCATACTTTTGCAAAAGTAACTCTAATAACAAAACATTCTTTAATATGGCTGATAATAATATCCATTATTCATTTGTATAAAATATAAGGAAAGAGAATTTTAAAAAATTTATTTTGAGATTTTAAGTACTGAAGACATCCATCTATCAAAATATTACAGTATGCACCATATATCAACCTGCCAATCGTTTGTCAATTCATGTTTTTGTTACGTTCTTAACATGAATGTATACACTACTGGCTTTTGAACAAAACTCCTTTATAATATTTCTGTGAAACGCTGGGGAGAGAACAAAGCGACAAGGCAAAATAATAACACACTTATGCTGGTTTGATATTTTAGTAGTGGTCACAGTTCGCTTTGCAGAGTTTTTGACAAATTGTGTAAGCAAAAGCAAACAAGAAAAAGTCTTCTTCAGCATAAAACAACAAAGAATTTAAACTAAGTGTTTAGCTTTGGCATTTCAGTAGGCATTTAAATGACACAATTCGCTGCGGCAGTAAAGCGGGCTGTTTTCTTTTTTCCATTTTGATGTGACCTATTTGCTTGAAAATTTCTTCCCACTAGTATTTGGTTGATACATAATTTCTTATTCATTCAGAAACAAAACCATAAAAGCTGCCTCATTATTAAACTTACACTTTAACACTTTTCTTATGAACTTATTTTTCTTTTTTTTTTGCTAAATTTAATATCTTATACATATATTTAATATTTGAAGCATTCAATTTACTTTAAAGAAACAAATAATAAAGCACAAGCACTACGACAACTTTTATTAAGCAAAATTTTCACACGAATTTTCTTTCAGCTGTTAGACCACTACGAATGGCTCGATTCAACTAATAAACACTACGCCCGGCCGACTTAATGCAATACGAGCGCAAACGTTGGCTGCAACATCATTTTACAAGACACATAATGGAGTGACTAACTGCTCTATGGTATTTACCGACCGACCACTCACGACGTTATTTTAAGCAAAATTTTATTTTTTTAATTATTTTTTTATCAGCATTTTGATATGTAGCATAATATTTCTTTCTGATATATTTTAAAATACCAGCTTAATATTTTCTTTTTTATTAATTGTGTGTGAATATAACTTAAATTTTTTTGTGTATTTCAGTAGCGCTATTCCGATTTTTCAGTTTGAAACCTACAGCTTCGACCGTCTGTACAGTTTAGCGACACGATTTATACTGATTTTAGAATTTCACCTTTCATTATGTTAAGTACTCTGCTATTAACCATATGCCTTTGGGTTTAAGCTTTTCACGAACAAGTGTTGACTCTTGCTTTGTTCTTGCTCCTTGTGCTTTATTCATCATAATATAATACACGAAGTTTATGTCCTTCGGCTATGTGGAAATGGCAAAAAAAAAACAACATACACAATCACTCATAAACACACACAAAAGCTATAAATATAGGGTAAACATTTTACTCAATGTTAAAGCTTTTTGGGACAAAAATTGAGTTTATTGTTTTTAAGAGATGAAATGAGAGAAATTTGTCAAGGAAAGAGAACTATAAAAAATTACCGTTATTTTTCTAATCATGCCTCTTAACAACACCATTATATAAAATAACGCCTTAAAATTATGTCGGTAATAGAGTAAAATAAGTTAATTTCAAAACACGATTCGAATAAACGTATTTTACTCATACTAATATCTTAAAATACAAAAATATTCCCCGCTGCTTCGTTAGTAGGTCTTATAAATATTTAAGCTATTTGCAAATAGTGTGCGTATAAACGTAGTATACAACAGCATTAATACGGCGTACATGTCGTAGATTAAATAAGTCGTAAGTATACAGTACAGGCCGTATCTAGTCGTTGGCCAGTGCACTCATTTTATAGTTCTTAAAATTATGAGAATTGTATTGTGCATAAGTAAAAATTAAATGATTAAATAAAAAATATAACTTTTTCAGCTTTGCTGAATACATGACCACGGAATACATGTTCTGAACAATTGTTTATATTGACCACACAGACAATCATTATTATATTGTGGTATGCTTATTAAAAAGCAAACACAAAAATGTAAAATAAACATTCCTTATATTTAAACTTCACGGAAAACTTCTAAAATAATCACACATTTAGTTAGTTTTTTTTATTATTTTTGTTCGAACCTCATTTGTTTCTAAGGGGTGTTTTTTAGAGCTTCACAACTTTGAGTTGGCACTACTGAATTATTTGAGCACCTCTTTAATAGCTGCTAGTTGCTTTTTGTTAAATTTGCTTTGAAATTTCATTATGTATCGACTTACACCAGAGCAACACGTGCAAATTATTCGGCGAATGGGCTGAAGCACAAATTGATATTGATTTTGAATTTCCATTCAAAATTTCATTTTCTGTTGCAGCCCATTTCTAATTGAATAGGAATGGGTACGTAAATAAGCAGAATTGTCGCACTTGGAGTAAGAAGAACCCACATGCTTTTGTCGAAACACCATTAAATTCACTAAATTACTGTTTGGTGAGATTTATGGGTTGGCGGAGTCATTGGCCCGTATGTCTTCAAAACCGATGATGGTCATGACAACATGATGTGAAATTTTTTCTTACCTCAATAATGTGGCGTTAAGTTTGTTGGCATGTGGTTCCAACAGGACGGAGCCACATGCCACACAGCGGGCGCTACAATTGATTTACTCAAAGAAACTCAAAGTTGTGACACTCTAAAAAACACGCTTTATATATATTATTTAATTAGGCTAAAGTTCGTATCGCTTTGTAAGCCAAATCACATGTGATAATTATTAATGAACAAATAACACCAAAGGTAATTGTAAATATTTTGACAAACACGAGTAGAACGGAACAACCGGCTGTTCTCGAAGGTCACTACACTTTCATCATCAGCGTTCTTTGTGTTTGGTCTACTGTGTGTGGTGTCAGTGGATGTATATTTCTGCTTTATATACTAAAGTTTTTATGGCAAATTCATCGTATTACAATTTACTGAAAGCCTATTTGTAATGAAAGCTCATTTCATCATCTATAGATTTACAACAGTCTTGTCATTGTCGTTTGTTCTTTACTAATGGTGCATATGTAGGTTACTTTGCTTATTTTTGTTCTACTTAAAACAATTTTTTTTAAAATACGTATTTTTTTTTTTATTTAGTTTTTTGTCACAGTTTCAAAGCTATTACTTTTATGCCCATTTTTTCAGTTGGTAATCAAATTGTAATTATTTTTAAGTTCTAATTAAATACGAAATTGTGTTTTTGAGTGCATAATTAAATAATAATTAAATGCCCAAACTTGTGCAATTAAGTATTATTTTAGTTTTATGAGCGCACCATATGTTTTTATGCGTGTATGTGTTTATTGAAAACATACACATGAACATCATGTGGTCGTACTAGAAAGAATTTCCTTTAATTTTCATAAATATATAACATATACAATTCGTAATTTTATATCATGGAATAAATAAATAGAAAACTGTATTCTGATGTTCTTTTGGTTTCATAAGATGTGTTTTTATCGAATTTTAATTTTCTGCATTTTGATAACCTAACTTTCTTATTTATATTAAACAGCTGTTGTTTGAAAAGCCTTCCATAATACTGGGAAATTTTGCAGTGCTACCGTACTTTCAACGTAATTTAATAAGAACTTTAATTAACCACTGAAAAAATGAAATCGTATTTAATTACAACTTAATTTTAAATAAAAATTAGCTTGTTCCAGTGCATGCATGTGTATAATTTTTAATGATTGCATAACTTACCCATAGAGCATACCCAACCACACCATTAAGGATATTTTTGTCTACAAATATATCCATTATGGAAATATTATCACTTTTGTTTATCTTAAATTTTTCTTTATATTTGAGTGAAACAACCAATAGTCATTTATTTCGAATAAAATTTATTTAGAAGTTAAAGACAATAACTATTTAACTCGTTAAAGTAATACATTTAAGTACAATTATATTGATGTTAAACTACGATTATAAATATTAAATTTCATTGGTTTCATGTTCAAGATTTATTATTATTAATTATTGATTTCCAATATTTATATGTTAAGTGTTTGACACCCAATATCACTTAATGAAAATTAAAATACTTATTCTTCCTAGACTTCATATCTACAAATATTTATGTATACATTTATAAATTTTGGTAAAATCAATAACACTGGCAAATCTTTTTTTATCTTAAACAAAAAATTTATGATGAAGAAACTGTTTTTGAAGTATGTATGTATTTAACTAATTAGCTCGAAAATTTTTGTAATAATGGTGAATAATCATCACAAATCGCGAACTCTTTGTCCGGTATGGATAAATAAAACACCAAAAATGTTTTCATAAATTTTTCTAAACTTGTAAATTTAATTTGGCGTGAAAATTAATTTTTATTTTACATTAAATTTTGAATAATTTCGAAATAAATCATAAATCAACCTTATTCCAATTGTAGACATCGACGTCACTTTAACACAATACCAAAAAATAGAGGCTTGTTGTTTACTCGCTATTATTCTTAAGGTCTAGAAAATAGCATTAACCTGCCAACAGAAGTCAGTTGTTTTCGACAACGGGTACACAAACTTGAAAATTTTTTTGGTATTATATTAAAGTGACTTCGATGTCGACAATTGGTATAAAGGTGAATAAGAAGTGCAGTTTTTATTTCCATTAAATTTTTATTTCCTTCGAAGAAACACTTTGTTTCAAGTTCAAATGTTCACCTAAAATTTTCTTCTGGCTATCATGTCCCAGTGAATGAATCAAAACAGAAAAACAAAGAACAGTGCGACAAACTAAAAATTTTATTTTTGCCATCAAGGCGACTAAATACCCTTTAATCTGGAGCCATAACATAATCTCTGTGGCAACATGGAAAAAGTGCTTAAGTCATATTTTACCGTTTTGCAGGGGAGCCCTTATAAGCGTTCAAGTAGATTTTGAGAAATTTATTTGTTTTACAAGTAAATTGGGAAATTCTCTGTTAGACTTTACTTTTTTTTAAACAAACAGCGTTCTTATATACTATAAATAATACATTTAAGTTGAAATATATGAAAAAAATAACATAAATTAAGCTATTATTCCAGCTGAGATTAGAAGTCTAAAAAAGATAATTTGCAAGTAATAAGGCTATAACTTCCTAACAAATCACACAAATTAATTGAGATTTTAACCATTTCGCGAGTACTATTAACTCAAAAACAGCTTATCTCGCCTTAAACGATTTTTCCTTCTTGTCACAGATCTAATTGCATACTTGGCATATCAGTTCCTGGCCGTTTGTCCTTTTAAAGGACTTTATATTTCTTAAATGTGCTTTTTAAATATTTTTTTCACATTAAGATATATTTTTTTTTTGCTAAGCAATATTGGTATAAAAAGCGTGAAATCTGTGTAGAATTATAAAAATACTTATTATACTTCCTTCGAACAAAACAAAAAAAAGAAATCGAATAAAACTATGTTGTTTTAAAAAATATCCTTCCATATCCTTGAAAGTTTCCGCACAAAATAAATTTAAAAATTATTCCCCTTATTCCTGTTGTCGACATCAAAGTCACTTTAATACAATACCAAAAAATTGGGGCTTGTGTAGCCGTTTTCGAAGACAACTGACTTCTGTTGGCATTCATTTTTTATTTATTAAAATAGTTCATTAATACATTATTCACTTTTATTATAGTTGTCAACATCGATATCGCGTCAATACAATACCCAAAAATTGGAGCGTGTCTACCGGTTGTCGAAAACAGTTACAGCTATTGAAATGCTCAGGCATTTTTCTAGACCTTACGGAAGGGAAATAGATTGTCTGTAGCACAAAATTGTTCTCAATAGCGAGTAAAAGTGACGTCAATGTCGACAACTGGAATAAGAGTGATTATATTGCTGCGTCTTTCAGTATAATATTTATCTTAGTCTTAAACGGAATCTTGAATTATGAAGAAACATACTAAGGAGACCTTTGCATTTTACATCAATCAAAAAAATTAAAATTAGATTTAAAAAAAAACGATAAATGTAAACATTTTTAAATCTATACTATTTTCGTTCAAGGGACAATTTATTTGCTGGCCAGTGTAATTTATCAAATAAAGTAAATATAAATGAATTAAATGATAATTTAATGAGGACAATTCCAGTAATAAAATAAAGAGTTAATTGCTCCTTTAGTTTTCATATTATACTATTGAAAAATGTAAATACAATAAAAGTTATAATCTATTATAGAGCACTTAGCCTGCAATGAAAAACCAATTATAAACATTTGTATTGTAGTATACTACCACGAGAAAAAAAAAATTTATATAAAAAACACTAAAACATGTATGTACTAGGGAACCACCGCGTAATTGTGAGCGTATTAACAAACATTTTTTGTATTCAGATCAATAATGATTTTCACACAAGTAAGATGGCTTGATGTCGAAACAAAATATGAAACAATTTTTAAAACATACATGCAAAGAAAAAATATGGTTGAGGTAACAATGATCAAACAGCAATATACTATGATTGAATTATATGATTGCAGTCAAATCATATTATTGTCAATAGAAAAGCAAAGTTTTAGTAATATTATTATCTGAGTTAATAATAATATTATCTACAATAACAATTAACTTTATTAAACCTAATCTTAGTATTGTTCAAAGTTATCACATTTTGGTTAAATATGACAATACTATTATTAGATGTGACTAAAATATAATTAAAACTAACCATACCATGTTCTAATATTATAATAATATTGTTAAATACGACCATAGTATTATTCTATATAATAGTAATATTTAGTTTTTTAACCTTATATATTGGTAGATCTTTTGCTTAGAACAGTTGTGCGTCAAATCCGAAATAAATACAAAATAAAATTGTTGAAATAAAATGTATATACATATGTGCACGTGTACTTACACAAATACATATGTGTGTATACACGAAATACACACACGCTTGTATAAAGAAATGTATGTATATATATTTTTGTTGATCTACCCTTTTGTTTGTACTTCATTTATTTATTAATTTATTTAACACTACGCGTGCCATATCGATAGCTTACAAACGAAACACTGAACTGACAGAAGATATATCTGAAAAATATTTTTTTTAAACTAAATATAGTATGGTTTTGGAGAACATTATATTGTTGTTTATATCATATTATTTATACATAATAATACAAATTATGTTGTAGTCATAAATTTTTAACAAAACTATATTGTTAAATTCTAACCATATCACACTTTTTATGAATAAATAATATAATTATTAAAATCAAACATTACTTTGTTTATCGTAATGCAATTAATGTTTAAAATAACAATAACTTGTTTTCAATGACCACACATTTGTTTCGGAGAATATAATATTGTTTTTTCAACCATGCTACAAGCAAATGTTTTCTTTGCGTGTACGATCATGCTGGACAACATTATTTTTGCCTTATTACACGAGCAAATTTGTTCGTCCAACATGCTCAATACACATTTTCACATTTTGCTATTTTATTTCGACATCGAGCCATATAGCTTATGTAATTGCTTGTGCGTACATACAAAAAACGCGTTTCATTAAAAGTTTTAAGTAGAAAATGTGGCCAATGACAAGGCTAAATTTTTAAAAGAATTGAGTGAAATTTTATCCGCGGTGTAGCAAATAAAAGCCGACATTTACGAAATTGGAAATTTATTAAATAAAATTTTTATTTTTCTCTTCGGATTTTCTTATTTATAGATACTCATTTTGCGATAATACGCTTCTAATTACTACAGATTTATTGTGATGTTCGCTTACGTTTTCTACAATATATATACTAGCGCACGAATGGCCAACATACTCGCTGTGTAATATCCACTTTAAAAGATGGTTTAAACCAGCGTTTAGAAACTTCTAATTTGAGTATTTTCTTTTGCTTCTGCTTCTGAATATTCAAGAGTCGCAGTAGAAGTTAACACAATAAACGAATAGCCGTATAAAACGAAGAGCTTCAGCTGTCGACATTTGCTACAAGTTTTCTGTTTGTCTGAATGCTGCTTTAAATAAATTCGGAAGGTTAACGTAGTAGAGATGTTGTGTATTTTTTTGTTCTTTTGATTTTGCAGTTTCAATTGCGTATTTAATCGCTTGTGGGAAGAAATGTTGTTGCTGTTTGTTTTATTATTATACAGGGTGTTTTTTTAGAGGTATAGAACTTCGAATTGAAATAAAACACAAGAAAATCGTTTTAATGTCCATCAATTTGGCTTTATTGGAAGGATAATTTTATGCCATTAACGTTTAAATATGATTTCGGGCATGTGGCCGCCGCGGCTGGCTCGAATAAAGCCAATTCTACAGGTCCAATTTTCAACCACTTTTTCGAGCATATGGGGCCGTATGTTGGCAATAACGCCACGAATGTTGGCTTCCAAGTCCCCTAACGTTTCTGGTTTGTTGGCGTAGACGAGCGACTTCACATATCCCCAAAGAAAATAATCCAATGGTGTCAAATCACACGATCTTGGTGGCCAATTGACAGGTCCATTCCGCGAAATTATGCGCTCATCGAATGTTTCCTTCAATAAATCGATTGTGACGTGCGCTGTGTGGCATGTAGCGCCGTCTTGTTGGAACCACAACTCATCCACATTCATGCCATCCAATTCGGGAACAAAATAGTCGGTTATTGCTGTGCACGGTGGCGAATCGATTCATTCGGGTCCTCTTCAACACTTTGCTCTACAGCGGCAATTGTTTCTTCGGTGCACACTGTTCGACGTCTCTGCGGATGCGTATTATCACATAGAGTAAACGTAGTGCGAAAACGATCCATGGTTAACCGAATTAATTGCTCTGATGGACGATTATGTCGACCATAAAATGGACGGAGCTTGCGGTAAACTTCGCGAACTGAACCATTATTTTCGAAATAAATTTGCACGATTTGCAAGCGTTGTTCTTTTGTCAACCTGTTCATGATGAAATGGCAAACCAAACTAAATATTAATCACTTGACAGCTGGCAAAATGGCCGCCAGTTAAAAAAGTGATGCCAACTTAAAGTTCTATACCTCAATAAAAAACACCCAATATTTGTACATACAGGAAAAAACACTCATACACACACAAAACACACATTCAAACACATACACATAAACACTTCTGCTTCGCTAAGTTCGTATTTATTTAAAGCAGTAGTCAGTCAAATCGAAAACTGTACGAACATGTCGACGGCTGAAGCTCTTCGTTTTGTATATCTAATCGCTTATTTTGTTAACTTCGACTACGACTCTTTGAATTTCAGTAGCAGGTTGTGATTGGGCAGTCAAAAAAATAAAAAGTCGATGAATTGGCACAATTTTACGACTTTTGCTATTTCAGCTGCATTTTTTTAACACTGGTTTAAAATTGCTATTTTATTAAAATTAGAAGAGGTTGTCGGCAATGAATTTTAAATTGCAATTTCTTAAAAATTATTAATTAAGTTATTAAAAGCTTAAAGTTTGCAACAGAAATATATATTTTCGAAAATGTTTGTTTGAATGTAAAATTCTAGTATGTAATGGAAATCGAGCGATTTCAAATCGCGCAGTTTTGCAGAACTAATAAAAGCTAAATAGATGTACTGGAGGCTTATTCTGTATTGCGATGCGAAAGTCAATGCGATGCGCTTATAAAATGCGATGTGAAAAAAAGTTGGCATTTTATAAGACTTTCGTATCCGCATTCGAGTTTTATATCAAATCGAGGCAACACTCGTAAAGAAAAATAACAAATAAACGTCAAATTTAAGGCTAAAAATATGTTGGTTTTGATTATATTTTACTTTAATTTATAAAATTGTTGCGTAATTTGCCGAAAACTGATTCTTTGACACTATAGATTGCTGCAAATTTAAGTTTGAACTGTCAATGGAGGAAATTGTGGACCCCGATGATCTGTCACAATTTATTACTATCGCAAAAGTGTGCATTCCGAAGTCTGGAACTAATGCTGAGTAAATATCTAGGATTTCTAGTGATCTCAATTTCAAAATCCGTGCAACGCCGTTCACATTCATCCTTATTCTATTTGGCGTCGTTTTTAATCTTTTTTGGCAAATTGGTATTCCCGTAGATAGTATTGCCATTTATCGATGACTGTCAACATATTTTTGGTATTCTGCAAGAAAAATTTTTTATATCGTGTTCTGATGTGTGTATACCTCAACGAATTTGAAAAATAATTTAAATAGTAAAAAAGTGAAATATAAAAAATACCATACATATTTATTTAAAACAAAATTATAAAAAAAAAAATAAAAATATATCAACCCCAACCAATTTGAAAAGCTTGTGGAAGAGTTGGAAATTAATCCTTCTCCTGTTAGAGGATTCCGCATGGGCAGTGTTTCTAATAATTTCAAGGAACCGTGGAAAAGTGTTGTGACTACACTTAATGCTTTCGTTCCACCAATTAGAACTAGTGGTGGATGGCAAAACGTAAAGCAAAAAATGTGTTTTGGGAAAGTATACTGTATGATAGAATTATTTACAGATTTGGCAGGACTTGAAAGCTGATTGCGAACGTTGATCTGATCGATTTTTTCCTATAGTTCTATTGTATCCAATACATGCCTAAATGATGTTTTATTCAGCCGAAAATAACTTTAAAGCATTAAAACGATTAACATTCAATCAATATTTTCCAAATAAATGATTGAATTTATCACTTACTTTTCATCGGGTAACTGAGAAATGCATGAATTTTGTCTAAGAAATATTCTTTTCCCTATTAAATTTTTTTATTTTCTTTGTCCCAATTGGAAAGAAAAACATTTTATTTTAATTTATTTACAAAGCTTTTACTTATTCAAAAACACTTTTACTAAAAATAGTAAGAAAAATGAGTCAGCTGACTAAAATACTAGATATGTGTATTGTATTTATCGATAAACAGGCAACGTCGTCATAACACTGTTAGGGAATACGAAGTCAACATTTGATGTTGTGTTAAAGTGAAGTTGTTTCAAAATTGACAACGATGTTGCCGACGCCAAATAGAATAAGGGGGATTATGTTTTTTTGTATGGAAAGCAATGCCACACAGCGTAAAATATCGGCAATGAAAAACGTTGCCTAGTGGCACACTATTGCGATGTCACAAAATGCCATAATGTTTACTCAGCATAAGTCTTGCAACGGTACTTCGTCCAACTGTTCATAACCTTCAAATCAGCCCAAACCTGCTGACAAACTTTGTATGTTTATGGTAAGACTCTCAACCAAAAAATAAGCGGAGATTTTCGATATTTCTTATGAAAATAAATATTTTGTTTTTCTTTTTGCTTTTTTATACATTCATTGTTGCCCAATGTGACAGCTAATTGCAAAAAGGTGGTGAAAAATATAATAGATAAAAATTCAAATACAGATGTTTGTTTTGTAAAATTTTTTGTTTGATGCTTTTAAACTTAACATGTTTGTATATTGTGATTCTCAATAATGTATTAATAGTCTTACCATAAACATACGAGGTTTTTCAGCCAATTTCAAATTCTTCTGGGTTAAAATATACTAAATAGTTCCGTGAAGCAGACATGAAATGCATATAGACAATGCTTAATAAAAAAAAACAAGTGGGATATCCTTAAAAATATTTATTTCAATATTTTATTTTTAAATTATCTTTTTAGTTATTTAGGCTCTAGGTCAACGATGTACTTCAAATTAAACTCTTTTGTGTTTTTTTTTTTACAGAAATTGGGCGCATTCATAAGACGTAGCTGTTGAGCTCAACTGTTGTGAAACTGTTGGCCCCAACAGTTACTTCTAAGAAACGGGTTGATGGATGTAAGCAATTGTAAAGGAATAAAAGAGGAACAACGAAAATAACTTAATGCCAGGAGCACAATTGGCACGAACGACGAGTTCGCTGCTTAAAGTCGTCGTGTGAAGCACAACAACGAGGAATTTACTCAGCGAATTCCTCTCTTATATTTGATAAAGTTGGTTATTGTGTGTGCAAAGACAGAGAGAGAGAGAAAATTGTTTTTTCGTCGTTCGTCGGCGAACAAAATAGAAATAACTCTATCTCAGAGTTCGTTACGCATGACGAATTTCGTTCGACGGCGGTGTTGTGTTCATTTTCATATGCACAAATGTGTGTTATTTTTTATGACGAAAGTTCGGACGGAAAAATTCGTCGTTCGTCCCAGTTGTGTTCCTAGCATAAATTGCCTAAATTAATTAGTATAGCGAAAAAGTATGAACGACACAGAATTTGTAATGAAGTCAGCAGCCCAGTAAACTTCCCTTTTTTTATTAAAATTAGATCCACAAAATATTCTGTTTGCACAACACTGCAATAAAATGAGAGACCTGCGGCTATACTATTTATATTTTAACGCTAAGCCGCCAGTTGCTCCAAAAATTTTTAAACGCAATAGTGAATTAAATTCGTAATATATGTATGTATAATAGTAGACGCATAATTAACAAACATATATTTGATGAAATTAGTAATTTAATTTTATTGCTTTATTTCGTTACTTTATCGCATATGAAATGTAACTATTTGCAGCCGCCACCTAACAGAGCGGCGCTGCATTATAGTATAAACGTCATAATTCTATTCTACCAGCTGTGCAAACTGAGCACAACATGTTGACTATAGGTAGCGAAAAAAAATTTTACCATGCAAAGAATGGCAGCAATTACTCAACTGTTGAGTGGAGCGAAACTACTCAACTATGCGTTTCTAAGACAAACATTCAACGGTTGCGCAGCAGTTACGTCTTACGAATGAAACCATTTTTATTTTCTTTTTCAATGTTTCTATAACCTTCTTCAGGAATTGAGTAAACACTGCACCCTCACTTTAAGTAGACGGCTTTACTAAATTTCTGAAGAAGATCACCGCAGGTGTTACAAATATTGAAGAAAAAATAACAATTTCTGTCATAAAACACAAAAGAGTTTTATTTGATTTATATCGTTGATCTAGAGCCTGAATAAAAAAAATTATAATTTAAAACACATAATAAGGTCGAATAAACATATAAAGTAATATTTTATTTTTATTTAACGCGTGTCGAAGGGAATACAAATTTTAAAATTTTATTTGCTGCTGGTTTGTAACAACGACATGCATCTGGATATGCTAGACTAACAACAAAAAAACAATAAAATATTAAACCCTTAAAAATATGTAAATAACTATAAATTTCTGAACATTTCCTTCTACTTCTATAACTTTAATTTTAAGTTTTTCTCACACACTCACATGCGGTCGTCTATTATTGTGATCGATCACTCACGTACAAGCAAATCGTTGTTTTTTTTGGAATTTTGAAAACTATAAATTTATTAATTTTTTTAAGGTACTTTCATAACAGCTTTAATAATTATTATTTAGTTTTAGCTTGACTTAGCTCAAAATAAATTACATGCATTTTATTCCTTTTTAAAATATCTTTTTTTTTCTACATATTTTTTATTATATTTATTCTTTGCCATCTAAGATTTTATTTCAATATAAACATTTTAAGCTTTAATTATAATATTTAATTATTATATTATTTCAAGTATATAAATGACATTTTAATTGTATTCATGCTCATGAATTTATGTATACGAATGTAATGTATGTATGTATGTATGTTGTATGTAAGTTTGTATTGTTCCCCACCTGATAAGTATTCAATCACAACAATCGCTTTTCTATAAAATTATTGATTTTGTTTTTTGTTTTCAGCTCAATCTTAAAAATACATTTTGTTCACAAAGAAAAGGCTTATATTCAAAATTGTGTTTTTTCTGTTATTTTTTAAGTATTTGATTTATTTCAGTAAACTTAGATAGTATTATAAAAATAGAATAGTAATTTTTTTTATTCACCTAAGACGGATACCTGGTAATCAGGATCATTCTTTATATTAAACAAAATGTTTCCTTCTTAGCTAAATTTAATACTTTAAGTACCTGGTAAAGCTCATAAAATATGTAGGTTATTTAATGTTCGTAAAATTTATTTAATATCTTTTTGCTACAAATCCAGTAAATATTTTTTTTTTAAATAGTTTTTTTCTAATTGTTAGCATAATTACATGCTTATATTGTTAAGTTATTAAGTAATGTTTATGCAAAATTTTATGGTAAATTAAAAAATTAAGTACTTTTACATAAGAACATATTTTTGTTTTTACACATTACTTTCTAGAGTTAATTAACTTTAAGTAGACTCTTAAACATTTCAACACTAAAACAAATAACATTATTTGTATATATTTATAATAATATGTATGTATATATTTTTTGTTTTGTGCAATACTTTAATAAACTTAATACTCTATGCTGGAATGGTTGCCTCTTCGTAAAAATCTGGTTCATCTTCCTCTGCATTGGCTTCATTACCGTCCAACTAGGAGTAAAATATATAAAAATAGGAATTAATATTTGCTATAATACCACACAAGTATTTTTGACCTGCAACACTCTATTCTTGAATAGCGTTTCATACTCTTACAAACACAATTCGTAGCTGAAAAAAGTCAGCCAGTGTAGTAATTAATGTTAAAGTAAGAAAATAATAAAAAAAAACATTTTTGATTATTTAAGGCCATGACTCACTATCATACAAAGTCGTGCGATCTACGAAAAAGTACAACTCTGGTGTGATGAATTGTTATTGTCTTTTGAAAATTTTCATAAACTCCATCATACCAGGGTTGTATTTTTTCGTAGATCGCACGACTTTGTATGATAGTGTATCACGGCCTTTAGCTCTTGTTTCAACTTTGATATTTGTTGAGCTTCTCATTTGTTCAAATGAAAGTTTAACATAATAACTCTAGTAGTTCTAAGAAATTTTTGGCTAAAGGTTCCCTGATGATCTGAAATGCGCATAGGATCCAGCTGAACCCCTCAAATGTGTAAATTTTAGTGAAGTTTCGTGTATAAAGTTAGAAGTTGATATTACTTTATTGTAAAATTAAAAATACGTTCTGTGCCGCATACACCACTTTTCTTAATTTATTTTCAAAAAGTAGCTTTTTGTGCTCCATACGTATAGTTTACTGCTGTCAATTGAGAATTTTGTTGTTTTGTTTATTTTGCTTGCTGTCTAGAGAAATAAGTCGATCGCTTAACGCCGACCAACAAGCCGCTGCCCTAATACTTTTAACTATCGATCCGCTTATACGAGTACACTTACACAAGAAAAACAAGCAATTGAAGTGTATTTAATATAAGAAATGAAATTATATGATTTCTGTTATACTCAAACATTCATAATTAAGGTTTCTTCTATTTTATTTTAGTGTTTAACATATTTATATTAAAACATTTAATCGGCGGCTGCTTCTGGGCGATGATGTTTTTGCTTAACAGTCGCCATTGAATTTTTCTTACGGCAACTTCTTTTTTTATTATTCATTTCTAAAGGTAGAGGTCCATAGCTCGCTTTTTGCGCGTTATGCTTTAGACGCGTTTCATCCTCTTGTTTCGTTCTATACTTTGTTCGCGTTGAGTTACATGCACTGCTTTTCATGCGCCATTTTTTTTTTGTTTTGATCAGCTGTGTGCGTTTGTTTATAAATACTTATAAAGAAAAAATGGAGAGTGAAATCGAGTTTTTAAAAGAATTTGTGGAGTTAGTCGAGTTTGTATATTTATTTTACGTGCAAAAAATGACTATGAACAATTTCAAAAAAAGAAAAGGTTTTGGGTACGGCCGTTGTATTTAGAACGGAATTTAAGTGGGTTTTTTGAAACCACATTTAAAAAAATTAAAACTTCTGACGCTGAGCAATTTCGAACCGCGACAAGAATGTCTGCAGATGTCTGCTCTGCTCTCTTTATTTTATTTCTATATAGCAGCAAGCTTTTGTTATATAAAAGCTCGTGCTTTTTTACAGCACTAATTAAATTTTCTTCCATTTTATTGTTTAAAAATATGTAATGAACACAAAGTAAATAATACAGATTTAGCGGAGATGACAATCAGTACGTAAAAGTAATCGATAACTAATATGCAAAATTTGTTACTGAGAAAATGTGGTGAAAAGTTAATTAAAATACATCGCATTAATGAAAATATTCACATATTTTATTAAACAAGTTTTTTTTTACTAAGAAATTTTTTTTATTGAAAAAAAAAGAAAAAAATTATCCACGGCAAAATAATATTTATCGATAACGTAAGAAATAAAGTATTATTTAACATCTTTAGCATTCAAGAACAGCTGACTTTCTTTCATGGTGCTTGTAACGCGTACAAAAGTAGAAAGTAGACCTACTTTGTGCTTTGAACGCGCCTACGCGTTCTGCGCTTTTTGCAATGTAACTTGTCACATACTATTACATTGATTCTACTTTTTTGACAGATGCATAGAAAGCGTAACGCGCAAAAAGCGAGCTATGGACCTCTACCTTAATGTAAATGAAGCAAAACGAGAGTTAACTTTAACGAGAGTTAAGTTTTATATGTAGAATTTGGCACAAACGCCAATTTTTTGCATGTACAGCAAAACAATACTTACTAAACCTTAAAACAGTTAAAAAGGAGCAAAATGAATGCTAAATTTCTCAGAAACCATAATTAATTTCGCGAAACATGTTTTAGATTCAGAAAGGAGATATTCGAAATATTTATACCGCATAACTCACGCATTTTTTTTAAATAGTCGGTGGGTGAAACCAATAATGGGCTGACAATATGTATATTTCAAACTATTGTAAATTGTATGAATATGGAAAACGTACAATTTATGTCCAAAAATGCATACAGAAATCCAAAAAAACTATGTAAATTGCTCAGATTATTCAAAGGAGTTGGCGTTTATAAAATCACAATCGCACAGCTTATGGTTACGAGTTAAAATTGTTGGGCAAACTTTCCAGGTTTGTGTAAATAAATTTCTATACAACTTTTGACAGTTTATTTACGAGAGCTTAAAAATGCACAATTGCACAGTTTGCGAGACTTTTTGACGTTGTCATGAAGACTCCTAAATGTATTTGTTTGAAAATATATTGTGAATACTTACTGCTTGCATTTCTTGTGGCTTATAAAAAGCTGCCAACTTGAGCCTTATGGGTACCATCAATATCAAAAAGAATGGAAATGCTAAAGAGATTTTCGATGATTTAACAGCCCAAAGTAATGCCAAACATAAGACCTGAACAAATGTAAACAAGTGCATTTTCCAAGTTGGGACTCTCTTGACATACGGAGTGGGTGGATAATGTTTTACTGGCATGAAGAATAAACGTATTCTGTAAATAAATTAAAAATAAAGCAATTACACAAATATTAAATAATATTATATTTTTATTTAGATATTGATTTTGGAATTACTTTAAAATAAGTCATAAGCTTAATGCAATTATTTTCTGGGTACACAATTACGAATGGTTCTCTGATAATTGATAATTGTTTTAAAAATTTAGTGCGAACGAATTTATCCCCAAGCATTAATAAAAGGCACAATCTTTTTAACAAACTTTTATAGAAGCAGCAATAAAAAATATCACCTCTAGGGCTCTTAATGAAATACAATAAATTTCGTATTTAGCATTTACTTAAAATAGCTTCAATTAAAATGAGCAAAAATTAATTGTTGCGTTAATACTATTTCACGAATACCAATTGTTTTATTAATTTATTTCCTCTATAATAATAATAATAATAAAACATGAAATGTTATCATACTAAAATATTTTTTTATTAGAAAACAATTACTTACTGTTTCCATAACCCAGACGCTCGACTTGAGTACAAAATTACATTTAAAAGCGTTAATTTTTTTTAGTGATTTTTATACAAATTTTCAAGACGATTTTCTTTCTTCTTCTTAACGATTGTATGGCTTGTGCAAACAGGGATTAATTTTTTTAATAATTGTATTGCCAATGGCTTAATTTTATTCAGTAAAAAATTTAATTATCCTGGCTTATTTTAAACTAAATCCCAAGCATTTCCTTTAAACATTTGATAGCAATTGCATAAACATAAGTGCATAAGTGTATGTTATGTGACTTACCTTTCAAAGAACTGCACACCACTCATAGAAGCAATACCCATATAAAGGAAAACTCCAAACAACACAGCCATTGGTATAAGGCGCAACAATGGTGCCATTGTAACTGAAAGCCCAATCAGGAGTGCTCCGCAAAAGCCAGAGACTCGTTGTTCTTTCACATCAATTATGCGAGGGGATTCACCAGGAGCATGGGTTCTATTAAAAAAAAAAAGAGTTTTTAAAAAAGGTTGCAATGTAGATTTATTTATAGAGTATTACTAAAGTTGTGCATAATTCAACTTGTTTGTTGTATTCATAATATACTATAGTTACTATCTATAGTAATTAAGAGAGCAAAATATTCACACACTATGATTTTGCTGCATTGTACCATGAGTACACTGTGTGTAATTTTTAAGTCATGGAAATATAACTATATACGGGCACCACTACGTGATAAAAGACCAAGAAAAAAAAGAAGACCCGAGTCTCCCAGTTTTGCCCCAAGTCATGCACTTTTTATTATGGGCCCTCAAACATTTGGGGCCTCGGTGTCATTTTTGCATTTTCTCAGGCTCATATCTTGCAAACCGTTCGGAATTTTAATTTTTTATATTTTTGACGTTTTTTTCAGTTTTGGCGTTTTTTCGTTTTTGGAATATTTTTCGCTTATTATAACCCCTTTTTTCATAGTAGGTTCAGACTTAAGTTTTAAACGTATTGACAAACGCAAATTTTTGGCCCCATTTACCAGGGCCTTGTTCGGTACTTTAAATCGAATGCAATGTTTCTTTTCAAATTGTGCTGTTAAAAACTTATAAATTTAAATAGTGTTCTTTTTGACTCAGAATATATAATACGCCTGCAGTTTTTACAAGCTTTTAATTTTGAAGAATAGGTTTTATTTATTTTTACAGTGTTTTGCAACACTTACCTCGACATAACGGTTAGAGCTGAAACGTGAGCCACCGAACGCACAGTGGCCGCACAGTGCCATGGCATACCAAATAATCCACAAAATGTATTTAAACAGCAGAGCAAAACAATATCAAAGTGCAGACCGGAACCTTTTTTTAAACCACGCTCTGCTTTGTCCACAATCAGTTCTGATATATGTGATTCCATGAATATCAAAATGTAAACTAAAATTGCTGGTATGCCGGCTGCAAATGGTATCCATGTCTCAATTGGTCCCAAATCGACAAACCAACCACGAACAGTTGGATCACTGGGTGACAAACCCTCTGGCACACTTAATTTTTCCGTATAAACTGCAGGTATAAAATAATCCACCATTACAAATATTGTAATAGCAATGGGAACACCAAAGTCCCCAAGAGCACGTCTGGCATTGCGACCCAAAAAGTGTGAGTTACGGAATAGCTTTAAGTAGTAGGCCACAGTGAACGTTCCCAATGTTAAAATGGTGCAGAACAAAGCAGTATTTGGCATATTAAGCTTGGCATTATTATTAAGGTTTACATTAACACTAGCTGTATTCGTTGATGTGTCATTGACGTTTCCCCATTCGGCGGCAGCAGCAGTGCTATTGCTATCAAAGTCTAAAGTAGAATTTAGGCCTAATCTGGGCGGCGGTAAATTGTAGTCAGCCATAAGTGGATGTTTTTTATATACAGATACTAATTTCATAAAAGTTTCTAGGATATAAATTAAAGTAATAAGTGCAGAGAATATTTCCTGTGTAAATCGTGTTAGCAAGCGCACATAGACGCTGCCTTCAAAGGCCGAAATTAAAATGGATATAAATGCTAGCCAAATTCCAATGTATGCTCGGACTGTTAAGAAGCTGATGTGATTTTCTTTGCAAAAGATATTCAAAGCCTCATCGAATAACAGCAAAGGACCAGTTGTCCCAATTATCACCAAAGGCTGACCGGCCAAGCAATGAAAGATCACTCCCACGAGCGAAGTGCTAAGCAATGTCTCGGATATACCAATCAGATTCTGGGTCTTCTCCGAAGCCAAGCCACCAAACGTTATAGCTGTCGAAAGACAGGCGAAATACATAAAAATCGTGGCAGCCAAAGTTTCTGTATTTAAACCATCCAATATATCACTTTTATACATGGGCAAGCGACGTTTGAGATCATTGCGTAAGCCACCCCATAGTTTATGAGTTTTCTCTAAGGGGTTCTTCTTTTTCTTCTCACCATCAACTTCGCTGGCTTCTTCCTGTTTCTTTTCTATTAGAGATTTTGTAGCCTCTTTGAGTAGATTGGCTTTATCTTTCATCTCCTTTTTCACCTGCAAAGCCTTGTTCTTACGCAAGCGTATCCAGTCTTTTTTCGCTTTCAATTCCTCAAAAGGCAACAAGTCATGGCGATCCCAATTACCAGGTGGCAAGACAATAGAATCATCTAAAAACTCATTAATGGCTGATAGAAAATCTTTGCGATCTTCTGCTCTATAAGCAATGGCATGAAAAGATTCATTGGCCATTAGAGTGGCTATCGAACGGCCAACTTCATGGTAATCCAAATCCAGGGTAGGTGGTCCCAATAAAATAAACATGAAACGCACAGGTATGGGGACTTCGGTAAGACTTGGCATGGGCACACCTTCAGCCAAGCGCACAAAGGCAATTGTAGGTTGCTCCAAGAAATCAACAGCACCCACCTTTATAATTAAAAAAGTTTTTATTATAAATCATATACTCGTAATCTATTAAACCTTAAATTGCAAATTATTTTTTCAACTTACCAATACGGTAGTTGCCTCAGCACCATGCGGTATCCTCTTAAGTATCGTATCATTTTGAAGCTTCTTAAGATCTTCCTGTGATGAAGAGCATACATCGTCTTTCATGTCTATTTTTAGTTCATTGCTCTTCTTGCTACCACCAATTTCTAAGGCAGGCACAATTTTTACTTTCTTATCTTCACCAGAGAGGTTCTAAATGGAAAGTGAGACGAAATGCATTAGCATTAACGTTTTTATTTAAATAGTTGCAATAATAATTCAATTTTAAAACCAAAACATATTTACAAGTTCAACATGCCAAACACAGAGCTTAACCCTAATTTTAACATTTAAAAGCAAGGAACAAAATCAACTTTATGTAGATCTTATATTGAAAAAATCATTAATTATTTAAGAAGTATGTGTTAAAGGTCATGGGTATACAGGCCAAAAAATTTATGGAAATTTCGTATTTATTTTCATATCCTCGTTGTTGATTTGACAAAGAGCTGTTAGTATTTTGAGAACAATTTGTGTTTGATTTGAAAAACTCAATTTTTAACTTTTCGTTGTTGAATTAACAAATAACTTAACTGTACAGTATGACATTTCCATATTTGAACAGAAATCTTCATGAAGCCATCTTGTTACAAATGTTACTTTATATGAATTGTATGAATTAGAATTTTTCACTCTACACGGCTTTTTTTGGCATTAAATACAATTTGAACAAACAACTTAAAAAATATTTACTGAAACCAGATTTTATTTCAAACAAATGCATGTTTGAAAATTTTTTTAGGAATAATTTTTTCTGTGTTCTGGAAAAAATCTGATATGCCAGAGTTTTCTGCGTTATCATCAAATGTCGTAAATTTGGTCAAAAGTACGAAAAAACTCTTAGGACATTTTCTAAGGACCTTCAGTTTTGTTTTCCAATATTATTCAGCCATTTTCAAAATTCGTTTGCGATTCCCTTAAGAAACTCATTTAGATTTCATACGGAATTCTCATAGTTAAGGTTTTGAGAATTTGTCTGATTTTTTTCTGTTAAGAACTTATGCATTTTATATACATAATTTTATAAAAGTTGACTGAATTTTTAATTTTTTTTTTTTGTATTTGTTTTAATGGAAGTAGCATAAATAATAACACTGTGCTAGTCGAACATTTTAACAAGTTAAAATTAATTAAATGGTGGTGGTCGTTTTTGCAAGTTAGCGCCCGCGTTTGCAATATTCACAAATTAAAATTTAAATACTGAAGTACCATAAAAGCGTATTTGGAATTTTAAACATTTTCCTTAAAAATTTTAAGGAAGCTATAATTTTTTCTGCAATTTTTTTTCGCCATTTTGTTTGCAATATTTATTTAAATTGACTTTTACAAAAACAAATACTTGAAAAAGCTGAGTAATCCAGTGAACAAAATTGGTAGTAATTATTCAGCAACTATCTATGCAGAAAAAAACAATCAGGACGACATTGCTACGATGGAATCCGGGTACAACTAACACCACCATAACATCTGTTTACCAAGATTTGAATGAACTCATAACATTGAAATGATAACGCCGAATGACCGTCCTCCGACTCTTGTTTGCAATGTTGTCACAATACTCTAAAAGCAAATTTATAAAGTCGCTACAATGAAAATTTCCAAAGTAAAGTAACTTATTAAAACATTAAAGTTTTTGTATTAACGGTGTTGTAGCAGTATAGAATTAATGGAAAAAGGGGTATTGGGAAACTAACGTAGAATTTTTGTATATATAGTGTTGTAGTGGTATAAGATTACTAAGAACGCGGTAGTTGTAAACGTAAAGTCATATTTTTGTATTTGCAGTACTGTGGGGGTACACAAATTTTGGAAGAGTCGTAATTTTGTATTTACAGTGTTATGGTCACAAAAGTCACAATTTTTCTCTACTTTTGAAACGTCAATATGTGTGTATTCTTTTCAGGAATCGATTATTAACAAAATACAGATAATTAAATAATTAAGCAGCTTTTGCAAAATTGGAGTTCACTTGTAGTTTGCGCTTAAACTTACGATATTTATTGATTTTTTTAGGAAAATGAAATCAATCTCATGAAGTATGAGATTTTTATTTATAAAAATTATATTGATTTAAAAGAAATTTAGCAAAAGAAAAACAGAATACACAAAAACTTCAGGTTTACCCAACATCATTAAAATGACTTCGGATTCACTAAATACGAACCAAAGAAGACAATGACAAATTTATGTAAAAATCATTAAAAATTATCCAAATTTGCACTACTTCCGAAACACAAATTCAGGATCTTATTGACTTCTTGAGAAGCTGCTAGTTTACTGAAAGCTTTTAAGAAAAGTGTCTAGTTCGAGCACAGTGCATTTTTAAGCATCTTCCACATGAACGTGTTAACAATCAATATTTATAAAAAAGATTAATAATTTTTTATAATGACTAGTAAATACTAAAAACAAAAAATAGCAAGTGATACCAATTTTGTTTACTTTTGAATCAAAAAAAAAAAAAAATTTTGATCTTGTTGACTTTTTTCTAAAAGTTCGTTTTCAATGAGTTTTTTTTTTTAATTTAAAGCAGAAAACATTTAACGTATTCAGCTGAATTGTGGGAATTCCCGTCATCTACTTGTCTTTAGAAAACGTAATGAGAGGATTTCTCGGTTATGTTCAAATCAATTTTTGTATGAAAAAAAAATAATTGATTCTCTTGTGTAGTTTCCGCAAGTCAGGCATACGACTCGTCTAGAAAATTTGTATGAAAATCACTCAAAAAATTGAGTGCTTTACATATAAATTTTATAGTCAAGTCGACCGTCTGAATTATAGAAACAGGGTGTTTGGCAAAAATTTTCCCTAATTGCTTACAAAATTATAAAAAAAGATTATAACAAAAAAGTATTCTATAAAATGACACATTATAAAATAAAAATTAAATTTTATGATACATATTGTTAGTTTGCAAATAAAATGGTTTTGAAATAAAAGTGTGCTGATTATTTACAAATGAAGCTTCACACTTACATCCATATTTATGTATGTTAAGAAACTAATAAAATGGAATCTGTATATTAGAAAGAATAAAAATATTTCAAGCGGATGCTAGACACATCAATATTTAGCTTCAATAGATGTGTCTGTGTGGGTTTATTTATGAATAGTTTTTGTAAGCAAATGCCTACAACCATATACATATATTGAAGCTAAATATTGGCGTATCTAGCACCCGCTTAAAAAAAGAGTGCTTGAAATATGATAATAAAAAAAAATACTCTCCTTCTACTTTGTAGATTATCTCAAAAAAGCGTGGAAATTTTCATACTCAAAAGTTAGAAAACATTAAATTTAAATGAAAAAGGTATATTTTGGGTGGAAATTTATTGATTTTCCTAAACAAATAAAGGAGAAAAATCATTATTAACTACTAAAAGCTGGGGATATACAGTGAATCACAGTCAAAGAGAGCTAGTCCCTTAATAAAAAATTTACGTTCCAACATTTTTACTAAGCTTCAAATCCAACAAATCTCTTTTCATCTTTACTTAGCTCATACATTGTACATAATTGCACCATTTGAATGTAAATTGTTTCCGTTGTTTTTTTATCGAAAAAAAAAAATTATAATAAAAACAAAAAACAACTGCCTAAATTCGCGTCGCGGTAAATGAGAATCCATTTATTTATTTATGTTTTTTTTTTTTTTTTTTGTTAAAATAACAGCACACTCTTTTGCCAGCATAACATTTTTTTAGCATATTTTTTATAATTTTTCAGTTATTTACAACAAAAAAAGCAATTTGGAGAAGATGGTATAGAGATTATAAACCGAGTGACGCAACTATACCACGAATATAAATTTCAAAGAACAGTATCTAAAAAGGTATTTTTGGAGAAAAATTAGGGTATCATTGCTCGGGAAATAAAAAACCATAATCCAATAGCCTCTTAACTAAATGAAATTATAAAAAAATCAGCTAAACAATGCACAGAATTCTCACATAACACTATTATAATTGTCGCGTGGCTCGGAATAAGCCATTTAATAGCAAAAAAAGTCGTAAAAAGCATTTCGTGTTTGCTCAAAAATACTATAACGACCATCCGCCAGGCACTGGAATACTGCAGCACATTAATATTACTATGGAGTAAAATTTTTACTAAGACAATTTAAAGCAAAATATCCAACCAATCGTTGAAAAGAAAGTTAGAAATCCTATCAGATTATTATTTCTACCAGAACAATGATTCGAAACATAAAGCATATGTTGTGCATGAGTGTCTGGCTTAAATGTTACTGAAAATTTGTGGGGTCGCCTTGATAGAAATGTCAATAAACACAGTATTTCATCCAAAAAAAACCTCTTCTGGGCGCCTTGCAATCCGAACAGTGTGCAAATTCTTCTGAATATACAATACAATTTGCTTAATTCTATGCTTAATCGTCTTTGGGCAGTAATTTTTACAAAAAATGGTTCAACAAACTATTAATTTTTTACTTAATTTATATTTATCTAAAATGAATCATTTTCATTGTGTGATATCTTTGCCCATATTTTTAGTATTTTGTTAAGCTCATCTAAGTATCCATTCGAAATAATAATATTGTAGTAATAGAATCATATAATTTTTTTAAAGAAAGTTCTAAGAAATGTCTTCTAATAAATCAGTGAGGCTCACTTTTACTGTGATTCACTGTGCATGTACTTGTACAAAAGATCCATCAGGTTTCGCAGTGCCGGTCTTTGGACCATATCTTCCCCCTTCTTCTAATGTACTTGCAGTGGAATATGTTGCTGAGGAAATTAATAAAATCGTGTCAGAGTTAGGTCTTAAACACTAAGAGACTAATTCATAAGAAATAATTCTGTCATATTATGGCTTAATAAATTTTATATGGAAATCAGTTTCATAAACCTTTTATAAAGCAAAAATATTTTTTATGAATTGAGCCTTAAAGATTTAATAAATTTATTAGGAATCGATGGTGGCCCACGCTAACAACAAATACATGATATTTAAAAAGTCTTCAGGCGACTTAAAAATATAAAAATTTTATTAAAGTCTTTTGGAGTGCTTAAAAGGAAATGCATAACAAAGAAAAAAATAATTAGGTTCATTGAACTTTTCTCTTTGTTGGATTTAAATTTAATTTCATTGGGCCATTTTAACTTTTAATTGATTATAATTTTTTTTTTCTAGTTAAAGCTGTTATTTTGTATGTGTTTAATTTATAAAAAAAAATATTTTTATGTTCGTTATATTCAGTGCCAAAAATTAAAATATACATAAGGTAATAAAATATAAAATATCACCCAGTCGTTGTAGCGCGAATTCGTTAAAGTGATTTAATATATTAAAATTAAATATTAAATGCAGCAATTGGATGATACAGTACAGAAATCACTTAAAAATAGTGGCTTCAAATATAAGAAAAAAAATTTTATAACAATAAGCCAAGTCACCAAAAATCCATTTACTCATAATTTTCACTGATTTGCTACACACTGTATTGTGTAGTTTGAGATGCTCACGACCGTCGGAAGTTCTGACATCTTAAAAAATGGATGCAGAAGATCTTGATCTCTTGGAGGCCTCTGTTGCTCTTTTAAGAATCATTCTAAGTCTACTTCTGAAGATAAAATAAAATACAAATTGTGCGAAAGGTGTAGATATATGCCAGTCTTAGTCTATGTTCAGACTATACAAGTCTCATTGACAAACTTATCACTTTTTCTTCTTTGAACTATCTTATTTGTAAGCACATATTTTTTATGAATAGTCTTGTGTATGCATTAGGGTTATAACTTTTGCCATTTTTTGCAAATATCAAAATTTGACAGATAGGGCTGGATAATCCATGGAAAAATAAGAATAATTGCGTTTTTACTTTTACGCAATCGTTAAAAAAGGTTTCGAATTTCGTTTTTGATGAAGTTTGATGTTTGTTTTTTGTGATGGCAATATTTAAAATAATATTTCATGTTTTATTTACTCATTGTTTCAACACCGCAAATGTATATGTATGTCATTTTAATAACATTTAAAATTTTTCGCTAGTGGTTATTGAATTTTTATTGTTGTGAAAAAAAATTTGGAAGGTTTTAGTAATTCATTTGGTGCGGAAGGTTTTTGTTTCAAGCTTGCCTAAGATATCGGTTTTTGTAATCAGTACAATATTCCCCATAGCGTAGTGCCAGACAAATTTTAAGTCAAAAAAAGTTATATGCCTAGTATGCATGTGTGACTTTTTTTGAACAATTCTGAATGAGAAAGCAAAACGTATCGACAGTACATGAAGCTGAGTACTGGTTTCTTTTCCCCTCATCTCTCTCGCCTATAGACTAGCAATCTTAAAAATAAGACTCTCATCGTCTGAACATAGACTTAGCAAGCGATTTCCTAAGTCCATTCTCTCAGTTAACTTATATAAAGCTCAACACATGCAAAACGAAAAAAACTTTTCTCTTATTGACAATTTAATTGGACAAAAAAAATCAATTAAAAATTTAATTGTATCAAATTACACTTTTTAAAGTTAAAATTTTAAACAAAAAATTTAATTGACTCAAATAAATTTTTAATTGCACTTTTATTCAATTAAAGTTTTAAACAAAGCTTTAATTATATTATCTGTAATGCTTCGATAAAAGTTGTCAGTTTTATCTGTGAAACCAGCTGAAGCAGAAACAAATTAATTTTTCCTAACTTATACTTCCAATTCTATATAGCTTCTTTTATAGCTTCTAGCATTTTTCTTTTCATTTAACTTTAAATTAAAGAACATCATCAAAACAAAATGCTAAAACTGCATGCTACTGAATACAAAGACTAGAACTGAAACATATAAATATATAATTAAAACTCTTTTACAAAACAAATTAAAAAATCAATAGAAAAAGAAACAAGGAACTAAAAGATAATATATAAAACATTTACACCCAAATACGATAACGTGGAATGGCGGCGAGAATTTGCACTTGGTTCGACTATAATTGCAGCTGGTGGTGCACTTAAGGTTTCGCAAACAGAGCGACGTGGCCGTGTTATTGGGTTAAGACGATTTTGCTGTTGATGCTGTAAGTGTTGCTGATGATCTTGTCCCATCCATAGCAACTTTAATTTATAAAACAAGTAATTTATTTTCATATTTTGAATTGTGCAAACATCAATTTGAATAAGTCATTTAACAAAATCCGGTTTTTATAGCAATTTTAATAAAATTTTGGTTTGTTTTTTTTTATATGAAAAAAGAGAAAACAAATTTAAGAGCTTATATAAATATTTATTTGTATAAAATTTGCTTGATTTTTAATATGTTTTGTCGGATCAAAAAAAAAAAGAAATGTTTTTAATGAGACTTTTTATGAAGGTTATGAAAATTTCCGGGTCATAGTAAATGCAAAAAAAATCTAAAAAAATGTGTCAATTAGTAGTAGTTCATCTAATATATAGTACACATACAATTTCTTGTGTTGTGCTTTATGAAATATGATAAAATGTATGGTCGCACAGTCCATTATTATTACTAAGGAAATTTATCAGAAATAAGCTAGTGGAACTTTATGTCTACTATCTGTATCTATAAGATTATAAGAAATTATGTAGTCAGTGCCACTAAAGTTTACTGGTATACTTTCAATGAAAAGCCTACAATATTTGAAAGTTTTCGATGTAAATATCTACTTATTTTCGATGTAAATATCTGCTTATTTACATACCCATTCAACCAGAAATGGGCTGCATTCTAACATAAAATATTAAATGGAAATTCAAAATCAATATCAATTTGTGCTTCAACCCATTTGCCGAACAATTTGCACGCGTTGCTCTGCTGTAAGTCGATTCATAATAAAATGTTAAAGCAAATTAAACAAAAAGCAACCAGCAGCTCTTAAATAGGTGCTCAAATAAAGAAGTGATGCCAACTCAAAGTTGTGACTTTAAAAATTTTCGGCATTAATTTCGAGTTTTGGCTTTTTTTAGCCGGTTTATCAGCTATTGGTTTAATTCAACTCTTGGTAGCACTGATAAATATACATATATAAAAGGTATTTAGGGGATTCAAACGGTAGACACAAATTTTTTTTTTCGAATAAGAAAACAAAAGCAAAACCAAGTATCAGGCTTATCCTAGATAAAATTTCACATGGAAATTTCCGAACGTGTGAAAAATCGGTATCAAAAAGACTTCATACGATTGCGAAATAATCTGACAATTTATTCAAAAAATCATTCACATAGATTTGTCTGTTGGAAAAAGTGGAAATATGTAAGTTTTTAATTTTATTGGAATTGATTAAACGAAATTAAAATTCTTGTGAACGAAAAATTTGATTCGGAAATATGAAAATAATTTAACAAAATTATGACAATATGACCCTTACGACTACCGTTTGAAGCTACCAATTGTATTTTATTTACTTCTGTTGAAATATGTTTTTTTGTTTTTATTTAACTAAAATAGTTAAATATCATTCTTATATGTATGTGTATGTCACAAATATCAAAATCTATTAATTGACACATTTTAAGATGAATTATTTTACCTTTGTATTTTCGTAACGCCAGGCTGACGAAGGAAAAATATATAAAAAAAATGCAACTGTCTGAAAACAGCAATGAAATATAAACATCTGTCAATCTATAGATTTCTCTTGATATCGCAGCTCTGGCTGTATGTGTTCTTCTATTTTCTAGTAAAAAATAGTTTTTGAATTTTTCTTTTTTACTTGTACGCACATAAATATGCAAAACTCCAAAATATCCTGCCGTAAGATCTCTACCATTGTCTTTCCCATTAGATAGTAAGCAAAAACAATATTGAAGTAGAAACTGCGTATTTATAATTATCACATTGAGCCAATTTATTTAAAAGCCAATTGAATACATACTCACACTTAAGTTATTTACGACTTTATGCCATAAGGAAAATAAAGACCAAAACCAGGAAAGAAAATTAAAATTTGCAATGATTAATGGCTAAAAGCTAAAGCATTGAAAAAAAGACGCATATGAATATAAAAGTAATAAAGTAAATATTGAAATGTACTACAGTACAATATGTAAGTATGTATAGAAGCAGACCATCATTACATATACATACATACATACATACATCATCATCATCATTTCTTATTGCCATACATTAATAAATAGTAATGAAGTACAAACTATTACAACAAAAACAGATATAATGATATAACGAAAATTAAAATTGAGTATAAAATTGTAAAAAAACGGGTTAGTAATGAATTTACGACAGATCATGTATTGTACTTTAATGAAAATATGATTTAACTATATTGAAGAAGGAATGCACCAACATACCTGCAGGCTGGTGTAACTGTTGTATTTACGTTTCGTAAAGGGAAAACCACTTTGATGCTCATTCACGTGACGATGCCGCAGCAGCAAAGAACGCAACACAGATGGTTTATCGTCTGTATTTATTAAATCTTCAACGACCATCTGAAAAAATACAAAAATAATAATATGTATTATGTGTTTGTATGAATAATTTGTAAAAAATTTTCTTATGTCAATCAATTACTTGTTCTACAACGCGATAAGCGACCGCTGGCAAATCCTTTTCATTCAAGTCCAACAAAAGTACACCGGTTTCCAAACAACGCCGCAAATTAAGCAACGAATGAAAGGATAGCGAGGCAACATGTGGTTTGCCCCAACGATCCGAACCCTCTTGAACGTCTTCTTCATACTTAATCCAACGGGCGGTTTCTTTCCATTCACGATCTTCTCCGGTGCCAATAAGTTCATCAAGTTGCACAAAAATCTATTAATGTAATATGCAATATTTTATATACATTACAATGTGTTAAAATTAATCACCCTTATCGGGATTAAGAATTCACGTGAAATGTATTCCCTTTCGATCAAATTAATATCGCCAATTTCTACTCTGTTGCTGTATCATTGCACTATTTTTGAATTTTCTTGACGATTTATTTATTCATGGAAAAAATTTTACGCTACCAAAATATTTACTTCTTTTTCCCGATAAGGGTGAATAAAAAAAAACACAAATGCCCCTTTAGGCACAAGATTAGCATACTTAAAGCAAAATTTTTTTATTCTTAGTTATGTACGCATTAGTTTCAGAATTCGTGTATTTAAATTATTGCCACGTTACGTCCATAATAAGGCTTTCAGCACGCAAGTCTTCAAACATATTATAAAATTCCAATATACAGGATTTGTCGAAATAATACTTGTTAAGTGGATTGATGACAAAAATAAGCATACCGTTTTACGAAATATTGTTTTTTTCAAATTTATTTCACAATTTTCAAATTTATTTCATTTCTTGAAAAAGATATCCAACAAATGCAAACTTGCATTAAGCAAGAACGACACTAATTTAATAGAGCAATAACATTTTTTTGTAGCCTTAAGTTTTTTCAATTCCAATAATGGTACGTAGTACGTTTTCTTAATAATCTAACTTTCAAATATCATTCATGGCGTATGAGCAATATGTTGTCACAATAGTGGAATTAATATCCATACATACATATACGTGTGTGCAAAAGTAAGTAATAAAAGCATTGCATACTATTTGGGGAGAAATATGCGTATGAGTAATATTTTTATTAATTGGCTTATTAAGAAAAGCTAGGATATCCATTAAGTATTGTTACGGCAATATTGTGTATACCATTTCATATTTTTTAATAAACAAGAACCTCTATTTTACGAAGATTATTTTGGAATACATCTTATATTTTTTTATACATTCCTGGCAATTTCGAAAAAAAATTTACAGCTAAACTATTTTCAGATCTGAGTTATTGTTTCATTTAAAAATAAATTCATTAAAATACATTATTCCCATTCGATAGCTTACCTCGTGCGGACTATGATCAAATATCTTTTTAGAATGTTGTAAGCCAGCAATACTTATTTGTGGCAACTCTCTCAATTTAATTGAAGAATGATGTATCTTATGCCTTCTTAAAGCTCTCGGATCATCTGAACGATGTGATCTCAGTTCATTAAGATCCGCTTCCTAAGCAAAGGAATAAGAAAACAACAAAAAAATTTTTATTTTGGTTATAATAACTAGCGAAAATCTTTAATATTTTATTAACCTGGGAGGCCTTCGGAACTGCCTTTAATTTTTGTTTTATTTTTTGTTTTTAAGAGGGCATTAAAGGTAAGTGTATGTAAAAAAAAATAAAGACGTAAATAAAAAAACAAAATTGAACAACCTATAATAAACAAACCAAATTTAAATGAATATATTGTTCAATAATATATACCTCCAAAGTGGCATCTTCCGGTGCTGATATTTTGCGATTGCCGGCATCGCCGTTTTCTTCAGTAACTTTTTTGGCTTCCACGCTGTCTTGATGGGAAAATTTACGTTGTCTGTAATACTGATGGCGGCTACAGGTGTGGCAAGAAAATGAAGAATAATATAAACAAGAAAACATATTAAATTAAATAATTATATTGGTTTCATGTTAAACATTCATATTCTTACCTTTTTCTTCTTTTACGTTCGTGTATATTGTCGTTGGGCTGTTCATCATAACTTAAACTAGGGGGAGTAACAACAACTGTCTTCTTCTTGCCAAACTGTACGTGTTTTTCATCAGCTGAATTGTCCTGTAAACAAGGGTTTTTAAAGAATTATTCTTAGTTTTTAGAGACTTTGAAACATTTATTAAAAATTAAATATTATTTTTTGGAAATTACAATTATTTTGCTCCCAAATACTTACCGAATGATCACCATGCCCAGCACGTTCAGAAACTAAAGGGAAGTCCTCTGGTATATCGTCATAGTTTTGTCCATTTGTTGCATCACTGTTGTGTTCGTATTCTACATCTTCTTCTATATTTAAGTCACTAGTAAGGTTCTTCGAACGAAGTGCTAGAAAACAATTATATTTTTAAGTAAACAATAAATGTATATGAGTATGTAGTTAAATTAAGGGCAGTTAAGGTAGAGAAAAAAAATCATGAAAAGGCAAAACCTTCAATCGAGATTAAAAATAAGTAGTTTGCAAAATGTTAAAACGTATTTACTTATTACCAGATCTCAAGTACATGGTGTCTGGTGGCAAAATTATATTTTTAAATACAATTATTTCAAAAAGCAATAAACGGTGCGGGGGGAGTGGCGCCGTTGAAGTTACCGATTGTGCGGATTTGTTAGTTACGATGTTGAAGTGGTCGAGTGAGCATCGCGCGTTCGCTGTGGAGAAATTTTTTAAGAGTAATGATTCTTACGTGATTGCTCGTTCGGTGAATACGTGATGGACCGAGAGTAAATTTTAGTTGCGCAGAGATTCCACGTAACTGCTTCGGCTATGAATGCCCACGGCCAGGGCCTAGTCGATCTTCAAGAACTCCCGAAAACATTGCACTGATTAAAAGCAGTTTACGTGAAAATCCGCGACTTTCAATACGAAAAAGAAAAGCCTCACTGGAACCTCCCAGAGCGATTATTCATTAAAGTTTAAAAAATAATCTGACGTTGCATCCTTTTAAAATTCAAATTATTCAAGAACTGAAAAAAGTGACTTTGATATAGGCAAGAATTTTTGTGAAACGATGTTGGAGCATTTTCGCAATGTAAATCCAATTTTTTGCAGCGACGAGGCTCATTTTCACTTAAACGTCACAAGCAAAACTGACATTACTGGTCTCCAAGAACTCGCAACCCTCGATTGAAACATCAAAAACCCCAGGATAAATGTTTGGTGTGCGTTATCTACGTATAAGATAATTGGACCATTTTTTTCCAAAATTCTCGAAGCCAGGCGACGAATGCCAACGGTGAAAATTATCGACGCATGATTACGGAATTCTTTTTGCCAAACCTGTGAGCTCTTCCATCGTATTCTTCATACACGTGGTTTCAACAGGATGGGGCAACTGCACACACAGCCAGAGCTTCGATGAATTTGCTTCGGGAAAATTTCCCCCAAAAACTGATCAGTCGCTTTGGGGACATCCCATGGCCACCGAGGTTGCTCGATCTAACTCCAAAGATTTTTTATGGTCCTACCTCAAGAAGAGGGTTTATAATGACAATCCCCAATCTCTTGTGGCTTTAAAGGAAAATATTCGTCGAGAAATCAGTTCAATTGAACCAAGTTTACTGCAGCGTGTGGCGCAGAACACATGGCTCCGTTTAGAACAGTGTGTTCAACTCGACGGAAGACATCTGGATGACATACTCTTTACAAAATAGAATCCGCATTTCCATTTTATCGTTCACTGCTCTTAATAAGACTTTGTGTGAATTATTACGTTTTTTATTTAAGTTTGAAAATATAAACCTGCTACCAGACACTACGTATTTCTATTTTAATTTTAATTTTATCTTTAGTTAATTCAAGTGAGATAAAAAAAGTTTGAAAATTATTCAACCTTGTTGCCAGTTCTCTTAGCGCAGAATTCAAACTTTTTCATCCAGATAAAAACAAAAATAAATTACTTAAAAATTATTTATTAGTTATTTATAGGCAGATTTTGTAAAACAAAATCATTTCTAATAGGCCACGAGATTTGGAGCTAAATCTTGTAGCTTTTTACTAGACGCCGCATACAAAACGAAAACGAGTTTGTCAGTCAATTTGTACGGAATATACTCCATTATTATGCACAACATATTTATATAAAAGGTGAGTGAGAGTTAGCTGCATTCTACAAAGTTGTGTGAATGAGCTAATTCGGCAATTTTTGGGTTACAGTTTAAGACAACATTTTAGACAAAGGATTTTGTCTTTGATACGAAATCTTCAAAAATTAAACAATACAGATTTCGATAAAGATTTCAAATCACATCCACTATATTTCAGGAATATTTAAATGCAAAAAAAATCTAAAATAATCAAAATTCTTATCAAAAAATATTTTTTCCACACAAATTTCAAAACGAAAATATCGTTTGTATAACCTCACAGTTTGGAAATTTATTTCTTAAGAAATAACATCATCCAAATGTAAAACGTCGCGTATGTTGGTTGTACTCTTTTAATCGAATAGTGATATTTCTTATAGCGGCTCCTCATTTTTTTCTTTTAAAATTATCAAGAAATCTTATGTATTATCTTGGGATCTAGATTTGAAATAATACACCAGGTATAAATCAATAACGTCTGCGTGGAGGTATTTTTAAGTCACATATTTTGGACATACATTTTCTAAGAAATTTATGCTTATAATTTATATCATTGTGCTTAAGTTCTTGCATCAGTTGAATTTAATATAAACAATATAAGAAATAAACTCATTAACATATTTCAGTTGTTTTAGTATTCTGTAACTCGCTAAAGCTAAATTCGATCGCTAAAAGCCTGAAAAATTAGAAAATTAAAAATTTCGGCGCAATAAATATTTGAGTCAATGCCTAATTTAGCCACACAAGTTTCAAAGTTGCATTCGTAGCCAAAAATCGATAAATCTACTTTAAAATTTTTTAGCGATAGAAATTAAGATTTACCGAGTTACAGAATACAGAAGCTGATCTACCTTTATTTGATTTTTTCAAGTATGAGCTGCTCTCTAAAAACTTTTTAATTTTTTTTTTTAATTTAAGTGGCATAAGCTTCTTATTTTTTTTTTTAATTTGAACTCACAATGCCCAGTCCGGCCCTGGAAAACGCTTTTAACAGACAAAATATACTTAAAAGTCTCATTCTCGATTGACGTACGCTGCAAATAAAAAAAATATTTCAGATTTTTCACAAAAAATATTTTTTTTTACCAATTATAAATTAAAAATATTTTTTATTAATAAGCCATATAATTTTTCTTATGGAACCCTTGTATTATTTAGGTTCGTTTAGTTGAAAAAGTCCACATCAACACAAGCACCAATCAAATTTTCAGCGTAAATGTTTAGCTAAAGCACGTTTAAGTTTAAACGAATATACACTTGCTTTTACTAGTGAATATAATTCTTTTTCTATGATTTGTGCTCCTGAGCAATTGATATACATGAATATAATACGATTAAATACTTTAAAATATTAAAATAAAAATATGTATTAAATTGCTTTATTTATTTTAATATGCCTTTGTCTGTTGATAAATTTTTTGAACTAAGCTTTTGGAATATATTAAAAAAAAAATAAACGAAGTTATCTAGTATTCTAGAAACCTCTTAAGAGAAAATATCCACGTAATACCTTTTAAAAATTTTACTTATTATGATTGCTCTATTTCTTCTTTATACGCGATTTTTGCATACGAGGGCAACCACCAAAACCGGCCAGTCAGCTATTCTCAATTTTACGTACAAACAGGGAAATCAGATAAATGCTCTAAACAAAGTGTTTTATGTGCATACAATATGCACTAAAACTCAAAAAATATGCTCTTAAAAATATTATAAATTGGTTTATTTGGAAGTGAATATAGATATACATACACATGTATACGTATTTTTAATTCAAGAATTAACATTTGCATATGAAATAAGAGAAAAATAAAATAAAGAAAAAAAAAGGAAAGAATAACAGAAAAAAAGTTAAACATTCAACTTCAAAAGACTAATACTACTATTATTATTGGAATAAACAACAATTGCTTAATTCACAATACTTTGTATCGTGCATTTGTGTATAAAATACACTCTCTGTTTTTTTTTTTTTTTCATTGTGAACAACATGTGTGTAGTGTACAGTGATGCCAATTTAGCCATTTGCTGGCTGAATTTAGCCATTTTTCATCCCATTTAACCAGAAGAAAATTCAATTTAGCTATTAACCCTTTTTTAATGTTTAGCTATTTGTAGCAATTTCTCCATACATGAAATTTTTTGCGATTTTTTATAACAAATTTTAAGGAATTACCAAAAAAAAAATACAACAGATTAATATGTTGTATTTTTGGAATTATTATCAGTAACAGAATAAACAAAAATGGCTTTTAAAATAGTGTGTAATCATTTGTTATGAATTTTAAGATGCAAAATTGGTAATAATACGATTTTTTACCCCTTTCTTAAAATCGTGGTAATGTCGTTGTAAGTTGTCAGGACTATTTGGTGCCTTATGATATCAGTAAAACAAGTGTCATGTTTGTTTTATCCAAGTTATAAAGTTGAAATAAAAGTTCAACAAAATAAATTAAAATTTTTAAGAAGTCCAGATGAACAGACCAAGCGGCTGGGCCGATTTTCTTCAAATGTAAGCGAGAAGATATTAGATCAAGTCAACTTTAAAACGAAAAAAAAACAAATTGTGAGCTAGGACATCAAAGATATACATATTTACCATAATACATCTGAGAAAGATGTGACACCTTCTAAGCGGCTGGAGCGATTTTCTTCAAACATAGCTAAGAACACTCTCGATCAAGTCATCTTTCAAAAAAAAAAATTAAAATCTGTCCAGCGGTTTGGTCTGACATGGACTGGTGTATATACAGATACACAGACACACACTACAAACTTATAACACCCCTTTTTTGGTCGGGAGTTAAAAAATATAAAATGGACAAAATAGGTTTGGATTGAAAATATCATGCAGTTTTTGTAACGGCTATGAAATTTCTCAGTTTCTTAAAAGTTATTGGCACAAACGACATATATGATAAAAACATCAATGATGTTAATGATGACGATCTAATTTTTTAATTAAAAATTACCTATATACATATCGTTGGTCTCATCTAATAAAAATTGTTCAGTTTTTTATTTGCTTCTTGAGGATCTGAAGAAAAATTATTTATTTATTATTTAATTTATTACTTTTACATTTATTTAGTTCAAATTTTTTTCCCAATTTGCATCAAAAAAATTTAATATAAATTAACTTAGTATTTTTGTTTAATACTTATGATTTTTCCATTCAATCTCGCTTAGCCATTTTTTACCCATTTTTTCGTCTACATTTAGCCACTATTGGTGAAAGCATTCTGGCATCACTGGTAGTGTATTAATGTATTTTGTGTTTTTAATCAAAAAAGAAGAAGAAGCTTCATACAAATTCTCTCAGAGAACATTTTAAAAACATATGAAATAAAAATGAACTAAAAGTGTAATAGTCTATTTCATTTTTATGTCAAAATTTCCAACAACAAATTTTGATAATACAATCGATACAAGGATACAAGTGGTTTTGCAAATTAAGCAAATATGTATGTATATTGCCTTACATAGCGTCTACAACTGCGATTAACTCTGACATAATATGTGAGAGAACGTCGGCAGAATAACAAAAATAAAATGCCGATATTTCTCTTCATCTCATACAACAGGACAACGTAATTCTACTTTTCTTATAACATTTCATTTTATGCAAATTCTCATCGAGTTAACATCTATTATTTTTGTATAATTATATATTTTGTTTTCACTTTTTCGCACAAACTTTAATTCACAAATTAAATTTAACACATTTGAACATATAAAATCCCAGAAATTTTGTCCAAAACATTGTTTTTCATTTATTTTAAGAAACACTCACACATGCATACGAATTTATTTTCATGTACGTGTGTTTTTTGACAATTCATCTCATAAGATTGTTGTTATGGGATTTCTTATAACAACTCTCTCATAAAAAATCTTATAAGATTGAGATAATACTAATATGAAGTCTACACGTAACATAACTCGCTCTGCGATTGAATTTGACGATCTCATCTTACATATTATGTTAGGTGTAGACCCTATGTTAAGTTTCCAAATAAAAATCGCTTCCTGTCACATCTAAATAAATTTGTATATATTGAAAATATTCTTTCAGAGACTACTGATGTAATCCCTCACTAATAGCAAAATCAAAAATTTATTGACATTAATGTCCAATATTCTTATTGAATCATCCAAAAGTAATTGTGTAGTGATTGGTTTCATTCAAAGCAGCCTTGTTTATTAGATACCTTTGACTATGTAAATCGTATTTCGTAAATACTTTTACATGCATACTCGTACATATGTATTTTGCACGTAAGAGCGTCTCCGCGAGCACTTTGTAGTTTGTGTATTCCTCGAAATAGATTTTAGTAAGTTCATTTCACATTTTAAATAGTCGGCATGTTTTTGGAAAATTTTTCATTAAATATACTTTTCAGACAACATTGCACATTCCAGTATGAATAGTGTTAAATCGTTATATTGAATATCTTTACGTTAAGGTGTCTCGCACTTGCAGCAGATACTGCTAAACATTTAATAAAAGTAACTTAAATAAACTGTAAAGCTTAACCTGATCAACTCGTCGCTTTGCAGTCTACTTTTTTGCCAATAATTCATTGAACAAATTAATCCGCTTGAGATTTATACAAGATGCCGCACACCCAGCATTGTTCAGGAGTCGCAAAAGAAAATATTGTTCGGTCTTATTTCTCTACTCAGGAACAAACCACTTTAACATATTTTTAATTTTTTATTTTTTTCAAAATCTCACTTCATATTGGAAGCCAATTATTGCTTGTACTTAATACTGCTTTGTTCGGTCATATAGTAGGGCGTTATAAATGAGCCATATACTCGTACACTACATGTATAGAACATTGGAAATGAGATTTTGATGGCAAAAAAATAATAAAAATAGATATTTTGAACAACACATCAAATACTCGTATACTCTACAAATTCAAAAAATAAATGCTAAAAATATGCCTGCAACACCAAAATATGCAAAAATATGCCTTAAAGCGTAAAACACGCACTAACAAATCGATGCCAAAATTCAACGGATAAATATTTTATCTCTGCATTATTACGTCACAAAAGAAAAAACAAACATGCAAATACATATTTTCTCATGTACTTGAAAAAAAAATTCGTTTATACTAGAGGTGAGCACAAACTGTTTGCTTAATCTTCATGATGTAAATTATTGAATTGTTCTCTCTTTTTAGTGCTCTTGATTTTATGAGAACACTGAAACTGGTATTCAATTTTCTCAAATGCATGCAACATCATTTGTTTATCTGCTAAGCGGGGGCATTAACTATTGTAGTGTCGAAGCATATTTCACTAGTGCACACCGATTGACAATTCGTTAGCCCATTATTGGTTTGTAGCATATGCCAAAAAGTCAGAATGGAGAAAAACGACAAAGAATGTTTACATGAAGTTTTCTCAAAATATACCCAGTAGAAATTTTTGTATTTTCACCATTGCTTCCGACATACGTTTGGAAGCTATGTGAAAATTTTAGTGAACTTTGACGAATAAAGTTAGAAGTTAATCTTACTTTATTGTAAAATTAAAAATTCGTTTTGTGCCACACACACCACTTTTCTTAATTTATTTTCAAAAAGTAGCTCTTTGTGCTCCATACGTATACTTTACTGCTGAAAATTGAGAATTTTGTTATTTTGTTTATTTTTCTTGCTGTCTAGAAGCCATCGCCGTAATATTTTTAACTATCGATCCGCTTTTACATTTACATAAGAAAAACAAGTAACTGAAGTTTATTTAATACAAAGCATGAAATTAAATGATTTCTGTTATACTCAAACATGCATAATTAAGGTTGATTTTATTTTATTTTATTTTATTTTATTTTAGTGTTTAATAAGTTTATATTAAAACATTTAATCGGCGGTTGCGTGATGATGTTTTTGCTTAACAGTCGCCGTTGAATTTTTCTTACGGCACCTTCTTTTTTATTATTCATTTCTTATAGAAATGAAGCAAAAGAAGAGCTAACTTTACTTCGCATGTCTTTATATGATGAGTTGGACGCAAACCCCAAACTGCAAAACAATACTTATTAAATCTTAAGATAGTTGAAATGGAGCAAAACGAATGCTAAATATCGCAGAAACCATAATTAATTTCGCGAAACATGTTTTGGATTCAGAAAGGAGATATTCGAAATATATATACCCCATACCTCTCATTTTTTTTTTTAATGGTCGGTGGGTCAAATCAATAATGGACTGACGAATTGTAGAATGAGCACACAAGTGTACAAATATGTGTATGTGTAAAAGAAAAAACAAACAACCCCAGCTGGAAAAGTAGGCTTTAATTATATAAATAATGGGAGAAATAATGTATTATTTTCCAAAGCAAGACAAGAGGGTAATTTGATAAAACACAATAATTACACATTGACTACTACATGAATTAGCACATCTGGAGAAAAAGAATGTATAGTTTTTGCTTGTGACGAGTGTTATGAATTATAGAATTCCTTCCTCGGACACATTTAAATAATTCATTACTTTCCTAGGACATGTTCTGCGTTAACAGTAATGAATTCTGGAATGCAAAATTATACATGCTGTGCATTACCTCTCCTTTACTATTCATTGCCTTTTCCCATTGGAAGGCATATTCAAAACACCATACGGAGGAATTGCTCTTTAAATAGTTCTTTGTTTGATTGAGAACTAGTGAGAGATTAATTTTTAAATTTCAGCACTACAAATAAAATAAATAGCCTAAAAAATCAACTTAATTCTACGTATTGTATAATTTGTACTTAAAAGTGAGAACTAACGCGAGACTAATTAATGTGTATGATGTGCTGGAAATTGATGCTCAAGTCTGAGAGTCTAAGACTAAAAAAATATAACAGCAGCTTAAAAACTTAGTACATTTTGCACGACTTACAAATATCAGACAGGATGTTTCATTATTAATGCAATATAATGATTTAAAATGAAATTTGAAATTAAAGATCAACACTATCACGAACGAAGGACATTCTGGATTGAGACAATCGGTCAGGTTCTGAAAACCATTTCGTTTTGAAACCGCCAAATTTCAGCAAAAAAAAAAAAAACAATCAAGAAAGCTCACTTGTTGCAGCTTTTTATATGGTTTTAAGATTTCATATGCTATAAGGTATTTCGTCCGAATTTAATTTCGAATGCACTAAATTATCTGATAAAGAGAGCACTGTTTTCCGTGTTTGAAACTTTGCGATTTCAAAACGAAATGGTTTTCAGAATCCGGCTGTAAGTCTCTTGTATGAACTAATTCCCTCTAACCCTAGTTAACAGCATCAAAAGCGTACCTTGTAATTTTTAATCGTAGTGAGACTACTTACCGTTTTTATTTTTGTATGATCCTATGGGATGTACCGTATCTTGAAAAGTTGTCACATCAAATTTTTCCTTCAATACACTTGGACCAGCGAAAACTTTTTCCATTTCCGAGTCCAAGAGAACTTCATTGGGATCTTCATTTCCACCAGACTGCAAAGAAAAAGTTAAAAGCAACTTGTTATTAAAAAGAGCTACTAATTATACTGTGTGACAAAAAAAAAATACCTGTGACGTGTCACTATTTTTCTGGTAGGTATTGTTGAATATAAAAAATCTTGGGTTACGGGTAAAAAAGCGGTTTTTCGTATCCATATGCACTTATCAACCTCTAATTAAAGTGAATAGCAACCGATTTGAAATTTATAAGCGAATTTAGAAAGAAGAGACTAAAGCCTTCCCAACCATATACTCGTATATATTTTGAGTTTAACATTTGTTTCTTTGTTTACTTATTCGATAAAATATTTCTTTTTATTAAAAATAGATTTAAATTGATTATTTAGGGGTTTAGAGCTGGAGTCTATGTGCATTTCACTGTTGCTAATGCATATATATTTTGTTTCAGTAAATTTCAGATATATGTGTGTACTTTTTACCAAATAAACATATTTTTTTCGATTTTTTTTTCTTCACTTTTCTACTTTGGGTTCGTTTTTAGGCAGTATTTTTGTACTGGAACCATACTGTTTATGACTTTATTTATAAGAAATAATTGATAAAAATTAATTTCGCAGGCTTGCGTTAAAAAATTCCTCAGAAATTTATCAAGTTGTTAAATATTTTACTAGAAAACTTTTTGTTAAGCTTCCAGTATGATGAAAGTACAATTTAGTAGACGTATATCAACACAAAGTAAGAAATTTGTACAACAATGGTCGCCATTTTTTTTTTTTTTTTCTTGAGAGCCACATTCTTCACATACACCAACCATACAATACCGCTAAATTACACCAATGGTATCTTATTTGCATTGTATGTTAATATCTAGTTAGTACCCTATACCCATTCTAATTAATGGGATTGGTACAGTTTGAGGGCCTGAAGTAGCAAATCACTCTTACACTGACTTCAGTTTAGAGTGACATCAAATATTTGCAACGAGAGCTTAACTCATATAAAAATACTATATTTAATTATACTTTTGCGGTATATTAAGGTTGGTGTATGTGAAAAGTTTGACGACCACTGTTGTACCAATTTAATACTATGTATTAATCTATGTTTGCTAAGTTGTTTTCAATCATCCTCGAAGCTTAACACAGAAAGCGTATAAATAGAACGCGAAATACATCAAAACTACCTGCAGGTGGTTTTTTAAGAAAAACTCTTCTAAGAAAATATTTAACAACTCTGTCAATTTCTGAGAAATTTTTCAACACAAACTGCAAATTAATTTTAATCAATTATATTTTATAAATGAAGTCATAAACAGTATGGTTCTAGTACAAAAAGACTGCCTAAGTACGAATCCAAAGTGGAAAAGTGACGTAAAAAATCGAAAAAAATTATATTTGATGAAAAAGTACACACATATACATAAAGGGTGTTTTTTATTGAGGTATAGAACTTTAAGTTGGCATCACTTTTTTAACTGGCGGCCATTTTGTCAGCTGTCAAGTGATTAATATTTAGTTTGGTTTGCCATTTCATCATAAACAGGTTGACAAAAGAACAACGCTTGCAAATCGTGCAAATTTATTTCGAAAATAATGGTTCAGTTCGCGAAGTTTACCGCAAGCTCCGTCCATTTTATGGTCGACCGTTGGTTACCGTTAATGGAGACCGGTATAGAGCCATGATAACCGACTATTTTGTTCCCGAATTGGATGGCATGAATGTGGATGAGTTGTGGTTCCAACAAGACGGCGCTACATGCCACACAGCGCACGTCACAATCGATTTATTGAAGGAAACATTCGATGAGCGCATAATTTCGCCCCATATGCTCGAAAAAGTGGTTGAAAATTGGACCTGTAGAATTGGCTTTATTCGAGCCAGCCGCGGCGGCCACATGCCCGAAATCATATTTAAACGTTAATGGCATAAAATTATCCTTCCAACAAAGCCAAATTGATGGACATTAAAACGATTTTCTTGTGTTTTATTTCAATTCGAAGTTCTATACCTCTAAAAAAAACACCCTATATATCTGGAGTCTAATCGTTGCTTTCGATAACAAGCTGATTCTATCACGATTTTTCAGTTTGAGATTATGGCATTCGATATCGTAGCATATTATTAAATTTTTACGAAAGCGAATTTTACAATCTCAAACTGATAAAAGTGATCGAATCAGCTCGTTATCGAATATATAAGATATATATGTATGTTTCAAAAGCTTTTAGTCTCTTTCTTTTAAATACGTTTATAAATTTTAAATTAATTGATATTCAGCTTAGTTAGAGATTTATACGGAGTTTGCATACGGGTACGAAATACTGGTGTTTTACCCGTAACTCAAGTTTTTGGGGTTTTTTGGAAAATTCCAATTGCAGATTGCTGTTATGCTCGACAACACCTGCCAGAAAAATAGTAACACGTCCCCGGTATTTCGATTTCTTTAATTTTTGTCACGCAGTGTTATATATGAAAGGAGTAACTCGAATTTTCGATATTTTACAGGAGAAGGAAAATACTGAATAAAAATTAAAGCATTTACATGCAAAAATAATTTTTAACTGTAACGTGCTAAATTTTTTCAATGAGAAAAAGAAAAAGTTTAAACCTCGAGTTGGACAATAAATTGAAATACGTATTTTTATATATATTTGAGAGTGGCGTTGGCTGAAGTAGTTAGCTCGTTGACGACGAAAACGAAGGTCCTGGGTTCGAGCCCGGTATCAGACAGTCATCATATAACAACACCACGCATTTTTCTGATGTACATTAGTGTCCCTTTGTATCAGTTGTTGTAGGAAAGTTCATGTGATGAAGGCATAGTTACTGGTCACTGAATTATACCGACTTCAGCAGATACTAATCCTAATGTAACACCAGAGCGCCCTCTTTCGTTGTGTAGCAGAATCATCGGCGAAGTAAAATAACCAATAAAATGGCTACTAATGAAAGCTTCAAAAATTTAATACGCCTCACTCAACACCAGAGGCGCTGCAACAGTGCATTATTAAAAAACGTGCAAAAAAAAGCAGAGTTGTAAAAGAATGAAGCTTTCCTCTATCTCTTTCTTCACCACCTGTTTTCTCTATCACTATCTCTTTCCTAAAAGAAGGTAACACCTAGTAATAGTAGCAGGTATTCAATGCCTGTGTGTTACTTCTCTAAAAAAAAAAAAATAAATATTAAGATATCGATATTTATTTATATCTGCATATATAGATTCATATAAACACTTCAAATGAAAAGTCATGTACTGTCTTTGCAAAAAGGGAAAGAAAAAACTTTATAAAACATCGATAATTTTTGGGGTGTTTAAGAGCCCAAAATATTTTAGCAACAATTATTTCGATACGCAAAAATAAGTCAAAATACATAAAGTATTTTTTTTTTTTAATTACATAGCATCGCATTTAAGAACTTATTTATTGGAATACTTTTATAGTTATTTTATAGTTAATTAATTGTATTACTTATTCATAGTAAAAACAAAGTATACTTTAAAAGCATTTTGCAGCTAATATTGAATTTAAGTTCTTAAGTATATTTTGTTTTTACTATGAATATTCGCCTTATTATAACACAAAGTTTTCCCACTCGCCCCGTTTTACTAAAAATCAACAATTCCGTAACGTTTTGCTATTGCAGGGTATGGCTTAAATAAGTATATGAGAGAACAACATTAAACAGAGGTAAACAAAATATTTTTTTTTATATTTCCTCTATACAAAATATTGAATTTTTTTGAACCATTACCAAATTCTTTACTCAATTAGTTCACAATTAAAATGAATGGCATTTAATAATTTTTTTATTATTCTTTCCGCTTAATATATTGCGTTCTAATTTTTAACATACACAAATAACTTCTGGGACACTTACACGCTTGTCGATCAACATTTAACTTTTATAGTTATATTAAATTTACTAACCAATTATTTGCTTTATAAAACCAAAAATAATATTTTTTTGCAGCAGAATTCACATACATACATACATATGTATATACGCATGCCTTCCAACTAGTGTTGAGCAAAACTATGATTTTTTTTAATAATGTTGCTCCTTGTGAACGTGATTTTTAAATCGCTGTTCTTTTAAACTGTGATTGTGATCACAGTTTAGCAGTATTTTGTTTGTAGCAGTTCTGTTATTTTGACAAAATCTAATAAGAAGAGCAGTTGAGAAATTAAACAGTGACTGTGATCATGGGTGCACACATTTCAGCTCTTCTACTTTAAAAGTATGGATCTGTGTTGTCAGATTTATTTTGACCCTTGTCGCCAAATGCCTTGTCGAATATCGCCAAATATTGCCAATATAATAAAACATTAAATTATAGCTACAAAAATATTTTTTCATTTTGTAATTATATTACAAATATTGTTAAATTTTAAATTCAGCTGATAACGTCTATCGTAAAACATAAAAATTATGCTATATAAGATAAATTAAGAAAAGTGTTTATATTAATATATAAATAGTAGAGTACAAAAAATAATTAAAAATAATTTATTCAATCAATCTGAATAGGATAAATTGAACTTGAACACCAAGTTAAAAATTATTATATAAATCTTGTGATAAAACTGAAGTAACATTTACTTAAATGTGTATTTAAGTACACATGAAGTGGTAAGTACCAACAGAATCGTTGTATTCATACACTCTAGTGCCAGCCATACATTACACAAGTTCACTGCACACGTCTGGCACTGTACAGTGCGTTTGTGTAGTATATGGGGGTGGTTGTGCTATTTACGTAGTGACCTGAGTAAGTATCAAAACGATTTTGATATTTCCTCGAGTTTGTAAGACTGTACAGTGAACTTGTGTAGTATATGTTGCAAACGCTCAGTTGTGTCGTGATTTTTTAAGAGTTCCAAACTAGAAATGAGCGCCGAAAAAATATTGTGGTCAGAGTTCCTAGAATTATATATGTATATTATAGCTTTAAAATAAAAACTGCACAGTTTACAGTTCAGTCACAGTTGTGATTAGTGATTTTTCAATCGCTGTGAAAAGGTAACAGGTTTCGAAAAATAGCTCATCACTACTTCCAACATTATATAATGTTTTTAATAGTTTTCTGTTTTATTAAGTTATCAATGACTAATACGATGTCACAAGGAAAAGCAATATATTGGGGCTAAAATTGTTTGTATTTACAACAAATCTACAAACTTTTTTACCTAATATGCAAGTCAAAAAAATATAGTAAGGAAACATATACAAATATACATACATGCTATTGTATGTTATAAAAACTATTCTTTGTTATTCTAAGCAGAATAAATGTATGAATATGTGTCCTTAGAATATATAAGTATGTCTGACCGAATTATATGTTAATGTTTGAACTTAAAAAACACGTGTAAGGGCAACACTGCAGTGAACAGGGAAACGTACACCTTAAGTAGTGAAACCTACAACTTTTCCTAACTTTGTAATTTTCGTTAATACATTACTACTTCATCTGCACACAGAAAAAAATGATTTTGATATTTGAATACGAAAATCGAAGATTCAGTAAAAAAAATCTTTTGAATTTTCTGTGATGACGATTTTCGTATTATTGATACATAAATAAAATTGTAAGCACGTTTATTGAATATATGTTTTTTCAGTCAATAAAGAAATTTAATGAATCAAAGAAAAAAGTTGTTGACTAAAAAAAAAACAAAAAACGCTAATGACTAAAATTTTATTTTCAGTGATAATTGTTATTGTGTGTGTGCATGAATGTCACATTTTCAACCACTTTTTGTTTGTTTTTTCCTTGGCTGCGATTAAGACTAAATGTGTTTGGGATGAGTCGAACCAGCAACCTCTTGACTAATAAACTAACGTACTTAACACTCAGCTAAAGAGAAAATCGTTATTGGACACACAAATAATAAATACAGGCAAAACATGATTTCTATGATTTTTCTACATGTGTCAGTTATGTTATAATTTAACAAATAACTTTGTTGATTAAAAAAACAAGCCACGACATTTTTCGGCTTCTTGTCGGCATTTACACGTATACAACACGAGCAATCAAAATAAACAACAGCAATAGCACATCAACGCGTTGAGTCAATCAACAAGCACGATAAACACCAACACAAACAAATTAAATTAAATGATATTTTAAAATGCGCTGTATTGATAAAATATTGTATTAAGTTAATGACAAATATTATTGAAATTAAAATTTGTTTTCAATAATAAAATGAAGAATCAATGAAAATACGAAGAATCAAAACAATTCGCATATTTCATTTGCAATAAAAGTTGCAGAAATCTACATCAAGTGATACCAGACACAAAAAACGCTGATGATGAAGGTGTAGTGGCCGTCGAAAACAGCTAGTTGTTCCATTTTACTACGTTTTTGTCCGAATATTTACAATTAACTTTGGTGTTATTTGTTAATTAATAATTATCACATCTAATTTGGCTTACAAAGCGATTCGAACCTTAGCCAAATCAAATCATGCATACAGAAACAAATGAAGTTCGAACAATAATAATTAAAATTAATTAAAATTTCTTTGATTAAGAAGATGTGTTCCACTTGTATGCAGGGATGTATTTAAAAATATAATTTTAAAAAATGTGTATGTTTTTATGTATTTCCGAAAAATGTTAAATTCACCCTGTTGATATGAAATTTTTCGGTAACTATGAAAAATTTAGAGTTTCGTATAGAGATATGATAAGAAATATTCTCATTGTGCTGGTGATTAAATTAATGCATTAAACGAGTGTGTATTTCAATTTGATACTACAAAATTTGCTTAATCTCAATAATTGTGCTCCTTTTAAAGGATTTAGCTTTAACGTAGGCTAAGAAATATAAAAATATCATGAAAAACGAAGCAGCATATTAAATAGGAAAGCAAAGATATACTGCAACGTTTTATATACAAGAGGCCAAAAGGATAATAAGGATCACGACATTAGAATTTTGAGATTCCATAAACTTTAAAAACTAATGAAAGCTTAAATTTGCAAACATCAATGCATGCTTCCTTACGATAATTATGAATCAGTACACATACAAAAAAGTTTTTGCATTCAGTGAAAAAAATTACATTTTTTTTTGTAATGCAAAGCTTCAAGCAATTTGTTGTTGAAAGAAATAACAAAATTCAAATGTAAGAATTTACTCAACCAGAACGAAAAGAAATTTTCTGAAAACAATTTTTTAATTTCATTAATAGGACATTTAAATTGTCTCGAAACCTAGTACTTACAAGATTTCGAGCTAAATCTGGCTGTTTTTTACTAGATTTCCCATACAAAGCAAAATCTGACAAAATAAGTAGATTTGTAGGAAATCTAACAAAAATCTAGTTGTTTTATTTATTTTTTACTACCATGTACAACATATTTATAAAAAAGATGAGTGAAATATCTACGGTCTGCTTCAAAATGTGTGTGAATTGGCTTCATTACAGTGGTTTGGTTGTATTTTTGGACATTTTTCAGTTAATGGGTTTTGTATTGGATAAAAAATCTTGATAAATGTCAAAAAATTTTGGTGTAAACAGTATAAATTTTCATAAAGATTTTAATTAAAATCTACTAAATTTTGTGCAGGTGTAAATGCCATATAAGTGTTATTTAAAAACAAAAATATTGAATAATTGTCAACCTACACAATAATTTTGTAAAACCGGCAAATTATTTGACTAAAAAAACAGATTTGTTTTGTTCTTATTTTTGCAGTAAGTAAAAGGTAAAAATTTAACATTTTCTAAATCATTTACATGCACATACGAGTATGTATATTTGAAGTTGTAAAATTTTTAAATAATTTATAAATATATTTTTTTCTAAGCACTTACTTTCTGCCTGAATACGATATGAAAACTTTATGTAGATTTAAGATGAAAAATATCCAGCTTTGAATTTCATTAGACTTAGAACCACAAAAAGACACACTTTTAATAAAGAAATTAATCATGGAATGGCACAAAGAAATTTAATTTTATTTCACATTTACCTTTAACCTTTGCGAGCTGATGCATTAAATTAACTTTCTATTTTTATTTATGTTGTTTTAAATAATTGATTTAATAAGGGAGCAGTTTCAATATTCAGTCAATTTTACACAAGCCAGCTTAACTTTGAAAAACACTTTATAACTTGAAAGATCCCCCAAACCCCTTTACACGTTTTGTCAAATTAATATTTTATGCCCTTCGTTATTATATACACATTTAAATTATCACATAAAGTGTATTTTTATTTTCCATTTATTAATAATGCTCGTAAAGTCGAATGTCATGGTTACACCTTAAACGTAATAAAGATTCCTCACGTTTTCAAAAAGTATCACACGCTTTATTTTAAGGACCTTTGCAATACATACATATGCACATCACCCATTGAGGAGGAACTTTAAACACTGTGTGTGTGTGTGAGTATGCATGTAAATGTATTCATATGCAATTATTACTTAAAATTGTTTACTTGAGTTGTCTTGTAATACTCCCACGCGTTTGTAAGGAAGAAGCATACATACATCCATGCACTTATTTCTTCGTTTGTACTACGTATGTGTATTGAAATATGAATACACTAAGGCAATATGATATTTCTGGGATAAATTTATGTATGCAATAATTAAAGTCATACATATATTTCGAAGTGTAATTGATTCTTTTTATAACGCAGGATTTAAGCGTATTGAAAATAATAATTTTTATAATACTATATCTATTCTCATTAAAACTCTTAAAAATAATTATAATTAAAAATTACCGAAGTATATTTATCGGACGTTAAATCTTCAATGTATTAATAATATGAAGAGTTTTATTATTCAATTAGGCTAAACTTCATATCACTCTGTAAACAATAATCGCAAGACTATTGTAAATGAGAAATTGTAAAATTGAGCTTTCATAACACAACAGGTTTCAGCAAATTGTAAAACAATGATTAAAAAAAATTCATCATTCATGCACTGAAAAAATATGTATGTTTATTAGGCAGAAATTTGCACAAACTGACACCACACAGTGGAGCAAACAGAAGAACTCTCACGATGACGGTGTAGCGACATTCGAAAACAACATGTCATTACGGTCTGTTTTGTGTATTGTTTTTTCTCTCTTCTATACAATTAAAAAAAGTGTAGTTTTTTTGCACTTGAGTTAACAATGTGTTATTATGCTTATTTGCTTATTCGCTAATGAAACAGCAATAAATGTATATTTTTAGCAGGAGCATTTAGTTTTATATAAAAATATTGCCGCCCATCTTAAGCCTCTTCTCCTTCCACCACAAGGAAAACACTTCAAGGTTATGAATATATCATAAAATAGAGCTTTTCACATAACATCATTTAATAAAATTTATGTTTTTATAGTTATTGCATCTTATTATACCTTAGACATGACCAATTTCATCTACATATTTACACATAGGTTTATAATTAAATATGGGTGCACAGTGCTTCGGAATATGATAAAAAATGAATATCTGCAAACATTAACAAATAATTTAGGGGAACAATATATAACCTTTTATATATTTTAAAACAAAAATAGACGATCTTTGTGTATTTTCATATGTTGCTAGTGAAAATCTAAAGATGCCATTATAAATCTTTAGATTTTCACTAGCAGCGCCAATTATAAAAATATGCTGGCAACTAATAATTTCATATTTCCTTAAAGCCTATTTCACCAATTGTTTTTTATATATCAATTCATAAAAAAGTATAAATATATCAGTTTAATTTCAAGCGACAAAAATTAAAGTTTTCAGGAGAAGGTTTTTTTTATAATATTTAAATTTGCTTTACACGTAAATTGTCACTTACGATAAAATTTTACAGCCATTATCTTAAAAGTTATCAAAAATTTGGCATTTTAAACTATGGGTAGGCCCATGCAATTTTAATTTCAATAAAAAAGTACATTTTCGATAACATGTCGCTGACGATAAAATCGAAAAAAAAGGCTCGATATGAATTCATATTAAATAGAATTGGTGAAATAGTATTATTCATTTAAAACTTGACTTACAATTTTTTCAAACTGAGAAAAAAATTTATTTAATTTAAACGCAATTATGCGCTTTAAGTACTCAATGATGCTCATAATTGAAGGAGTAAAATAAAAAACGCTAGACACAAAGTTTAAGCAAGAATATGAGAAATTTAAGTGTTTGGTTTTTTTTTATAAAAAAAACGCTGAATTGGAAAAAATAATATGTATCGTAATACTGCTATGTTCAAACATAAGACTAAATATATCAGCAGCACTGTGGCTTTGTTACCTCAAAATATAAATTTTAAACTCAACTTTCCTTTTAGATTTTTCTTAATAGTTCAACCGTCAGCCCGTGCACGCGGCTTCCAACTTTTGGTTTAATGTTAGATTTATGTAAATCCTAGTTTTGTTTTTAGTAAATTTCAGTATTCTATTTAAAACAAATTGTATTGTTGCACACAAAATTCATTTTTCTTTAATGGCAAAATGAGGCGCCAACTCTGACTTTGATGTGCCAATGTAAGGGAATATTTAGATTTTTTAATTACAATCACAGGGGGTGCACTTAAAGCCCCTGGTTAAAATTTTCGCACTTTAAGATTTTTCTACATCGTTTTCTATCTAGATCTACTTGTGTATTTTTCAGATTTTAACATTGAGGATGTGTATGAATGAACCAGTCAGTCAGTGGGTATGTCTTAAACTATGAACTTTTTGCACCTCCTTATCTCAGGAACCCTTCATAGTAAAACCTTCCATAAGGTTACCTTGATCATGTTTGCTGGGAACAAAGTAATGAGAGGGATAAAAATAGGACAAAAGGTATGGTATATACTATACTCGTATATATATATATATATATATATATATATATATATATATATACATATATATATATATATATACACATATACATATAATTCATATATACTATACGTAGACCGGAACTTGGCCTGGCATACTACTGTGCCTAGATACCCAATGGGAAACATTTTATTGTACGTTAAATCGCCAATTCATTAATCAGGAAGCCACTGCAATTTATTTATTTTCTTGCCTAATTTCAATTGGAATTTGCTCACATTTATGAAGATATGCACTTGAAAGATATAAGTATGTCATTTAAGGTATTTAGGACGTGTTGGGAATTTAACGTTGTGTAGTATATATACGAGACTTAAGACTTAAATAAAACTAATTATTTTATTTGATCGGTTTTGGGTAACTTTGGATTTAAAAAAACGATTGAACAAAATTAACACTGGTAATAAACTAAATTTTCTTTTTTCTTTATTGTGTTAGAATATAAAACAAACATAAAACAATGTAATATAAAATTATATAAATGAGAGTCCAGGTGCAAAATGTAAATTTTCATTATCATTAGTGAATCATAAATCCTTAACAACACGAGAGTTAGATAATTATAATAATGAAATAAAAAAATAATGCTAATTTGAAAATATGTAGTTTAAAAGTAATTTTGTTTCGTTTCTGGTAAAATTTGCCAATTAATATATACACGGAAATAAAATTAAATAAAAATTAACAAAATGTAGGATATGGGAAAATGCTGTGGATATAGTATTTTTTATCTCAGAATTTTAGCTTTCTAATTTGGATCGAGTCAAAGGCGGTTTGAGTTTGGTTACTCTCCATATAAAATGACTCCAATGAAATAAAGTCCCAAGCCAGAAAGGAAAAAGAATAGCGAAATATTGAAAATGAAAAATTAAAAAAAAAAATTAAAAGCTTGATTAAAAATAAGTGCCACAGAAATTTAAAAGAGACCTATGGATGGAAAAGAATAGTTTTTGGCAATACTTATAGCAGACAACATGTTTCTTTTAATGCAACAAACCGTGGCTTTGTAGCTGCATTAGTTTTGTGAAAATACAATTTTGATAAAAAAAAAAGTAAAAAGAATCCGATGTGACAAACTTTCCTGCAATTAATCTTATTTTCTTGAAACTCGTCACTAAGTAAAGGGTCCGCCATTTAACGTTTTTTTCAACTAGTGCTGATTTCGTGAATAGTAACACTTAGCTCATGTCTGATTTGACAGATAATTAGTTTTATCCTTCCGCTGAACGAATATGGTTGTGTATACGCTTGAACAACGCTGGGAAATATTGCAACATTACTTTTTTTATTTTGCCAAAAAAAATCATCTTTTCAGATGAAGCTCATTTTGATCTTGGCGGGTATGTAAACAAGCAAAATTGTCGCATTTGGGGCACAGAAAACCCGCACGCATACATTGAAAAGCCGACGCACCCAAAACGAGACAATGTTTGGTACGAATTTTGGTCCAGAGGCATAATTGGGCCATTTTTTTCGAAAATGAGCAAGAAGTGGCCGTTACAGTCAATGGCGATCGTTATCGGGTCATGTTGAACGAATTTTTGTTCACAAAAATTGAAGAGGAGGATATTGGCAACATTTGGTTTCAACAGGACGGCGCTACGTGCCACACAGCCGAAGCTACACTTAATGTTTTGAGCCCTGTTTTTGAAGATCGCATTATCAGCCGCAGAGCTGATGTCGTTTGGCCACCTCGGAGCTGCGATTTGACACCGTTGGACTATTATTTGTGGGGTGCCGTCAAAGATAAGTGTTACGCCGACAAGCCAGAGACAATTGACGCTTTAAAGGACAATATTCGTCCGTCAAAGATAAGTGTTACGCCGACAAGCCAGAGACAATTGACGCTTTAAAGGACAATATTCGTGAAGCCATTGGTAAAATACAGCTGCACACAATCGATAATGTGCTTAAAAATTGGACCGATCGTGTAGGCTACCGAGGCAGCCATTTGAATGAAATTATTTTTCTTTATTAACCGGAAGGATTGTACTTTCAAATAAAAAAAGAAATTTGAGAAAATATTCAGCAGTTTTTTTTATAGCATTTTCAAAAAAAAAGTTATCTGGCGGACCCTTTAGTTTTCGGCGTCCCTGATTACGAATGTGATATAAAATTTAAAAAATCCAGAATTGCGGATCCAATTTGGCGGATGACCTGTTTTTAAAATTGATCAGATTTGCTTTAAAATCGTTACTCCAAGATTTTGGCAGTCGCTTCTTGCCAATTTAAAGTTGGAATTTTAAATTTCAAAAAGGCGGATATAATTTGGCGGAAAAGTTTTTAAAAATGTATCGGGATAGTCTTTGAAAATTTAAGATGTATGATTATAATAGACATAAATCCAATTTTTTTATTGACATGAACAGTAGATTTTTAACTTAGCTATTTATTTTAAAAACGATAAAACGCAATATTTTAAATAAATCAGCAGAATTCTTAATACAAATTCCAACATCTTCAAAAAAAAAAAGCCCGACTTTAGATTCAATAGCATTACAAGAAGTAGTCCACCATATTGGAGCCACTATTTTGCATTTTCAAAATCTAATACCAGATTTGTAATCAGTGTTTAGGAAAACACCTGAGTGATAAGTTTCAAGCCATAGAAGCGTTTATGCGCATCAAAATCAACACTTCTTAACTTCAAAGTCGTTTTTCTTTCCGTGTCACATATTATAAAATAAAATAATAGCAAGGTCAAATAAAAGGTTAAAAATCATTCACCAAACATTGTGTTATATATTTTTTTATTCATGTGAATTTTCCTATTTGAGGAAAAAAATACCCCGAATAAAAAGAGGCCCATAACTTAAGAACAAAAAGATGTTCCAAAACTTTTACATTGAGAGCAACTACAATATTTTGAGGCTGCTTAAAATATTTTCAATATTTTATTTTTAACTGAGGTAATTTTTAATTTTTTTTTTATTATATTTAATTTTTCAGTTCAGGGCCAATTTTTAATTTTTTATAAAAACTAATAAATAAAATATTAAAAATGGCCCAAAAAGAATAAAAATTTGCTCCAAAATTATTGCTGTTGTTTTCAATTTAAACATTTTGTAGGCCATTTTTATTTCTGTGCTTGGGAAAATTTTTTATTGCAGTGATTTTTCCGGGTTGAGGTTACATTAAAACCAACAACAATATCTGGAGGGCCATGTTAATTTTTTGTAATTAGAGCAGCTTTTTCATATATAAGCCATATTTTTTATAAAAATAAGAAAGAATCCTGCCAATTTAAAACAACAACTTAAACATGGTGCCAATAAGAGCAAAAAGTAGCTAAAAAATTATTGTTGTTGTATTCAAAAATTAATTTTTTAGTTGGGGCCAAATTTTCATGAATTCAATTGTTTTATCTTGCACATATATTAATTAATATAAGTTTAAAGAGTTATTTCATAATCTTTAAAAACTGTAAGCTATTTCGAAAAAAACAATAACTCGTGTTGGGTCAATGAAATTGATAAAGTCTATTCTTTATTAAATAATTTGTTTTCAATCCTAAAATAATATACATATTCACATTTGGTAGTTAAAAGCATATTATTTAACCATAAACATTATATCAGAAATTTAACCCGCAATATCTTAAAGGGATTTTGCTTTAAATGGCTTTCCTTTTCATATTTTTATGTTTTGTTTTTCTTTTTTTTTTCTTTTTTTTTTTGAAAACCTGCATTTAATGCTCCATAAATAAAAATTTTATATGTATGTATATAAAATATATCTTTTTACAAGAATGCCCTCGATGTCATATATTACAAAAACATGCCAAATCTGTATACTTATATTTTATATACTATAACGATGTTCATCAAAAGTGATGAAGTGCTATTATATACATACATATGTATGTATGTGTGTGTGTGTAAAAGGTAAAAGGTAAAATGAAAATATTTTTATGGTATATGGTTTAAAATAATTTTATCAATAACGCTTGTATACTTACAAATATTATTTAATAGCATCAAGCATTTTTATAGCGGACAATAACAGAGTAGCTATGCACTGGCTAGATATAATTACTTTCCTGGTTTTTCACATATATTTTTTTCTAATTCAATCTATCAAGGTCTCTGGCTGTATGCAAGCTATTGTCCTTCTCGTATAGTTGAAACAAGAAATATCACATCTATGCACACACACACACTTGTTTCTATGAATTAGTACGTAAAATGCACGTACTCGTATGTATGTATGAATGTGTATTTATTTTCATATAAATATTTTATTTTATATATCATATTTCCTTAATGACCTTGCTTATGTGTTCTCGAATATTTTCTTTACTATTTTTTTTTTTTGTTAATATATTTAAATTTTTATTTATTACACTTTTATATTAATTTCTATTTATTTATTTATTTTTTTTAATTTTCCAGCACTATTTTGTTGCAATATTTAGTTTGCACTTGTAAGGAAAATTATAAAAAAAAACAAAGTATATTTTTAGGAGCGTTAATATTTTTTAAGTACTTTTCGCTTCGAACAACTGGCAGATAACTACAGTGCAAAGGTATGTAAACATCACTTATACTATTGTTGGTTTTCTTTTTGCTTTCAGCCATGTTATTAAATTTTTCCCTAAATAAAATATTCTCCGTCTATTTGGATTGTTTGCTATACACATACTCGTCTATATAATACATACATACATATGTATATAGCTACTCTTTCACTGTTATGTGGCTGTGTACATTAACACTTCCTGTTGATTTGTGTTAGTGTTTTGACTAGCAGACATTTTGGCGCTTATTAATATGTTAATTAGATATTAATAGTACGCATACTTTCACCCAGAGAGTCAAAAACACCATAAAAATAAAATTGTTTCTTTTAGATTTTTACTAACATTAAAAGTTTACTGCTAATAGTCCATAATTATTGATTTTTTTTATTTATGTATTTATGCATATTTTGTTGGTCAAAATTGATTTGAAGGTTTGATGTTTTACCACTTCCGCTTGTAAAATAATACTGTTATAAATTAACAGTTAAATAATAGCATTTTCATAAGAATGTGCATATTTTTGCAGCGCATGCTCCCATTTCACAGCTGTTCTGTTCAATAAGCCGCTTATAAATATAGCCAAGGACTTTTGTCTTCTTCATCATCATTTACGTTCAAAGAAAGCATACACATATACACACACGTACAAGCACAGCACGCACACTGATGCACAAATTTATTATTAACATATCACTTTTGCAAGTGGTCATAGAAATGTAGGTCTGCCATATAGTTCTCATGTATCTACGTATAAATTTAACAGAGCTTTTTTATATTTGTTTTAAAATAGTGACGTAAATAAAAATATGTTCATGAACCTTCAACCTGTAGCTTAAGTTGTTGCTGTTGTTAGGAAATTTCTTTGGGAACGAATTTATATTGAAAATAGAGCAATAACTTGATTATTTTTGATGGAAGTGTTTCGCTGTTATTATAATAAGATATGGAAAAATGTTTATAATAGAGTGAAGATATTTGCAGTATACGGTATTTTACCAAAATTTTGATTTTTCCAAAGTTCTACCAAGCCAGTACTTCATTTCTCTCACAAATATGAGCATTTTTTGTGGCGAAAAACTTTTCATCAGCTTCTGAGTAAGAAAAAACTCTATTTGTTGATATTTTTTGTAATCTTCGAGGGAAAGTTTTCGCTAGGTTCCTTATATTAAAAACTTAAATAAGTTTTCTTATTTTCATAACCGATTGTCTATCAAACGTTCTATATCAACATAGCGGGTCAGGCCATTTATTTAATTTTTTTATGAATAATCCTTTATGAAATATGACAGCCAATAAAATTATTTAAGTTTTCTTGATACGAAAACTTCTCACAATTTCCAGAAAAAAGGTACAATTATTTCTATTTTTGCATAATTAATACTAGATCTTTCATAAGACCACTTTTTGAAAACAAATTAAGCTGTGAAATAATGAAAATAAACACAAATGAGTCTTATACAGAAAAAACAAAATGATTTTCGATTCAATAAAAAAAATTATTGAATTTTTGCATATTTGATAAACAAAATGGTTTGTAAAATCTATTAAATAAAGAAATTTAAAAAATCAAAAAAAAACAGTTGTTGAGTATAATTTTATTTGCATTAACAGTTGTATGTGTGGATGAATTTCACGTTTTTCAGCAACTTCTTGTTGGTATGTACAGTTTAACACCCACCTGCTTGCAATTTAGTTAAGCAATGTGTTTTTTTTATCAAACACAGAATTTTATTCACTGCTTTTTCAATATGCAATAATAAAGAAAGGTTTTTGAAATAATTTTTTTGCAAATGGTTGATCTTAAATGATTTTGAAGCGTTCGAAAAATAACAAATTTTCTATCACGTTCAGACACGTTAAGATTACAGCTTTACCTGAGCTACAACTTTGCAAATATTTGTTAGCAAAAAATTTTGAGTCTCTGTAAGTTATTCTGAAAAATGTGTATAAAGGTTTTCATTTATTTTTGCCAAAACAAGAGCACACAGAAAAAAGTATTCACCAATTAATGTTTTCAATTAATAATTTAATTTATTCAATTAAATTTTTAATTGTATTAATTAATTTGAGTGGAAAACTTAATTAATATTATCAAATTGTTTATAGGTGAAAATTTAATTAATTTTTTAATTAATATTACAAATATTTTAATTAATATTACAAACTCATTCATATTATTTTTGTGTGTGCACGTAAAAATTTTTGTTTGGTGTAAACAAATAATAAATTTTTCTCGGTGACTCTTAGCGACGTTATTGCCATATGTAGTTCACCGGTATCATTAAATATGTATTAGCTGTTTGAGAAAAACTGATGATACCTCTTTTTGGCAGTGCACTGATTTTCAGAATATTTCAAGGCCTATAAAAAATTGGTCACCAAACTTGCTAAGTCGAGTATAGGGTTTCATTACCCTTTAGTATTAGGAATAGTTATCTTACTACAATATATTTATATGTATATAAAAATTATTTTAAAACTTACATTTTTCGGTACAATTTAGTAAATCCGCTGCTGTTGACGAAAAAGTACTTTCTGGACTGCAATTGTAGATGTTTTTCTCTATTATAAAATAATATTTTCTTTTCTAGTGAGCTACGTGAAAAAAAAAATCGGCGGCAATATGGAATAGTAGCTTAAGTAGACACAAGCAAAGCAGTATTTTGCAAAAGCTTTGACGCTACCGGTAACGTATGATTCTACTTTCGTCTGATCCTTTCTTTTCATATGTAGCATTTTTAGCACTACAAACTCTAACTGTAACATAATATAGCATAAAAAAGCTAAACGTCATTAAGTCTACTTAAGCTGGCACTTCATATTGCCGATTATATAGAAACTGCTAAGATATTTTTATATAGGCACTTCACTACTGTTACTAATATAATTAAATTCTTTTCGCCAATTTCTAATAATAGTTTTTTTAAGACTACACAATTAATATTAATTAAACATTATTACTGTGGCAAAAAGGAAAAAGCGCTTAAGTCGAGATAAGCTAATTTTGAGTTAATGGTAGCTCCGTAACTTGCATATTCAAAGGTACACCCGGCCAAAATCTCAATTAATTTGTTTGATTTTTCAGGAAGTTATACCACTATGACTTGCGACTTATCTTATTTAGACTTCTAATCTAATTTGGAATAAAAGCTTAATTTAGGTTATACTTTCGTATATTTCAACTTAAATGTATTACTTATAGTGTGTAAAGCGCTGTTTGCTTAAAAAAAATAAAGTTTAACAGAGAATTTGCCAAATTAACTGTAAAAGAAATTAATTTTGGAAAATTGACTTGAACGCTTAAAAGTACTCTCCGGCAAAACTGCAATATATGACTTAAGCACTTTTTCCTTATTGCCACAGATTTCGAGAGGTTATTAGAACTAATGATAGAAATGAACAACAAAATAAGAGTAACTGGTTGTTATACTGACAATTATTGTCAATGTTACAGTGATAATTATTGATAAATTTATCAGCAATAGGTAAATCATGTGTGTAAAAGGGAAAAGTATATGTGTGCGTAAATATAAAAGTTAGTTAGCATAAATCAAGAGAAAATTAAAGGAAAATAATTGTAATTTCAAAAGAAGAAAATAATGAAGATATAAGAAATAAACTTTATGTATGAAATAAACTGTATAGCAATACTTTGTGTTTAATTTTTTAATTAAACATTGGTAGTAAAAAGAATTAAATGAATATAATATATGTAATGATAACAATATATATAATAATAATATAATGATGTTTGAAGAACATCATTTTTAAAATTTTTTTTCGGTCTCTTCAAGTACACATCTATGAGGTCACGCTATATTTAAAAAAAAAAAAAAAAAAAAAGCAGTCCGATCCTGCCTTAAAAAAATAACGAAAACTGACTTTTCGAACAAAACCAGACATGTTTTCCTAGCAGCTGAATAAAATTAAATAGCTCTTTATTTCCAATCAAAACTAGACAAATCTCATAGCATTATTAATCCTACGACTTGCTTCCAGTCAAAACTGTACTTCTGCAATTAAATTTTTTATTATTTTCAAGGAGAAAAGTCTCAGAAACAATGTTTCGAAGGGTTTCCGAAAATTACTTCAATGTTCGATTTTCTTCACCATCTAGTGACGTTTGCAGCACTTGCGAACTGAAAAAGACCCAGAAAAACTTCAATCACTGAAAGAACAGTTTCGTGTCCACAAAGAGATTTTTATTTTTATTTTCAAAACTATACATGTCCATCTGATTGCCAATCATAGCCAGACATGTTCACATCTTTTTCAAACAAAACCAGACATGACCATTTAAAAAAAAATTAAATGAAAAAATAACCAATTAATGTTTGCAAAAAAGAAAACCATTCCTTTGTTCAAGGTTTGATACAAGTTTCCTGTGAAAAGGAAGAAAGATCCTTGCTAATCTTTATCTAGGCATTTCAGTAATTTGCTTGTCCTGTAAAAAACAGATACCCCGGGACTAGTATGGTTTTGTTTGCCAGCTCCTCAAATTTCATAGAACATGTTACGCACACTTGTTGACATGGAAAAACAAACACTTTGTTAACAATAATTATAATATACAATTTGTATGGCTTAATATACAAATGAAAGCATGATAATGTTAAGGACTTAACTGCGGATGAGCACACATACATGTGTACAGACAAACGGCAGGCATTTCCTAAATTGTTCAGGAAAAGTATACACAACGCAAAAATAAAATGAAAATAAACTTTCTTTTAACTGGTGCTACATACACACTTGATGTATATATGTGCACGTGTTTTGTTTTATTTGTTCTTTTAGTCTCAAATTATTAAATTAAATTAGACAAAATGTATAATAAAATAAAAACACGAACATTGCAAAAAAAAAAAAGCTTCAGCTCACCACTCTCCTCAGTAAATGTAAGTGCATTTACATTGAAAATAATTTCAACAGAAAGCTTAAAGTACTTTACAGATGTTAACGGTATAAGAGAATACAACTTGTTAAATATGTTGGTGTGTTGTAAGAATTCTCTCTTCTACTTAAATTTGAAATTTTGATAAGCGTTTATCTCTCTACATATGCATGGTCAAGGCCACTCAAGGCCAAATGTAACTTATGATTTATGTGTTTTCGATTATTTAGTATGAATAAGTGCAAATGCAGTGTAAACTAGTTTATTTAAAACTTAGTTAAATATTATTATCAAGAGAGTTATAAACTTAAAAAGTATCGATATCTTTAAATAAACTCAAAGAAGTACTTCAAACGTACAAATTTGATTATATATATTCCTTTAACTCCTTGAGGAGAGTAGGGCCATAACGAAAGATCTGTAGTCAGTTCTATTTTTGGATAGTTTTTTTAATTCATTACAGGATATATTCATTTGGCTTAGTTCAGAATTGGTGTTGCGCCGCCATGATGTTTTCGGGCGACCTTGGTATCTGCTTCACGGCAGGTTTCTTTAACGTCTTTTCTGAGCGTATGGCCTATCCATCGCCATTTTCTTCTTTTAATTTCAAGGTAGATTGGAATTTCATTAGTTGTAACAAGTAGTTGTTGATTGGAAATTGTTTGAGGCCACCAAATTTTTACCATACAAATTTACCGTAGATATCGATTCGTAAAGGTTTGTAGTTTTCTAATTAAGGCTGATGTTAACGCCCAAGATTCGCATCCATATAGCAAGACCGCCTTTACATTTGAATTGTATATTCTGATTTTGGATTTGACTGATATGCAGTTGGAAGCCCAAATTTTTTGGAGTTGGGAGAACGTTCCTCGGGCCTTGTTTATACGAGAAGTAATATCCTCGGATGTGCCACCGCTTGGTGTTATTATACTTCCAACGTAATTAAATTGTTTAGTTCGTTTTATGGGCTCATTGTAGATGCTGAAGGAAGAAAAACTTTGTGATGTTGTGATAAATTCAGTTTTTTTAACATTAATACGTAAGCCATAGTCTCCAGAATTTTGGCTTAAACGGTTAAGTTTAATTTCCATGTCGGATCTTCTTGAGAGTTCTTCGAGATTGCCGAACATGTCCCAGGATATACCGCGGTTGTCTACGAGTGATTTGCTGAGTATGTCGTCCAGCACAACTAGGAACAGGAGCGGAGACATTAAGCATCATTGTTTTACAGCAGTCTTTGGTTCAATGTCTGGAGACAGCATTTTATTATTTAGTACACGACATTTGAAACCGTTATAGTGAGCTTTAATAAAATTAATAAGCTTTGTAGGGGTATTCCTAGCCCGCAGAGATTCCCATATAGTATCCCTGTATATGCTATCAAAGGCAGTGGTAAAATCAACAAAGCATGCGTGAAGGCTTTGCTGCCATTCATTTATTTGTTCTAGTATGATGCGTAAAGTTACAATATGATCCGTGCAGGACCTGTTTTGTCGGAAGCCTGCTTGGTTTCTATTTAATTTGATTAGTCACAAACACAAATTTTTTATAAGAATGGTCCAAAAGTTTTTTGGTAAATGTAAATAATCTCAATCAAAATAAAACAAATTTATCAATTCACAGCCTACTACAGATTCTTTCCTTTTTAATACAATTAGGGCATTTTTGGATTTGCTACACTTTCTCTAATTGTTAACATGTTAACAAGCGAGAGAATTCTCTTTTGGATTCGGTACAGCAAAGGTGAAAATGAAGCCAGTTTTTTTCGCTACGATGTACGTCTGCTTCTTTGTATGTTACAGGCAGTTTTCGAGAAATGTCAGAACCAGACATTTCGACAAAATATGTTAAACTTTGGCCGCTGCAGCAACAAACATATGACAGTTAAAAATTTAAAGGTGATCTATACTGAGCACTGAAACATGTTGAATTCCTAAAGGCTACGGCACAATGAATCCGTCATACGTTAAGCTTCGCCTTTTTCAACTGAGAGCTAAGTTGAAATAGGTGGTTTCTTAAGAGGTCTGTTACATTCAGTACATGTCCGTCAACGCAAAGTACAAAAATTGGTCAATTTTTTACTTTTTGCGTACGTTGAGTAGTTTGACAGATATTGGTTGGTTTTTTTTTTGGTATGATCTCATTTAAGTTTTTGAGTTTTGCAGCAGCAAAAATAAAATAAAACAAAAGAAATCAACGAAACAAATAATAGAAAGTTGAATGGAAAAAAATGGACAACCAACAACCTATTGAAGCTGTTGAAATGCTTCCGTATATAAAATACTCATTGTGCCAACCATCTCCGTCATTGCTTTAATATCAGTTGAAAAAGGCGAAGTTTAACGTATGACGGATTCATTGTGCCCCGTCTTTCATACAGACAATTATATATTTTATTTTATTTATTTCATAAATACTTTACAAAGTATTGTTGCACAAATATGGGCGGGGTAACTAGACCATATGCCCAAGATGGTATTAACAAATTATATATAGATACTTGAAATTTTAAAAGTTAGTGCACTAAGACTTAAGAATCAAAGTTAATGGGTGTTCTATCACTTAATGTAATTTTTAATATGTTTCCCTGTATCTGGGAAACCGAAAAAGGAAAACACTTGAAATTTTCAAAAGTAAAAAAAAAATCTCAATGTTAAAAAAAAATACCGAAAGGAAAAATCGCCAAAATGTAATAAGCACTTAAAGGGGAAATATCATCAAAAATAAAATAAATCGCTAAAATATTAAAAATTAACATAAGTAAAAAGGTCGTCAAAACCTTAAAATAAATGCAAAAAAATCACCAAAACGAAAAAAGCGCCAAAACTAAAAAAAATCGCTAAAACTAAAAATATATTTGGCAAACCAAAAATAAGGGTCAATACTAAAAAATCGCCAGAACCAAAAAAAAATCGTCAAAAAGAAACAAGCGCCGTGAGGAACCCTTCGTGTGGAAGTCAAAGTCGCACTTTACTGAATTTATTTTTGTTAAAAGTATGAATTGTTATAATTCCTCTTGTTTAGTATCCAAATAGGGGAAGCAAAAATTCGATTTTTCACAAGCTCAGTTCCTTTTCAATTATTTGATTTACAACCTAAATATTAGTGGGAAGTTCAAAAAGTCAACTAATTGCTAGAAATCGAATTGACAACTTTTTTTTGGAAGTTCTCCACAAAAACATCATTCTTACAAATAAGTTAATCTTAGTCAAACTGTGTGAATTGATGCTCTTTGTATTCTTAAAAGCTCAGCAGCTGAATTTTTTTTTAAAAATGCCTCTTATCGTAGATTTTATTTAAGTAAATTCTCGTAATTTACTAAAACGACTCGATTAGTTATCTTACGATCACTAATGATTTTAAATTATACATACAGAAAATTTTACTTTTTAAACTTAACTTACACGATAGATATCTACTGCCTTATTCATAAAAAATATTTCGGGTTTATTAAGCGCTTATTTGACATATTTCTATGGGAAATTTGTTAAATAAACCTGTAATAAACAAAAAATATTTTGTATGAATTAGACCGCTATACACTTATCGTTTTGCAGAAATTTTGGGCATAAGTGATGCTAACGTCTTCAGAATGCATTGATATCAATTAGTATAGGGTGTTTTTTTTAGAGGTATAGAACTTCGAATTGAAATAAACACACAAGAAAATCGTTTTAATGTCCATCAATTTGGCTTTATTGGAAGGATAATTTTATGCCATTAACGTTTAAATATGATTTCGGGCATGTGGCCGCCGCGGCTGGCTCGAATAAAGCCAATTCTACAGGTCCAATTTTCAACCACTTTTTCGAGCATATGGGGCCGTATGTTGGCAATAACGCCACGAATGTTGGCTTCCATGTCCCCTAACGTTTCTGGTTTGTTGGCGTAGACGAGCGACTTCACATATCCCTAAAGAAAATAATCCAATGGTGTCAAATCACACGATCTTGGTGACCAATTGACCGGTTAACCGAATTAATTGCTCTGATGGACGATTATGTCGACCATAAAATGGACGGAGCTTGCGATAAACTTCGCGAACTGAACCATTATTTTCGAAATAAATTTTCACGATTTGCAAGCGTTGTTCTTTTGTCAACCTGTTCATGATGAAATGGCAAACCAAACTAAATATTAATCACTTGACAGCTGACAAAATGGCCGCCAGTTAAAAAAGTGATGCCAACTTAAAGTTCTATACCTCAATAAAAAACACCCTATACATTCCTAAATTATAAGAGGTTTGCATACCTACAAATATTTTTATAATTTGTTACATTTTAGCCATTAAACAATTAGTTGCGGCATTAATTAGATGTCTATTTTTACATTTGTTTCTGTAATAAAAGCGACATTAGTGGAAATAATAGTTGTTAATGAAGATTTAAACTGACGATAAATGCGATTTGGCTCTGCCAGAGCTGCACGTTACGTTCACCAGTAGTAGTTGGTCATTAGCATTAGACAACAAATGCAAAATGTAACAATAACCTTGACCATGTGTATCGATTTGTTTAGTTTTTGTTTTATTTCTCTTCACAGGTTTTATGTTAAAAATTAATTTTTATTTAAATAGAAGCAAAGTGTAAACACACAATATAAAGATAACAGTTTTAAAATAAATAAAATGTTAGGGGAAACCGAGCAAAATTTCTTTTTTTAGGTACCAACCAATCGATAATTCAGGAGCCCAGGGAAGAAGTTCAAATAACACTGTGGAACAAATTCAGGTCAGCAAAAGTTAGGTCGATTCTGAGAGCGAGGGGTGAAAATAGAGGCTTAATTAGAAGACCCGTATCGCGGCGTTTGTTTATGTTAGTTCGAAGTTTTATTTTAATCGCAAAGTTCGAAGGTCGATTATCAAGAGATTCAGAGTAACGAAATTCAAATTACCAAGTGACGACGGTATCTTTAAAATTTTATTTCATTGCACATGTGTTGTGCCCTTAATTATGAAAGTGGTCTAAGTCATATATTTCTTTGGTCGAACTATTTAGTAGATTACATTTGAACAAATCAAAAATTCTTTTTATATTATGCCACATTTTTATTTAGAGTTGTACTAGTCTCGATTAATATAAATTTATTTAATATTTACAAAATATTTATTAAAGTTTTTTTAACATAAATTTAATATTTCGAATCATAAATGCACATGACTTACACCACTTTCATAATTAAGGGCACATATAATATCCTGATATGACTGAAAGTCGCCTTTAGTTTGCCAAATGCGTATAAAATATTTGATTACTAAATTTTGCCAAGTCTTTCTGTTCCAATGATAAAAAATTTGTATAGTAACACTTGTTATTTTTTAAATTGTGTAATCCAATGGCTCTGTAGAATTAAAGCTTGTATAAAAAAGAAGCATACAAAAGTTTTTTTCTATATGGCTGCCAAAAACATTGTGCTTCGTTACAGTTTTTTGTCTCATTGTCAAGGATAGTTCCATACTAAATCAAATAAAAGGTAAACATATGCATGCCAAATTCTCCGCGCTGAACGAGTAAAAAAAAATGTTAATTAAAAAAACTATACAGTAGACTCTCGATAGTATGAAGTTTAGAAGACTTTAAAATATTTTTTCTAATTATAGAGCGTAGAGACGAAAAAAATTATATAACAGCATGTCAGCGATCATGTTGTCATTCACATGATTTAAAATCACGGATTATTTTAATTAATTTAATGTTTTTTCAAGGGACCTGTCGAACATTGCATGTGAGTATTTATTTTCGGTTGCTTTCAGATTTTTCAAAATAGAAAATGGATACTTATTTAATTTAGTTTTCGTTTTCGGTATAGGCTGTACAAATTTTCAATTTATATATATCCATATATACATACATGCGTATTTAAGATGCTTCAGCTGTGGGCAAATAAATCGCCGTCGGAAAGGGCCGACCTCTGTTAAAGTCCTCTATAATTAATTATTTTCATTATTTTGATTCATATAATATATATAAAATTCTGAAAGCTGAATAATATATTGAGCTATTGCTATAATTAAAAAAAAAAATCTTGAATCAAATTCTTTGTTAAAAAAATTGCAATAGAGCAAAAATAAATGACCCTTCTTCTTTTTGAGGGTGGCGTTGGCTAAAGAAGTTAGCACGTTGACTACCAAACCGAAGGTCCTGAGTTCGATCCCGGTTCCTACAGTCGTTAAAAAAATAACAACACCAAATATTTTTCTGATGTGCGTTAGTGTTCTTTTGTATCACTTGTTGTAGGAAATTTCAAGTGATGAAGGGATAGTCACTGGTCACTGAACTGCACCGGCTTCAGTGGATATTAATCCTAATGTAACATCAGAGCGTCCTCCTTCATTAGTACTGTGTAGCAAAATCATCGACGAAGTAAAATAACCAATAAAATGGCTACTAAACACAGCTTCGAAAACTTTTATAGACCTCATTAACACCAGAGGCGCTGCAACACTGCACTATAAAAATCGTTAAAAAACGCAGAGTTATAAACGAATAAAGCTTTCCTCTATCTCTTCCTTCACCACCTTTCTTCTCTATCACCCTACCTTTTCTGAAGAAGGTCACACCTAGTAATAGTAGTAGGCATTCATTGCCTGAGTGTTACTTCTCTTTAAAAAAAAAAATATGTACTTATGTAAGTATTTATATATGTAAGTCACCGCCGAGTGTTGACATAGAGACATATATTTCTAGGCTGACTAGAGGGTAAGATTCAGCACCGCCGAATACAGCAATCTCATTTGTTTTGTGTGTTGTCATTTAAATATCAATTTCATCATTCCACTTCTGGACTATTTAAACGCATGAGTCATTATAAAAAAAATTAGTAATAAAGAGGAATGTATTTTAATTTTTTTTCAATACTGCCTGAAATAAAATATGCGAATTATGATGCTATTATTGCTGACTTAATCTTTGCTTTGTTTATAAAACCTTTTTTCCCACAGAAAATGAATGACATTTGTGTTAAGAAAAATAATTAAATAAATACATAAAAATAAAAAATTTGTGTATTTTCATTTGATAAAAAAAGTATGATCACAATCATACTTTTTTAGATCAAATAAATAAACATACATACAAAGTAATAACTAGAAGGAATGAAAAGTCTATGATCAAATAAGTACATATTATTCAACTAGGCTTTATTTTCGCCGAAAGTATTCACTTCGCTGTCTTATTGTAGAAATTTTGTAAAGTGTTGTCCATTAATAACACAAAATTTTTTTCCAGAAATTTGGGATAGAAAGACATCACTTTCGTCTATCCCAGCAAAAATTTAATATACATACAAATCATTAATTATTATTACACAGTAGTTCTTCTGATAAAACATCAATGAATTTAAAACATGATTGTCATAAGACGGAAGTGATCCAAATAACAGAATGATATGGTTTTAAAAGGTTGTCTAGAACAATTTTTGATGTAAACAACAGCCTTAAAATATAAAATTAAGTACATGTAGGGATTGGTATGCAATGAAAGTGGCAAAAATTTGGTACTAGTTCCGACTTTTTTTTGCTGGCATGTACAATATAAAAATTGATTTCATGTGGTCTCTTGGTCTCTTGAAAGTAGAGTTAAATAAAATGCACAAGTTTTTCAACATTTATAGTCTTCTTGCGGGGAACAAATGGTAGTCACAGGACCTTCCATGTTTCTTTAGGAAGATATTAACGTCGAAATTATTTGACAACAGCCTGGTTGATTTCAATCGACGGTAATCGATAAAAAAAGGACGAAAATATTGTCAAAGGTAATTGCATTTTTTAAGCATGTTAGAATTTACGAAACCTTTAACTGTCAAACAAACTGTCATATAGCCCTTGGTTTTTTATATTTATGATCAATATACTCCAACAAATCATCATGAATAGATTGACGATTGAACAACTCTACTAAATTATTCAGATTTACTTGGAAAATCAGTCATCAATACGCGCAAATTATAGAAAATATTTTATGGCAAAAGTGTGTTCAGCAATGAGGTAATTTTTTGGTTTAACGGTATTTTTTGTAAGCAAAATTGTCTTAAGGCTTCATTAGTTTTTACTTTCTGTTGCTGTTCTTTGCTGCGCCGTTCTGCTTCTAAATTTTCGTACGTACTTTTTCTGTAGTAGCTTATCAGCTGTTTCTGACCAGAAGGGCGCAGTTTTCCACTAAAGTGATGAACTTTGCATCGTCCATTGCTATGTTTCAATATAATTTTTATTTATTTTTTTTTTCAAAATAAAATTTTTTGAATTCTAAACGCACAATAACAATTTATTTCAAAATTTTTTTATTTAATTTATGCTGTCACTTACATTTACTTAAACATTTTTTGATTTTCACAGGTTGAACCGAAACAGAACAGAACGAAACAGAAAAACTAACGATTTGTATTAGATTTCTATCAAACAAAAACGAGTCAGCTGATTCGTAACAGAACAGAAAGTAAGAACTAATTCCGCCTTTAGAATAGAATAAAAGCTATACAACACTACATTACATTAAGAAAAATTAACCGTTGGGTGCGGTTTACATGTTGGTGGCATCGCTAGACCTTAGCGATTGTTAAAGTTAAGGCATGCATTAAAACCAACTTTAAATTTAACAATCGTTTTTGCATGAGGCGGCATATCTTTATAAACTAAAGCGGAGTTTAGGCTACGGTCAATAGAGATGATTATATCGCCATGGTCAATGATTTTTCGTTTAAAAATATTTGTTTTATTATATTGATTTGGGCGAGATAGATTTCAAGGTAGCACTATTGAAATCGATATTTGGCATTAAGTTGATTTCCAGAAAAAGATCTGTAAATTGGCCTTCAAGGTCGTTGGATGTGATACCTTTCGATTATTTACTATAGGTCCTCATTTACTCACTGGTAATAAACCAGCAACAATTGGCACCTCGGGACACAAGCAATGCTAGCAAAAGTGACTCAAAATCGGACGTAAGGAATGCACTTCGTCAAGAATTAACGCGTAGAAAATATAGCCGTGTAGAAAATTAAAAAAAAAAATATTTTAAATCCGTATTTTCAGTATTGCTGCATGTCTATCTTTGTCTCGCATCAGTTTTTTTTTTACTTTCTTATAAACGATTTTTTATGATATGAGAAGGTCTTTTATCCGCTATTTACTGTAGCACTCATACAACTCATTTGCTATTTGACAATTAATTTCAGGGTAAATAAAAATAAAGTAAATACACTTATCATGTACATATGTACGAGTATATGTAAATAATATAACTCACCTCTTTTGTATTAAAACCAAGAAAAGATAATTTTCGAACATTATTTTCGTTCAATGAACCTTGGCCGCTGAAACTCATTTTGTTCTACCTTAGTCTGTCGTGTATATCTTCTAGTTAAGTAAGTGGCCGCTTGAATATATTTAAAGGACCAGTTTACGATGGCTTATGGTCCAATAATATTAGTAATTTTTCTAAAAATTTCTTTAGAAAATTGCGACATTAATGTGATGTGATGCTGAAGAATTTCCACTTTTTATTAAATTGTAACTAAAAATAAATATTAGAACGAAAATAAACAATTTAGTTATAAGCACAAAAATAATAATAAATTTACGTTCATAAATATATGTATGTATGTATACAAATATATATATTTTTTTCGCTTTATATAAACAAAAGACGACTTCAATTTTATTGTTTAATTAAAGTCACGCATTATATATATCACGCAATCTAAAATAAGCATCAGCACTTCCATCATAAGCTTCTTGTTAATAAATAATAAAAGCACGCGACTTTACTTATGTGATCAATTAAAAATCAACTTGTTCGATCACACTGCAGTGATGTGGTCATCAACAACGCCATTATTTCGATTTCCTATTTGGTGTGAGTGTGTTCATACATCCTACTTATACCCATACATATAAAGCCTATCACTCACAAAATCATACAGACATTGTTTTTTAATAGTCTCAAATGAAAATATTCAATTCAATTCAATTCACTTTATTGGTACTGTGTTCATAAATTAGAATTTTTGTTTTTATTGCTTACACAAATAAATTATAAACAAATGCACACACAGCGGAAAATAAATTATTTTTCCATTTATATCATTCATTTTAATACGTACGTCATTTGGACATTAATTGTTATTATTGTTTTTTTTTTAATTTGAATAATATTTATTCTTAAATAAACAAACTTTTACTTTTAAATTGTTTAGCCATGCAGACAGTCAAAATCTCCACAATACGCAATGAGATGATTTTTTTTATGTTGATAATATTAATATTTTTAAAACATTTTGTTTATTTTCATTTAAGAAATACCGAAGTATATTAGTGTGACATTTTAAATTTTTTTCCATAAAGGACGGTTCACATATCACATAACGCTAAACACCCCCGCCCCCCTCACGGAAGTAACGCTTTTTATTTAATGTTCAGTAGAAATTTTCTAAGCCGCAACAAATACTAACTCCCCCTACCAGGGAGCGTTACTTAATATATGAATAGCTCCTAAAGCCCCGTTCAGACTATTATACAAGTATCATTCGTTGCGACTGTCAAAAAATCTAACGTAAAATCACATATTGTGTTCAGACCATCACACTTCAAATAAAATGTGTAATACAAGCAGAAAACAAAACAGCTGTTCAATGAAAATGTCTGTGCTATTCATTGACTAGCGGCGGCACAGCGGTTTCATGTAGGCGGGCACGTGATTCAGCAGTTAAAAATATTCTATGTAAATAACAGAAAAAATTTAAGAAAAGATATTACAAAAACGTTAAAAAATTACATCAACGAAATATACTTCCATACGATTCACTTATTAAAAATTTTGAGCCGATATATATATGACAAAACATTACATCAATGACGACACGCCTTCGGCGGCGAAACAGCCGACTTGGAAATTTGGTTTGTGTGAAAATGCAACCCTAATCTAATAAAAAGTATTAAGGTAGAGGTCCATAGCTCGCTTTTTGCGCGTTATGCTTTACAGGCGTTTCATCCTCTTGTTTCGTTCTATACTTTGTTCGCGTTGAGTTACATGCACTGCTTTTCATGCGCCATTTTATTTTTATTTTGATCAGCTGTGTGCGTTTGTTTATAAATACTTATAAAGAATATATTTAATTTTATGTGCAAAAAATGCCTATGAACAATTTCAAAAAAGAAAAGGTTTTGGGTACGGCCGTTGTATTTAGAACGGAATTTAAGTGGGTTTTTTGAAACCACATTTAAAAAATTAAAACTTCTGACCCTGAGCAATTTCGAACCGCGACAAGAATGTCTGCAGATGTCTTTGACTATTTATTCAGCATTTTAAAAGATAGTCTTGAGAAGAACTCGGCTAGGGCTATTCCAGCAGATTGTCGGCTGTTGTTGACTTTAATGTAAGTAAATTGAAAATTACATATAACTGTATGTATGCACATTATTGGCTTAAGCAATAACTTTTCTAAGCAGCTATTTAATACAGATTTAGCGGAGAAGACACTAATATGCAAAATTTGTTACTGAGAAAAGTGTGGTGAGAAGTTAATTAAAATACATCACTTTAATGAAAATATTCACATATTTTACAAGTTTTTTTTACTAAGAAATTTTTTTTATTGAAAAAAAATAAAAAAATTATCCACGGCAAAATAATATTTATGGATAACGTAAGAAATAAAGTATTATTTAACATCTTGAGCAACAGCTGACTTTCTTTCATGGTGCTTGTAACGCGTACAAAAGTAGAAAGTATACCTACTTTTTGCTTTGAACGCGCCTACGCGTTCTGCGCTTTTTGCAATGTAACTTGTCACATACTATTACATTGATTCTACTTTTTTGACAGATGCATAGAAAGCGTAACGCGCAAAAAGCGAGCTATGGACCTCTACCTTTATCGTTTAGAAAATTTTCTAAAAACGAAAAAGTCTTAAGGGATGTCAAAATTTTTATCGTATTATTTGCCACTTTAATGACATTTTGCGTTCAGACTATCACACTTGCACGTATTATTTGAATTTTTGACAAGTATATATACAAAGTATAATAGTCTGAACGCGGCTTAAGGGGGTCAGCCTTTAATGTAGTATTAGGAATTTTCGCTTGTTTTTAAGGGTTCTGTACATCAAAGTTGAAAAAGTACCCGTACCCTAGAGTTACGAGTTAGAAATTTTCACAGAATATCTAAAACTTTGGCCGCTATGACAAAATGTATCATAGTTAAAAATTAGCCCCAGTTTACATTATGCAAGTCTTATTGCTAAGCTGATTAGTTTTTTAGGAGAGAAAGAGAGACGGAACAGGAACGTTTCTGTTCCTTTCGTCTCTCTCTCTTCCGTAAACTCATCAGCTTAGCAATAAAATTTGCATAGAGTAAACTAGAACTTAAAGGGTGTTTTAAAGCCAGCAACGAAACATGTTGAAATCCTAATGTAATAAACAGACAATTATATAGACATTTGGCATTTTCAAAGTTAGTGTATTTTTATGCGGACAGCACCAATTAACACTGAAATTAAAAAAAAATATCAAAATTAATTGGTATTCCTTCACTTAATTGTAATTTTGACAACTTGCTGTATCTTGAAAACCGTAAGAGGGAAAGTCTTGAAATTTACAAAAACGCTAAAACTAAAAAATCCCGAAATAAAGAAATCACCAGAACGAAAAAATTGCCAGAACCGAAATATATCGCCAAAAAAAAAGAAGCGCAAAAACTAAAAAAAATCCGCTAAAACTAATTTAATTCGCCAAAAACCGAAAGAATCACCATTAACGCAAATAAAACCCAAAAATCTAAAAAATCTAATATGCGTGTCGTGTAATTTTTTTTGGTAACAAATAATTGTTGTGCCGCCTTTTTAAACGAAAATTGTGTAATAAATAATACACATAAAATGGCGATTGAAAAAAGCAAGTAAAAAAACCGATGAATTCCAAGCGTGATCTCAACTGTGAAGATATTGCGGCATTACTAAGCTCCAGCGACTTCCGCAACATCAGCGACGTTAGTCATAAAGAGGAGGATTTTGATAGCGACGATAGTTCCGCTGATAAGAAGTGGTGCCCCACTGCAACAGATGAAAATAACATCGAAAAAAATTGTTTAAAAAAAACCTTTAATACATCACGAAAAATTTTATATTGACCAAAGTTAGCTGCAAAAAACAAGTCTAACGAAGAAATTACTGTAGCTAATGCAGAACCAGAAAATAGAGCAATTTCAGGAAAGAATGACTATGTTTAGAATAACTTTCCATTTTGCAATGAAGGCGCTAAAGACGCTGCATCAAGTAAAAGTATATAAAAACTGTTTTAACCAGGACTGGTAATATAAGTGTACATATGTACATACATATGAGTAGGGAAAGGATTTTCATGCATTTAAAATCGCGTTTTATGTACATAAAATATACATTAAAAATATAAAAATATGTATTAAAAACTAATAGAATATGCATTTATTAACTCTATTTTCAACATTTAATAACATTAAAAACTTAAAGAAATCAGCTTCATTGCTTTCTTAACAAACATTTTGTCAAATCCTATGGAATGCAAAATAAAGTTATGAACAACTTTTATTTACGTAAATGAATAAGTTTTTTTGTAAATTGTCAAAGGTAAATCTGTCTTTCAGAGACCGCATCTTCAATTAATTCAAATTGAGCTGTTAAAGAATAAAAACGATCTAATTGGGCTATAGTGTGAACACGAAAGCCATCCTCAGGGTGCACAAATATCAATTCAGTGCTTAAGTTTTTTTTTTTATTTAAAATTTCGGAATTCGTATCCCTGAATATTTTTCTTTAAAGGCTGCAACACGCAAAGGAGCTTTTAAAAACACTCTCTATCCACATGAAATTAATACGGAACCGGCAAAGAGCACCAAAAAAAATTACGCACAAAAATTTTTGATTTTAAAATTGCTTTTTTCTTGTATTGAATTTTTCAAATGAATTGAGTTTCCATTCCAGTTGAAATTATTTTCGTTTTCCTCTTTTTTGTTCTCACACAGTCGTAAGAATTGCAAATAATCCAAAAATACCAAAATTTGCTTTATAACATGTAAAATTTAAAAAATGTATTAAAAATACACATTTATAATGAAATATGCAAAAATATGTATTTATATTAAAATATGTAAAAATATGCACTAACAAATCGATGCCATTTCCTCTCAAATTTGTTGATTCGCATATATATAGATATGTTATTTACGTTGAACTACGACTAACGACAGAAAACATGTATTTACATGAAAATCCTTTCCTTACATATGAGCATTAATTTTATTTCAGCTTTGACTTAATTCCAAGCATACATTTTTGTTTCCCTTTTAAAATTGTTTTTGATTGCTTTAATATAAATTATAAGCTTATTTCTATTATAAAATTAAACACAACTAATAAAATAAAAATATTTACAGAAAAAACCAAATTAATTTAAGCGCTTTAGGAAAAAATCTACAGTACGTAAAATTTATGCGGTGTTGGTATTAACGTAGTATCAGATAGCGTTAGTATTCTAGGGTTAATAAATTATGGACACTATGTAAAGTGCAATGGCTTTCGCAATAGCTAAGGGTGAGTTTTTTATACAAAACATACCACTTTTTGGGAATGTAAAACACTTTTTTAAAACCGGCAATAAAGTGTATTTATTTTTAGGAAAGTATCACACTTTTTTTTTGTAGAAAAGAAAACACCATTGGATGCAAAAATTAAATATTTAAATATTATATTTTCAGTTTATTTCATGACTAAAAATACCTTATATTAAACATATACTACATCCATTCAAATACCACACAGTGTCAAAAATACTCCTTCGTTCCCTGTGAAGAGTCAACAACCTCAAATCCAAAGAAAGTCATTAAACTTCACAATAATGTTGTGTAGGCTGAACATAAAATATTATTTTTACAATTTTACTGCATGAGAAAAATATTATTTATAATCATAAAATAACTTGCAGTAGCAAATTTAATGTCCTGCCAAACTTTTATGATACATTATTTGTATGTATGAGTGGAAATCTCATTCGTATACAACCACACTCCCAACATATTTTATCGTACAAGGACGTTATTATTTCCAAATGATGACGTCTGTGCATGAGTGTTTATGGCAAAATAAAATTAATAGAGATTAATAAAGAAAACTAATTTTATTAACGAAATAAAAGGAGGGAAAAAAAAGCTTTAAAATAATTCTTCTACAGAAGAGCGAATAAAATTTGCTAAATGATTACAAAGAATATATTACACTATAAAAAAACTAAAAGTAAAATAGTTTTAAATTTCTTAAAATTTAATGCTGCCAAATAATGTATTTTGTCAGACACACAGTGTTTTTTTTAAATTCTTTCTTTGTTGGTCGTTAAATTTTACCAAAATTTTATTTAAATTATATTTTGCAGTTCAAGTTTAAGTTCCTGTGTATGCTACCCTTCGTAATTAATTAATTTGGGTTATTTTGATTAACTTATCAGTCATTGTTGGTAGTGACTTGTCACTGAACTATACCCTATTCGGTGAAGAATTAATATAAATTGTATATAAATACACACTTATAATTTTCTTTATTGTTACAAATGCCATAACATTTTGTTTTTGATCAGAAATTTTTTTGAGATTCGAACCGACAACCTCCTGCATGACAGGCTTGCACACTACCCACTCCACCACAGGGTCACTAATATTTCAAAAGTATAAATACCAGTAAAGCTTAGGTTAATATCTAGCTGTAGTCACGGGACTGTTTCCAGAGTCACATTGCGGGGAATAATTAACATTATACTTACACTATTTTATAGGTCCTGGATTCAACAACATCGAACGTGTTCAGTGCCGTTTACTACAATACTAGCATTTTCTCAAGTCATAGGACGACTACGTTTGGATCAATCGCATCAAATTTTCTGCAGGGTATGCAAGTAGGATATATAAAATACAACAAAATTGGAACTTTACACCACATGAAATTCTGGGAAGCAAAAATATTGTAAATGAGCTTCAATTGACAGGCAAAAAATATTTAAATTATACTTATTAAAAATTTGGTAAAAGCTATGAAGGGAGATGAATGGAGATTGCTTTAAACACCTGAAAGGTATATTTCGATATGCAAGTGAGACTTAATTGAAAAAAGACCAATTGCTCATAACTAAGTTGATCAATAAAGAAATAATAACACGGGTAGCTTTGTAAAATAAGAGTATGCGTCAGAATTTTCTTGGAAATAGAGTGGCTACAAACTACGATTACTGGTATGAGAACTTGGATTCAAGATGTCATTAAAAGTACGTGTATGAAGAGCATATGATGAAAGGTTCTACCGAGAACCAAGTTCACAATGCACGTGGAAAAAATATATAATGACAAGTGGTCTTCAAAAATGTTAACTGATTTGCTTTTGATATTAGTGACTTCACTGGAGTGTCCAAGAAAAATTAAGATAAGAAATTTTCATAAAAAGTATTTTTGGTTGATAAAGCAAAGTGATATGGAAAATTTTTATGTAAACCTCTGTTAAATCGTAAATATTTTTTTATGAGTAAGGTCTTTAAATAAAAATATATAAGTTTGTTCAGTCGTTGAGCAGCTCTGGGTTGACGAACAGCTCTCGCGTCATCGGAATTATTTCTTAACCCTTTGACGCGTGGTGTACATTATAATGTACGTTGATTTTATCAACCCATCAGTGATTTGAATTTTAGCATACATCCAATTAATTTACAGTTATCGGTTCTTTGTTTTGTTGTTGTTTAAATTCTTAAGAGGCTGTAAAATTTCAAAACAACGTGAGCTCAGTTTTGTATATTTTGTGTCTTGTCCTTATAAGACATATTGTTATCCAATTTTTTTATGTATATTTCACCTTACAATAAATTTGTTCGCTTCTTTTTTTTAATGAATTTTTAAATGCACATGTACTAAATTAAATGTAAATATACTAAAAAAATTAAAAACCAACAAAAAATAAAATAAAGTAAAAAAGTGTACATATTGAACCAGATTTTACATTAAAATGTACATCCTAAAAACCCAATTTGCACTAAAAATTTGTCCTCAGAATTTTTTAAACGTTTTTTTTTTGATGCCTTTTTAAGATATAAAAACCATATATAAAATTTTTCAATGGCCAGAATTAATTCCCGTGTCAAAGGGTTAAGTGCAGTCAGGCTTTTGTGTGTTGTTTGGCTTTCGAAGAGTTTTTCGCCTCGCTCGCATGGGTTGACTGATCTGGCACGGATAACCGTATATTCTTGAGGTTCTTTTGTGGAATATCTTTAACAACCACGTTGCTACTTCCTACGAGTATAGTCAGTCACAAAAACTTTTTTAAATACTGTTAATACCATCTTGGGCATATGGTCCAGTTACCCCGCCCATGTTTGTGCAACAATACTTTGCAAATTTACTTTGTAAAGTATTTATGAAATAAATAAATAAATAAATATAAGTTTGTTTTGTTGGTTAACAGCGTCTAGACGCATATCGCCGCTCAGGCAAGTCATGACTCACATTAAATTATGAATAGAATAGTTAGTTCTTTAAGGATTAACAACAAAAATTAAAAATTGTATTGAAATAAATAGATTAAAATTTAGTTTTATTTAAATATTTATAGCTCTTAGCTTTAAATTTACCCATTTTTAATTACATGTTTGCATATATTATTTTTGTTGTACAATTTCTTAGAAATCATTTGTTTTGTGTTAATGAATTTGTTCACTGTTCCCCTAAGCACAGCAATCATTGAGCACAAATTGTTAACGTGACAAGTATTAGCATTAATTTTAAATAGTTCAAATCGTGACACTACAATAGAAAATTTTAATATTTAATTATATAAAAAAAATTTAAAATTAACTATTAATATAATAAATGAATTGCTTTTGCTGACATTATTAACACACAATATGAGTCAAGACGTTCTTTTTAATTTTTTTTTTAGAAAACTCAGAGATAAACACAGCACGTAAAATCGTTTTTTGACGCACATGTCTTTCTTAACTCTTACACATTTATCCTTGCATGAAGTGTTTATATTACACAAACCATCAATTGTAATAAAGTTGGTTTTTATGTTTCTTTTACTAACATACTTATAAAACATACCTATAACGTTTACAGCACAGAGAAATCCTAAAACGGTTTATAATGTACTCGTATATTTCACTGTTATTTATTTTAATACCAATGTACTTGCATTGCCGAATCCTTCACTGTTTAATGCTTTACTGTTTTAGACAATCACAAGTAATAAAAGTCATACTCTAAACTCATAGCAACTTCAAAACACTTCAAACGAAAGAAAAAAAATCATATCGCTCATTAAATATAATTTTCTTCTCATATCCTTCCTTAGAAAATTATGTATGTATGTACATATGTACATATCTTACATATGTATTTACATACAAACATTATTTTATTTATTTACTTATTTATTCACTTTTTCTATGTTTTTAAGTTTGTTTAAATCATTTAGTGGTTTTTTATTTGCTTTGAAATTTTTATTATTAAATATTTATTCATAAATGCACGAGACATATTCCAATAAAAGTAAATAACATTAAGTAAGGATACCGGCAAAATACACAGCGAAAGAAAATATAGTTAAGACAATAAATATCGATTATAACACGGCGAGCGACAAAATCAATATGAACTTGTTGCTAAAGAAAACATACTGATTTATGCACCCCCAAATAATATTATAACATTGTTAATATAGCAACAATAATACAAACAGCAACAACAATAAATGTTTTCTTCTATTTCTTTTTCCTATTTCCCGTTGTATGGTAAAAGATACAACAATATCTAAATAACTACTTAATACTCTTTCTTATTATCATTATACTCTTTTCAGCTTGTGTTTGTGGGTACGAGTATATGAAATGAGTCGTTGTGTGTTTGTCCGTCTATGTAAAATTACTGGAAAACGGAATTATATATTTACTTTGAATAGCAGCGGTGCACTGTGAAACGTTTTTCCAAAGTAATTGTATATATAATTATCCTTAACTACATTGTGTCCGCCGGGAAGGTATACTTCGTTGTTTTGCCGCCATTTTGGTAAACATTAGTCTTGACAGTTCATATTTGGCAGTCGTGAAGTAGACAGGTGGCAAATTTATTATGGAAACGTGTTGTAATCATTAAAACATTTTTATCAAAATCAATCATCGATTACTGTGACGATGAGAAAGTTACGTGAAATTTTTCGGAGAAACAATGTGCCAACAAAACGAACTATTTATCGTGTAGTGAATGGTTTCGAACAAAGAAAACATTACTACTGCTCAAGAAAGTGTTCAGAACAATCCATCAACCTCGTGCTCAGGAGCTTGGTCTTCAAAAAACAACTTTGGCCACAATGTAACACATTTGTTTCCATATAAGATTCAGTTTACACAAGAGCTTCTTCCACAAGAACATTTACGCCGCCGTACATATGCCAATTTAATAAAACATTATGAACAAACAAAGTAAAGGGTGTTTCTTATTGAGGTATAGAACTTTAAGTTGGCATCAATTTTTTAACTGGCGGCCATTTTGTCAGCTGTCAAGTGATTAATATTTAGTTTGGTTTGCCATTTCATCATGAACAGGTTGACAAAAGAACAACGCTTGCAAATCGTGCAAATTTATTTCGAAAATAATGGTTCAGTTCGCGAAGTTTACCGCAAGCTCCGTCCATTTTATGGTCGACCGTTGGTTACCGTTAATGGAGACCGGTATAGAGCCATGATAACCGACTATTTTGTTCCCGAATTAGATGGCATGAATGTGGATGAGTTGTGGTTCCAACAAGACGGCGCTACATGCCACACAGCGCACCTCACAATCGATTTATTGAAGGAAACATTCGATGAGCGCATAATTTCGCCCCATATGCTCGAAAAAGTGGTTGAAAATTGGACCTGTAGAATTGGCTTTATTCGAGCCAGCCGCGGCGGCCACATGCCCGAAATCATATTTAAACGTTAATGGCATAAAATTATCCTTCCAATAAAGCCAAATTGATGGACATTAAAACGATTTTCTTGTGTTTTATTTCAATTCGAAGTTCTATACCTCTAAAAAACACCCTATAGTATACCTTCCCGGCGGACACCCTGTATAAAAAATACCTGCATTTATGCAAAATATTTCACTGTGCACTGTGTAAATGGGTGAGTCCCTTCAATTTTTCTTTGTTCGTTTGGTTCGTATTTTTGTTTACTTTTCACATATTAAATATATACATATGTATGTGTAGATACATGTGCAAAGTGCGAATGTATGCACACAAGTCGTATAACTTCGGAAAAGGAAATTTGCAGCAAGGGATTGTGTGTTTGTTTTATATTGCATGTGGCTGTGCATCTATATATTATATATATGTACATACATACATACATACATATGAATATATGAATATGAATATATGTATGTATACACTAAAAATAATACTCAGGAAATATGTATGTATGTGCCTTTAGTATATATATTAAGTATTTAACTATTTAAATATTTACTCGTACTATCCTCACGTGATACACTAACTAGTGAAAATAAATATTGGCGCACAAATTCAATTATACTCAACTTCGTTGCAATTTATTAATTTATTTATTGTTTTTGCATACGTTTGAAAGGCTTAAACAAAAGTAACTTAGCATTAAAGTCTAAATAATTTGAATAAAAAAGTGCTAGATAAAATTATAAGAACTCTTATACACGAAAAAAATTATGAGAATTTTTTTTTTTGTTAACAAAAATGCTTTGAAATTGATTTTAATTTATATGTATTTAGTTGTAAATATATTATTTTATGTGCAGTATCTACAAGTCAGGCAGACGACTCGTATAGAAAATTTATATGAAAATCACTCAAAAAATTTGTGTTTTCCATATAAATTTTACACTCAAGTCAACCGTCTGGGTTGTAGAAACAGGGGTTTAACAAAGAAAAAATACGTTTTTCGTTTAAATAAATTTTTATGAAATTTGTTTGGTATTTGGTTTACGAATTCTGTGGTAGTAGGTCCTGATTCAGTAAAAATATTATTTGATTTTTTTTTTAATTTAGTAAGTGAATACAAAATAGAAATTTTTCTGTGTACTGCAAAAAAAAAAAATATATGGGCAATATGCCAGCATTGGAAGCACAAACTCTCTCGTCCAACGGTCGTCCAAATTACTCAAAAGACGGAATAAAATGTGATTTCACTTCAACAATTGTCTTTAATTTAATTTAAGTACAACATATCGCAAACAATGTCATAACTCAAAAACAAAAAACTAGTTTGTCAGAAAACGAGTTAAAGTTTCTAATTTGCATACGACTTAATGGAAAAGGAATATTTTATTTTGCTTTCAATAGTTATGTAAATAAGATATTTTTTTTTTTTTGGTAGACAATTTTAAATTTTTAGTTGAACTATGATGAATTTTAATCAGAAATAATTTCTTAGTCGGGCTTAAGTTCAGTAATTTCAATTCTTGTTGAATGAAATATTTTTATTAATTAATTTGAGTTTCTTAAGATATATTTTTGTTGGAAATTTTTACACAATATGAGCAACGATATGAGAATCAATTCTGCATTATTAGCTCAAAAATTCCATTTTTGGAGTTATAACGTTGTTTGAACAAATGAGCGATATGTAAAAAAAAATTTTGATGGCAAAGTAATGAGTTAATAAGCTAATAAACGTATATGAGTTACATACTTTACACTACTTTTGCTTTGGCATTTTAACGAATTTCTTTCACATATCAAAATCATTGGAGGCAAATACTTACAACCCTGTATTACAAGTAATAACATTGAAATGTCAACACTGAGAAGGCAATGTATACACAAAACAAAAATAAAAATCAAACGACAGCTGGCAGCATTAAACTATTGCCCCATGTGATTGAAGTCAAACGCTTTACTTACTGGTCTATCACACACTTACTTTATTTGAGCTCAAAAATTACTTTCCTGCACATGGTTCTCAAAAGGTTAAATGGAAAATTTTTAACTTTTACCTTTCAATAAATACAAAGGTTCATATTGTGTAGGCATACACATTACATAGCATGTATGTATGTATGTACAAAAATAAATTTTAACAACACTGCCTGTGCACATGTTTTTTTTTGTGGTAGTGTGACAATCATCGCTTTAAAATTGAAAACACCTGAAACCACATCAACAAATAACTACCTGAATTGCTCAGTAAGACGTACTCCGTACAAGCGTTAAGAAATAGAATATTTAAAACCAGCAGATGTCGTATTTCTTAGGCGAAATAGATAAAAATGTCTGGGTGAGAAATAGACACATTTTAATTTTACTGAAGAGCACACATTTCATTTTTGAAAGTTTGTAATTCTTTTTGAAATTCTTTTGAAATGAGGTCGTACCATTTATTTATTTACTGCCAGTTCTTAGAAGCCATGTAAAAATTTTCATTGAAAACAAAAACAAATTTTGAGTGCTATGTTTTTGTTTTCAATAAAAATGGCAGTTATTATAGCTATGCTATTTATTTCTCGACACAGGAGCTAGGACGTGATTTTGTTAACAAAAATAATCCACACTGTTACAGTTATAAATTTACTTTTGTTTTGATTTCTTTGTACTTAAAAGCAGAGTACGCAAATTTGAAGTGAGTGAAAGAGAGAACACAGCCGATCGGCTGTAAGTCGGCTAACAGCCGCCACCTGCCACGAACAATACATTAATTTAATCGTACGCCGCTAGAAGAGAAAAAATGGGAAATAAATGGAAACGTTTTGAAATATTTGAAAAGAATTTGACATCATCTTATAATATAATTTTATTACATTGTTATTTCACACATGAAATTTGTTTTATATAGCTAAGTGTTCTAAGACACCCGTCTTCCTTTTTGTTTCTTCTTATATATGGAATATATTACAGTAGTTTTGATTTAGCTGCCTTTTGTTTAAGTGCACTTTGGACTCAACTGCCTAAAACGCTGTCACTATTCTTTAAAATCCCATACAACTTCGTTTTTCAAGGGCGCTTTCTATACCTGCACTTTAAAGATAGGTGCCTTAAAATCTTGGTAATTTTAAATTATTTTCATACAAAAAATCAATACTAGCTGCACATTGACTTAACAGCACAAATTATATTTTTTCTGTAATTATTCTCCAAAGTCCTTTTTTAAGTGCACTCTTTATACCTGCACATTTACCATATTTTTTCTTGGCAATTTTAAATTATTCTCACATAAAAAATTTAAGTTAGCTGCACACATTACAAAAATGTGGCTACATAAATATGCAACCATGTACATATGTGTATCCAACTGAAGTAATTTTTTAATACACATTGATTATATGCATGTATGCATGGATGTATGTTCCTTTGCGCCACTATATGAACCGAACGCGTGGACCGATTTTGATGGTTCTTACATCAATCGATACGTCTGAGGTAAAAAACGCAATATGGGGGCCAATATTGGTTGTTTTTTATTAAAAAAAAAGTGTAATAAGAAATCAAACACATACATATGTGGGTGTGTACCACAATATTTGATTTGAGAGGGGAAACAAAGTCGCGGTTTTCACCTCCATACAACGTGAGTCGGTCTAATGTACATATATATATATAATTGCGCCACAAATATTTTTTGACTGTTGCCAAAGAATTTTTTTTATTAATTTAATTAAATTTCAATGAATTTTATTTATAACAATTTATAGTTTATCATAAGTGAAATTTATTTGCTGGTGGTTAAGCGATGTCTATATGCATTTCATTGTTGCTTTAACAAATCTTCAGAAGACTTCAACAACACATTTGTGATTTTCAAAAATATTATTATTTGTGAATTCTCAAATAGTTTTTGGAAGTTTGTGCATAAGATAAGAGGTTTGTGACTGTTCAAAATGTGTGGTTGAAGTCTACTGACGATTTGTTAAAGCAACAATGAAATTTATATATAGACATCGCTTAACCACCAGCAAATAAATTTCACTTATGATAAACTATAAATTGTTATAAATAAAATTCATTGAAATTTAATTAAATTAATAAAATAAATTCTTTGGCAACAGTCAAAAAATATTTGTGGCGCAATTATATATACATATGTACATTAGACCGACTCACGTTGTATGGAGGTGAAAACCGCGACTTTGTTTCCCCTCTCAAATCAAAGATTGGTCTCTTTAATGGGGACTACCAAAATACTTGGGGGGTCTAGCGACGACCGTTATGAGCTGGACCGTGTCTAAAAAAGGTACATTTTTAAAGTTTGTTGCATATTTTCGTACTTTGTGCCAAAACAACATATTAAAAAAAATACATTATCTGAAAGTTTTTTTTCAAGCCGCTTCCAATGTGTATCAAACTTTACCATTTGTATATTAAAATAAATTATATTATTTTTTAAGGATTGTTTGATTTGAGATATTGTTAACTTGTTTGTGTTAATAGTTTTCGCAAAAGTTCGCCCGAGAACAAACAACAGATATAAATTAACAATGACTCAAATCAAATAATCTTTAAAAAATAAGAGAATTTATGGAATAACGCATTGCTGATGATACGAATGGTAAAGTTTAATACACCATTGGAAGCAAGTTGAAAAAATCTTTCAGATGATGTACTTTCTTTTAAATCTTATCTTGGGACAAAATACGAAAATATGAAAAAACTTCAAAAATCTAACTTTTTTAGACACGGTCCAGCTCATGAACGGTCATTGCTAAACCCCTCAAATATTTTGGGAAGCCTCCTTAAAAAACCGATCTTTAATTTGAAAGGGCTAACAAAAACTTTTTTTCAGTGAATCGGTCTAATGTACATACAAACATACAGGTAAAAGAGATTATAAAATTATTGATAATAAAAATAAGCTTTACTATATTGTTTTTGTAAGCTTAATTTACAAATTGCACGGATAAGCTTACAACAGGTGGACCAAAAGAAGTCATCCGATGTTGTTTAGCTCTCATATTTTTTCTATGTAAATGAAAAACTTCGATTATGTTTTTTGATTATATTGATTTGAACCTTTAGAATTTTATTGGTCAAGTCGAGAAGATGATATCGGCCAAATGGGCGCCATCACAATTGATTGCTCGTTTTATGGCATTTTTCATCACTTCGGGCGACAGATTCTCCCACTCGTGTCGAATGTTGTCCTTGAGGGCTTCCAGGGGCTCCAAAAAAAAGTCTGGAACAGTTAAATCGGGCGATCTTGCGGGCCAGTGTAAATCACTAAAACTAGAGATGAGGCGACCCGGGAACGCCCGACACGATTATTCCGCGTTCTTGGGGAGTGTATCGCTCTATGGCTTGTTCTATTGTATTCTACATCTGTCTAGTTCACAAATGTTAAAACAGATTTGACATTGGCCGCCATTTGCAAAAATAAGAGCATCTTCCAATAGGATGATTTCTTTTGGCTCACCTTGTAGTAACCATGCACATGTAATTTTTTCACGAGGGTTCCGTTTTGATTTTTCTACAATTATTACGATAACCTTTTTCAATAGTTTTTATAGCTTAAGGCTTATGTTAGTAAGTTTGTTATAATATTTTTCTCAGCGCTTTTGGTATATTGGAAAACGCCTTAATAACAAACATTTTATACATAGTTATCAGATTTTTTTTTTAATTCCAGTGTATTTTACCCAAAACAAATAACCATAATAAAATTTATGACTTGTCGGAACGAAAAGTACATTAAATTGGTATTAGATCTCTAAAAATCCCAACCAACTATTACAAAATAAATTTGGGCAACTTTTTCGATTTTAATGCGAAATGTTTGAAATATAATTTAAATATTTTACCGTTTGAAGCAACGATATTTATCTTAATATGTATATATGTATATGTATAAATATAAAAAGTTACTGTCTACATTCCGAAAAACCAGTGCTCTGCAGTAAAATCTGGATTCAAAAGTGCCAACAGCAAAAGTGTATTTCATGTATTTATTTGTGTTGTTCTATCTCAAATAAATGAATCCCATAGAAAAATATTAAACAAATGGCAAACGGACAAAAAAAAATTTGTTATCGTCTTGAGACTTTATTTATATTTTTGTTAGGTATGATTTTTGTTTAATTTTGAGGGCGCAAAGAGCTTTTGTGTATCGCAGTTGCAATTAAAAACGATTCGTATTTATTTAATTAAAGTTAAGACAAACAAAACAATTTACACATTTCGTAGACGGTTTGTTGATAACGCTATAAATTAAAAAGTTATGAATTTATTAACACTTCAATATAAAATTAAGCGCTGCAAATGATGATAAATTTGCTTGCGTGTGTGCTGAAGAACAAGCTCGTCTAAAATTAAACAAAGCCAACTTAAGACATATAAGCTCATGTGTATGTAAATATGCAAGTAAGTTTGTATACGAGTATGTTTTATTCGGGCCTGTTCTGAAAATCACGGTGATCTCAAAAGTAAACTATTCATAGCTGACTTGTTAGTGGGTTTTTATTGTATTTAAGTTTTTGTCATTTATAATAGAATATTTGCTATAGAGCGTGAAATTTACAAAAGCAATAACTTAGCATTTATTAATTTTTCGAAATCACCGTGCTGAAGACGAAGATATTGCGCAGAAAAATATTAATAATAAAATTTGTACATGTACATAAATTGATAAAATTTAATAAGTACATGTTTTCTGACATCTTCTCAATCAGTCAGCATTTGTTTAAAAAAACAATTTCCATTAATTTTTAAAATAAATTAGAAATATTTCCGTTTTTCACACTTTTTGTCATGAATTTATTTTTTCAGTCTGATACAAAAGGTAATAAATATGTATAATATTTTCGAAAGCTTTTAGTTGTAGCAGAATTTAGGCAACATATTGAATAGTTGGCATAAGCGAAAAGGTGAATGCTCGCTTTTTCAAGGTGAAAATTAAATGTTTTTTAAATAATATGGCATTTCTTAAATAAAAATTTAAAAACTAAATTAAAACAACATTTCATGGTCTCCAATGTACATATAAAGTGCCTTCGTTAACTTCGCTTTACGAAAAATATGAGTAGAGTATGTACGAGTATGTAAATGTTTTAAAAGTTCAAGCATTATATGCAACTGATCAGTCAAAAGTTTTTAAAAAAAATATTAAAAATACTGGAGTATATATATTTCACAATTTATATAAAGGGTCCGCCATCTAACGTTTTTTTTCAACTAGTGCTTATTTCGTGAATGGTAACACTTAGCTCATGTCTGATTTGACAGATAATTAGTTTTATCCTTCCGCTGAACGAATATGGTTGTGTGTACGCTTGAACAACGCTTCGATAAGTGGGCCTGCGATCGACTTACAGAAGATGCCGATTTTGCCAAAAAAAATCATCTTTTCAGATGAAGCCCATTTTGATCTTGGCGGGTATGTAAACAAGCAAAATTGTCTCATTTGGGGCACAGAAAAGCCGACGCACCCAAAACGGGTCACTGTTTGGTGCGGATTTTGGTCCAGAGGCATAATTGGGCCAATGAGCAAGGAGTGGCCGTTACAGTCAATGGCAATCGTTATCGGGCCATGTTGAACGCATTTTTTGTTCACAAGCGACACTCGATGTTTTGCGCCCTGTTTTCCAAAAAAAAAAAGTTATCTGGCGGACCCTTTATGTACCTATTCCAACACAGTAATAAAAGTCACCCCGGGTTATAATTATGTTTTAACCAAAGTTATAAAAATAGAAAATTGTTGTTTTGACAATTATTTTTTGTTATTAAAAAAATATACAAAAATATTATCTAGAAAAAAATAGGTAACACATACGTACCAAAAATTTGTGTAATACAATTTATAAAAACAAACAATACAAACTGAATACCACACGGTAGAAAATTCCTACAGAGATATTAACGATCGTAAATATTATTTTTTGTAAACATTTTTGCGTATCAACTAAAAGTGTGTCGACAAAAATTTTTTGGATGTATGCAAGTATATCAATAGAAATGTTTGAGCAAAAGATACAATCTTCTTCCGGATTGTATTTACAAATATTCTTTTGAGTTTGGATATGAAAACACATACTACACACACCTATTTACAAGTTTACACCTATTTGAACATTTTTAAGGTAACACAATTTCGGTTACAAATTAGGGATGGGCATGTGTCGAATGTTTACAACACGACCCGAACACGAATACCAAGAATTTCAACACGTACGAAACACGGACGCACGAAATTAAACTGAATAGCAAAAATCCTTTTTTTATATTCAACTAGATACATATTTTTATTTAATTTCAGATGTCTTAACTTAACAGACCCCTACACTATCAAAAAATGTGCTGCATGGTTTTAAGTGTTTGACAATACAAAATATTTAATTTTTTCCTTATTGGAAATTGGAAATAAGAGTCATCAAATTCTAAAAGATTAGTTTTAAAAGTCTTCTTGGAAATGATGAGGTAAGATTTCAGAGTTTGGAAAGGCTTTCAAAAATTGTTTGAAAACTGCAGTAATAGTTCGAAATGAAAAAAAGTTTTTGCACTTGCTAACGAAAATCCTACTCAAAAGTATGGCTCTTAGCAAAATTTTTTTTCATTATATAATTGTGTCATAGCTCGCCAATTCTATATTTATTTAAGCATTTTGTTTATTTCGTTTGGTATTTTACGTTTCCTGTTTTTTTTTGGCTTTTATAGTTATTGTATTAATAAGCCTCTTTAAATAATGAAATTGACTTCTATTAGAAAATGTCATAAAATTATAACTGATTTGTTAGAGGCTTAATGAAACAAAATGCAATATAATAATAATAGTAATAATAATCACAATAAAGAGTTAAGAACGGGTGGTATATCTAGAACTCATTAATAACATCAAGCTCATAAAATTAAAAGGTAACATTGAACTAAATATTTATACGTGTTATATACGAGTATGTAACTTAGTGCTATTTAATGATAAATTTTATATATTATTAACAATTTTTGATTATTGGAAGAAAAGTATACGCAAATATATTGTATTGTATACGAGTATATGCGAAAATGTATTTCGCACAATCTAATACATGTATATTGAAATTTTTTATATTTATTCATTTTAAATATGAAGTTTGTTTGAAAAGCTTTAGAAACGTTAAATAAATGATCACGGAGCTAATTTCATGTTTGTGGTTGTCTTCTTTGTGATATATATATATATATAAAGTCCACCTTTTGTCACGTTAAGTCACCATGCAATTTAGCTTATATTTTAGCACTATGCTCTTCGATTTTTCTCTCTCATATCTGCTGAATGTAGACCTAATTGCGTTCTACACCGATTTGCAAAAAAAAGTATAAAAACATTAGTTTTTCTGTGAAAAACAAGCTACGTCACAAAGTAAGGTAACGTGAAAAAAGGTGGACTTTTCTGTAGAAATGCCCATATACAACTTAATCTTTTTTTGGAAAAAAAATTAGGCAAATGATGTTAGCTTTTTAGACCCCTTTTAAGCACGCAAAGTTTGCATTTCAAAAGACAGAGGGAAAAATATTTTCTGTTTCACTTTTTCTCCCAGCTTAAGTAAGACTTTGCAAAGTAAGCATTCCGTGTGTAAAAGAACTGTTACAATTGTCATAAACTGAAAATTAAAAAATTTTTAACGGACCCCTTTAAGAGAAACAAGTTTGATATGTCTAAGTGTGTTCATCGACAAATCAAATACTGTAAAACTGATACAATTACGAAAACTTAAAATGAAAGGAAAATAAGAAACTGAAAAATCCTGAACAAGTAAAAAAATTACAATTCCTAAGTATTTTAATCACATTACGAGTGTTTGTTAAATTTTACTAATTTTTAATATATATTTTTTGCAATCACTTAAAAATGTATTTCATAAATTGTGTTCTTAGTATTAAGGCCTAATTAATGAATTAAATTTAATTAACAGCAAAAGAAAAAATACTGCAATTTTTGTATACATATGAAATTTTTTTTTTTAGCGAATAACGATTATGAATTCTTCATTTAAATTTATTTAAACTCATTTCGAATAAATATAATTAGGTATTTAAACTTTTCTTTTAATACACACCTTTTTGGCAAATGCGAAAAACAGAATAAAATAAAATATCCAGACGCATTCTTTTGAAAGCCAACAAGTTAAATATTTCATCATAATTATTTCATTAACTTGTATTATCAAGTTCAATGAAAATGTATGTAAGGTGAACAATACTCGTATAACTGAAAGTTAAAAAAAATAACATATTTATTAGCCATTTAGTTTAATGAGTAAGTTTCAGACGTATGTTGCATACGCATACATAAATATTTGGTTTGGTGTTATAAAAAAATTTCAGTAAAATTCTCAAAATTTTTAGTTATTCTGAAAAATCCGTTTTGGCACAGCTTCGAACACTTAAAACTGCTGAGCCAAGTATGTTATTTTGTTGATACTGATGTCTGTAGTTTTAAAGAAGAACGCCGAAATTCTCAATTTAACAGTAACAGAAATAAATTTCTGAAAATCTACTTGAAAATTAAAAAAAGTGCTCTCCCACAAAACAGTAAAATATAACTTAGGCAATTTTTCCTTATTGCCACAGATGAGTGTCACGTTAAATTTTGGAAACTCATTCGCTGTGGGTTTTAGTATAATTAATAAAAAATTCGTAACAAACTGCAAAAAGTGGCAAATGTCTGGGCTGAAGGTCGTGAATTCGAGCTCGGTTTCTGACAGTCTTTAAATAACAACTCTAAGTATTTTTCTGATGTGCATTAGTGCCCATTTGTACTATTTGTTGTAGGAAAGTTCAATTGATGAAGGCATAGACACTGGTCACTGCACTACACCGGCTTCAGCGGATACTAATGCTGATGAACATCAAAGCGCCCTCCTTTGTCGGTATTGTGTAGGCGAATTTACTAAACACAGCTTTGTAAATTTAATACGCCTCATTGACCCCAGAGGCGCTGCCACACTGCATTATTAAAAACGTTTTAAAATCAGAGTTGTAAAAGAATGAAACTCTTCTCTATCTATTCATTCAGCACCTCTCTCTCTCCTTTCTCTCTCTATCACTATCCCTTTTCTAAAGAAGGTAACAGCTTGTAAAAGTAGTAGGTAGGCATTCATTGCCTGAGTATTACTTCTATTTAAAAACAAAATTAAAATTTATAATATGAGCCACACTAGTATATATATACGAGTATGTATACCCATTTCCTTTATTCAGTTTTAATTACTAATTGTGGTATTATTCATCTCGGTTGCTATTCTAAGATTTTTCCACTTAGGTAATTAATCAAGAAAGGCATATTTTGCTTATCAAAAATTTATATAAAAAGTTTATTTCAGTTTATTTAATTGTTAAATTACATTTGCCAATGAAGAGCAATCTAAAATAAAACTCCATAGCAAAATCATAGTCATTATTTCTAATATAAATTAAAATCATTGGGCTTACTATGTTAAAAATTAAATCAATAAATATGATATTGGCAAGGTGGCACGTTATCGCACTTATTGTCATAAAGTCCACATACATATGTACGTGTGTGTTATCACTCATTTGTATATGTCTATGACAACAACCTAGCGGGAAAAAGGAGGAATAAGGATACCTTCTAAAAGACCTCTAGACTCATTCTTTTGGATGTACAAGGCCGGCTTGCTCCATTCCGTACTCATATCTTTCTTATGCATGTTGCCATTGCGGGTTGGCGTTCCGCTCTCACTTCTTTCGGCAGAGATTGTAAAAGACCTTCCAAATTAATGGATTTTGCTTTTGATTTGAAAAAAAAAACAAACAAAAATATTACTCCTTCTCTTCTCCCTTTCTCATAGAACGGAGTGTGGAATGTGTTTCTTATCTTTTATGCATTCCTGAGCAGTTATAATGTTTTCACACCTAAAGTTAAAAGCACAATCAGCTGGTTTTGTGTTCCCACTGCAAGTTTGATAAATTCAAGTTTTAAGCAACAGGTTGTCTAATAAATTTGTCAAGAATAAAAAATATCTTTTGTAGAAATACGTGTATTTATTGCTGTATTTTTTTCTGCTTTTTATAAAACTTATTTGACAAACTGTACTGTACTGTACCCTTGTTTGTATGAAAAAAACGGAAATTTTACAATGCACTCCAAAATGGAATTTATTTTATATTTTGTAAATGAACATTTTCAAATTATGGAACTACTTACACAAAGTGAAGAAGTGCTTGGAAATATATTATAAATTTAAATTTTTTTCCGCAGATGGATTTAAGTCATATCGTTTATTTTCACTTCCTAGAGGTCAGTGCACATATTTTCGTTGTTTTCCGTCCAAAAGATTCTTTTTTCCGCAATTTTTTTATTATTATTGCGGCTGCATCCATTTTAATGTTGAAAATGTAACAATTGGTATTTTTTCTTATTCACTGGCATAAACATTATCAGCTTCTTACGGTTATTTTAACTTGGCAGCACTAAATTTAGCACAGCGAAAACAAGGTTGCATTTCATAAAACGTACTTAAAACCAATTCAAAAAAATTTTTATGGTAAAACCAGCTTTTAACATCAAAACTAACTTTTATCAAAACCATATCAGTGTGAAAACACTATTAGATAAGAATAGTAATTGAACAAAAAAAATTTCTAAGCAGGCCTGAAGAAAGAAGTTCTTCTGAGTTTTCCCGCTGGGAAACTTCCAAGAATTGCAAATTTTTCAACTAATTGAAGTATAACAATACTATGCAGCTGTCAGGTACTTAGAAGCTATTTAAAAATAATATTATTGATTAATATTAATTGAAGTGGGAAAGATTACAAATTTATCTAACTCAAAAGCTTTAAGCAAAATATGTACATATACCTTGTATAGCAAAGGCTATTATTAAGTTACTCTCAATGATGTCATTGATGCGTCTATAATTTTTTTTTTTTTCTAGATATGGGCTTACGAAAAAAATTTATTATTTTTTTAACTTAATAAAAAAAATATAGAGCGCAGAATTTCAAAAATAATATGCAAAATCCCAATTCTCTTAAACTGAGTGAGTGCAACTTGATGAATTTTGATATGATGAAAACAGTATTTTTATTGACTGAAAGAGGTTTGTTTAAATCTATCGCGAATTTTGAATTTTCGCGGGTTACGTTTATTCGAATTTTTATTTTTTTTTGTGGTGTTATGTTGGTACTTATGTCTCCCACTTATGCAGACAATTTCGGCCATTTTGAATGTTCGGTTAATTATTGACAGCTGCTTTGCTTGCACGTGTTTTGGCTCGTCTTCGATTATTACTTTAGTTCGTGCGGCAGCTTCCATTGTGATGATTGAGCTTTGATTTCCACGTCATAACCATAAACCCACGATTCGTCACCAGTTATGAGCCTCTGGAGCAAATTTCGCACGTCGTGGACAGAGTCCAACAGCTCCTTAGCTCATCATGGGATGCTTTTTGGTCGAAATTGAGCAATTTTGGTACGAATTTTGCGGCGACCCGCTCAAGCTCAAAGCATTGATAAAAATCGAATGGCATGAGCCAATCGATATGTCTAGGTCCTCAGCAACTTCTCTAATGGTGATTCGACGATTACCCAATACCATTTTCTGCACTCCATAAATTTTTTCGTCTGTTATTGAAGTGCTCGGGAGTCCGGCACGCTCTTCGTCGTTCACATCCTGCCGGCCTTCTGAGAACATTTTGTACCACCGATAAACATTGCTTCGGTCCAAGGTAGCTTCTCCGTATGCCACAGTCAACATTCGGAATGCATCTTAATGCATCTTTATTTAGTTTTTCACACAAAATTTTATACAGGTTCTTTGTTCCATTTTTTTAATAAGTAAAAATCGAACATGAGCCAAAACACGTGCAAGCAAAACAGCTGTCAACAATTAACTGAACCTTAAAAATGGCCGAAATTGTCGGCATAAGTGAGAGACGTGAGTACCAACATAACGCCACAAAAACATCAAAATTCGAATATACGTAACCCGCGAAAAGTAAAAATTCGCAATACGTTTTGAACAAACCTCGTATGTATCTATAAAACAGTGAAATATGTTGACATATCTCGAAAGGGCTTTGCTGGAAAAAGAAATCCAAGCCACACTTGTGCTTTGCAAGTTAATATGGAGTTAGAAGATAACTTTATTTTGAGGTAAAGTTTGTTTTTTCCTTAATACTAATTGTTTATAATATCAAATACGTAAGGATTGGCTTATCTGCAGAGTCGTCTGCAGAAGTCGAATACGCGACTTTTCGACTAACAGACTTGCAGACTGCCTTACAAGGCAAGAAGACGCTACAGTGAGGTTGTACTCGATCTTGTATCTCATGGGGCTGCTCACTTCAAAAATCTATATTTTACTGCCTGACTTTTAGTTTTAGCTGTACTAAATTTTCAATATTGTATATATTTCATTACGTCAATATAAAAATACCCTAACTCATTATTTCATCTATAGAAATATGCAAAAAAAAAACTCGATTTGAAACATAATGAGTTAGGGCGTTTATGCGTTTATGCGTTAAGGCAACGATACATAAAATATACATATATTGTACTGCTTTTAATTTTTATACCAATTTGTGAAAGTTTAAAATGAAAAGTCCGTTTTAAGAACATAATAATATATCGTGATAACATTGATTTCATTTTATTCCGTAAATTAAAACTCACGTGATCGTATGTATGTATGCCTTTCACATTTTTTAAAATAAACTGGTGCTTTTAAATGTTTTTTTATTACCTTGTGAGATCATGTGAACAAAAACTGGTACAAGTTAATAGTGATCACTACTGTGATCAAAGCATGAATGCATTTATGCATAAAAACCCAACAAACACAACATGTCTACATTTGATAAATACATACATACATATATACACTGACTTTATTATTTTAATAAAAAAAGTAAGTTTCAAACTTTTTAAGCGTAGATATATAAAATTATTTAAAATTTATTTTAAAGCTATTGTGCTTTCCAAGTCTTGAAAACATAAAAGTACTAGTACTTCACCAATATATCGAGATATAAGCACTTCCACAGAAAAGTCCACTTTTTGTTACGTTACTTGGTGACATAACTTTTTTTTTATATAAAATCTTATGTTTTATATTATTTTTTGGATATTAGTCTAGAACGTAGTTAGCTCTGTATTTAGTGAAATATAGTAACAAATCAAACAGTATGGCTCTAATTTACAAGCTTACACACCAAAAATATTCGTCTACCTGTAAGCAGGTTGGTAAGAAAGAGAGAGAGAGCACAACTCTCGCTTACCAACCTGCTTCGGTATCACATGATTTTTGTTTGAGATGTCCCACTTGGTAGCTCTCCAGGTATGACTTTCTGAATGCATATAGGATATGCAGAAAGAATCCTATATTTCTTGCCTTTTTCATAAGTATATTATATAAAAATTTGCTCTTTAGATCAGAAGTTTATATCTACTCTTACTACTAATCGAATGACAAAATGTTTAAAACTCGTAATATGAAAATGTTTTAAAGCTCATAACCTGCAACAAATATAAAGCAGCATTCTTGAAGATTTTTTTATTCTATGGAAAGTAAATAAATTAGGACAAATGTATGTTTGCGTTGAAATTTCAAATATTTTAGCACAGTCGTTATAAATGAATGTTAATACAGCTACCAATTTTAAAAAAAAAATGAAGTCTTATACATAAGTGGTAAAAAGTACAAAAGAACTAAAATAAAATAGAAATAATCTGGAAAACACTAAGAAAAAATAAACATCCCTGAGTACTAACACGTTCGTTGATTCGAAGAGCATAGCTGTTTTATTTTTTCATTATCCTTGTATCGGGTGTATCGATCATGCCTCTAATTTTGTGTAGTATTAGTTATTGAGTTGTTTTTGCTATGAGCGTTCGTCTTTTATAATCAGGGTTGCTTGTCTTAAGTACTCGTCGAATTGTGGATGCTTAGTATCACCGTGACTTTTTTTGTAAAACATATTTGATTCGTTGTTTTTTTTTTTTGTTTATTAAATCTAAGAAAGTTATTCAAAGAAGATAAGCTCTATATTATTGCTTTAATCGAATGAAATAATGAATCGCTCTAAGCGGATAGAAACTGATGGTGAGATTTCAATTTTTTTTGAAGAGGCAATTGAAAGTGACACAAACGATGTTGATGTAGTTTTTAAGTGATGATGAAATATCAAGATTCTTCCAAGGAAATCGAATAGGGCAGTTTGTCCTTAAATATGCTGCTAGCAGCTCATTTCTGTACAAAGACCGCCATGGTCTGATGGTCAAATTTGAGTATGGGCCTCTTGCTCAAACTGATTTTTAAAATCCTTTTAATTTTGTTTTTTACATTGTAATGAATGTTTCGTTTTTAAGTTTTAGTTGTTTTTGATCTCATAATTTAACAATAATAATTTTTACTTAATTTTTTGTTATCTTAGAAATATGAATAACACGAATTGAATTTACAGAAATTTGATATATACCACATATTTTTTTCAATGGCGAGTTTGATCTTATAATTTTTTTAACATATTAGGCATCATCAAATCATATCCTATAAAAAATTTAGTTAAAAAAATATATCGTGAAATCGATGATCAGCAGTTACAACGTATGTAAAATATGGGTAGTACTCTAGAATTAACAAATAAGTTAATTAATACAAGTCTAAAAAAATTAAAATTCCACAAAGCAAAGAGAAAACAAAAGAGTTAAAGAAGAAGATAAAGGTATGTCTTAGACACATTCACTACAGCAGGCTACCGACTACAAGCTGACAAAAATAGACTACACAAGCACGGACTTGTTTTAATTTTTGTATATAATTAAAGAGCTGGCTACAAATTTTGACTGAAATTTATATGCAAAATTTTGGACTGATTTTTATATGCAGGACACGTTCAGCATTGATCGAAATCTCTGAATTTTCTTAAAATGAAATTTCCATTTTATTTCTCAGACAAGAAAAGGAATAGAAACCCCAACTTTCTGACAACTAGCCTAATATATTACCTACTAGGCAAGAGGGCACTCGAATAGGGCTTCCAAAAAAAAACTTTATAAACGTTTCTAAATGTTTAGTTTCTCGTCTAATATTTTTCCATAGATGATTTTATAATTGTCTCACCAGTTCAGAAATTACACATTTGCTTGGCTGTTTCTTTTTTTTATGCTTTAGTGCGTCAGTGAAATATATTTTATTTAGGGATATCATTCTTTAATTTCAAATATCTAAGATTTTATTACAAATTAATTAATTGTCTACCAATATCGCAACAATATGTTCACTGGGTGCATAAGTATGTTGTGTACATGTGTGCATTTCGGTACCAGTTTAATTTAGCATGAAAACTATCATATTTTGTAAACGTACATATGTATGTATAATAGCAAAAAATGAAAAGAAAAATTGTGGTATATACAATAGTTTTTACACGCTATAATTATTCGAATAAAAAGCTAATTAACGTGCTAACATATTATTCGCTTTAACTCCAAACAAAATTCTTTAACTTTTTTCCATAACCTCAAAATAATTATTTTCTAAGTTAACTTGAATGTGCTAAATAATAATGTGACATTCATTAATTTTTTCAAAGAAGCGTTTTTTATTATATTAGTTAAGTAAAGTCATGCCAATAATGCTGAGAATGGCTCATCGGTATCCTTCTCCTAAATAAAATAAGTGAATTTGTTGGAATTTTTTTTTTGTAAAGTTTGTCATTCTAATTCACTTAATGAATAATTTTAAGAAGTTACAACTAATTTAATAATTTGTCTCATTCAGCCCTTTTTATTCAGGTTTTTCAATTCTTTGTGCATTAGAAATAATTTTTTTTAACAATTAATGTGATTTTTTAAGAAGACAAGAAATATTGGGGAAAGGCTGCATTCTCCGTGCAACCAAATACTTCATCAGTAGCTTTGTCTATTCACTTGGATGGATATCAGTTCTTAAAATCAGTTTTTTTTGTTGCTGTGAGCTTCATTTAATCGAGTGCTAGAGCCTGGATACCTTGGTTCCCAACCACTCTAAATTAATTTTTCTTGCCTTTTTAAGGAAAATGTGTTTAGTTAAAAAAAACATTTTAATTAAAACAAATAACTTAATGAAAATATTAAACTAAAAAACTGAATAAAAAGATATTCCAGAAAAAAAAGTTGGAACTAGTTCCAAAGGTTTACCACTTTCGTTGCATACCAATCACTACAGGTACTGAATTTAATATTCTAAGGCTGTTGTTTATATCAAAAATTATTCTAGACAACCTATAATGCGCATACCATTCGGTTATTTGGGGCACTTCCGTCTTATGACAACCCTGTTTTAAATTCATTGATGTTTCACCAGAAATGGAACTACTTGGAGCTGGGTTCATCAATGCTGTAAATAATGATTTTTATGTTACACACAAATAAGTAATATGAATAATTTTGTAATATGAACTGAAATATTTGTAATACCAATTAAAAAATTAATTAAATTTTCAGCTATAAGCAATTTGATAATATTAATTAAGTATTTTTAACTCAAATTAATTAATACAATTAAAAATTTTATTGCATCAATTAAATACTTAATTGAAAACATTCTGAGTTAATTTTTTGCTAGACTAAATTGAAAATTCATAATAGTTTACATAAGTAAAACTAATAAATATCCCAGCAAACAATTTGCTAGTAATGTAATGTGTTAAATTGCTAAGGGACCGCAACTGTGGTATTTTGAATTATTATAATTTAACTTGTTCCGTATATAATCTAATCCCTTGAATTTTAACAAATCTTAAAGAGCCATATTTCCCAAAAAAATTTAAGTTTTCAGGAGAAGGTTTCTTTGTAATATTCAAATATGTTTTACATACGAAAATTGTGGTTTACAACAAAATTTCACAGCTTGTATCTTAGAAGTTATCAGCAATTTTGGAATTTTAATAATACCAAACTATAGCTAAGGGCCCATACAATTTTAATTTCAACAAAAAAGTTTATTTTTTTACTACATGCTTAAGATTAAATCGAAAATATGGCTCGATATAATAACTAACGTACTTTGAATAATAATAAGCATTCCTGTGAAAAGAACCGGGTATTCACTTAACTCCTTGAAGTATGCATTTGGTTACTAATTTAAGGCTTTATTTTTGATTTGATCATTTAAATTTTACTGCGTATTAATGCACATTTTTATGCTCAGGAAACAGGTTTTTATTACTCACTCTCTCTCTCTCTCTTCATCTCTTATTGGTAATTTTGTTTAAGGCGTTGCAAATGGGCACCGGAATGATGTGTGTCAGTAAATAAAAAAGCATTCTCTTAACTTTCAATGCAATTTTACATTTCACCTTTTACATTCATTATATATAGTCATATGGATATGTACATACATATATCTATGTATATACATATATGTATTCGCATATGCACGTTCACGCACAAACATTTGTAAAATATACATACATACTTACATACATATATGAATATAGTTATATTTAGTCATCGGAACTTGTTTTCAACGACACATTAAATGAACGCAACTACTTCAATATGATTTTCACCCCTTTTTCTTTGGACACACGTGTTTGTTATGCGAAGCACAGATGATGTCAAGTTCAATGTCGTGTCGTTGCATTTAATTTTAAAGCTTCGTAATAAAACTGGTTTTACCTCAAAGAAATTCTAAAATGTGTTTTAATTATGAAAACATTAAAGTCTCTTTATGCCTGAAAATTCGTGTACACACAAATTAGAAATATATCGATGGCTTCATTCCAAAGTATGCTAAGTCTAGAAAGTGAATTTTACAGGAGACGCGTTCAAAGCTTATTTGGAATTTCTCAAAGGCCGTATAAGATAGAAATTCAATTTTACAATTGTGAGCATAACTTTTGATAGGGTATAGGGTTGTCCGATTAATTCGAGCTTTTGACAGGACTCAAGTTACATCAATCCAAATTCAAATAAACAAAATCCTTCAAAACATGCTAAGCATACTCTGGAATTAAGCCATCGATATAGTGCTGAGTACACATCTGGCATTTCTTCTCTTGTCATTTTATGGTATCATGTTCAAAATGTGTGCAACGCCGTTCACATTATGTTTTTTTTTTGTATATGGAAAGCAATACCACCCAACGAAGAACATAGAAAATTACAAACGTTGCCACTAGTACACACTATTACGATATCACAAAATGCCATAATGTGTACTTGACATAACGTACACATTTATTTTCCTTCTTAAATATAATAAAAAAAATTTAAAAATGTTTATTTTATATCCTCTTGATTAGTTGTTGTTACCAAGAAATACTTGATTCGATTTGACTTTTTTAATTTTTTTTGCTTCATTTGTGTCAATAGCAAAGAGAAGAGACCACTAATAAATTTTTGTTATGTTTATTTTGAATCACCTTAGTGTTACTTTCAATCTCTTTTCTGGGGAAATAGTTGTCCTGAAGATTGTTTATTCATATATCTTTGAAGGCCTGTTTAACTCCTTACATTGAAAGCACAATCTAATAAAATTAACAAATTTATTTGGACACGAATTCAAATCATTGTGTAACTCTGGACTTCAAAAATTTGTATCTAATGATAATAATGATATTTATTTAAAGGCCGCCCATGGGCACTTCGTTATGCTCTTATTTGCACGTACATTCGTACAAGCACACATTTTACTCTCTTTCATATGATATATGAGTAGGTGATTTGCAAAACTCGCTCGTTACACATTAACGGAATTATGGAAAAAAGCAAAAAACTTATAGCAGCTGATTAAATGTACCAAATTAGTGGAATACTTTAAGTTCTTATATGCTGCCGCGTCCTTGATTAAAACTCAAGAGTTGAAAAATTAAAACGTACTGAAGCATAGAAAAATAATAGATTAAAGTTTGGAACGAACGAGTTTTGCTACAAACTATATGACATCGTACTATGTCAGCCAGAAAATTCTATAATTATAATTTATTATATTTTGAAAATTATTTTCATTTATTAAATTTCAGTAGTAATTTTGTACATTAAGTTAATTTATAGAAGTTTTAAAAAATAAAAAGTACGAATTTTTAAATTGATAAGGTGAAATCTTCATCTTCACTATATTCTTCATTATTTTCAAGATTTGTATTATCACTTTTATTGTCTAGGACCATAGCATAAAATTGCAGATCCTCATTGGTTCTCCAATTTTTTCCCAAAATGTTTTGATAAAAGGGTTGCAACATCTTTTTTCTTTTCAGTTTTAATGTCCACATTGATGGGAACTGCTTTCTGGAATAATTCCATTAATTGTCTTTCCTCGTTTCAAAAAAGGCTTTGGGGTGCAAAAGTTGGTTCTATAATTAATCTCCCCCTGTAGAGTAAACATTCCTTTTCCAGTTTTTTCTATTATCATTCGCTTTGCAGTTTTAAATTTAAAATGAAGGTGACCTGGTGATTTTACTACAAAAAGCTAAATTTTTTTTACATAAAATGCAAACGAGTATAAAAATGCAAGTCTAAAAAGTTATTGTAAATTGTCATATTCATTTTAGAATTTCGTCACTATAAATAATATTGAACCAGCTAGTTTTGCTACGAAACATAAAAAGATAGAGTTCTGCATATGTCTGATGTATGGAACCAACCACTTTTGTTGCTAACTGCTATCTTAACTCATGCAAAAATATAAAAAGAGCATACATTGTCACAATCTCTATATTGCTAGTTATAAAATTTCTGAAGAACTATTAGAATCAAACATTATCTAGATATTTTTAATTTTTGTAATGAACGAGTTTTGCATCTCACCTACTCATATGTATGTTTTTGCCTGATATTGATTTAAAACAAGTTTAATATTTTAAAGTCAGCGAAGTAAACACTTCGTTAAAAACTTAATTGCCCATCACAATTGGATGAATATTGGTCATATTTTTTTTTATTTAATTTTGAACAGAACCTTAGACTCTGACGAAAGTTTAAGTGAATCCAAAAGCAAGCAATAAAATCAAATGTGTTCCTATAATTTTCAAAAGATAAAAGACAAAGTCACAAACAGTAGCCTTATTATATTTTATTGTTTGGGTAATCTAACCGAAAAGATTATTACGAAACCAATGTAACTTATTTCACTCGTATGAATATGACATTTACTAAACTAAATGTTAAAATGCTGTCCAGAAAATACTAAAAAGTAAGATTATGTGTATGCTGTTTATATAAATTTAGATATTCTTCAAGGTAAATTATATTCGTATTTAAATATGAGTTAATTAAAAATTATATAAAAAAAAAAGCACGCTAAACTGCCAAAAAAGCGATCCGAAAAAAATATATGAAAAGCAAAATAAATGCAGCCACAGAAAGACTAAAACAGCAGCTTTGAAAAGAACCAGTATTGTTTATACAATTATTCAATATATACATTGCCAATAATATATATATAGTATATCGTTACCTAAAATGCAAAACGGCTTAACTAACAAAAAGTTAAAAATTGACTCTATTGTAAATTCGGATGTACCCATCCAAAAAACATCGAAATAAAAAGTCAGACTTCTACAAACAAAAATAGCGACTCTATTGGCGATATTAAAAAGTCCTAACTACAACACAGGCTTCATGTTAAACGTAGAAGGACCTAACTACTTTCTTGCGTACATAACATTTTTATAAAATATGGGCGTTTCAACGGGAAAGTCCAGCAATGAATTAAGCTTTTGATTCAAAACAATGTTACTCTATTTTTCTTAAAATGTTACCTGATGTAAAGCTGTTACCTAATGTAAAAAATCCTTCGTTTTCTTTGAAAAAAAAATTATTTTATTTTATTGTTGTCGCACGGGACAAAAAAATTGACATTCCTGTGGAAATGCAAATATATATATTATTCGTAGAGAAATCTTTAACTCCTTGTTATCTTTCAATTGTATAGGCAAATGTTTCTATCAGCGCAAGATTTGGAAGAAATGATGATACGATTATGTGTATGTTCAAGTCGCTTACATACGAGTATATGGCGCCCAAATTATTTATCTACCGAAACAAAAAGAAAAAATACAGATGTTATGATATTTAAATATAAAAGTTTTTGCACAAATGGTTGGAAGATTTGCACAAGTTCTAGTCTTAATATCATCAGCGATATACCAAAAAGTTTTATTGAGCAGAGGACTTCAAAAGTTATAAACGAAACTATAATCTCTGTTTTGAGGCATGTAATGAAAATTAAGCGAGAATGATATCACACCTGCATCATATTCAATATTCATAAATGTATTTAACTCATCAAATTGCTGGTTGTTTAAGCCCAGGAATTGTTAGTGTGACATGTGCTTATCTTTCAAAGAAAAAACATTTTCCAACAGCAGTTTGACAATCATCGAAATAAACACTTACTTAAAATATTAAGTTTAATATACTTTTGGTTTCAGAAAATACGAACCAAAAACTCTAAATAACATAAACTTTGAAGTATTATGCATACACATAATTTTCATATAGAAATTTATTCTTCGGGAAAAATCCAATATTTTTTATTTCGCCATATTTATTCATTTTCCTTTAAAATTATAAAGATGTTAGGAAAGACGTTTTGCATTTCAGGTAACGATATGTGTAAATAATGTATGTATTTATAATAGCACACGTGAATGTTTGTGCATACTGGCATGTGTTTATTATTGAGATAAATTGTTTGGCAAAAAGGAAAAAGTGCTTAAGTCGAGATAAGCTGATTTTGAATTAATAGTTTTTTTCATAATTTCCACATTCGAAAGTACTTCTGGTCAAAAAAGCAATTAAATTTTCAGGAAGTTATACCACTATGACTTGCGACTTATCTTATTTAGACTTCTAATCTCATTTAAAATAAAAGCTTAACTTAGGTTATAATTTGATATATTTCAACTTATAGAGTATAGAACGATGTTTGCTTAAAAAAATAAATATTAATAGGGAATTTCCCAATTAAACGGTGAAAGAAATAAATTTATGAAAATCGACTTGAACGCTTAAAAGTGCTTTCCCGGCAAAACAGTAAAATTTGACTTAAGCACTTTTTCATTATTGCCACAGAATTATAATACCATGTATAAAGTGTTTTATTGCTCTCATAGCAGATAAGCTTCTAATATAGGGTCCGCCATCTAACGTTTTTTTTTCAACTAGTGCTTATTTCGTGAATGGTAACACTTAGCTCATGTCTGATTTGACAGATAATTAGTTTTATCCTTCCGCTGAACGAATATGGTTGTGTATACGGTTGAACAACGCTGGGAAATATTGCGATATTCCTTTTTTTATTTTGCCAAAAAAATCATCTTTTCAGATGAAGCTCATTTTGATCTTGGCGGGTATGTAAACAAGCAAAATTGTTGCATTTGGGGCACAGAAAACCCGCACGCATACACTGAAAAGCCGACGCACCCAAAACGAGTCACTGTTTGGTGCGAATTTTGGTCCAGAGGCATAATTAGGCCAATGAGCAGGGAGTGGCCGTTACAGTCAATGGCGATCGTTATCGGGCCATGTTGAACGAATTTTTGTTCACAAAAATTGAAGAGGAGGATATTGGCAACATTTGGTTTCAACAGGACGGCGCAACGTGCCACACAGCCGAAGCTACACTCGATGTTTTGCGCCGTTTTAAAAAAAAAAAAGTTATCTGGCGGACCCTATATATGTAAAGAGCAGACATGTTGACGCCTTAATGGCTAGAAATATATGTATGTATGTACGTATATGTACATGTGTACATATATTAGATTGATTATACGTTCATGTAAATCTGAAATTAACTTTGCTTTAGGTATTGTATGTATATTTTAATTATTTCCATCAAACTTAACTGTATATTGAAAAGCTAGTAGCTGATCTCATTTCAACAAACACTTCGACGCACTATAGTTAAATCAAAAGAACTTTGTTTTTAGATGCTCAAAACTGGTCTTGAAAGTTTGAAAGTTGAATCGACTTGTTATTTACTTCAATAGTGCCAGAACTCAAAAAAAAAACTAGTAAAGTTTTCTTATTTACATACAACCGAATGAAGACATGAAAAAATATTCTTCTCTCAGGAGCTGGGTAGTACAAGCTAAAATACGAAATGCTGAATTATTCTGCATTATTAACTTAAAAATGCGTTTTTTGACACTATTGCATATTGTAATTATACTCGTACATTTGAAACAAACGCTGCTCATTGGGATATTAACGCAAATTGAGGGTGGCGTTTTCTGAAGTAGTTAGCACGTTGACTGCCAAACCAATGGTACTGGGTTCAAGCCCGGTCTCTGACAGTCATTAAAATAATAATACCACGCATTTTTCTGTTTTGCATTAGTGTCCCTTTGTATCAGCTGTTGTGGGAAGGTTTAAAGGCTTCATTAGTCTTTACTTTCTGTTGCTGTTCTGTGCTGTGCCGTTCTGCTTCTAAATTTTGTGTACTCACTAAAGTGATGAGTTTGGATCGACCATTGTTATATTTCAATACAATTTTATGTTTTTCTTTTAAAAATTAAATTTTTTATACACAGAAAAAAGTATTCACCAATTAATGTTTTCAATTAATAATTTAATTGATTCAATTAAATTTTTAATTGTATTAATTAATTTGAGTGGAAAAACTTAATTGATATTATCAAATTGTTTATAGGTGAAAATTTAATTAATTTTTTAATTAATATTACAAATATTTTAAGTAATATTACAAACACATTCATATTACTTTTTTGTGTGTACCTAAACGCACAATCACAATTTATTTCAAAATGTTTTTATTTAATATATGCTGTCACTTACAATTACTTAACAATTTTTTGATTTTCACAAGTTGAAACGAAACAGAACAGAAGGAAACAGAAAAACAAACGACTTGTATTAGATTTCTATCAACAAAAAAGAGTCAGCTGATTCGTAGCAGAGCAGAAAGTAAAAACTAATTCTGCTTTAAGTGATGAAGGCATAGTCACTGATCACTGAACGTCACCGGCTTCAGTGGATACTAATCCTAATGTAACATCAGAGCGGCCTCTTTCGTCGGTACTGTGTAGCAAAATCATCGGCAAAGTAAAATAACAAATTAAAATGGCTACTAAACACAGCTTCAAAAACTTTAATACGCCTCATTGACACCAGAAGCGCTGTAACACTGCATTATTGAAAACGTGCGAAAAAACAGAGTTGTAAGAGAATGAAGCTTTTCTCTATCTCTTCTTTCACCAGCTGTCTTCTTTATCACTATCGCTTTCCTAATGAAGATAACACCTAGTAATAGTAGTAGGCATTCATATTCTGAGTGTTACTTCTAGTCAAAAAAAAAAAAAAAAAAAAAAAATTGGAAATATTTTGATAAAATTTTATTCAACTCAGTGTTATTGAAGTTGGGGATGATATCTATATTTTAACTTCATATTTTTGAAAAGAAAGCGCCATAACGTCCAAGAGTATAAAATTTTGTGTAAAAAAAAATATTCTTTGTTTACTTGGCATAGAGTAAGATCATGTGACTCGAGCAAAGAACTTCAGACAATTCATATTACACTAATGATTGTATAGGGTTGTAGATATGTACACTAGATTGCTTCTTTCTTATTTTCGAAAAGTCCCAATATTTAATTCAAAACATTTTTAAATTGCCAGAAGGGTAAAATGTAAGACTGCCAGAAGGGTAAAATGTAAGACCGACCCTCAAAAAATTTCTTCTTACCATAGTTTTTTCAGTAATAATCCCCTATCTCCACTCTTTAAGGGTGTTCCATACAAAAATTAAATAAAAATTTATAATAATACTAGCTGAATTTTCAAATAGTTTTCGAAAGTCTGTGCATAAGATAAGAGGTTTGGGACTGTTCAAAATATGGTTGAAGTCTACTGATAATTTGAATAAGCACCAATGAAATATATAGACAATGCTTAACCGCCAGCAAATAAATTTCAATTAATTTATGAACTTTTATTTGTGGAAATTATTTGATTTATGAAAAAACTCTATTAATCCGTTAACAGGTTCAGACCGAAATTCAAACGATTTTTAACCGAACCGATTAAAATCAAAACTCTATTAATTAATCGAGCGATCAACCGATTAAAGCAAAATACCGATTAAATGAATACCCTAGCAAAAATTTTGCTTGATAGAATGCAAAACAGTATATTTATACTACAGTCGTAAGTAATTACAATTTCACTGAACAACACTTAACAATCCTTCAAAAGGAATCCCATTATAAGATTACAAAAATTTATAATGATTTGCTTACAAATATCAAAAAAATTAATGCGCTAATTTTTGCAAACAATTGCTTAACATTTTTACCAAAAATTATAGTCAGTTGACTTAAAGCTAATCTGATGAAAATAAAAGCAGAAATCTTTATTAATTTCAAAACTCACTTTTACTATCAACAAATTTTCCTCCAGATATTTAATTAATAATTGGAAAGTAATGAAATAAGTAATTTTACATAATCATCTGAATAAGTGATTTTTTTATTCATTGCGAGGAAATCATTATTATACGCCTAAAATAATTAAGTACCACTCAACAATTTATAAGCCATTAAAAGAGTGCCAACCATAAAAAACTCTCGATAAGTATTTGCTAGGTCTGTCTATAGTTTTGAATAGATTGTTTGGGGCTGTGCGAAAAAATCGCACCAAGAAATTTGCAGCTATTCAGAGAAACAAAAAATAGATACATTTTATGCCATACCGAGCAGCAGTTTTCTTAAACCAATATTTTGAAGAGCTAAATCAAAATCAATTTGAAACAACCAGCATGTGAATAGTAGTCATAAAATACATTTCCGGCACAATTTTTAGAAAAACAAGGCTATAGCACCGTTTCCAAGATAACGATAAGAACATGGGCAGCAAAAACGACTTATCTCAATATATATATAATTGTGCTTAAAAAAGTTACAACCGTGCTAAACACTGCTTAAAATATATACTCGTATTTTAAGTTAAGTTCTTTTTAGTTTGAAAAATTAAACTTGCTCAAGGCTGTTGGAAAATGTTCGACCCACTTAAATAATATTTTGCCAGCAGTCAAAATTATTTTTATAGTAACAACAACAATGTCCGATAAAAGTATACTCGTATTAATAAAAAAAATTCCAAACACTAGTGAATTTTTATTATTGATAATTAAAATCACATTTAAGCAGGTTGTAAATCTGACTACTCATACATCATTTTAATGTTAAGTCTGGCATGTTTAACAAAATATACTAATAGATCTTGATTACTGTCAACAAAATGATTTATTAATTGTACTTTATAATTGTTAAAAAGTGTTCTCAACTTTGTTTTCACTGGCTTTAATACATATATGCTAATAAATCATTTTCTATGATGCCTTATTACATTTTTTTAGTTTTTTATTTAATTTATTTCAAAGAGGAAAAATTTAATGTAAATTACGGTGGGTCGAAAAAAAGTTGTGCCAGTCCACGCTACAATAAGAAATACATATGTCAACAACGTTTCTAAATCAAGGAAAAAATTGTCCACGCCACAAAATACAACACTTCCTTTTTTAAGGCCATATAGCGTCGCCATTTAAAGTGCGATCGAAACAAATTTAACAGCTAGAATATGGGCGTGTGCCAAACGGTAGAATAGTACTATGGTTTTTTTTTCACAAAAATCCAGCACAAACAAATTGATGCAGCTAGTTAAAATTTAGACAGGAGTCTATTGACAGTGGAAAATTTAAAAAATTACGGACTTATGGTTTTTTTCCATTATTTAGCAAGTGAAGCAGTAGTTCCGAAGATACTTACATATTTATTGATTAATTTTTTTATAATTATCCTCGATATGCATGATAAGTTGAACTCTTATGAGGGCCTTGTTCTTTACAACAAATGAAACACACTCGATAATGATTCTTGACCGAATTTTGTAGGATATTAATACGCGGATATCTGTCTCAGATATTTATATTTTGCTTATTCACAAACATTTTGTAATGATAATTGGGATTAGAAAAATGCTTGCCTTTAAGATCATCATATTTTAGTCCTAGACATGGCTTCTTTTACCACCCCTTTCACCAGTTTTTAACAAATATATCAAATCTGCAGCATTTTATTATTACTAGTTTATATGTATCTGAATATCAACTCTAGTGAAGCACTAAAAAAGCTTAATGATATTGCCTGTGCCACATAAAAGTTTGGCTAAAATATTTATTTTAATATTTAAATTCGATCAACTAAACTTCAGTTTTTTCGCGATATTTTAATTGGTTTTATTTAACAATCCTTGTAAAATTTAATTATATTTCAAAATATATTGATATTCAATTCATCACACTGGAATATCTTATTTTATCTTAATCAACATTAAGTGGAAAATTATTTATTTAATTGAATAAATTTAAAACTAAATGAAAAGCTGTTTTATAAAATTAACATGATAACTTAATATTTTTTTTTTAGGATTACAAGACATGCCTAGAAATGTGAATGAAATTGATATTTTAAGAATTTAAAAAATATTTTTTCTTAACAAATTCTTTACATAGTTAACTGATACTCATCAAAAAAACAATTACATATGTATGTATGTATATATATATATTTTTTTTCATCTTACATCACGTGCCTTAAGCTTCCAGCAGAACATATGGAATATTATATAAATAAACGCTCATAGCAAAAATGTTCAATTAAATTAACCACAATTAGTTTAATTGTTTTTTTATAATAACACTATGCAACAAATTGAGGCTTTTGGAAAAACACACTGTCCTGACAGTATATGTTCGATATTACTACTAAAGGGTAGTAAAACCCTATACCCAGTTGGGCGATTTTGGTGACCAAGTTTTTTTATGCCAAACATTGTTAGCCAAAAATCAGGATTCCCTGGCAGTTATTCTGAAAAAAGTGAAAAAAAAATGTTGCCTAATTTTTGCACAGAAAAAGTGTTCGGTAGACTCTTAGCTACATTATTGCTATATATAGCTAAGCGCTATCACTAAGTGTGAATTAGCTGTTGGCCAAAAACCTTTTTTGAGGGTGCACTGATTTTCGAAATCTTTTTAGGCCCATAAAAAAAATTGGTCACCAAAATCTTCAAACAGGCTATAAGGTTTTACTACCCTTTGGTAGTACTATCGAATCTATACTCTCAGGACCGTGTGGATTTTTCACTGTTGCACAGTGTAATTTATAGGTGTTCGTTTTAAATGAAATCTAAAATTTCTCCCTATAAATCATGCTACAATTTTGATATTTAGTCATATCTCTTTGCTTTTATTGTGACAAGCTGATATTGGGTATTGAAGATATTATCAATTCCATTAATTATTTATAAAAAACTAACGAATACATTATTAAATATTTGTTTTATTCATTGGTCTTTCTGCATAACAATGTACCGTATTTTTATTGATTAAAATGCGCACTAACAGCAATGAGCCAAGTAAATAATAAAAAAGCCATGAAAATTGACAAATGTCTGTCTGCACTGCTATGCCCACAAATTATTTAGAAATACATACGAGTATGTATGTGACACGTACATACCCTCGAGTCAGCCTAGAACCATATGTCTCTATATCAACACTCTTTTCTCTAGCGACAATTACACTGGTTTAAATGTCGACAACTTTATTTTAATGAGCGAGTAGAGAGAGATACGTTAGAGACAACAGTTCTAGTGTATTTCTGGTGACATTATGCTGTGCAATATTGTTAAAAAAAATATATGTGTATGTATGTGTATAAGTTTGTTGCTGCAAACCTTATAAAATTAAATAAACTAGTAAATGTTTGGTTCAAATGTCTCCATATGGTCGTAAAAGAATATTGCTAAAGTCTACTGGTAGATTTTCAATGACAACCCCATGGTCGATTATATTGCCTGGAGTACACCTAATCCGTAGTACTATTGACAATGTCACTAGTAAATTACTACAATTTTACTATAGACATCGAGCGAGGAAATATCGTTATTGTCGACTAGAGCCCCTAAAATTTTCTAGTGAATCTTTGGTGTCAAAAGAACTACTTAGTCAGTAGTGCTACAGTCTAGTGGTGGATTTTCAATGACAAGCTAATGTTAAATGTCAATAGATGATTATATTGGCTGGGGTACAATTTCACTATTCGCATTTTCTGCAGGGTACTAATACATACATACATATGCATATATGTATATGTATATATAGTATATATGTATATGATAAAACATATTTGTATGCTAAGTATATACTTATAGCTCAATCTGTACATTTAGAAAAAAGGAGAGCCCATTAAACAAAATCATTAAAAAACAGGTTGATATCAAAATTGAGAAACGTAAATATGCTGAAGAAAATGTAATCAAAATTTTAATAAAATAAATAAAAACAATCCGTTTTCCTTTTCATTTCAAATAACATAAGATTTAAGAATTGAAGTGAAAGTATGTCGAAAACTAAAGTTTTACTTCCACCTGCTCTAGTCTTAACAACCATGAACGATTTGGTTTTAGCCGAAATATTTACTGGTTCTCCTCTATAAAGTTTTTTACGCACATAACTACAAAAGCATACGTTTCGAAAAACAATTGTCTAATGGAAGTTGTTAACTGATGAAATACATATACATACATACAACGTTGTGAACGTTTATTAATAAAAAAATTTCAAATACTTGATTGCATTTGATAGCGATTTGTGGAATACATACTCGTATTCTACGGCTGTAGTTGTAGAGATGCAATGTCAGTAAAATGGATATATACTTCCGTTTTTATTTGCAAAACTGTCAACTTTTTTTTGTATTTATTATTTGTTATTGTAACTCATTAATATAAAATTTACTTTGATTTTCTTCAAACAATTGTAAGTAATTGCTGATAATTAACTGGGTATTTCTGAGTAGAATATAATATTATTTAATAACAATTAAAAATTTAATTAAAAAAACTTTTATTACAAAAAATATTTGCATAAATATTAAAAAAGAAACTCATTGATTTAATAATGAAAGTAAATTAAAAAAAGTAATTTGCGTGGTTTTTAAATGATAGGAAATTATATGAAGTATTTAAATTTATACGTTTATTTGATAATAAATTTAATGAATTTTCTTTATTTTGAGAATAAGTTTCAAAATAATTATTTTTTCAATTATAAAAAAAAACTCAAAAATTTAGAAATTTTTAGAAAAAACTAAAAACTCTAAATACAGTGAAGACGAACCGTCTTCTATTGCTGAAATCGCATTCTGTTATGAACTTAACATTTCTGTTAATCTGGTGCTGTAAAAAGGTCCACTTAGCATAGAAATAGATAAACTGCATGCAGAGTAGCACATGTTGTGAAATTAAGTTTTGCAATCGAATTTATGTGTGAATTTATTTGTGACTAAAAACTGATTTTAGATTGTGCATTTTTATTATTTATGGTGCAATATAAAAGAGACAAAATCGACATCGTATAGAATATATTTTAAATTGGTAGAATATTTAGTGAGCGAGATTTCAGCTTAGTGAATAACAAAAATATATTGAGTGACTGTGAAAATAAACTTTTTAAATACCTTAATATAAATTGTTGGCTTACATCGTTCACAGTAAGTATAAAAACGATTTTAGGGACCCTATGCAAAAATTTTGAAATTTAAACTTAAAGTCAAGCTTTGGCAGTGTGTGTAGGAAACCAAAAGCTTTCGGTAAAAAAATTTAAGATTTTTTCTTCTTTTTAAAAATACGATTTTCGGGACCCTATGCAGAAATTTTTAAAATGTAAACTTAAAGTCAAGCTTTGGCAGTTTGTGTAGCAAACCAATTTTAAAAAAAAACATTAAGAAATATTTTTCAATTTGGCAAATTTTGTCTTCTTTTTTAAAACACTTTTTTGAAACGTTTTATTTTTTATTTTACTTTAAAAGAACCCTTTACTAAAATAAAAATTAATTTTAGTTTATTGAAATTGGTTTGCAATTCGTAAAGCTACGCTTAATATTATTTTTTTTAATTTCAATGAAAAGTAGTACATGCAAAGAATAAAGAAGTATTATTAAAGCACTTGTGGCCCCGTTGCCCTCGAAATTTGTATTTAAATCGAATAATGAACATACATTTGCCATAAATTGATATAAACTAATTGCTTCATTTATTTGTTTTTTGCTTGGTCTTTTTCGTTTTATGTTGTTTACGTGAACATTGTTTATTGCTTGAAGCAAATACAAAGCCAACTGTTTTAGGATATTTCCTATATATATATATATATATATATATATATATATATTGGCAAATGACGCTTTTTAGAATTGTTTTCCAGTTTTGAAATAATAATTATCTTTGCCTTTGAAATTAAGGTTTTCTTCTAAGAAAAACTTGATGTTAAATATACTGCCAGTTTATAGAAGACAAGTAAAAATTCTCGTCCGCCTATTGAAAACAAATTTGAGTTCTTTGTATTTGTTTTTAATAAAAATAGCCAGGAGAGAATTTTTACTTATCTTCTATAAGCGAACACAGTTAGGCGATGTTGGTGACCATTTTTTTTTTTTTGTTGATGGGCCTCTAAAGATTTCGAAAATCAGTGCGCCCTCCAAAATTGGTGTCATCAGTTTTTGGTCTAAAGCTAATTCAGACTTGGTGATAGCTCTATATTGGCAATAATGTAGCTAAGAGTCCACTTAATGAATCTTAACATATTACGCACTTTTTCGTAACAATAAAAGACACAATTTTTCTTTCTTTTTTCAGAATAACTAAGAGCCACTTGTAGTTTTTTTTCTAGCAATATTTCGCAAAGTTGTAGCTACGCTAAAGCTGAACAACTTTTGGGAACATATCAATACAATCTGAGCGTGCCTAGGCAGCCTCATAGCTCAGCTTCACAATTTTTCGACGCTAAAATTTTTAATTCGAAAATCATATACCTAATCAAAATCAGACTCTGGTGAATTTCAGTAACACTTTGTGCAAAAAAAAGTCCCAGAATAATTATTATTGTTCGAACTTCATTTGTTTCTATATTTATGATTTGATCAGGCTAAAGTTCGTATCGCTTTGTAAGCCAAATTACATGTGATGTTCCCCGTCACTTCGCAGGAAAATTACGGCAACACTGAAAATCTAAAACATCCGCAATGACAGCAACATTATACTATGTTGTTGCTACCAGTATTTGTAACCGGTATTCGCCAGTTTTTTTTCATTTTCAAATAGTTTTTGTTTTACCTGCATGACGCGCCATAAGTAACTCACGTTCCAAATAATTCTGAAAAAAAACCGACTTCAATGTACAGATCTGATAGAACACTTTCTTTTCGAAAATTATGGGATATAAAATTATATTTTAGTGGGCGTGCCTCCGCCCAAGATTTTGTATTTTTCAGAGCTCAGGGCGTGTGTTAAATTTTGTAAAAATCGGTACAGTAGAACCACTTAAAATAAAATATTAAATTTTAAAGTAGAACCCCGTGAAATATAATAATTAATTTTAATGGGCGCAACCGTGCCCATTTTTTCAACTTTAAAATTGTGAAATTACAAGAACCAAAGGTGTTTGATAGGTTTTGCAGCAATCAAATAAGTAGAATATCATAAAATCAAATAAAAAATTTTGTGGGCGTGTCCACAAATTTGGGACCAATGGGAAGCTATACCCTCTAAGACAAAAAAAGAATTTTTATAATCGGTCAAAATGTACCGACTTATGAAATAACATCCCAACAAAAAAAATAGCGACGAGTTGATAACCTCTTTCTTTTTTTAATTTGGTTAAAAATAGCACACGCATTTTATCATGTTCCCAAAGAAATATTTTACTGGCCGTATATGGCAACATAGTTTATCTTCTTACATCAACTGCGTTTTAAGATTTCGTAAGTTAACTGGAAAATACTAAAAGTTTGCACCAATCCCATTCCTTTCCCATTAAATTACTTTAGAAACTATTAAAAAAAATTTAGTGAAAAACTATCGGCCTTATGTACAATCAAAAACTGGCATGAAGTTAGCATAAGACTTATTCTTATTTCTTATAGAAATGAAGCAAAACACGAGTTAACTTTACTTCGCATGTTTTTGTATGAATAATTTGACGCAAACGCCAAACTGTGGCATGTACGGCAAAATAAACTTATTAAACCTTAAAATAGTTGAAATGGAGCAAAATGAATGCTAAATATCTCAGAAACCATAATTAATTTCGAGAAACATGTTTTGGATTCAGAAAGGAAATATTCCAAATATATTTACCCCATACCTAACTCATTTTTTTTTTAATGGTCGGTGGGTCAAATCAATAGTGGGCTGACGAAGTGACAAAATTGAACTACGTGTTGACGAGTCTCTACATTCAATTTGACATTTAAATTTCCGCATAATGTAGTTTTAACAATCGATTACATCCTAGCATGATTTTAAATGTAAAATTGTATGGCAAAACGCGTTAAGTTCCAATTTTCGATTATACATAAGGCCGTATAAGTTTTTATATTAAACTCTAAGCTGCAAGTAAAAAACTTACTTAATATAGGGTATCTGTGAGCGTATCTGTATTGTGCGCGTATTTGTGTTTTACAACTCATTATTTATGTACTCGTATGTTATTCTTGGCAAATGCAATGAAACGAATCATGTTTATGAGGTTTTGTTATTTTTGTATTGTTGGTTTTCTAAATGCTAAAGTAAGTAGGTTATTGAACTTTGCTTTTTTACATTTTTATTAGAAATATATGAAATTCCAGTTTAAATATTTTCAATGTGGTCGTGCATGTAAGACTTTCTTCTCAGTCCATTTATGTGTCTTCAATATAACACGACCTAATATAACAACGCAATGCATCTAGACGTGCTTGACCAACACCAAAAGAACTTTTTAAATTTGTGTTTGCTTTGACACGCGTTAAATTAATTTAAGACATTACCATAATTAAATATCTATTTCATTCATAATTCAAAAACTTGTTTATTAACTAGCAGCCAAAACTACAAAAAACATTTATTTTTGGTGTTCATGTACATATGCATATGTATGTGTCTTGTGTTTGCTTGAGATTAACTATTAAATTAATTTTTAACAAAATAACATTCACTTATGAATTTTTGTTTTAATTTTTATATTATTGTTTATTTCCTGCCATAAAAAATTATTATATAAATAAAAATTAAAACTCATGCGACTAATTATACAACTTGATATTCTTTTTCCGTACCTATTTCATTGTGATTTGTTTTTTTTTTAATTTGCGTGGGATTCAAAGAAGACACTTCTGTCTATAGTTCACAGTCGAGCCAAACGTAAAAGAAATGGTTATAATAATAAATTAAAAAAAAAAAAACTGCTCAGATTTATTCGGATGTTAGAGTTATCAATTAACAAAAAAAAGTTCAGCTCTTAAATGCCTTTAGAATTTTTAGACTTTGACATTCTTTTTTTTTAATTGTATACCTTTCACTGAATTAAGATTTGAAATATCTTTTTTAATAGTAGTTTAAGTAGAATGATTTTGCATTATGTAAAATAAATTTCTCCTTGCCATATCTTAAGAATTTTCCCAAAGAAACTAAAAATAAATTGTTAAAAAAAAATTAACTATAGCAAACGAAAAGAAGATACCAACTTCAAACAGCCTTGTTTTGCTACTGCACAGTACCAATATAATTTTCACTTAATCTCTATAAAAATATTAAGGGATTGGCATATCATTGGTGGTCTCAAGTAGAAATGCCCTAACTCAAATAATTGTAATTGTAATTTCGTAAACAATGCAAGTTAGAGCCTTTCTTTGCTTGAAGGTAAAAAATACATAAAAAACCTTCCATTTGATTTTTTTAACAATCGAGAGATTTCCTTTAATCTTGTTGAATCTAACAAGAAGTAAACAATTTTCTGAGTGTAATCTAAGACATCATTATCAGTTTATTTGAAGGTATATTGTCAGTTCAGTGAAAAAATTTGTTCTTGTGTCATAAAAAAGCAAATAAGGGCATGTAAGGGATGTGCAGTTAAATTTAATTAGAAGAAACGAAAAATTTTTTGTTGCTGCAGTTTACCAAATAATCCCTGCAGTTTTAAAAGTAGAAATTGACTAAAAATCATTAGATATTTCACTAACGAAAAATCGATTAACTACTACAGTTGCCCCTAGTAGTGCAAGATTTCGCCTTTTGACTCTCTCACTCATGGATATGTTAATGCCTTTAACCTCAAAAAATTTTTGTTTGCGAGTGGTAAAAAACTGTGCTGTTATTCCAAAGAAAATCAACAAGAAAACAATTATTTTAAGTAATTATTTTGATTTTGTATTGGCATCAGTTACAATTGGAAGTTCGTGGTCAGTGAACGTGTAATTTTTAGTGAAAAAGGTGTTTTTTTTTCAGAAATGTAAAATGAGCAGCAGAAATCAATTAAAACGTCGCATAAAAAAGAACAATTAATTGAAAAATTTATTAATAATTAATTGATTTGTCAATAGAAAAATTAATTGTATTGATTAGCGAAATCACTGAAGAATGGTTATTCAGATCCCCATGTTAAAATCGTCAGTCTTGTGCATTGCTAGTAGTTAGGCTGGTAGTTAATGACAACGATTGGTAGTTAACAAATTAGCTACACATTCGCTAGCTACGCCGACTGCAGGGATAAGAACAATAAATGTGTATTTGTGCCAGGTAATTATGGCAGGTAAAACATCCCCTATTGCCGTTTAGTTATCATTTATTATACTAATGCATTAGTATTTTATGTCAGGCAGGTAAATAATAAAAAAAAAAACGTTCAAACAAACCATTGACAAAATTGAAAAGTAGTAAGATGGTTAGAGGTGCTTTGGCGATGCCTGATTTTACATTACATTACGACCAAAAATAAAAATTAAATATTTCATTTGAGAAAGACCTTCCTATGAAATTTATGAGCATCGATTTCCATTATATTCTCTATTCTGTTTGAGTTAAAAAATTTTATTTAACTCTGGCTCTAAGTTGCTTATTGAATACCAAACACTATACACAGTATACAAAGTTCATATTCGTACACCCTCAACTTAAAAAAAAGAAAAACTTTTGTTTAAAAAATTAACTATAATACTTTAATTTTTCTTGTACAAATTTATGAAAAGAGGGTCCATTTAACAATTTAAATAATCAAAATTTTATAAAAACTAGCGGAATTCACTACATTTCCTGAAAGAATACGGTTTACATTCGTAAAGAAAATAATCTTAAAAATTAATTTTAAAAATTAGTTTTAGGAAAAAAAGACTTATTTATTATTTGTTACTTGCATCAGTTTGTGTACGAAAATTAATTTTGATTTTTAAAATTAGTAGTATTTCTATGAAAATGTTTTATTAAATACAACCTTTGTCGACAAAATCTTGCAAGAAATATGTAATTTGAATAATTCAATTTATTACAAGGCAGTGGGCTATTTTATTGAGGGTGTACGAATACGAACTTTGCATACTGTACATATATTTATTATTGTAAAAAGGAACATTCAAAAATAATTTTCGGAAAAGCGTAATTACATTAAAATTGGAAAAAAAAATACATAAACTCTATGTAGTATATTTTGTGTTTTGAATTTTATGCTTGTTAGTCTTATACACATCTGTGGCAATATCAAATAATCTTAAGGCTGGTGTTCACTATCCTACATAATCGTTGGACTTTTGAGAAAATGCAACCCTGATCTAATGAGCTATTTTTGGCTTTTGGAAATTTTCACAAGCTGCATTAGATCAGGGTTGTATTTTTCAAAAGTAATTTGACCTTTAAGGCGATTTAAAAAGAAATTAGCTTTATTATATTGTATTATGGCTCAGATGCAAGTTGCAGTGGTCACAATCTACATACGCACGGAAACGAATACACCAAAGTAGAAGCATATGTAATATCTTAAGATGCTTTCACACAGACTGTATTTTTCGTCTCCTTAGACTGAAAAGTGCATTTTTCAGCTGTACGACTCATATGTAATTTGGCATGTCTGTCAAACTCACCAATTTAAAGACAATTTATAATTTGTCCTTTCAAACTTTATGCCGAGTACACATCTGGCATTTCTTGTGTTGTCATTTTCAAAATGTGTGCAACGCCGTTCCCGTTATGGATTTTATATGGAAAGTCATGCCACGCAAGAGAAAAATATCGGAAATGACAAACGTTGCCACTACTACACACTATTGCGATATCACAATATGTCATGGTGTGTACTCGGCATTACATGTTTAATTATACCTGGCATAACCTCTTTTTTTATATCTTTTCCATAACACACACTGTTGTTATACCAAAAAAAGAACACGCTCAAATTGAAATTTTGTCAGCTGACATTGAAACCTGATTTTTACAGATGCAAGGTTTTAAGGCTTTTACCCAGCATGTATGTGTTCTTCAGTGGGAAATTGACATGTCAGATGTCAAATGCAGCTTGTGTGGAAGCTACAGCTTTAGCTGTATTGTCAAGATATCAAAAAACACTTAAGTCGCTTGTTTAAATGATTTTGCTTATAAAGCTGTATCATTGTTGCCATTTTAGCATTTTCACTGCAAAATTTATCATATTATTTTGTAAAAAACTATTCAAGTTTAAAAAAAACCTGCTAAAAAATCTTATGTAAATTTAAAATCTAGCATTTTATTCTTTCTTCTGTAGAACATTTTAGCAGACACTTTGGACATTCTCTCACATCATAATTTTCTGGCAACACTGAGCTGTGTAGTTGAATAACTGTTTTGCACTATACATATTTACCGTTTAAAAAGCACTGTATAAAGTGACCTTGAAACACTGTACAAACTGACCTTGAAACCTGAATAATTTTCATATCATAGTGTTATCAGTCTCTAATAGTTAAACAAAAGCATTGTACAGTGCATCATGCTTCCTAGTATGCTTTACACACTAGATACATATACTTACATACTCTAAGGGCTAAAAAATCAGTGCAAAATTTAATCTCTATTTTTGCTTTAATATGTGTTTAAACTAGCAAACCTATAAATCAATACAGTATTTAAACCATCTGTAAACGCATAAAATTGAGCGTTTAAACTACCAATAAAGGCCATATGATTTTGTTACTTACAGACCATATGTTTTGCCTTAAAAGGGCACTCAACTTTTTTCCAAGTCTCTACTTTTTCTTCAGATCTTGTTCGAGTTGTTTTCTTACACTCTATTATTCTTTTATACTATTAAATACTTCGCCAAGCATAAATATAATTCCTTTTTCAGTAAAATTTGGCGACCTCTAATTAAAATTTTTAACTTTTTTGCATTTTTGATTGTGCAAAGAATTGATAGCCTGCTGCCAGACAGCTGTTTTTTGACATTTATTGTAGTGCTGCCACAATATTATTTTTTAAACAACACATAAGGTATGGTTCACTGATTTACTAATGATGACTTTGAACTACATATAGGGTAAGTGCACCAGTAGTCGGCAGTTTAAGACTTTGTTTTTTTTTAAACTACCGCCCTTAAGTGTGTGGATTTGCTATTATATTGCTGGCTACTTATTACAATTCATTAATTTGTATTGTTTTCGATTCATTAAGTAAAATTTAAATACTTTTTCATTAAAAATGAAAAAATTACAGATTTTTTGGAAAAGAGCACTTTTGCCTATAGTCGGCACCAATTTTCCAGTTTTCGGCATGTTATGATCCTATGGTCGGCATATTATATTTGAGTGAAGAAAATAAAAAATCGAGAAAGAATTCAAAATGTTTTTATATGTCTAATGAGATAATGTAACTATAAAATATTATTTAATATGTAATAAAAAGCAAAATAACAAACGGTCTTCCAATAAGAGGGTTTCTTTTGATATGTAAAAAACGAGTACTAGTATTTTTAAGCGAAATCATCGGATATATGTCTTTAATGAAAAACGATATTAGTAAAATGGCCGCCACACCTACACTTGTAGGTCCAAATTCTTTTCATGATACTTTCTATCAGAAAATCGCGAATTTGCGGCTGTATGTCCTCAATAACTTCAAGAATTCTGTCGTTGAGGTCTTGAATCAATTGTGGTCTATTGGCAGAGACGTTGTTTTTCACGTAGCCCAAAGAAAAAGGTCTCAGAGTGTTAAATCTCGGTGGTCAATTGTGGTTGCCTTTTCGACAAATCACACGGTTAGGAAACTTTTCCCTTAAAAGAGCGATGGTATCGTTATATGTGTGGCATTTAACGCCGTATTGCTTAAAATAGTCGTTGTGCACCTCAACACAAAAGCAGTGGTTCTTGAGCAACACGCACGAAATCGATTCTTCACACCATTTACTTATTCCAACAGCTCAGATTTTTCCACCAGTTTCATAATTGCTGGCCGAGAAAGTGATTCAGGGCAACCCAAAAATGCTTTAGTTTTGCGAACTTTGATCGCAAAGTTTTCACAATTTTTGTAATGAATTCTAATAATTAAATACGTCCTCGAAATGTATATCGATCCATTTTTTATTAATGGCGTAGTTTTTGTCATCTGTCAAGTACTTACAGCTTGAGTCATGACAACTGTTAAAATGGCGGACAGAAAGTAGAATTTCCCGTGGAACATTGTGTGCACTACGCTAATTATAGATGCAATTTCTAACACACTCATAGAATGTTTAACTCACAATCCACAGGAAGGCTGTTAGGATATTGCAATCCTTTAATTACTCTAACAAACGGAAAGACAACCATTGGATCGACTGTTTTACCGTTTGCTGAAAAAGTAGTAATACCGTCAATGTTTTCTTTTCATTGTCTTGGTTGGCATATACATTGCTATATCCCCTAGGCGCTAACACTATTCCAGTTTTAGGACTTGCTTCAACACCAATAAAAATACGACCACGATCGTTCAATACATGGATTAACAAGTTATTCAATTCGACAAACCATTTTCTAATATTTTCTTCTGTAAGTATTGCTAACCCCTTACTTATCCCTTCAGCTCCTCTAAGGGATAAGGCAAAATGCCGCTTCAAAAAACTGTAGTCACTTTCTGCATAAACATCGTTCGCATATGGTGTGGTCTTGCTTTCTTGCTTGAACTATGTTCAGTACGTCATAAATTTTAAGTGGAAAACCACATTATGCCAAGTCGTGCACCACTTTTCCAAACAATGATCTTCGGCTTTTGTTTAAATTGCTGGTGGCCTCATTCTTTATGGACCTTCCAGGACACGAACATAGATCCTATCTTGTATGGTGGAACGTGGAACACCATATTTTACACTGGCACCTAGTATGAATATCCCCTCTTTAATTATTTTGCTTATTGTGTATTTTGGTAGCGGTTCTGAGTATTTATGAAAGGATCTGGTTCTTGTGGTGGTCATGTTTTGAATGAAAAAATGCCTGGAACTTCGAAAATGTTGTTTATAGAAATCTTATCATGTTTTGGCAACTCTAGTTAAGCAAAAACTAGCAATAAATACCACTGCCGACTTTAGGGCAACAATAGTCCTATTCTCGGCAGGTCGTAAAGAACTCATTATAAGCTATGCCGACTACTGGGTAAAGTTGTTTTAAACTAATTTTTTATTGACTCAATGGCATTCAAAGTAGTTAGTGAACAATTATCTCAAATTTGAGCTAAATTGGAAAGAAATGCTCATTTCCCAGTAGTCGGCATTGAGATGCCGACTACTAGAAAATATAAACTTTTTTCGTTCCTAATGCCGGCATCGATCAAAAAGGGAAAAATAAACATATATTTTTTATTTATTCACATTTATAGCATTATTAAGACAGTTTTCTAACTTTAGAAACCTTTCCCCATTAAGAAAATACTTAATTTACTGCAATTACTTAGTTAACAAAGTTGGTTTCGCCACTAATTTTCCACTAAGAAAAGCTATCAATGCCGAGCGTATGGAAAGGCAGTAAACCAATAGAGGCAAACATAGCCAAACTTACTCATTTAATTAAAATTTTTCTTTACATATAGAGAGTTGAGAGTATATATAAGGCTTATTTGGTCTTATTTTAATACATAGTTGCCGTTAGCCTTATTTATTTGATATTAAATAAAAAAACTGCCGACTACTGGTACATGCCGACTTTAGGAGCACTTACCCTACATAAATTTGAGTTTAGTTTAACTAAACCAGTGCTTAAACTTTAATAAATCAGTATTAGCCCTAAGGCAGACGAAATTAACTATTGTCTAAAGTACTTGTGTTAATTATGAGAGAGAAGATCCTTTTTAAGGAAATTTTTTCACTACAGGGTAAGTAGCTTTTCCTTGCCATTCGTTAACGGAATATTCCGACAGAGAAAAAAATTATTTTAACAACTACTTTGCTACAATATGTCCTTGCGCTATAAGCCTGTTTACTTATCTCTTTCAGGAACTGTAAATCGTAATGATGTTCCATTTAAAAGCATAGATACTAATCTTTAATGAACATTTATGCAGGCTTGAGGATATTTCAAGAAATTTTTATGATTTCATTAGATTAGATGAACTTACAACATAGCTTTTTGAGTATTATTTTAAGCTTACTATTTGTCGATTGTAACTAAACACATTTATAGTAAATAAGTAGCATTAGTTTTGTCACCCTTAACAACATTAGATATGCCACAAAAATTAAGATAATAATCAAAATACCCCAACTGAAGAAGTGTTATCGAGAACTGTTGGTAGGTATAATCCCTTTTAAACGAAATAAAAAATTGTTTGATATGTAAATACATATGTACATACGGGTATATGAATGTCATAAACATTATTTGAAGAGAATTACTGTGACAAAGTATTTAGATAAAATAAACAAACAAGAAGTACTCACCCTTATCGATGGCTAATAACCTTTATTTTTTTATTTTTGCTTTGTGGAGTTAAACTAAAACACAAATACCTATTTAGTTTTTGTAATTAGGTACAAGTTAACTAGAGTTCACTTTACTCATACGAGTAAACGTCAGTGAGTATAACAGCAAAACAGAACATATACGCGTACATACACATGTACATACTTAAATACATACATGCATTGCACTAAGTAAGTGTTATATGTATATGTATGAGTATATACATGGGTACGTGCACAATGTGTCATGAAAGTCTTTTCAAAATACTAAAAAATAAAAAATTAAATGATTTCTTAGTCCCAGTCCAGACTTGCAATTTTTGTTGCTGCAGCAACTTTTTAGTTAGAAAGAGCGAGAGAGGAATAAAAAATGTAAATATTTCTATTTCAACACTCTCTCACATATTCAAGAATTGCTACAACAAAAATTGCAAGTCTGGACCGGGTCTTATTATAAAACTTGCATACATTTGAAACCTTGAAGAATACCTTCAAGCTTCTTTCTTAGTACATACGAGTATACCTACCTATTAAATTAGCGTTCAAAATGGTCTCAAATGTGGTCTTTTCAAATACCATAATTGTCAAACGAAGATTGATTTTTAAAAACGGGAACATAATACAGAACTTAGGGGGGCAAATTACGGCACTCGTTATCGAACGAAATGACGAGATATTTCAACAGAGTTGATATGGAAATATTTTTAAACTTCGAATCGTATCGCATGCCGTAATTTGCTTCCAGGCTTTAAATTATCATCGTCTTGAATGGAAAATGTGCGTTTAAAGCAAAAACTATACTCAGAGTAATGTGGTTACATTTGCTTAGGGTTTTTAGCCGAGCTCTTTTTCGAGACACTACCTTATTTTCTTGACATCTATCGTGGAAAAAAATTGGCATCCGCACGTGTTCTACTTTTTTGAGTAGCAATTATTTGTCCTTCAGTTAATAAAAAGGAGTCAAAGACGTAAAAATTTTGCTTCCATATTCTTACAGTCTTATGCATAACAAAAACCTGAACATGGTAATCGTTAAGACCATGTTCCGGTTTTCGTTATTACAATTTTACACAAAAAATCACGCAAACAGTATTATGCTATTAGAGTTTATTTTTTGTTTCACTTGAAATAAACTGTGTTGTACAGTTTTTTACTGTAAAAATTTTGTTTCAACGTTAATCTTTAGGTGTTGTGTATTTATCGCCGTTATCAAGTCAAACTTTTTTCAAACAGTCACCCTTATTCCAGTTGTCAACATCGATGTCACGTCAATAGAATACCAAAAAATTGTCTACACGCCCTCAAGAACAATTTTATTTTATTAACAGTCCATTTCTGTTCCGTAAGGTCTAAAAAACAGTACGAACCGGTTAATAGCGGTCAGAAGATTTTGACAACGGGTAGACAGGCTTGGTATCGATGTTGACATCTGAAATAAGAGTGAATAACAATTTTTAATTTTGATTTGATATTTATTATTTTGATTTCATGTTTTTGTTAAAAAAATTTTTTTGTAATTTTTCTGTTTTACTTTTCTATGGAAAAATCTGGGTTTTTTTTCAATTTCTGTCCTCTTTTTCAAAATTAGAAGATAACAACCCTAGGATTGTATGCAATTTTATTATAATTCTGATAATATTCTTCCTTCAATGCTATTTATTATTTCATTCAAAATTCTTCTGTTAGTAAAGTAAGGTTTATCCATTTTTAAAAAAATAATATAACAAATGTAAACAAAAACCATATGCTACAGCAGAGCTGCCAATACTGAAAGTTAATAAATTGATAGGGTTACCATTCTTTAATCATAGTAGGAACTTTAGTTAAAAAATACACTGTGAATATGAAGCATTAGTTATACAAAAGTTATCGTTTTAGTTTACTAATAATTAACTAATGACTGTAAATTTGGCCCTTAAACGTATTTTAACTTAATTAAAACTTTGGATTTTTTAAAGACTCATAGTAGTATCTTATGAAGAGCATCTTCGTCGAACCTTTTGATCCTGGTTATCTCAGAGCAATGATTCTTTTTTTCAAAAGGACAAAGGAAGATTCATACGGAGAGGAGTTAGAGGATTAAAGTTTTCCTCAAAAATGTTCCTCGAGAAGCTTATTTCAAAAAATCTGGGTACAAGTTATATCCAAAATATAAGGGTTGCAATTGACCGCAATACTGTGGAAAATAGAGGAACTCAAGCCTTCTTTAATAACACCTTGAATTGAGCTTCAAAGTATCGATAACAACATGTTATTTTTTTCTTCCTTCACTTGGAAACAATTTGATTTTATAGTACACTGTAATCAGTTAAGTACTGAAAAAAGTTTTAATATTAAAACACATAGAAATCAGCTGCGGCTTTATCTGTGAATTGGGGGTAGGCAGTCAGTATTTTGGTTAACTTAACTTCCAAAGATTGCAATTGTGTCAGTATCGTGAGGAAAAAGTCGCCAGCTAGCCTTAGAGTGGTAAGTTTATGATTTGTCTGCTGTTTTTTTTTTATAAAGAGAAGTAACCAAGGCGATTCTATATTAGGTGGTCTCAACTGCCAAGTGACTTTTGCGCCGCTTGCAATTTTAATGTCGCTCATATGTAAACACAAATTTTCGTGGTTTTCATGAATAACAACTTATTTCATATGTTTCTATTTTCGAGTTTATAATAAATATTAAATAGTTGTTAAAAATTTCTAAGAAAATTTTTAAAAACATGGACTTATGTACATCATTTTATATCAGAAACAACAACACATTTTCTACCTTTTTTATATAAGCTATAAAAATATTATTCATGAAAACCATACATTTCATAGTACATTTTTTCGACATCCCAAGTATGAATTTTTCAAATGCTAATTAAATATTGTTTGGTACTAACAATTAGGATTTTAATATGTAGGTCTACCAACATACATGTGTATGTATGTGTGTATGTTTGTGTCAAAGGGATAGTGGAGAAGTATTGGGTTTTTAAGTTCAAATATTTTACAACTCTGCTATTGTGAGTCTTGTTGGTTTTTATATCATAGTTAAAGTACTTTTAGGGCCTGTCGACTTGTCGCACACTAACATTTAAAACAAAAACAAATTTTAAGATTTTCTAGTTGTTTCAAATGTAAGTGTGCGACAAGTCGAACATTGTCGACATCGTGGGACAGCCCCTTAGTGTTAAAAAAGGCAGATTACTTTAATAAGCCGTGTTATTTAATTGTGAATAAAATTAACATTTGGGCACCGATTTTAAAAAATTATGTCTCGTTTTAATTAGAATACATTCACCTATCTGCCCAGTAAAATAATTATATTTTTTTTATTATATTACTATTTAAATATTTTAAATGTTTTTTTTTTAATCTCAACTCAATTTGGGATTTTTGAATTTTTATATTTTTTAATAAATGGTACATTATATATATTCATTTGTCTTCCAATACCATATTTTTTATGTCCATAATTAAGAAATAATCTTGGAGATAAAATTAACTAACGTTTAGTTGTTTTTGTTTACTGTTTTGCAAAAGACTTTCTTGACACACTGTACGTCATTCTGTATGTATGCATAATTAGTGTAAATAATTAAGAAATATTATATTTCAGCACGTTTGTTTGCATTATTTGCTGTTTCTTATTTTAGTATTTTGAGTACTTATTTAATCACTAATTTCACTCGCGTGATGGAAAAAAAATTCTACTTTATTTTGTCTTGTTTCCACTTTTGTGAAATTACTCAAAGAATTTGTACAAGAAAAAATTAAAACTTTCCACTCGTTAAGTTTTATCATCTATAAAACTACTTATTCACAGCCATGTTCATTTATTATATTGTCAATCTTTATAGGTATCTACGAAATTGGGAAGACAATGGATGTCGTTAATTTTTAAAACTGTATGATCTAATATAATTATTTGTTGAAATTGTTGGTGATCTCTGTCACATGGAATGACGTGCGCACAATTTTTTGTTTGTTTATAAAAAGGCTTTAGTGGTTGATTCTTTTGGATACATACATTTTTATTTTTTATTTTTTGCCTTGAGTTATTTATAAATAATTTGTTTTTATTTGTCTGGTCCAGAAATAAGAAATAAATATATGATACATATAAAGAATACACTTTTTTGACACTTTCTTTAATTGTTAACGAGTATTAATTTTATTTTATTTTTTTACTTGTTAGTTGTTGCGGCTTAATTAATTTCAAATTATAAACACTTTCCAATTTGTTTTATTTTTTGTTTTTATCTTTAATTGTGTATATAATTATGTACTTAATTTTTTTTTCTTTATTTATTTCAATTTAATACAAAACAAAATTTGCAACTGATTTTACGCTGACCACAAATATTGCATGCATGAAGTAGGTATGTACATATATTTCCACTGGCAATGAACACCAACAACTAATTTTTGTTTCTTTTTATTTATTCTCTTTGAACAACAACAAAATCAATACAAATAATAAAATTAAAACATTAAATAAAATATTATAACAAAAGCCACAAAACAAAAAAAGAATGTTTATGGCGAAAATATATTAACAACAAACAAAATTTGAACTTGATCGTGTGTGTTGCCGTTTTCACGTTTCTCACTGTAATGATTTACTGTTTCTTTGCTCAGCACGTTTTAAGCAAAAGAAAGAAAAAATAGAAGTATGTATGTATATACATACATATGTATCTCCATATATACAAAAAAAAAGGCATTTCATACACAATTTATGTATGTATATCCAAATACATATGTACAAACAAGCATACATACGTGCATACATATGTATGTAAATGCATACACACGTACAATGAAGTGTTTGTCATGCCAAGAATTTCCAGTACGCCCAGCGAACCGATTAAAATGATCAGTAAAATACAAAATAAAGAAATGAAATTTTTGCTTAACTTACTCACATGTTGATACATTCAAAGTACAATTGTCGCATGTTTTTTTAGAGGTATATAATTTTAAATTAGGCCTATTTCTGCCAAAGAGAGAACTGAAATCTGAACAGCTCCTACAAATTACGGAGAATTCTTAAGAAAAACATAGTTAACTTCTAGGGAATTTGATAAAATAATCTGTGGCTTGATGTTAAAAAAGGTAATATACAGATTGATAATCAAATAGTATCAGAAGTTACACAGAGTTCTTTGAGGAAATAAATATCTGTAATACCTCAAGACCCATTATTATTTCATGATACTATTTTAGCAAACATCAGGAATGTTATACACCAGGAATCCATCCTCAGGAATGTTATACATTGAATCTTAGAATCTTATTGCCACCGTAGTGCCAGTAATTATCACTAACGGGCCATGACTACTGATTTTTTGTTGTATCACAATTTAATGCCCTTAAGGCTCGGACTTACAATCCCACTACTTACGAAAAAATACAACCCTGACCTGATGAATTGTTATTAAATCTAGCAGATTTCAATCAAAATCTTTGTGAAAATCTATACCGTTTACATAATTTTTTTTTACATTTATCAATATTAATTGGTTAAACCAAAACAAAACCCATTAACTGCACATTTTCCAAAACTACAACCAAACAACTGCACTGCAGTCGATTCCTGTGCACACACCTGTTTATGTGCACAGGCTGACTTTTTAGTACAAATTTGAAAAAACCTATAGTTGCATTACTAAGTTCTACTAGATTTTGAGTAAATTTTGACGAAGTAGATTTTGTTTTGCATGTGAAATCTACTTGATTTTGTCCGAAATTTACTTGACTTTGACCATAGCCATAAAAGACAACAGCCTCTATCAAGTGAAGCGACCAAAACTTGTAACTCCCGACTGTGATTTCGCCAAGCGAGCTGAATAATAAATAAATATGGCAAATTGACCGTAGCTGCAAGTGGAAATTAACACAACTTAACTGTATTTCATCTTAGATCAAAATTCATTACCTCAAAAAAATACACCCATTACATGTAGTAATTTTATGAATGTTTGTATGTATGAGTTGATTTTTTTGTTGTGCAGGGATGGAAAATTGTGCTATACAATTGACATACAATTGACATCTCGCCAATGTCTTTTCCAAATGCAGAAAACAGCTTTGATTTGGTTACTACCACTTTAACAGCACAGATTTTGAAGGAATGCAATCTTTAAGTTTCATCCAAACTAATTGGTACATTACTATTAATGTAAAAATTTTTAAATAGTAGAAATAACTTTTAAATGTACATACATTTATATAAAAATCGGTCATTGATATTGCAGACATATGTGGTGTATATTAATGGTAACATTAATGAAAATGGTCATAAAAAATAAAACGCAAAAACTTTTCTTTGCAAGGAAATATTAAAAAATATATAACAATTTTTTAACAGACTTCAAAAAAAGGAGGAGGTTATCAATTCGTCTCTATTTTTTGGGGATGTTACTTCATAACTCGGTACATTTTAGACCGATTGCAAAAATTCTTTTTTGTCTGAGATGGTATAGTTTCCCATTGGCCACAATGTAAAAAATTGGGCGGTGACATGCGCACAATTCTGCTTATTTGATTGCTGCAAAACCTAGCAAACACCTTTGGTTCTTGCAATTACACAATTTCAAAGTTGAAAAAGTGGGCGGGTTTACGCCCATGTAAATCTATTATTATATTTCACGTGGTTCTACTCAACCGATTTTTACGAAACTTACCACACACCTTGAAATCTAAGATAGACACAATCTTCCATTTCAAAAAATGGGCGGAATCACGCCCATTAATAATTTAATATTTAATTTTAACTGATTCTACTGTACCGATTTTTACAAAACTGAAAACACACAATGAGCTCTGAAAAACATAAAATCTTGCATTTAAGAAATGGGGCGGAGGCACGAACATTAAAATTTAGTTTTATATCCCATAAATTTTTTTCCAAAATGTTCTATCAGATCTTTGCATTGAAGTCGATATTTTTTTGGGCAGAATTATTTTCCTATACAACGAACATATCGGTAAATTCGATATTTTCAGCCAAACATGGATAAAAAGGCTGTATCAATCAAACAGACGATTTTAAATATTATGAAGGTTACACCTTCTTTGAATTTATATAACGATATGTATTTATATACACTATCAAATCCTTCATATATTTACATAAAATTATTCAAAAAATTTTAAAATTTTTTCCAGTTTTCATACACCAACATGTATGTGTGTAATCGCTTGTTTTGCCACATATAATTTTTAGTACCTATTGACTAATACAACAAATAAATAAGAGAGAATGTACCTTTCTGAAGAGAAAAATATAGCGCTCATTCACTAAAACAACGTCATAACACAAAAGAATCAGTTTGCCAGAAAACGAGTTTAAAGTTATTTAAACACAACTTAATGCAAGCAGAAAATTTAATTTTTCTTTCAAGAGTTGAATAAGAAAGATAACGATATGAGCATTAACTCTGCATCGTAAACTCAAAAATCCAATTTTTGTATTATGAAAATATAGATTTGATTTTTTTTGATTTTTGATTAGAAGTATCATACCTAACGTGACTAGATGGTTTTTTGCAAAAAGCGGGACATAATCGATCAAAAGCAAATCTATCTGCTTTTCACCATAAAATTTTATTAGAACTACCATACCTGATTTGTGTTCGCGCTTACCAGTGTTCTAGTGGGTGTATTACTTCTCCCAACATTGATCACTGCTTTGATTTTAACTTTCCAAACAGGGTTACCATTTATCGATTCTTTCGGTGCCCATTCTCCAGAGAAAAAATAAGTTAATGAGATCCAGTGATTGTCATCCGGAAATAGATCTCTATATACGAGTAGGCTTGCCTGTGCAGCAAGTTATCATTTTCGGTCCGTTGTAATCGAATTGGAAGATGAGCATTTAACACAATCACCACAATAAGCTACCGAAAAAATAAAAACACGTGTTTGAGAATGATTATTTTGACGACACAAAGGCAACACGATTTCAGGTTGTTGTCCTTGATGATTTTGTCATTGTAGTCTAATTAAACTAATTTCCATTTTTGTTGGCGATACTAAGCAAATATAATATTGCCAATATAATATCAAATGTTGAATGATTGATAGCTTAAAATTATATTATTTAACATAAAAATCCCACCGAAATTCACGTAAAGAAATAAATTAGTCCATTTTTATAAATTTTTATAATTCCTATGACGCAATTTACACTGTGCCTTTTCTGCTTGCCTGTGAAGGCAGGCTTTTTTAGTTTGTTGGTGAGAGGGGGTGAAAAGCTTGCGGGGTAAAATAAAAGGCACGTAATCAAAATTCGAGGGGATTTTTGACTTTTCTCTTTGCTTTTTCTTACTCTCAACACTGAACGTTTATGTAATTGTCAAAAAAGCATGAAGAAAAGTCTTAATGTAATTGTGCGTGGCTTTTCGTAGGGGGCTCAAAAGAAAATTGTCAAAACAAGGCAGGCTAAAAAGGCATAGTGTGAAATGGCACTATGTGATATAACTAAATTTTAAAAAGAGTAATTTTAATTTTATAAATGTGAAATATTTGAAGGTGGCACAAGCGAAATATGTATTTATGCTTGAAAATCAGGTGGTTATGATGCTGCTGCCGTCTAAAAAATAATAACGTAGTTGCCTTTGAGGTGTATAAAGGCTGCTAGCGGCATTTGAAGTCGTGCGTTTGTGTAGTCTGTTGTGGTGATTGTGTTTAATGAATTTTGTTCAAAACGTTGTCAAATCTTCATTTCTTTGATGGCATTTTTTAATACAGCAAATGAAATAGTTCTCTGTTGTTTCTTTCAAACATGGTCACCTACGAGAGCAAAAACACTCGTAGGTGACCATGAACACACAAAAAAAATTACATACTTACATATCGTTACCTTAATATAGAAAGGCCCTAACTCATTATTTTTTTGAACTCGAGATTTGTGCATTTTTCGATATATTAGCTGTTCTTCTATCGAAATATACAAAAAACTCGATAAAAAATAATGAGTTGGGGCCTTTCTATATTAAGCTAACGATGTGTATCTATGTCAATACAAAAAATTAAACGTAATTAAAATATTATGCTTTGAAAAAGAAAATGTTTCTTAGATAATTGAACCTCCTTAAATACCCTTTTCGGAGGTAGATAAACTATTTCAAAAATACCTTTTTCATTATATTTTTTAAAATTTCTCAATGGTAACGCAGTTTTCTAATACATATTACCACTACAATGCTAAGTTTGGTTTTATAAGAAAATAACCACCAATTAATTTTGCTCCTCAAAAAAATCAGGGAGCTAAAAATAATGTCAACTTGGTGCTTTTATAAACTAAAAAAAATAAAATATCGCACATTCAGTTCAATAGTGTTATAATAAAAAAAAAACTAGTTTTGCAGAAAACACGTTTAAAGTTTTCAATTTACATACAACTCAAAGAAGGCATGAACAAATATGATTCTCTCAGGAAGTGATAGTACAAGTTGGTTATATGAAATTTTTACCCAAGATAAAATACGAAATGCATTATTATTCTGCATTTTTGAATTAAAAAACAAATGTTTTGAGTTATAACACTATTGAACTGTATGTGCGATATTATCAATATTGGCTGCACGATGTGTTCGTTTTTTGGTTTTATGGTATTCCAGACGATTTGAAGAAGGTAGAAAAAAAACAAAAAAAGGTCCTTCGAAATATTTAAAAAAAAAAAAAATTTATTACACTAGTTCGAAGATGATCGTTTGTGAAAGAGCTGAAACAAGCCTTTCATAAAAACACGAATGATTACGTGTTGGGGTTAGTAAAACAGAATAATCTAAAGGCATTGCTATAAACGATGTGTAATTTGCGAGATGCAGAATTGTTTCGAGGAATTTATTGATTCATTGAATTTTTCGTATGGAATTCTGCCCATACTTATTAAAGTAAGAGTTTCTTAGGCTTGCTTGGTAGCAAATAGCCATGTTAGTGCTAAATTGGGTGGAGGCGTGACAGATGTGGCAAATATGACTGCCAACAAATATTTTTCACATATTGAGATTTAATCTATTTTGTTTTTGTCTTTTTTTTGGAATAACGGTTTTTATTGTCATTGTGTCAGTGATAATACAAGTTAATAATTATAAACAAGCATTTAAGTTAATTTAATCCCTAACTTCAAAATAAAAATACGTTGTACAATAGCTACACACGCATACACTAGAAAGACATACATATCCTGTCGGAAATTCTGTTAACTTTAAACTAACTTTAAGCTAACAATTTCAATGTAATCAACAGACTATTTTAACATTAGTCAATTTTCTCACTCCGCATTACTTTCAGCTAACTTAAAGTTGATTTTTTTTAAATCACCTGGTAGTCAGTAAATTTATAAAAAATTTTCTGTAGTATCATTCCACGTTTCGTACTCAACGCGCTACCACCCAGCTAAGGTACCATCTAAAATAATAACAGCAAAATGTTAATATTTATAAAACTGAAATGAGTATCAAAGTAGCTGAGAATAAATTTGTTGGCTCTCACCAAATTCGATTGCATGTATGCAGACTCAACTTAAGAATTAATTTCGGATTTGTTTTGGATGAAATTGCAGTTAGCTTTTAGTCACTCTATTTTTGTAGTCAACAACACATTCTCCGACAGGGTAAGTATAAAGCCAAAATTAGTTTTTTCTTTCTGTACTGTTACGAATTAGCTGACTCTTTTTTGCTTATAGAAATCTAATACAAGTCGTTAGTTTTTCTGTTTCGTTCTGTTCTGTTTCGGTTCAACCTGGGAAAATCAAAAAATTGTTAAGTATTTGTAAGTGACAGTATAAATTAAATAAAACTATTTTGAAATAAATTGTGATTGCGCTTTTAGAATTCAAAAAAAAAAAAATTTTTAAAAGAAAAATATAATATTATATTGAAACTCAACAATGGAAGAGGCAAAACTAATCGCTTTAGTGGAAAACTGCAATCTTTCTGGTCAGAAGCAGCTGATAAGTTACTACAGAAAAAGTAAGTACTCAAATTTACAAGCAGAACGGCACAGCACAGCACAGAACAGCAACAGAAAGTAAAGACTAATGAAGTCTCAACATACACGTGCGCATAAGTGACACTAAAGATGTTATAAATATATTCAGACACTACATATTGGCATTTTCACATGAATGTCAATTTTTTAGAGCGTGCGACACCAAATAAATATGTTTGTATCTTTTTTTTTCAAAGAAAACGCAACTTTTTTTTTACTTCTTTATATATTTATGTAGGCCGTCAACAGCTCTACATTAGGTAAAATTTAAAAAAAATCGGGTAACTTTGTTCTAAAATACAAGCTTTATTGCTTGCTGTCGCACGCGACAAAAAAGTGAACTTTCTCGTGGTAATGCCCATATGCATTTGCAAAGTTTTTTGTTAATTGTCATACAAAATATTCACAGCTTGTAATTTTTGTCGTTTTTTTATTTTCTTCTCAGTTAGATGCACTGGAATAATAAAGATATGTACATACATACATACATATTTGTTTTTTTATTAATAAATTTGATTGCCAGCAATTTCTTTAATCATTTTGCTACTCATAACAAATGTGACTCTTTTGTATATGTTAGCGTATCATTCTCAGTTTTCTCATTTTTATCGGTTTTTTTTAAGTCATGCAATATCGTACATAATTTTGTCAGCACTCATGTGCACCCTACATATATTGTACATATACTTAAGCAATCATAAAACTTTCCAGGTACAAGTTCCGATCTATGGATTCTGTGTATGTAGGTATATATTTACCCGAAATCATTAGTTTTGTTTTTACCCCTCCATAGCCTCAATAGTTCAGGTTAATTATAAAATTATGCAACTTAAAAGACTTGATAAGCGAAGCTTAAAAATTTTACAACAAAAGCTTGTGTCGCTATAGAGTTGTAAAAAGCTTATATTTTAAGACATGCTGACTACCTAACTCAGTAATCAATATTATTGGAGACTTCTGCTTTCGATGGAGAGCTGTACTTCGGAATACAAGTATGTGAGCAAGCAACTAGAAAGCCATTTTCAACTTCATTTTGAAAGAAAGCTTTAGGAACGCTTAGTGTGGTATTTAAAAATCTTCATGATATCAGTTCCGCATTCCTAACACATTAAGATTATAAAATTTTCTTACTTCTCAAGTAGCGTAATGCGAATTCTGCTACACTTAGATGAAATTTGTACATACTTCAAGTCTCGTGCTTCTGTGAAAATAATGTTTATATTTGCCATGACATTTTTAATTAAAAGTTAAATTGCCATACAATAGATGGGTGATTCGTAAAAACAACTTGCGCTCCATATTAATAATTATTTACAGATCACATATCTTCATACATAAGAACATCACCAAAACAAATTCACGGTATAACAAATGGAAATTTTTGTACTTTTGTAAGTTGTTTTCTTTTTTCTTACACATAAATTTATCAATATATTTTAAATAAAAATTATTTTATAGATATCATTCGGAGTGATACCAAATCAGTAATTGTGGCAGAATTTTACTACAACGTACTACTAAATTGTAAAATGAATAATGTAACACACACTGATGAATTCATGATACATACGATTACATACCCCAAGGGAAGTTTAAGTCAAGACACCACTTTTGTAGACATTGCCAATGGAGTGTCTACATATTGATTCTGTTTTTAATGCATGTAACTAGGTATGCTCCTTATTTGTTATTTGTTTTATTGGTTCGTTGGAAATAAAAGTGACATCAAGCAATATTTAAGTTCTTATAAAAATTAATCTACCATATCAATTTAAAAAGCTGATACAAATGTATTTAACAATAGTGCTAAATATCAAACAAAAAGAAGTTGCAAAAATTAATTAAAACACAAGTAGTAATTAAAAAAAAATCAAAAAACCCGACTGCGACCAGCTTTGAACCGTTCAATTTCCTAAACGGTCATTCGAAATGAAAAATCATAAGAGAAACCTAAAGATGATATTAAAATACCTGTGGAATGATACCATTTTTAATTTTTCGTATTTACAAAATGGCGTCCGTTGGCCGCCATATTGAATTTTTACTACTGTGATATCTTTAGTGACACTCCCGGGTTAAGACAAACCGATTGACGTAAGAATCATTAAAATCGGTCCATGCGTGTGGTTTATATAAAGCCGCAAAGGAACATACATACATACTTACATACATACATACATACATATGTACATACATAGGCTGATAAAAACAATACTCTTCTTTGCGTCGCGCAGTCGGGTAAAATTAATATATATTGTAAAATAAGAAAAACTAAATTTTTTTAAAACCCCCGATATATCCAGAAAAGATGTGATAGCTTCTCAGCGGCTAAGCCGATTTTCTTTAAACATAGCTGAAAACTCTCTCGACCAAATCAAAAGCGGTCTAGTCGTTTGGTCTGTGCATGGACACATACGGACACACAGTTCCACAGAGACACACAATAAACTTATACCACCACTTTTTTGGTTAGTGGTTAAAACTAGAAAAAGTGAAAATGAAAAAATTTTAAGTGAAAGTGTCAATAATGATAATATTTTATTGAGCCTGCATGAATGAATTAGGTTAGGTAAGGTTAAAAAGAGGAGCCAGTAAGCTCATATTCGGGGACATACAAGTCCAGCGGCAACAAGAAGCAGTAAGGATGTCCCCTAGAGGGCTAGATGCCTACTACTACTTTCTTTGGATCTACATTCCATACTCATATCCTTTTTACACGCGTTGTCATTGCAGGTTGGGTCTTCTGTTCTTGCTTCTTTCGCCAAAAATTCTGGAAGGCCTTCAAATTAATAGATTTTGCCAAACTAAACAAAACATGTTACTCCTTCTCTTCTACCATCTCATAGAAGGGAGTGTGGAATGTGTGAATCAAAAAAATTCTTAAGCAGGCCTTTAATAACCACCAAGAAAGCCTTCTGAGTTTTACAGCTGGGAATAAGCCAGCATATACCTGTTGTGCGCTCTCATGTGATTTAAAAACGAACCCCACATTTATAGGAATTTAGTATCATTTGCGTACTCCCCCAAAACTTTTCCGGTCAATGCCTCTAAGGTGGTTAACATCCGATAAGGTATCATCCCCAAAATAACTTGATATCGGCTGGACGAAAGCTGGATGTATGTATGTATATATATTTTTAATACAACTCCAAATATAAACAAAATATGTATGCAATTTCATAATCGAAAGTGTAGCCTAAAACTACTAAAATATACTAGCGACTATCTGTTTACAATGTCTACATATCGTCCCAAAAGAACCACCTAGTAAGTAACATCAAAGTCAGTAATGGATTTTCACTGATACGCACATGTTAAAATGTCTATAGCAAAGAGCATTGTCTCTAGTGTAATTCGTCAGTAGTACCGGTGACAAAGTCACTGTTTCAAGAGTGACATTTCCTACAGGGTACTTATGTATGTGCCCTGCTACCAGTATAGATAAAAATAAACCAATGTGTGAGTGAGTGCCTTTGAGTATTTGTAAGTAACTAACAAAAATAAAAATAAAGAAAAACTTTTCTGTTGTGTTATTGCAGCACCATCACTTTTTTTGATTCTTGATTGTGTAAATGTTCTCGAGCGACAACGCGGAGTTAAATATATTAATGACAATCGATTTTTAATATGACTATGTAATTCCAAAGTTATTAAATGTACTCAAACACTAGGCACACTAGGCATTACAAAAAGAAAGAACTCTACACTCGGCTGTGTAGAATTATAAATATGTACCTTCATTTTTATAATGAATATTGTTCGGTTGAATAATATTGGGTGTGAAATCGGGCATATGATGGTAATATAAAGTGTTACCAGCAATAACTTTTTTCAAACTTGTATCATTAAGTATGGGTTAGCTCCTAAATAAAGAGGCTCATGGAAATATGGGCTATCGAAATCGTCAAATTGAGTAAAGTGGTTTAAAACCCTTGGTAGTAGAAACAAACTTATACGAAGTGTGGTCGTTTGTTTGTATTCTAAGCGCGGCCAAACCGCTTATCCAATCTCTATAAAATTTCGTTATCCTATTGCTTGCTCCGAGGATAAGAAGAAATTGCATGCAACAAGTTCAAAATTAAATTTATTAAAAATGATACTTTGTAAATTCTTTCGAGGTATTTGTCAATATTGCTAACGACAATTCAGAAATTTAATTAAAATAAAAAATTAAATAACAGATGTGTCTGCAAAACGTGAGTGAAAGTCAGAGAAGAAAGATAAGAAGAGTCACATATAGATTATGCTTTTGAGCCTTGCTAAGATTTGAAAAGGTGGTAGAACGTCGAAAATGTATTGGATTGACCAGGAGTATGTGCGATAATATTTAAAACAGAAGTTATATGCATTTGTCGCTTGGGTGAATAACAAATAATTTTCGAAAAACATTATACGAGTTTAGCATCTTACAAGCATATCAAATAGTAACTCCAATTATAAGAAGTTTTTTTCCTTGAAGAGTTTCTCCCCTAAGAGCCAATTTCACCAACTTATTTAACCCTACGGTCAATGACCAGGTACCCGGGTACCTCTTTCAATTTGAAAATGCTCGCAATTCTGTAATAATGAAGATATGGCGATGAAACTCTAGATCGTCGCGACTTATACGTTTATAAATATTACAGCAAAAAAAAATTTTTATAAAATTTACTTGGTCTATGTTTAAAATGGTTACAAAGTTGACACCTACGAGAGTCAATGACCGCGTACCCCGGTACCCCCATACAATTTCTACTGGTTTTGCACTACAGCTTCTGTTTGCTGCAATGATTTATTATTAAAAACATATTATTGAATTTCTCTTTATTTTTTAAAGAAGGGGTTTGCTTTAATTTTTAACTTTTACAAGTTTATTGTGATAATTTTTCATTATAATTACTTACGCAGATAGAAAGCACTTTGAAATAGTTTTGCTACGCTGGGCGTATACTGGCTTTTCACACACGTTACAGAATTTTCTGGTTTTTTTCCTGCAGTTTTCTAATAATACTAGGCACATGTGACAAGAGCTAGTAATGGTCTTTTTGTTAGTCAACGGGAGGATTTTCAGTGGAGTTCTTAACCCTCATCCAAACCCAAGGGCCAGTAACAATTAGACTGTAGAACAAAAATTTGGACTTACTTGTCTAGACGCAATTTAGGGAAGGCAGCTGTTTCTTCCGACTGCCCTAATCCCATTCTTGGTCATTTTCTTTTATCCTTCATTATATTTAAAATATATGGTTAGTATTTTCGCATTGTACCCACAATTGTTTGGTTTCAGCAAAGAAGATGTTCCAATAAAGCAAGTGTGAAAAAAAATATGCGTCGTGATGTTGCGCTCACTTCCGTGGCACAGACCTGTTAAGTCTTTGACAACTCTTTCTCCTTGCTACTTCACTTGACCCTAAATGTTGGCATTATGTGTAAAATTTCGTGTTTTTATTAGTTCGTGTTTTTTTTTTTTTTTGAAGTTGTGAAAAACCAAATGAGGTGGGAATTATTGCCAGGGGCCTCCACACCTAGTTTCATGATGCTGGCTGATTTTGAAATAATTTCGGCTTTTGGACACATAGTGCAAGGTTGGGATGTGGTTTATTACCCGGATAGACATACTCGTACAACATAAAAACACTATTTAGTGCATCCTGTAGAGTAAAGAGCTAATAATACTTTATTTTATGTTGTAATAATATTTATTATTACAAACTACGGCAAAATTTCGAAAGTACAAGTTATATAATTCTGCACTTAATGATAAATACTTTTAGTCAATTGGGCATACTTAGAAGTATTCAAAATACTTACAAGTGCTTGTTATGGATTTGATTGTGCAAAGAACTATACGATTATTTGGTATTTAGAAAAATATTAAAAATACAGATAACTTTTGCAGTAGCTTATAAAATATTTTAGTAAAACTTCTAATGATTTTGTTTTATTTGATAATTGTTTCAATTACAAGTTTTTATGAGACTGAAAAAGGTGATATCATATTTTATTTTGCGAGCTGAATTTGCACAATCACAGTCCTTGTAAGACTACCTTTTTCAAAAAGCACTTGCAATAATTTCTATTGTTTTAAGTTAAAAAAAAATCTCTCGACATTTCTTTATTCCAAAATGTAGCTTTAGCTAGTACAGTACTGTCTCGATAATTCGGCCATTATTTCTTTTTTATATCAAATTATTTATATACGCATGTAGACATTTACATGAATTGTGAAAAGTAAATCTGTTTCACTCAGTTTTTGTTTTGTTTTTTGTTAAAAACATTGTGCAAACAAAATCTGTGGTAATAATTTTTTGTTAAAAACGTGTTGTAAAATTACACAACAAAATTTATTTTGAAATACAAGGGGATTGGAAAGTATTCTTTTAAAAATTCTAGTTCTAATTTGAAATTACTATCAATAAGCTAAGCTGACAAAAAGTTAACGCAAACACAGCAATTTTGGACTACGTTCATATGGCTGCATTATCTCACATAAAAACCGGGAAATAAAACTCCACATAAACTTAAGAAAAAATTGAGACTTACAATAAAATTACGCCACCATAAAAGTAGAAAATAATGGGAAATAATTCTACAATTTTGAGAGTTTTCACAGCACGGTAATATGATGATTGATTCAGAGCTTTTGATAAGAAAATAATTACAAAATGTAAAAAACCCAATTCACAATTAAATGAGCAAAGGGAATCCACAATTTATTTCCTAATCAAATTTGCAGTACTTAAATTGATAAAAAAAATATGATTACGAGCCCATATCTTGCAGGAACTGGGAAAATCAACGCAAGAATTTATCAAAGCAATTAAAATGTACCCTCTTTTTTCTATACACATATAAAGCTTAATATACAACTTTTTATAATGTTTAATTCTTAATAAAAATATATTTGTATATGTATGTATGTTTATGTTTTAAACTGAAGTATATTGGTGGCTTAATATGAGAGAAGCGTATCTCAACTTTTTGGATATCATATTTTTTATATTTTGTGATGGCTAAAGTATAATTATGTACATTCTCCTAAGCCTACTAGATAAGAAACAATTGAAACTAACAATCTTATGGCTGCTAAAAAATTATTTGTACTTGTAAATGCTTTAAATTTTTTCAGTTCCTACTCCTGTAAAATTTTAAAAATTCGAGTTACTCCTTTCTTATATTAAAATATCGGTATGTATGCACATACATACATGTATATGTATGAAGGCATGTAATATTAATATGTATTCGCAATGATAGTTTGTATAACCCTTAAAGGGCAACTCAGACTATTATAAACGTATAAAGACTTTCACCACACTTTACGAGAAAGAAATCTAAAGACATTTATTTCTACTGTCAAAAAATCTAACGTAAAGTGATACTTTATGTTCACATCCACACACGTCATATTACATTAAATACACAAGTACAAAACAAACATCTGTTGAGGATTAACATGCCTACATTAATCGTTGACTTCCGGCGGCAGAGCAGTTTCATGCACGCTGTGGTCGTGCCGGCCCTTGAAAATAGACGGCGCTTAAAGTAGTTAATTTAAATATGATAAAGTTAATACTATAATTTCCTTAATTTTCAGACATAGGTTATACGAAATTTTTTTCAATACGATAAGCATATTTATTATTTATAGGCGGTTTAAGACGAAGACATATAGCATAAAGCACGGCACAGCAACGGCGTCAAAACAGACGACTTGTTAGTTTATTCATTATTTTATTTTGTAATAATGCATCTGTGATCAGATGAAAAGTTTTATCGTTTAGAAATATTTAAAAAAAAATTAAAATTTTTATCGTATTATTTACCATTCGTTATGACATTTTTTATTTTATTTTTTTAATAAAGAGAAGTAACACTCAGGCAATGAATGCCTACTAATATTACTAGGTGTTACCTTCTTTGGGAGAAGTCTAGTGATAGAAAAGACAGGGGGTGAAGGATGATATAAAGGAAAGCTTCATTCTTTTAGAACTCTGCTTTTTTTGCAAGCTTTTAATAATGCACTGTTGCAGCGCCTCTGGTGTTGAATGAGGCATATTAAATGTTTGAAGCTGTAATTAGTCGCCATTTTATTGGTTGTTTTACTTCGCCGATGATTCTGCTACACAACGAAGGAGGGCGCTCTGATGTTACATTAGGATTACTATCTACTTCAGTCGGTATAATTCAGTGACCAGTGACTATGCCTTCATCACATGAACTTTCCTACAACAACTGATGCAAAGGGACACTAATGTACATCAGAAAAATGCGTGATGTTGTTATTTGATGACTGTCTGATACCGGGCTAACTACTTCAGCCAACGCCACCCTCACAATGTCGCACTTGCACGTATTATTTGAATTTTTTACATGTATTAAAACAAAGTATAATAAGTCTGAACTGCCCTTAACTGATATTACAATATCTATGTGTTTTAGCTTCGACATTTGTAAATGTTTTAAAATTAAATTACAAAAAAATACAAGTCACTAGGCTAATGAATGTGTATCTCAAAGAAAAAAAAATTTATTTAAAATTTTTTTAATCATAAACTTTTTAAGAACATTTTTAATGCAACAAAAAGAAACAAGACTTTCGTCCGTTCAATTTTTATAAAATGAAATGGATTGCAAAAAAAAAAATTTTTAACAAATTTAATTGCACTTCAGTAGTTAAAAAGTTAAATTACACAGGTCAAGACGTTTTCTAAGACCCATGCTTTGATAATCAATTTGCGTACATATGATACTGAGCTTCAATGCCTATAAATTAGTTTTTTTTTATCGACTCTGTATCTCGAGATTTTCCGTTATAAAGAAAAAAAGAGGATGCTGCATCACAAAAAATTTAAAAAAATTTAAAAAATCGTGTTTTAAAAGACTCATTAAAATTTTAAACTGAAGAAAGTCATTCTTTCTGATTGTATTCACAATTGAGTGGTGGCACACATTTTACAGATTTTTTTTAATTTTTATTTATTTTAAATTGGTTACATTTAAAAAAAGTGGTTAAGAAACTCGTTTTGTTAAAAATATTTTTTCGTTTTCTTATAAAAAGAGTTGATATTTCTAGACATTTTAATTTAATAAGCCTTCATGTATACCAACCATCCGACTGGCGACTTTTTACTGATAGTTCCAAAAGAAGTTTTAAATGAGTTTTACTAAATACTCAACTCAACGAACCTTAAAGAAGAATATGAAAATATAAAACTCGTTTTAGACAAAATTTCATTCAACCAACACCAGTAGTCAGTGTATGTAGATTTAAAAATGGTGAACTTTTTGCTGGGTCAGCAACATGGATATACTAAATATCATGAATTTAAGTAATAGCAAGGCAATATGTCTAGAGGTTGTTGTCGGAGTTACCAATCCCAATCTTTATTATAAACACAGTTGAGTTTGAACAAATATTTGTTGCAAATATACCACTGATTTCTTATATATTTCCTATTTTAGTATGGATTAGTTAACATTAACATTTTCAATTAATTTTGTTCAGTAAAAAGCTGAACATGGTTCAGAAAGCGAATAAAAATCTGACAAATTTAATAGTAGTAAAAGAGAGGCATCCGGAAAAATTAGATTAGTTTCTTGGTGCATAATTTTATTATATAAATAAATTCGGACCTGCGAAAGTATTATAACCTTTGTAAATGTAATGAAACGCACGCGTATTAATTCAATATGAAATTCAATTTATTAATAAAATTTAGTCTTTATATTAGGAGAGAAGAATATTAAGTGAGGAAGTAGTATAACCTTAATTTTAACAATGTGTTTTTTTATTTTAACAGTGATGTTAAAATAGAGATAACTTGTAATCTAGGTATTTGGTATCAATTACAGCATTACCATTGCAAGTTTGTTGCAAAGTTACCATAGAAAGCCAATAATGCAATTAGAATTTTAAGCGAATTTTAAGGGTTAATATAAAATACTTTTTTTACTGGTATGATCAGCAATTGTTTCAATTGGTGTTAATTATCCCTTTTCTTGATAAATGATAATAATTTTTGCGTTAATTGAAATTTTCTCAAGTTTAATATAAAAGTACAGCTATGAGTAGGAAGTGTGAAGATGGTATAAAATTTGACATGTCAAGTAATTTAACAAGAGCATGCTACAAAACAAAAAGTAAATATATTTATGAAAACATTTGTTATTGTAATTTAAAAGGGTATCAAATTTGTAAAACTATACCGGAAAATTATTTTTTATTTTTGTTCATATTTCTAAATTAATAACCCGTTTTAACTCTACAGCAATCTCTATCTATCGAACGAAGAGAGCGAAGAGAAACAAAAAGGATGCATATATTACAGCACTGAAATATCCGTTTTTTCTTCCTTTCATTATTTCAACTCTGAAAAAAACATGTACGAACTTACATACACATTTATATATAAACGAAAATTTTTATAATAAATGTTTCTTCGTTTGAACACAAATTGCAATTTTAAATCTGTCAGGTATGGGATAGAAATGTTTTCGATTTAAAATAGACGCAAAAAGTTTTATTTCCATTTCATTGTGTTTTATATGACTTACACCACTTTCATAATTAAGGGTACTTGTATGCAATACTACCAAAATAACATAAAATTGTTTGAGTTGATATTTTTACACTGTTATCGCTTCAATTAACATTTAAGTGTTAATTGCAAAATTGACAAATTATTTTAGACAAACAGATATATGTGGATATAACAAATAGCTAAAAATAGACTTTAATTTGGTACGAATGAGAATAATATAAAGATTAAAATTGGTCTGTTAGTAAATAAAAGAAAATTAAGATTTTTATGCCTAAAATACATACATACATATATAGATTACAGATGCTAAATTTTGCATTTCCAGGAGCCTACTACATTCGAAGGTGAACTGCCGAAACTAAATAAAGCACACGGCCAAACAGTTTTAAAATTCAGTTGAGAAATTTAAAGCTTTCCCATTAAGCAGTAACAAATTTATTCGTGTCTCTTAAAAAGGTTAAGCTAACGTATAGAAATTTTAAAAGTAATCGTTGTTGCATATGCATGTCGATAAGAACGTGCAGCACAAAGTACCGGCATTTAACCGTTTTACCTTGCAAATATACTGGTATTATTAGAAAAAAAATTGTTGCCAGATGCAAATACCAAGAATTAAGAGCCAGTAAGACAAAGCATACCTTAAGGCAAATTGTTAAGCATATTTTTCTCAAGACTGTTAAAAGTTATAGATTTATTTTTAAAATCATTTCATTGACGTATTTCAATTTATGTTGTACAATGTATTTTAATTAATTTTATCGGTAACATTTAAAGTGTTACGGTAGGTCGCTTACAAGACAAAAACCACTCAAGTTTAGAAAATAGTTCAACTTTATTTAAGTTTATACTCTGAGTACTAATCATGCGCTCTATCATTTCACCAGCGCAACAAATTGTAAACACTACGTACTGACTTGTCCCAAAAGCTGTTTTTTTGTGTATCTGTCTATTTAAATGTCTGTTACATACAAAAATGTGTCATTTATTTTTACAACTTTATTTCGGTTTGGCATTTATCATAAGCTCTTAATGCTTACGTATGTTTGAGATTATTGGTTTGTAGGTGAGTGTTAATAAGTGATGCGTCTATCGAAATTGATGCAATATATTTATAATAGTAATTGACAAGTTTATAGAAAAATACTTTAAGAATTTTATTTTATTTGATATGAACACAACAAAGAGCAAAAATATGTACACGAGTATGTATATGTATGTATGTATATACATACATACATGCATCATGAATTTCTTTTATTTGAGATTTCTACCCATTTACAAGCTGTAATTAGAGCTAAGGAAAATGAATGGGCAATAATAACAATAGTTTACTACTTATACCAAAATTTTTAAAAAATAATAACTTCAATTCTTTCTGTTCATCTCCTCGTATCTGTGACAATAAAAGAAAAGTGCTTAAGTAATATTTTACTGTTTTGCAGGAGAGCAAAATTAATGAATGATTTTCAAAAATTTACTTCTTTTGCAGTTAAATTTGAAAATTCAGTATTCATTTGGATTTAAAAACAAAAACATAGTTCTACACACAGTAACTAATAAACTCAATTTGAAATAATATCAAAGTATAAGCTTAATTAAGCTTTTATTCCGTATGAGATTATAAGTAGAAAAAAGATAAGCACCAATTTATTGCGCAATAACTTCCTGAAAAATTGCACAGAATAATAAAAAATTTTGTGTGAGGTACTTTGGAATTTGGAAATTACAGAGATGCTACTAACTTAAAATGTGCTTATATCGACCTAAGCATTTTTTTCCTTTTTGCCACACAGATATTATTTTTACAAGTTAAATAATAATTAATTATTATCTAATAAAAAATATTACATCAAGTCTAGAAAATTAAGTATGTTTCTAGTTTAAATAATAATTTTTTTAGGTTTCAATTAAGTCAAAAATAAATTCTTAAATAGTTTTTTTTTCTTTCAAAAAGTTGTTTTTTTTTGTACCCGAGTGCATTTGCATAATATTTATAACACTGTCATTATTAGAGCTTGATACACTAAACCCTAGTTTTTAACTTAATATTTAAGTATGCTATTAGCTAATTTTTATTTAAATTTATAAATTGTATTTAAATACGATTTAATTTTTTTCAGTGTTTAATTAAAGTTCTTATCAAATTACGTTGAAAGTAAAAACAAAAAAATTATATATATTATGGAAAGAAATTGCATAAAAACACATTTTATGAAACCAAACGAGCATCAGAATACATTTTTCTATTTATTTATTCCATGATATGAATCTGTGTGCTATATATAGTCGTATGTTATATATTTGTGAAATTTAAACAAAATTCTTTCTAATACGACCACATGATATTCATGTTTATGTTTTCAATAAACACACACATGCACAAGAACATATGGTATGCCTATAATACTTAAATAGAATTTAAATACACAAGATTGGGCATTTAAATATTAATTAAGCATTCTCACCTGCGTAGGTGTGACCTTCTATACCTTTTAAAGTTTTACCGATTTGTTGTAATGTACATAAGCAATGAAAATTTTTACAAATTATAAGGCGTACATATATGATGCCGCATCTATTTGACTCCGGCTACACTTATTTTTTTTTGTGGTTTTTTAGAAATGTGCAAATGTGAAAAGAGATACTACCATCACCGGCATCGATGGACTTTAAAATTCCGTAGTGCAGGTCCTAAATAGAATGGTCTGACCTGCCAAATTTGTAGTGGTTTCAGCGTTAATTCATCTTAGTTTTGCGTTTAATTACGTAACGCAACTATGTTCAGTTGTTCACAATTCACTACTATCTAGCGCAACTTTTCAATTTACTAAAATGTCATGTGTTGATTGGAACCAAATCAGTACTTTGTTTTACCTCACAACAAAAAGCTACGAAACGATAAAAAATATATTTTCAAAACTCTGTTTCCTCGACAATGGTACCAATGTCATGATCAAAATGGTGCATGTATAATTATGTTGGGAAAGAAAACTAGCATACCATCAAAACGTACTTCGATTATTATGAAGTAAAAAAACTGCAGTTGGATCAAGATCGACTATTTCGGTGACAATGTCAACATAGCGTCTATTAATATTGCTTTTAATACGTAGAAAACAGTAGAAAACATTTCTTCAGATACACACAACTACACTTCTTCTTAATGTTGTCTTGGCTTGTTGAAAATAAACGTGACGTCAAGTAAAATTTAAGTGTTTATAAAAATTATTTTAAGAAATAAAATTAATAGGTTGATATAAGTGTATTCAACAATAATTAAAAACATAATACACAAAAAGAAATTAAAAAAAAACAAATAAAATATTAATTCATATTGTATAAAAATAGAAAATGTGGAAATTGAACAATTTTAAGTGAAAGGTGCCCATTATTGACATTTTTGTTTGACCCTGTGGAAGATTTTGTGCCATCAGATAAAGATTTGTCACATTTTCAGATCCTTGCGTAAGTGTTTGACTTTACTAATTCAGCGAAACATAAAATTTTTACTTATACGAGTACATACATATGTATTTAATAGAAATGACAAACAATTTCACGCGCGTGGTGACAGCGTCTATAGTGAATCAGTAGAGTTTTACTACGGAAACTTCCCACAGTGCAATGATATCGTCAATAGTAAGTTAGTACAATCTTACTATTGACATTTTCACCATATGGTCCCACAAGAACTACCTAGTCTGTATTGACGCAGTCTACTGGTAGATTTGGTTGGACAAGCCTGTGTTAAATGTCAATAGTAGATAGCATCAGTTGGGGTATAATTTGTCAGTAGTACTGGTGACATCGTCAATAGATAATCAGTATAATTTTAGAATACACTTTTGTGCTTAGTTGTGTGAGTTGTTTTTGCATTGTTGTTGTTTTTGTTTATGTTTGTAAACAGCCAACAAACTGCTGCTGACTGGTAGGCAGTGTAATAGTCTTGTAATCGAAGGATTGCAGGTCGAATCCTAGAGGCAAGTCAAAGTATTTTGTGTTTGATTTAAGTAAAACTTTTCAAATAAGTTGTATGTTAAATTGTCAATTAAATAATGTTGAATTACAATTTTATTCATGATGGTATATATTTAGTGTGTATCTAAAGAATATTTAAAGTTGCTGTGGCTACAGACGTAAGAGTGTTGATTACCACGCAATGAGTTCCGAGTTCAAATCTTGGCTAGGGAAACCAATTTAATATATATACCACCAAACATTTTTCTGATGTCTGTGCCAAACACACATAAGTTAAATAACTAATAAAATACAATTATTACATTGAATTTAATTCAACATAATTCTTCAGTTTGATTTTAACAGTACGTAAATATTAAATCAACGTGAAATAAAGTAATTTCAAGAGGAAAATTTTTCTTTGAAAATTACTATAAATAATATTGGATTAACATGAAACACATATGAAGCAAAATCATTGCCGAAAAGGATTGAATTAGCCTTTTTTACGTAGATTTTAAGTTGAAATTCTTCTGGGTATATAATTAATATTTTTATTTATACATAAAGGCTTCTTACTGATACATTACAATTAAAGCCTACCAATAGGATAAATTTTTATTTACGCAAACAGATCACTATCACAGCTTGTTTAACCAGCCAGATTATCTATCGAGTAAAAACAACATACATATCCTAATACACAAGTTAAAATTTATTACATAGCCTAAAGGCCATAAGGTCCGTTTTTTGTTCTTCGAACAAAAAAAAAAGCACTTCCTTTGTGGAAAATCTATTTCCTTATTGTATTTAAAAGCAGCATTCACTCACTATTCATGATATAAACATACCAAAAGAATGCTTCAAACAAAGCAAAGACGACAAAGCTTAAACCAACTAAGAGAACAACAAAATACCATCATCACAATCATCATCATGGTCATTGCTTATGCATACGCATTGTTGTTCAGTACTTTAGAAAGAAAACTTGTACTTTGTTTTCTGATTTAACTGCGTTATAGTTTTGTTAACTCTTTAATTTTATTTTTTCTTCTTTTGGCACAGATGAAGTTTAGTTTCCATCAGTGATGTGTAATGAAAATTCTATGCAGCTTTTTAAATTAAAAAATCTCCTAACATTATAAAGTACCAAAGTCTTTTAAAAAGGTACATGCATAGAAATTATTAGAATTAAAAAAAAACATAATAATAAAAAATTAGTCAACCTCGAAATTAAGTTGAAATTATTATAACGAATTTGTTTCCTTTTAAAATAACTTTATTTCATGTTGATTAAACATTCCCGTACTGTTAAACCAAAATTAAGCATCATGTTGAATCAAAGTTGTTTCACGTTGCAACCATCATGAATTTAACTTACGTATTTATATTGGAAGAGGCATCAGAAAAATGTTTGTACGTAATATAATTGGCTTTCCCGACCAAGGTTTGAACTCGGAACTCATGACATGGTAGTCAACACGCTTACCGATGCATACACAACAACCTTAAATATTCTTTAGAGACATACTAAATATATATATACCATCACGATTTAAACTAAAATTCAATATGATTTAATATGATTTCAAATCAAAATTTTTGCATGATGATTTTACATTTGTATTTTTTTTTCGTATGTTCTGACTTTGCAAGGAAACAAAAGAAATTGCAACAGCTTTGAAAGCTGTCACAGTATGTGTGCTTGGACTTACCCAGCAAAAAAATCTGATTTGGAAGCACTAGCAACTGTGGGAAGCAATGAATTGCTTACTTGAAAACAAAAGTTTCGAAAAATGCTTCTGAAAAGCACTAACGTAAGGCGAGGTTGTTACAAAGTAGAAAATTGTCACAGAACATTTTGCAAACCAGTAACTTTTGCATCTGATTATTACTTCTGTAAAGCACTTTATTGAGGCGAAAAATTTATGGCCTTTTAGATGCTAAATGTGTTTCTTCTAGCTGGCTCATCTCGAACAAAAAAAAAATGCCTTATTCATGCGCAACAGCAAGTGATTCTGTAACATTGTCGCTCTTACAAAAAAGCTTCTGAGAAGCAGTAATTTTTGCTGGGTAGATGCTTTAAATACTATTTTTGTTTTCTTAAGATTTAATTAAATTTTGATATTATGTTTTTTCTTTTAATTATCATCTTTATTTGCCCCCAAAAATCGAGCGATAAAATTCTTCATGTAAATATAATAAATTCATAATAGTAGAAAATTAATAATAAATGAAACTAAATGATAAAACAGAATAAAGTCTGCAACTTCAGGAAAATCGCTCCCAAATTAATAAAGCCCATAATAACATCGTCGGCAGTAACTTCAAATGCTCTCTAATTTTTGTTTTATTTTCTTTTGTGCTTATTTTTCTCTGTAGTTTTGTTTACAAAATGTATGAAATTTATTGAAAGTATGATAACATTTTTGAGAGAATGAGTAGTTATATGTGAGAGCGCAAGAAAAAACGCTCTCAAAATAAAATAGTTTGTATCTCACGACTGCTTTCTGGGGCTGCATTTTTGTGCCGATTTGTATGGAAAATGTGTTTATGCCGGTATTCTGTTTAATTTAAAGGCAGGCACACACAGACATCTTTATGTTATTTATAAATTAGTGATAACATGAAAGAGAGTAAAATTTATACTGTGTTGAATGCTTATGAGAGATTGAGTTGTTTTCTTCCATAGGTGTGTTTATGGACGTGTAAATAAGAGCATAACGAAGTGCCCACGGGTGGCCTTTTGCTTATCTCTGGTTTAATCATTAATGCCTGCCGGAATTGTACCAAAAATGATTCATGGTACCATCTTTCAATTTTAAGCAATTTTCTTCAAGTATTTACAATTCGATATCATTTTTAGGTTTTTTCTTTCCTAAACAACAACAACTAAAAAACACATATTTATATTTCCTTTGTTTGAATTTTTTGTTATTCTTTCTTTAGGAACATTGAAATAAACTATAAAAAATATCTGGCAAATAAAAATACATCCACTTGCAGTTGCGTATGTATTGCTATAATACTTGGAAATCTCGTACTGATAATAGTAGCCATGGGACTATGCAGCAGTTAAAACGAAAAAAAAAATTTAGTAAAAAAGCGAATATTTAGAAAGTTAAAGAAAACTGTGAATAAAAAAAATGATTTTTGCTTTCTTCCTATAATTCGTTTCTTTTAAAACAATTTTGTTCGTAAAGGAAACTTGCATGCGTATGAGTATATGTTAGTTTAATGTACATTATCATGTAAATGTGTGTCCTGACAATGGCATGTGTTTCTAGGTGGTACAACGAAAATTGTTATACTGTGTTCGGTTTAGAATGGATGTGTACATATATTCATGATTGCGTTTAAACATAGAGTACATGGAAATGTGTGTTTCGATATTTACGTGCAAACATATACAAACATATATCTTATGGGATATCGGATGTATACACGTATCAACCGGAAATGCAAGTTTAGCACATGTTTTGCCTGTTCTTCTTTAAATGTACAAGCTTATGCTTCTCCCTTTTCATTTGTTTCTGTTTACTGTTTGCGAAAATTTAAGAGGGTTATTTTGTAGTAATGAAAATTTTTGGGAAAATCCAGAATTAGTTAATTTTGTAGCTCCTTGTTTATTTTGGGGTTTTTTTATATTTGTGCGAATTTATTTCCAAAGATTTGTGTAAAGAAAGTTATTTTTAATATTTATATAAAAAAGTAATATGAATAATTTTGTAATATCAATTAAAACATTTGTAATATCAATTACAAATTTAGTTAAATTTTTACCTATAAACAATTTGATAATACCATTTAAGTTTTTCCACTCAAATTAATTAATACAATTCAGAAATTTAATTGAATCAAATAAATTCTTAATTGAAAGCATTAATGGGAGCGTACTTTTTCTGTGTACAAAGGCTTTTTTTTATAAATATGATACTTTTAAAGAAAAAGAGTTCAAAACAGGTAAGTAAGCCCTTTATCGTACGTTTACGAGTATTAGGGAATTTAACTCTTAAAAGTAAAATCGTTCAAATGTTAAGCCTCGCGTTGGTTTCACTTTATTGGGCAATAGACCCATTTGATGACAAATCTTTTCTTTTAAACATACTAAGTAAGTTGGTTTATTTAAGTAAATCTTAGTTTTGAGATAATCCCATGAGAGAAAGCTGGCTGAGAATTACATTAGGACCGCGTAAAAACTAATTTTTCTTCAGAAGAGAAATTTAAAGATAAACAACTTAAAATTTTCATATTAGAAGAGATGTATTGACAATATATGCACAAATAAAGCACTTGCGCTTTTCCCAACTGAAAGGTGAGGATCGTCACGAACAGACTGATAAGCACTTTTCACTTTTCACTTTGTTATTTTATGATATTTTCGGCCCCAATTTGGGTTATTGTAATATTGTGGCGTCCTTAAACTTCTTGAAACGAGTAATGCAAACCACATTGTAGAATTGTCATTACAGCACTGGCCAAAATACCGTTTCGTACAGTTCCAAAAAGCCCCGATACCGATCAATATATCTAGCATGCCCCGCATAGTCGTTCATGCAGTAAGCTAAACAAATATTAACTTTATATTTACGATTTGATTAGGCTAGAGCTTGCATTAAATAGTGGCAAGACTGTTGTTAATTTAGAGATGGTAAAAATGAGCTTTCATTACAAAAGAGCTTTGAGAAAATTGTAATACGATGAATCAAAACAATTCACATATTCCATTTGCAATAAAAGTTGCGTATAAAAAAGTAGAAATCTGCATCAACTAACACCACACACAGTGTAGTGGCCTTCAAAAACAGCCGGTGGTTCTGTTCTACTAGTGTTTGTCAGAATATTTACTATATATATCATATTTTATATTTATATATTAACTTTGGTTTTATTTGTTCATTAACAATTATCACATGTAATTTGGCTTACAAAGCGATACGAACTTTAGCCTGATCAAATCATAAGAATAGAAACTAATGACGTTTGAACAATAATAATTAAAATTAACTTAAATATTAACTTTATTTTTAAAAAAACATGTACTCAGTGGCGAACAAAAAATATTTAAAAAAAAATATTTATTAAAAAAAAAAATTTATGTGCTGACAAATTAAATTTTTTTTGTGTAGTTTCTATTAAATTTAAAAGTTATTCTTATTTTGTAAGCCCCGACCAAAAAAAGGGCTGTTATAAGTTTGTAATGTATGTCTGTGTATCTGTGTGTGTGTCCCAGACCACCTACAGACCAAACGCTTTGACCGATTTTGATTTAGTTTTTTTTCTGTTTGAAAGGTGACTTGATCGAGAGGGTTCTTAGCTATGTTTTAAGAAAAAGGGTCCAGCTGTTTAGAAGATATCACATCTTTTCTAGATATATACCGTGGTTTTTAACATTTTTAATTTTTGTTATTAGTTTTCCTCATCATGAAGATTGTTTTTTTTTTTTGGTGAAAAGTCTCCCTTATATTTGTGCCAAAAGAAATTTATATGGCGGATATATCAATGTTTCACAAGATATTAGCAAATATTTTCTGTTAAATTATTGCATAAGAAATAGTTGACTTATTGATGTCAATGCATAAAATATTTAATAATATTATCTAATCTACAATCCATAAAATTTCTAGACAGGCTGTCAGGAGCATCACAACCTGGCCAAAAAAAAATTGAAGGTTTATTTTTAAGGAAGGTGATCCTGATTGATTCCATGGAAAGAGCATGTCTCCTAATTTTTATCAATAAAATTAAAAAAATCTGGGAGTTAAAATAAAAGCTGAGTTCGCAGTTTTGTAGTTCATTAATTGTTTGTTTAAAGTGATGCTCGTACACAACTAAACACTAATTTTTTTATTTTTATTTAACATTAATTAATTATTTAAATTTGTGTGTTTTTTGGAAATTATTACAATTAAATTTAACATTTGTTAACGCGATAATTAGTCCAAATTATTATTTAACTTAGTCAGTCAACTATTTGTTTTTAAAAATATTTTACAATTTGCTATTGAGGAGTGTTAGCTTTATCCTTGTCGTATTTCATTGTTGCTAATGCAGATCATCTAGGAACCTGTAACCAAAAATTCATTAGAACATCCAAAAATATTATGGTAAGCTTTCATTTGAGCAAATCAGAGGTGGCATTGGCTGAAATATTTAGCACGTTTACATTACGCATTTTTTCTGATGTGTGTCTTTTAATAAGTTGTTGTAAAAAAGTTCAAGTGATGAAGGCATAGTCACTGAACAGTAACGGCTTTAACAAATACTTATCCTAAGGTAACATCGGCGCGCCCTCCTTTGTCCTTATTGCGTAGCATAATAATTGGAGACACTAAAATAACCAATAAAAAGACCACTAGTGGTCCGTGTTGTTATCACAGGCGCTGTAATATTTCCTCAAAAATCATGCAAAATGCAGGGTTTTAAAAAGAATAATTATCTTAGATTTTTTCATAGTCGATTAATGATTCCTACCTGAGAGCGCTCTATTTTAAGCTTTGGAATGAAATTACAAAAGTAAAGCCTAACTGTGACAATATAAATCAACTCAGTAAAGTAATTCATCATGCGTACATTGCAAATCTACTGCAAAAATAAGCCAGCACTCTCAAAAGGAGCGAATACTTAACGAATGGTGTGAATGCTTAACATCATTCAACAGCTAGAAATAAATTCTTAAATTTTAACTTCTTATGCATTTCATTAATATAAATAGAATAAATATGCAATGTTTGTATATTTATTAATACTAAATTATTTTTTCTAGAGGCTTTTCATAAGCATGAATATAAACCCATTAATACTTTTAGTTTGACGATATCACATGGAAGAAATGTGGCTGCTGGATGGAGAGGGTAGTCATACTTAATTGAGACTAAAATGTGAACAAAATTTGGTTCAATTTGTTAATCACGAGTCAATTATCACAACTTCAAATATACATAATTCTTATATTGAAGGTGGAAGAAATACGAGTAAAATTTTTTTTAACATTCGCATTATTCAAAATATTTTTGAATGATAAGGAAGAAAATTTAATGAACTAAAAACTTCATGAACTGGTAAACCGCAAATATGCAATTGCATGTTTTTTTTCTTGTGCGACGTATTAATGCGGAGACAAGATACTTTCAGAACTTTTTATGAATTTTTGCATCGATTTGTTAGTGCATATTTTTGCATATTTTACCCTTGAAAGCATGTTTTTGCATATATCAGTCTAACACGCATATTCTTAGCATATTTTGTAACTTTTAGAGCATAATTTACGCTTTGAGGGCATATTTTGATGCTTCATAGATTGTTTTTATTTTAATATGCTTACAAGCAAAATTTTTGTTTTTCACCATCTCAATCTCATTTCCAATGTTACATGTAGTGTATACATTTTTCTTGTATTTATATTACGCAGTTATTATGGACGTTGGTATCAATTCGGACTCTGCCCCGAGTAGACGTTCAAGGAACATTGTCATTGTATAAAAGTTTAATTAGATGTGACAGACAACGATTTTTGTTTGACAATCTAGGTCAATATTTTGTTGTTCCTTGCAAAAACAATTATAAATAAAAATCCTGTCTCATACATCGAAAATACAATTCCAAGGTCTTAATTCTGATATCGTGATCTGTTTTAAAATTGAAGCTAAATTTATACGAGATTATCCAAAAAAATTAATTTCTATTATTTGCTTTAGTCAAAATTTGTATGGCAATTTTGCTTTCACGTGCACTTCAAACCTAAATTATTGTTTTTAATTTGGCAGTTATTATTTGTTAATTTTTTTGTTGTTTGCTTTTTTTCTTTTATTTTATTTTTGTCTTATTTTATATGAAAATGTTGTTGAATTTTGAGTTATGAATATATATGTTCATTTACAATTAAACCAATTTATCTTTATTTTTAAGAGCATATTTTTTGAGTTCTGTGCATATTTTCAAGTTTTTAGTGCATATTGAATGCGCATAAAACACTTTTTCTTAGAGCATATTTCTAGCTTCCCTGATCATAAATAATTTCTCTTTATGCCGTAAGATAATGGGCTTTATCATGGTAGATTTAAAAAAAAATAATGTTGCGGTGTTTAATTTATTACAACAACTTGTCAGCCGAAATACGCAACCGCGATAAGAGTGAAAAATCTGCTAACATTTGTTAAATAAAGTGAAATAAAAGGTGGTCTGAATGAATTTTCTCACTAAAAGATGCAAGTGAAATTGTCCTGCGATAAACAGGGGCTGGTGTCTATATCTTGGGAACGTACATTCATAGTTCTTTCAGACTGCCGAATGAATGCAGCGTTTTCCAGGCTGAGATCTTGGTGATTCTCAGGGCCACGGAGCTGGTGGCCAGGAATGTAGCTGAAGGTGAGAAGGTAACCTTCTGCGTCGAATGTCAAATCGAAACTTGTTAGTGACTGTAGAAGAGCCCTCAACTTGCTTATTGATAAATATAGTGTCAGACTATGTTGGGTTCCTGGCCACAGCAGCGTTGAGGGAAATGAAATTGCCGATGAGCTGGCAAAAATAGGGTCGGCATTAGGAAACTGGCACTCCAGATTTTTTTAGGATGTGCGGGAATGAAGAACCAGAAACAATTGAACATGTTGTCTGTCACTGCCCAAAGCTGCTTAGATGGCTGAGCAGATACTGATATCGGGAAGTCTAAACTAGAGGACATCAGGGGCTTCATCATGGGAATTCGGTGGCTCCAGGACGTGTAATAGGGTCACTTCTGGCTACAAATGGGGGTTAAATATTACTTTTTTTGGGCAACAGAAGGGAATCACAATGGACCCAATTGGTTCTCCGAGTGGAGGTGCGGTATAGCACCACCCTTCCTAACCTAACCTAACCTAACTCAGCCAACTTCATGTTAAAGATTTATTGCATTCACAAATTATGTTTTCTAATGTTGACTTTAAAAGAAAAATCTTCAACAGTACTTGTTTAATATTATTCTGAGTTCATTTCCTTAAACTTCGCCCCTCGTTTGGTGCTTTAACTGTTAGTATTTCATAAGCAAAACTTTAGTTTAGGTTATACAATGTTGAGATCATCCTTACAGTATTTCATTTTTATTTTTTTCTTTCTGGATCCTATTTTTTCATCTATAAAGTATTAAAGTACATGTATATATACACACACACACATCAATACATTCAAAAATAAATATATCCATGTGAACCATACAGTTGAGAACAATAAAAGGTGGCAAATGGACATTGTTGCATCTCCGTTTTGTGAAAAAATATATATACTTTTTTAATTTTGACTTTGCCAGGCATTTGCTAATTTAAAATCTGTGTTTTTGTTTTAACAACAATTTCTTTTCAACAACTATTTTACTAAAAGTTTGTTGTTGCAGAAAAAATATTTTTAATTTCCTCCATTCGAAGGATATCTTTGCGTTTGTGTACGGCTGTGGAAAAGTCTAAGCTTTAGCAGTTACTTATATGTATGTGTGTGTGTGCGTGTGTGTATACGATTTGCATTTTTTATTCTTCTAAGTTCTTGTTTACTTTTCTTGTTGTTGTTGTATTACTCGCAAAACTTTAGCAGCTTCTTACGGATAAAGTTTTAATCAAGTACCTGATAAAGTTGTAAACTATAATTTTGAATGCATGACTAATAAATTGAATGTTCTTTTTATTAATTTTAAAATTGTTTTCTATTGTTTACTAACTTTATTAATAATTGACATAAGTTTTTTTAGAATGTCATAAATTACTTATTTAATTAGGGAAAATTTGGGGGGAAAATGTTGACTGATGAAACATTAAAATTTATGATAATATTCAATTAGGAAAAGCTTCAAGTGAAAGTCGTGTTAAAAAAAAGTTAATAGAATAAAAGAGGAAAAATAACAGTTGTGAAGTTTTAGGTTTTTTTACTCAATAGGGCATTTACACGAAATCTAGCAGATTTCAAGAGTATGGCCTTTCAAACAACAGCTGTTCAAAATAAATAAAAAAGTTAAGTTATCAATGTGAGAAAAATTAAAATTGCATAAAACACAACTTGTGAAACAAAAAGAGCATCAAAACGCATTTTTCTATTTATTTGTTCTTTGATATGAAACTATGTATTATATACGAGTATGGTATATATTTATGAAAACTGAACAAAGTTATATTTGCTACAACCACATGATGTTCATGTAAATGTTTTTAAATACAAACAAGCACAAAAGCATATGGTGTGCTCTAAAAACTTAAATATAATTTAAATACACAGTGTTGGACATTTAAGTATTATATAAATATGTACTCAAAAACACAATTTTGTATTTAAATAAAGTCAAGAATTGCCCATTGCACGCCAAAGTGTCACATAAGTTATTAAAGACACAAACTACATATAAAAGATACACCATCTGTTGTGGTCTTATTTGTTTTTTAATCGTGTCAAAATTTCTTAACTGTACTTAAGAAGACTTTTCTCTCCGTTTTTTTACACCGTTTAAAGGCTTTAAAGAAGGAATAAATAATTTTTTGTTAAATCTCAAAAATTATATTTTCGTCATAACTTCTGATTTTGAGGGAGTAATTAAGTTTCCAAAAAGCACAAAATGATTAACTTAAGTAGGATTATAATAAAGGATAGTCTTACAATATTTTTTCCACTGTCCCTTAAGGGCTTTTCAGACTATTATATAAGAATAAAAACTTTTATCACACCTTAATTGAAAAAAATCTAACGACATTTTTTTCGACTATCAGAGAATCTAGCATAAAACAACTTTTTTGTTCACACCATGACACCTGAAATCAAATTAAAAGCACAAGTAGAAAGCAAACAGTTGGTCAGAATTAACATGCTTACATTGGTTGTTGACGTGCGGCCGCAGAGCAGTTTAATACATTTCTGATAAAGACAATCGATATAAAAAATTTTTGATACTCCTGAACATATCAAAATTTATTTATGCTAGTGCGTATTCATAACCATTCATACTCATACTTGCGCATACGAGTACCTCAGCTAAATTTATTTAATACTTGTATCTATCTATACTCATTCTTTGTTACATTCCGAATATCTACGCATATCTGTTGATATACTCATGACTTGCAACACATTCGGGTTTTTAAGTACTTTTTGATAACTCGTCGAGTTTTTACTGGTTTGCCGCATCAATAATGTATTCTTAACATATGTGCGACAAACCAGTAATCACTCGACGAACTGTTGCGAGAAACACTAGTTTGTAGTTGTTGAAGTACTAACATTTTTTTCTCAAACTATTTTAATACAAAATTCAAAAAAGCTGTTGTACACATAATTCAAATAAAAAGCAAGTGACTAATCTCGTCACAGTCTTTGCATACCCTAGACCTAATATTAAATATTTACGGGAGGAATTGGAGCCCGGGTGTAAAAACAAACTCCCGTTAAAATAGATCTGAGCTTAAAGCTGAATTAGTAGAAGAATGGCTTAACCATTGGGGAAACTCCAACTAAAAATAAGAGGGCGGATCAATAAGTCTCAATGACTCGTAGTTATATGAAATGCAACACTGTTCCTATCAAGTACCACCTGTTAATACACTACTGTAAAATTATGAGCAAGTGTTGTCATTTACTTGCGTTTAACAGCTGGTTAAAACATACAACCTCGTGTATTTTTCTAAAAATGGAAAAAATTTAAATTTTTTTTGTCAATCAAAGCAAGGAAAAGCTCTATAAATACTATGGGGACTCTGCACCATCGATTTCAATGGTAAAAAAGTGGTTTACTGACTTTCGTTGTGGTCGCACAAGTACAAATAACGCTGAACGTTCTGGACGGCCAATTGAGGTCAGTACACCTGAAAATGTCGAAAAAATCCGCGACATGGTGTTGGCCGATCGAAGAGTAAAAGTTAGTGAGATTGTTGATGCCATAGGCATTTCATGTGGCAGTGTGGGTCCGAGCTTAAGTGTTCAGCTGGGTTTAAGAAAGTTGTCTGCAAGGTGGGTGCGGCTTTTGCTCCCAATTGACAATAAACGTAAACATATGACAGCTTCAAAGGATTGTTTGGAGTTATTTAACCGCAATCCGAATGACTTTTTGCTACGTTTTGTAACTGTGGATGAAATGTAGATCCATTGCTGTACTCCAGAGACGAAGCAGCAGTCTTAACAATAAGTTTTTCTGGGTGAACCTGCTCCGAAGAAGGCCAAGGTAAGTTTGTCGGACAATAAGGTGATGGCAACAGTTTTTTGGTATGCATGCGGGATAATCCACATCGATTACCTTCAAAAAGGAAAAACAATAAACGGCGAATATTATGCCAACTTATTAGACCGATTTAATGAGGATTTAAAATGAAAACGACCCCATATGGCCAAGAAAAAAAGTTCTTTCTTTTATCAAGATAATGCACGGGTGCACACGTGAACTATGAATTGGGCTACGAATTGGTACCTCATCCGCCATATTCTCCGGATTTAGCCCCTAGTGACTACTTCCTATTTAAAAACCTAAAGAAATGGCTAAGTGGAAAGAAATTTAGCTCCAACAATGAAACTATTAAGCAAACAAATGCGTATTTTAAGAACCTCGATTATGCTGAAAAAATAAATTTTTGTTTTGCAAAAAAAAAACTGTGTTTCTTCCAAAAGTCACTGAGTTAGTGATCCGCCTTCGTAGTTCACTTAAGCTTAAGGCAGTTATTTATTAAACAAAACGGTTTTTCCACTAAATATGATTTATGGTTTTTCCATGTTTTCTTAAATTAGACATTTGTGCTTTTTGGAGATATTATGACAAACTCCACGATATACTATGTCCAACATAACTCAAACTGTATGAACAAAAAAAATTCATTCAAATCGGTCCAGCCGTTTAGGAGGAGTTCAGTGACATACACACGTTCAAAATGTGTGGTTGAAGTCTACTGACGATTTGTTAAAGCAACAATGAAATGCATATAGACATCGCTTAACCACCAGCAAAAAAATTTCACTTACAATATAATTATGACAATATGTCGAATAATAAATTTCTTGAAGAATTATATATATAAAGATATAAAGAAAAGTAACACTCAGGCAATGAATGCCTACTACTATTACTATTCTTTATTCTTTTACAACTCTGCTTTTTACTCGTTTTTAATAATGCAGAGTTGGAGCGCCTCTGGTGTCAATGAGCCGTATTAAATTTTCAAAACTGTGCTTAGTAGCCATTTATTGCTTATTACTTGAATTAGTAAATATGCAAAGTGATCAGATAAAAATTCTTATCGTTTAGAAAAATTTGAAAAAGAACTATCAAGTATTATAGGATGTCATGTTGTCATAGTACTAGTATTATTTGCCATTTGCCATGAAATTTTGTATTCGCACTATTGCACTTGCAGGTATTATTTGAACTTTTGACATACATTAATACAAAGTCTAGTAGTCTGAATAACGCTTTAGTGCAATTATATTTCTTTCAATTGGTTGGTGAAATAAATTAATCATACATTTTATGAAAGCCAAGATTATGGCTGGTTTTCAGTTCCAAAATAGCCCATCTTCTGCTCTAATAACGGTGTAATCCGAAATATTAATGTAATTAGCCCTGATCTTATAACATTTCCTTAACTTAATATTATTTTATATCAGATAACGCTCTATGATTTGCAAAAAAAAAAAAAAAAAAAATGAGCCAGTTACCCATTTCACATGTCATGTACTTACTTCTAATGTCACTCAATTTCATCAAAATACTTCGCTTTGGAAAAGAAGAAGTCACCTTGCTTGTTTTCCGGTTTTGAAATATGTCTGGCAGGAAAAACATGTGGTAAATAACACCTATTTTGTTGTTGTAGTTGTTGTTAATAAAAGAGATTTTCATTCAATGTAATCCCTTCAATTAAATTAAATATTAACGCTAACGGAAACACATTTATATTGCAAAAATAAAAATTGCAAATAACCCAACACAACCGCACATTACAGGCAATAAGTAGTTTAACTTAACAGCAAATAATGTGAGTTTAATGTCAGATTTGCAAATGGTAGAACTAAGCAAACACGTATATATAAATAAAATGTAATATGATATGGAAAAAGGGTTGCATATAAACAAGAAGAAAGGAGAAAAAAAAAACAAATACGAAAACTTATAGGTGTTATAGTGAACATAAAAGTTGACTGCTTAAACACTCACATTTTGTGCAAAGATATACAGAAATGTCTGGACCAATCCATTGCAAAAATGTCGATACTTAAACAACGGAAGTCAACACACCCCAGCAATGCCCAAAGGAAACGGAAAGTAGAGGAAAAAAATATTTATTATAAAAAAATAAACATGTTATACCAACAAACACATATAAAATTTTATGTTTCCAATTTCCTGGCCATACTTTCACAGGGGGCATTTTGGGTTTGGGTTGCTGATAATGATGATGATGGTGATGATGATGGTGATGATGGTGATGATGTTGGCTGCAAAACAGGTACAAAAGGCACCGGCATATTATATAGAAAAACGAAAATTAAAAAAAGGATTTAAATGAAAAAGATAGTATGCAATGTATACATATGAGTATGTATGTATTTATTTTTTGTTATTCACCATTATGATAAAAACAAAATAATATTTTCAAACAGGAACAAGTGAACATTTTTTGTTGAAATAACTAACAAATAATAATTATAAAATACACAATACGAAAAACACAAATGATATTGTGATATTGTGTTGTAATTAGAATATTCATTTTCATTACGGCTCAGTATTACTTGCAGAAACCAAAATTAAACAAAATCCTTTTAAATGAGACACAATTGTAAAAATGGTGTGCTTAATGAAAACTGCAGCCTTCTTTATTAAAATTAAAAAAAATATATATGTATATTGTATTAAATATTTGAAGTTATCAGATTACAAAATTTGTAAAGACCAATACTTTTAACAATAACAATATGAATAACAGGAAATGCAGCAGCTACAGGATATGTCCTTCATTGTATACAAAATTAAATAATTATTTTCCTGCAGAAAATTTGGTGACAATTTATCCAACCGTACTCGTCCTATGACTTGAGAAAATGCGAGTGTTACCAAAAGTACGGAGTAGAAAAAATACATGTCTCGTAAAAGGTTATATATTCACCGTTTTCGTGATGCATTGTCTTCATCTTAAGTAAATTTAATTGGGACTCAGTCCAGTATTGTAGTAAATGGCACTGAACATGTTCGATGTGGTTGAATCCATGACCTATCAAGTAGTGTGAATTTTTTCCTCCAATGTGACTCTGGAAGCAGACCCGTAACTATACTTAGATGTTAACCTGAGTTTTACTGGCATTTATACTTTTGAAATATGAGTGGCTCTGTGGTCGAGTGTATGTCTAGTGTGCAAATCTGCCATGCAGGAGGTTGTAAGCTCGAGTCTCAAAAAGATTTCTGATTAAAAAAAATATAATGGCATTTGCAACAATAAAAAAAAAATTATAATGCCCTAATTCTGTTCGACTATTGCATTGTCTTGTCTATGGACGAAAAAAAGCTGCAGTTGTGATTCTTTAAAACAATTATTATTTATTGTCCATGCTAGAAGGTTCGTGCATTTGCTTTATGATTTTGTTCTAAGCATTGTATCCAACACATAGTTTTCAAATATTTTTCAAACTATTGTATAATACTGCATTTATATTGTCTCGAAATCTAGTATATTTGATTAGAAATCTTTAACGAAATCGAAATATCGTTTACATTAAGCTTTTTTGACATTTCCCAAGATTTTGTATCCGAGACAAAATCTTTTGTCTGAAATGTAGTGTTAAATTGTGACGCAAAAAAATGTCGACTTAACTCATTCACACACATTCAATAGAAAATTGTGTAGAGCGTAGCTAATTCACTCACCTTCTATATGAATTATGATCTACAGGGTAGTAAAAAAAACTAGGGGCTTCTTCTACACTGATATGTTGATATGATATGAATTTGTATAATTAAAAAGACGGTTCCAGAGTTGGAAAATTAATTTTTTTTGGTTTATAAAACCAACTTTCTTAAATCCTTATCAATTAAACACTTTTTGTGGTTTAGAAGTATTTTTACTTAAGAGTTACTTAATCTTTTAATTTAGTTTACAATCATTAAGTTTTTTATCTGCTATGTAGAACATGGGCACTTATTAGTCTTAAGAAGCATTGTGATATGATTTTAGCACATTTAGGCATTAATGAAAAGCTGTTTTATTCAGATACATTCTTATGAAATAAAACCATTTCCAATAATGTTGCGTTCTGTGGAATTGTCCATTAGTTATGTACGAAACTATTTCAAATAGTAAGCAAGTGTCTGAATCAAAAGGTTTTTCATTAGTATTTAGTGGTTATGATTTTTTGGGCAAATGTTTGCTGAAGTGCGAATGTACTTTTAGTTATCTAACCAGTTCATTGATATGTGGCTGCTGTTCAGTTGTCAGCAATTGACAGGAAAAATCACCAACGTTTGAATGCACCTGATGGCTCCAACTGTGTATAAACCTAATAGGCATATTTTAAAATATCAAAGCCAATATCCTAGATAACAGGCTTTCGATTGCTCTCTAACTTGGGATCAGAAAATAAAAAGCTAGATTCAGACCGAATCATTCATATGTGAGTACCCTCACGTTTAGAGCAATCAAATGAGATAAAAACGTCTTTCCATCTCACGTTTATGGGCTTTCCAAACTGACTTGTCCTACAAAATCTATCAATAAAATTAATACCATTAGTGATGAGTCCGCTGTCACATCTCTAGTGACGATCTGTCTAAAAACTTAAATTGCCATAAAGGTTAGACAAAGATGTGCCTTGTCTCCATTTATTTTCAATATTACATTGATATGTGCGACTCGTGAATCTAACAGATTTTTTTGGAGCTCTTCCCTTTGCTGATGGCATATGTATTTATTTTCACCTTTTCACAACTAATTCAAGTTTAAAAGTCCGCATTGAGTATAGGTCTTGCAATCAAATGCTCCAAAGCCAAATCCATGCGTAGAAACAACGGAGTTACAAAATCACTAAGACCAGGCTTACATCTGTATGTCAGGTGCCAAAGAAAGCGTAACCACTAATTACTAATGAAAAACTGTTTGATTCAGACATGTATTGGCTGTTTGCATTTGAACTTGAACAATACTTCCTTAGATTCCATCAATCTTGCAGGCGACAAACCATTAGCACTTACTTGAATTTGACTTTGTCAACGATCCAATTGTCCTTTGAAAACTGATGTTTTTATACATTATGCAAGTAGCATAGCTGCAAAAGCTGCAAAAAGATCAACTTTATTCACGTCAGCAAAAGCAGTAACAAAATAATCACCAAAATTATCATACGGGGCGGTTATATTATCTTCTTCCTTGTCACCTGATCTAATAAAATTGGATCCATAATTTTGACTTTTATCATTCACTGACATTAGCTCAATCATTTGCTAATTCGTCAATATCTTCCTTTGCGCCTTCACGAACAAAAAAACAAAACTTGTATTTGTAACCCATATTGGGAAAATATATTCCACTCGAAAATATTATTGGTACAATATGTCCGTCCCATAAAATAAAAAAGGATTCTAGCATTGAAAATTTGCTTGCTTCAAAATGTTAAAAACAATATTCCATTGCTTACTTTTTGTTATTGTATGAAATTGTGAATAAAAACGGAATAAAATGATGTATCGGTCAGCGAGAAAAAGGATGTCTCATGGAAAATAACTATGCACAAATTACCTACCGGTATAATACAACACATGTTTATTCAATTACGCCACAAATAGCACATCAAACTTTATTGGGATGCATTAGATATTGGAATATAAAGCGTACAAAAAAAGTTAGGATGTATAACATATAATCCCAGTAGGGGAGAAAGGTTATTTTTCACGCACAAAAAAATAAAATTGTCAATATTATTTAATATTATAACCTTAAAATAAACTTTCATCAAAGTTCTTGAAATAGAAGCACTTTCTAAAATCATTATATAAAGTTCATGCAGTATAATATTTCAGCATACTAACGTTTACTTAAAATAAAACGCAACTAAGAACCCTTTATTTGGATTAAAAAAAAAAGAAATATATTCATGTATGCTTAACATCAATTCCTCGGTATTTTTAGTTAAATAAAAGAAAGCATAAAAAATTTAAATCTTTTTTCTTCCTTCTTCGAATACACTAAACGCGAGGGAGAGGAGCTGCAAAAAATTGGCAAAACATCTACAGACATACATACATGTGTTCGTATTTGTATGTATACATATGTCAGTTTTTATGTGTGTGTATGTGTGACTGGCTAAAGTTTTAGTGTTAACAATAACATACGTAGAAAAAAAGGTAGGAAATTGAATGTTCAAAAGTATGTGCGAGATTAAGCCGACAGATAAAATGGACAAGTTACGAGCTGTTACTATAGTTAGTATTTTTTGCTGTTGCAATTGTTGTTTTGTTGCTATTATTAACGAAGTTCTGTTGTAAGTATTACTCTTTGAACAGTATGCGGCTAACTGACAAAGAACAGCGAAATATATGTTTTTTATAAATATTTATGTACACATGCACATTAACAGAAGTTTTTCATAAATAGCTGTTGTTGCATTTGTAGTCACAGTTATGATAAAAATCAATGATATCTACTTGCTGATTCTGATGTCTGTTACTCGTAAAAAAATTCTGCCTCAAGAAGCCCTTTTAATTTCTCCAAATAGTCATAATATATATGGACCGCATTATTTTTGTGTAAAATGACTGTATGCAGATTTATAAAACACTTTCTGACAATATGACCAGTTTGTGTATGTAAAGCACATGCATACGTATAATCGCATATAGTGTTGAATAGAATATCAGAAAAAAAAACGTCCGATGAGTTGTGTTTTAAGCCATTTGCTATCCACAACACAAGGTATCAGCAAATGTATAAATGTGTTTGATGTGAAAACAAATATGGAAAAAAGTATTCGCGCACACAAAAATAGAATAGAAGGATGGATAGTTGCTTTTCAGCCCTTTGAGGTTCATATTCATACAATATCGATGGATGCCAAATAAATGAAAACTAGTTAAAATCCCCTCAAAAATAATGAAAACAAAATAAAAAGAGCTTAAAATACTAGAATAAAAAACCATGTCAAAAAACAATTGCTCGGGCTTAGAGTTTGTCAAGTACTTATTTTTTTTTTTTTAAAACTCTGAAGTTATTTTTTTGTGCAATTACTAAAAAATATTTAAATTATTTTGCGCATTTTTATATCACTAAATTGATTAGAAATTTAAACTTTTTATAATTAACGAGTTATCAAATCAATTTTTATTTAAAAAGCAAAAACAGCTAGCAATTGTCAATCTACAAAATTATTTAAGTTACAATGGTATGTAAAGACTAGTCGTAGTATTTGCAAGTTGCATGTCATTTAAAGACTAGTAAAATTTCAATAAACTATTTTTTAGCAATAAATAAATTAATTTATAAGTCCTGCATTTTTTTTAGTAGTACAGCCAGCGGATTTACGCTAGAAATGATAATTTCATATGTGTTGCAATTGCTTAGAAAAAAATTCATCATACGCCAGGGGCACCCTGAAAGTATGCTTTAAATATAATACATATTTAGTGTGTGTGGGTGTGAATGGCAATATTGTCTGACCCATTTGTTGCTGTACTGCCATTAATATAATGCGTATGAGCAATATAAGTTTAAGTTCAATTTAAAATCAATCATACCCAACCATTTAACACCAGTTTAGATAATTTATGGCCCTCTCACCGTTCTCAACAAACTTCAGTTTGGTCGTCTAAGAGTAGACCAAATATACACACGACCAAAGTGTGTATGAGTATTATGAACCACAACCTTTTTTTTTAGTTAAAATTGCCTTCGCGCTGCCAACTTAAAATATCAAGTTTGACAAATAGCAATTAATTTGTGTGAAAATTTAAAACACAAAGTTTTAGAAAAAAATATTGTTTTTAGTATTTTAATTCAAAGAAATCATACCAAATGGAAGCAAATATGTGTAGATTTATTTTATGACGACGAAAACAAAGTCACAAATAATGATGTGTTACGTATTACAAGAAAAATTCGTGATGATTCCAATCCTCTTGAACTACCCGATGCAATAATAATCAGAATTCATTAAAAAAAAATTTGGAAGGAGTTTTAGTTATTTCCGTTATTTGTTGGATTATCTAAAACCATATTTAAAGAAATCTTTCTATGTGACCGCCGATACTGACACTGTTAAGAAAATTTTACGATTACGATTTTTCCATTTTTTCTTCGTTTATATCGCACCAACCTGTAACTAGCAACACCCAACCACAGACCCAACTACTAAAAAGCAGTTGTGTATACTCAACGTTTTTCTCAACCAAACTTACGCTGAGTTGTAAATGACAACACCAAAACACAACTGAAAAGTCAACTGTTAATTTAGTGGAGAATGGCAATGTAAATTTATACATCCAAACCAAACTATTTTAAAAGTTGAAAATCGTGATAGGGGCATTACTGTATTAATCTTTACTGAAAAAAGGACAATATTTTATTCTCTTTTTCAAGTTAAAAAACATATTTTGCGGTATTAATAACTCAATTTTATTTATTGAGTACACTCTCATCGTAAACTTTCAATTTATAATGTAGATGATCATGAAACAAGTAGTAATTAAAAAAAATCAAAAAACCCAACTGCGACCAACTTTGAACCCTTAAATAACCTAAATGTTCATTCAAAATGAAAAATCTTAGACGAACCCTAATACATACATAAATACATACATACATATGTACTTACATGCATACCTACATACATACATACATACATACATACATACATACATATATATTCTAATCTTCGAGTAGACAACAAATTTTGCTTTTATTTTTAGTAAAACTCAAACTCCCAAATACATTTTTGAAAATATACGTTTTTGTCAATCGCCACGAAACTGAAACATTATAACACCTCGACATCAATATCTAGTCTCCGAATGGCAATTTTATGTATATACCGCTAGACTTTAGAATAATCTTCCACTATGTCAGTAATTAAACAGCAACACAAATAGTTTCAAAAGATTTGTAGTTGATTCTTTTAAATAAGGTTTTGTAGTTAACTCTTTTAAACAAAAATGTATACGTAATTATTTTATATTATTTTATGTGCAATGTTGTAATATACGTACATATATATTTCTTTTTTAATTATATTTTTATATATTTTTGTTTTTTAATTAATTTGTAATTCGAATGTAATAATTGCAAACGCTTTTTTATTTTTATTTTTTTTTTGCGCAATCCGTTTCTGTACTATATATACACAGGAAAAAAACCAATAAATAAATAAATAAAGCCTAATTCCACAAAAAAAAAAGATATCCAATCCTTAACCTTCGAAACGCTTAATTTGAAACATTTCAAGTGATACAAAAAATACAAAGTATACGATATTGATATGGCGAATTTTACATACAAGAATACCCAAATATATTTTTTTTCACTCATACCCTTATGAAAGAGCGATTTTTAAAATTAAAGTTGGCTTAAAAAACAAATTTTAGGGGCAGCTCTTAAGTCTCTCCTTTCATGTGAATTCCGTTTCAGGCAAGTTTTAGAGTGCTTTGACTCATTACAAAAGCTATCCATACGGAACAAGGTTTCTATTTATTGGATACCTGGCTACTGTGGTCATCCAGGGAATGAAAAAGTAGATGAACTGTCCAAGGGGGCCTCTGCTGCTCCTTTTATGGGCCCAGAGCCGTTTTGTGGCGTAAGTCGGGCGACTGTAACATCTCTGATCAAAGAAGACACTTCGACTACTACGAAAATGTGCCTGTCTTCTTCTGGTTTAAGGCAGGCCAACGCATTGATGCAGCAATTTACATATATGACATCCTGAACCTCAACAGGAATAATTTAAGGCTTGCTAGTGGTTTTCTTTCTGGTCACTTTGGACTGAACTATCCTCTGTGGAAAAGTAATTAAGTTCATTCACACTGGTGTCGTTTATGCCTGGAAGATGACGCGACGACGGCACACATTATTTGTGAGTGTATCGTCTTATGTGACAGTAGAAGATGTGTTTTTTATTCTGAGTTTCTGTCTTCAGATTATATTTTTTTATGAATGAACTGATATATGAAAAATGATGTCGCATGAATCTCTGAAGCATTTTTTGCACTTTTTCAATCCGATTTGCTTCTCTAGGCCTGCTTTTGAAAAATGAAAAATTTTTGATGCAACTAATTTGATGAAAAAATTCCTAACAAAATTTAGGTAATATTAAGGCTTTTGAGGCATGGAGCTTGCAGAGCAATGCTTTTATAAATAACTTAACTTTTTAGAGAGCTGCTAAAATAAAATTTTTCATATTATGATTTTCTTTTTTGAACTCTAAGTTTTACCTTGTGCTTTTTATACTCTGGGAAGCCAAAAGCTATTCTCATGCTGTCATTTAAAGAATGAATTTAAGCAAGAACGATATTGTTGCAGCATAATGAAACGTTTAGAAAAACTACCACTTAAAACGATTTAATAATGATTTTGCTGACTGACCCTTAACTTTCATGTAATAAATATTATTGCATTCTATTAGATTTTTTCATTTATTCTTGCCAAACAAAAAAAAAACATTCATCATAAAACGGTTCATGTTCATGTTACTTTTCGTTGTAGTACTTTGGCAGGATACTGGAACTTTACTCACACAATTGCTTTATAACTTGTAATGTTTTTTGGTTTTTTATTTTATTTTTTTTTATTTTTCTTTTGTTTACAGTTATGATTTTTATATATTACTGCAAACTACGTAACAGTATAAAAGGTTCTTCGTACCGTTTGCTTATTTCTATACTAATAATCATCTAAGATGCTCATAAAAAACATAAATATTTTATACAGAACCTACATAAAGTACTATATATATATATATATATATTGATTATATTCCCATTAACTGATGTATACAACGTTTAAGCTTTTAACTGTGGATTTTGGATATTCAATAAAAATTTTCAGCATAGAGCTCCAAATTTCGAGGGAAGTAATACTTGTATACTTTGTGTCACGTTATAGGTTGAACTTGGTGATAAAATCCATATTGAATACATATATGTGCCATCTATGAATATGATATATATATTGGCTATAGTATAGATTATAAAAATTTTAAAGTTTGACCCCTTAAGATACAAGAAGAAAATGTTAACTGATTTCAGTACATTGATGTGTGTACTGTAAAACATTTTAGCACTTTTACTCTCTCATTTGTTTGGCACGAAAATTGCAACAAACACATGGGTTGTTTTTACAAACGTAAGAAATTTCGAGGGCTCGTTAATATTCTATGTTGCTAACAGGGTACTAGTCTTTAAGCTGCAGAGTTACTTATAATTAACTTAAAATTAAAATATCAGAGAACTAAATTAACCTACTGACTCTCAATATGAATTCATCTTTTTTAATTATTTTTTTACTTAAAAAAAGTAGCAAAGAAAAATAAAGATGTCAGTCGTTCAAAATTTCCTAAAAAAGAGTATTTTCGTGCTGGCGACCGACTTGAGAAGAGTGACCGAACCCAGCCAAAAAAAATATCTGATTTGGAAGCAGCAATGTTTTGCTTATTTGATTTCAAAAGCTTCGAAAAATGCTTCTAAAAAGCACTAACGTAAGGCGGGCTCTTATTGCCTCTGACTCTGTAAAATTGTCTCCCTTACAAAAACGCTTCTGGTAAGCAGTAATTTTTGCTGAGAATGCAAAAGGTGACGGACGTAATTAAAATAATTTAAATTTTTTTTTTTTTATTTGAAGTATTTTAAATGACTGCCGGGCCCAAAGTCCGGGACCTTCAGTTTTATGGTCAACGTGCTAACTACTTCAGCCAAAAAGTTTCTGAAAATATATTATGAGGAGATTTCTTATTGTGTAGTGTGCGGCTGGAAGCTTAATAAACCAAAATTCTACAATATGTACAAAATAAATAAGCCTTCCATAAAGGATACACAAAGTGCACTTTGATCCTTTACAGCTTTAAGCGCTGCCTCACTGTCGACATAACTGTTTATATACTGTGGGCACCTGTGATACTCATACCCAGCGATGCGCACCTGTGACTCTCCTACCCTATTGCCTCCCACTTTACCTCTCAAACGTAGGAGACAAGCTGACTGACAACCGATGTGTAAAGCCAGCTTACTAACTTCGGGTGCACACCCCAATTCCTTCTTGTGGGTTTGCTACATGAATAGTAGGAATTGAGCCCTTTGAACAATTTATGGTTAAGTCAGAGTGGAACTTAAACACTTAACTAAGCAATGTGAAAAAGAAAAACAACAATTCCAAATAAATCTATTTTAGTTTTTGCCAGGTTTGCCATATTGCGCTATTTTTCGTGAAATTTTAAACTTGCCCTACTATTAAAAATTATTTAGAATATTTCTGTTATTTTAATCGACAGAAAGTTCTTTGGAACAATAATAATGTATTAATAGTATCTTGTTATTTTCGATTTAGAATCTCAAACTTCCAGTGCTTTAATGTGTTGAAAATTCGCTAGTACCGACTGCGGTGTTTTGGTATATTTTTGCTTTTTGCAGACATCATATTTAAAGAAAAAAGTAAATAATAAAAACAAATAAAAAGGACAAAGTTTTTGAAATAATATTTGACTAGGAAAAAAGAAAAGAAATAACACATTTCTAAAATGAAATACAAGAGAAGACAAAACAGTAAAACAACAGAGGGCATTTAAACAGAACAATGGAAACCATATTTTTTAAGGTCTTAATGTTTGAAATTCGTAGCTTTGTGCGTGAGCACATAACTAAAGAATAGAAGTTATATATATAATATCATATAGAGAGATAACTTGCGCAGAAAAAGTAATTAACTTAAGCTTAAGAAAATTAGATTATTTACTGCTCTGCACGGAATTAACTAAAACGAATTAATATTATTAAGCCTTATCAGGTATGGAGGATTTTTTAATTTAATAATTTTGCTATCATGCGTGCTATCACTTCAAAGATATAAAATATTTGGTGCTATAACGGGCGCAACTTGTCTGTTCTATTCTCTGGCCAGAAACAATATAACTTTTGTACAATACAGCTGGATCAAACAAACACGTTCAGTGAGTCTTTTAAAACACAAACCTGTGATCAAACCCATTTAAATTAAAGGCCTAATTTTGTAAAACGCAACGCCAAGCAACGAATTTTTTATGGAAATAATTTTAATTTCAAAAACAAAATACATACAAAATTTGTCAATGGTAAGCTTTGCGTTTTATAAAATTAGGCCCTACATGACTTTAGTCATCGGTTTGTGACATAAACGAACTATTGAGTGGGTTCGATGCAAGTCTATAATATTGTTTTCAGTATGTATGCTTTTCTTTTACGATTATTAGAGCTATGCTCTTTATGCCACGACACAGAATATAGAACGTGATTTTCGACATTATTACGGTTATAAATTTATTTTTGTTCTGATTTCTTTGTACAGGGTGTCTGGTGGCAAATTTATATTTTTAAATACGATTATTTCGAAAAGCAATAAATGGTGCGGAGGGAGAGTGGCGCCGTGGGAATTATCGATTGTGCGGATTTGTTTGTGTTTGTGAGCATTCGCTGTGGAGAAATTGTTTGAGACTAATGATTCTTACGTAAATGCTCGTTAACAATTTTGTTCGAGGTTCGGTATTCGGCGAATACGTTATGGACCGAGTGTAAATTTAATTCGTTCGTAGGTGCAGAGATTCTGCGCAACTGCTTCGGCTATGAATGTCCCACGGCCAGGGCCATGTCGATCTCCAAGCACTAACGAAAACATTGAACTGGTTGAAAGCAGTTTACGTGAAAACTCGCGACTTTCAATACGGAAAAGAGCAGCCTCACTGGGACTTCCAAGAGTGATTATTGATTAAATTTTAAAAATGATCTGAAGTTCCATCCTTTTAAAATTCAAATTGTTCAAGAACTAAAAGAAAGTGACTTTGATTTACGCAAACATTTTTGTGAAACGATGTTGGAGCATTTTCGCACTGTAAATCCCATTTTTTGGAGCGACGAGGCTCATTTTCACTTAAAAGGCCACGTCAACAAATAGAACTGCCGTTACTGGTCTCCAAAAACCCGTAACCCTCGATTGAAGCATCAAAAACCATTGCATTGTTATAGGGTAACTGTTTGGTGTGACGTATCCACGCATTACATAATTGGACTATTTTTTTTTTCGAAAATTCTGGAGGCCAGGCGACGAATGTCAACGGTGAAAACTATCTACGCATGATTACGGAATTCTTTTTGCCAAACCTGCGAGCTCATTCATTGTACTCTTCAAACACATGGTTTCAACAGGATAGGGCAACTACTGCGCGCACAGCCAGAGCTCCGATGAATTTTCTGTGGGAAAATTTCCCCCAAAAACTCATCAGTCCCTTTGAGGACATCCCATGGCCACCGAGGTGGCCCCATCTACCTCAAAGAGAGGGTTTATAATGACAATCCTCAATCTTTTGTGGCTTCAAAGGAAAATATTCGTCGAGAAATCAGGTCAATTGAACCAAACTTATTGCAGCGTGTGGCGCAGAACATAGGGCTCCGTTTTCAACAGTCTGTTCAACTCGACAGAAGACATATGGAAAATATGCTCTTTAAAAAACAAAATACGCATTTCCATTCTATCGTTCAATGCTCTTATTGAAATTTTGTGTCAATTATTACGTTTTTTATTTAAGTTTGAAACTGTAAATCTGCTACCAGACACCCTGTACTTAAAAGCAGATTACGAAAATAAACGAAACAAAATTTTTGATTTTGTTTTGTTCCGTTCTTTGAAGTGAGTGAAATTAGATCAAAACAAAAACAATGAGAGCGATTGCTCAACTTGTTTTTATGCAAACAAAACATTAATTTGTGCTGAGAACACAACTGGGATGGACGATGAATTTTTCGTTGCGAACTTTCATCATCAAAAATAAAACACACAACATCGCCGTCAAACGAAATTCATCGTGTGTGTCGAACTCTGCAATAGATTTATTTCTATTTTGTACGCCGACGAACGACAAAAACACAATTTTCTCTCTCTTCTCACAAGCAATAATCAACTTTATCAATTACAAAAGCTGTTATTTATCAGTCGTTGTTGTGCTTCACACAACGAATTTACTCAGCGAGTTCTTATCGACAAATTCGTTGCCGTGGACGAAATTCATTGTTTGTCCCTGTTTTGTTCCTAGCATTAAGTGGACGCAGCTAGAAAAGAAAATAATGGGAAATAAATGGAAATGCTTTCAAATATTTGCAGCGGAAATATTGCCTGCGATCGACTTACAGAAGATGCCGAATTTGCCAAAAAAAAAAATCACCTTTTCAGATGAAGCTCATTTTGATCTTGGAGGGTATGTAAACAAGCAAAATTGTCGCATTTGGGGCACAGAAAACCCGCACGCATACATTGAAAAGCCGACGCACCCAAAACGAGTCACTGTTTGGTGCGGATTTTGGTCCAGAGGCATAATTCGAAAATGAGCAAGGAGTGGCCGTTACAGTCAATGGCGATCGTTATCGGGCCATGTTGAATGAATTTTTGTTCACAAAAATTGAAGAGGAGGATATTGGCAACATTTGGTTTCAACAGGACGCCGCTACGTGCCACACAGCAGAAGCTACACTCGATGTTTTGCGCCCTGTTATCAAAAAAGAGTTATCTGGCGGACCCTTTAATATCATTTTATTAAGTTGTTATTTAGCACATGAAATTCGTTTTATATAGATAAGCAGCAGAGCTCTAATCAGGTGTCTTTTATTTTTATTTTAATATTTTATTGTTATATGCTATTTACGTGCATGTATGATATATCATTAGTTTACTCTACTCTCAATGTTGTCTGATATTTATTCTCTTTATTTTGAGAGATAAGGAGATTTGGCAGTTTTTTTGACCCATTTAATTATATAAATTAGGCCTTATTGATTAATGCCCGCGTTCTTTTAGCACTAATTGTTGAATAGCAAAATTTTTCATGTTTAAAAGTTTCTTGTACATTTTAAAAAGTCCATTAAGATAATTAAAAGTATAAACTCTATTTTGCTGTGTGACTCGCACTAAAACCAAGTAAATATTTAGAATTTCACACATATGCACTAGTATTAGTATAAATATGTGTGTATGCGTATGAGCATGTGAACGGCGCACCAAAACAAAGAAACAAGTTTACAAAAGAAAACTTAGAAAAAAACAACAACGCGTAAATCCCACTGCAACTATTGTATGAAGTTCTGTGGACTTGAACTGTGTCACATGGTTGTGCGACTGTTTTGAGTTGAAACCAAAACAACAACAAAAATTGCAACACCATCAGAGTTAGTTAGTAGCTGCCGTTATTTGTTTAAAACTGAATACGTTGCTAATATGTACTAAATAAAACTTTAGCTATTTCCGCTATTTGCTTAAACATTTTTTTCCGTTCCTACTTTTATTTAATACTTTAACATGACATCTGAAATCCTTTGAGCTAGTTTTTTTTTTATAGTTTAACTACAGTTGCATATAAATGTATTTAGAAAAAAAAGAGGCAAATTATAACCCCAGAGATCACAAAAAGGAGTAGAGAAAAGTAAAATAAAAAACAAAAGCTAACAGAGGGTAAGAAAATTTCTCACCTAAATTGAGAAAAAAACATATTTGTATATTTGTTTTATTTTTAATTTTATTTTATTTTTTTGCTGGTGGCTGTTGTTGTCTTTTGCCTTTCTTTGTGGCTTCTGTTGCGTTGTCTACTAATGTTATTGGCCTCAAAATAAGTTTCACTTAAATTTCAAGCTGAGGTTTACTTATGCTTTTTTGCAAACAACATTTGTACATTATAATTTATTATTTAGTTTAAAACTTTTGCACACAGTCAAAATTGTAACTATGAATCCTTAGTCCTTAGTGCATATTTTATGAACGTATACACGTTGCTGTTACCAAAATCTGTTGGCAAGTCCATTATTTATGTCTTTACCAGCTAGCCTGTCGGCTGCCTGACTACTGGTTACAAGTCGACTTATTTTATGAAACTCATACCATTAAACTACGAGTACCTACATTTCTTACTACCAACATTTAAAAATATCTAAAAGGTATTATATTATGCTAGAAAAATTATGCAGTTTGTTGCATGGCAAGAAAAAAACTGAAGTAAAAACAAATAACTCTTTCTTTATTTAAAACTGGCAGGAGAGTATCTTAATTTCTAAAATATGTTTTGATATACATATATCTACACATACACATACAATGCATCACTGGATTGCAATTACAAATACTTGAAATATTTTTGAAATACATATACATATTTACTTGTTAAATATATACGTGTAACCTGTTTACACAACCCAGTCGCTCGAGTTGAGTAGAAGATTTACATGAAAAGCACTAATTTTTGAGTGATTTTCATAAAAATTTTTTGAGGCCCTTATTTTGTAAAACGCAATGCTAAGCGTTGACAAATTTTGCATGAAAAAAGTTATACATTACATAAACAAAATACATAGAAAATATGTCAACGTTTCAAATTATTTGAGGTTTCATTAATCAATTATTTTCAGGCAAGCAGGTGATTGGACTACTACGTCATATTCTGACGATGGAGCTGCCAACTAAGCCAATAGACTAGCTGAGTAAGTACCACATTTATACAGCGAACCGCTTATTATAAGAACAGACGTCCACTTGCAGCTTATCCAATTGGGAAACAGACGCTGCAAACGCTTCTCACGACTCGCCGATGCTTGACGGTTGTCAAGAACATGGGCTAGGGGCCACCATGAGGAGGTTCGCGATTCGACTTGAAGTACAATTAATAAGGATCACTCTGGGTACGCCAAATTGAACCGTTCAAAAGTTTTGCCTTATCATTGTACCCCCTGACCCGTTGGGGCCCTTTGCTCCTTGTAGGGCCTAAATCTTCTACAAAAACTTCATTTTTTATTAGTTAAACTTATCTGAAATATCTGATTGCTTCCTGACAATTTTAGACTCTAGAGCTAAAAAAAGGAGAAAAGCAAAAAAAAAACTAAAATTTTACAAAAGGATCTTCTATAATACATGATTCTGAAAAGTGACTGACCTTTTGTGCGTTTTTGTTTTAAGAATTTAATAAAGTTATTTTCGTTAAACCACCTACTCACTGCAATATTTATAAAATATAATTGCACTGTTCTGAAAAAAAATTTGATTTAAATAAAAAAATATGTGTTATATGGGGACATTAATGCCTTAAATTCAAGTCCATTTTCAGTTTTCATTTCTCACCCACAGATCTTATTTAATGAGCGTGGCTATTATCACCATCCAAACAAGGCGGTCACGCTAACTTGTTTCAATATTACTCGATAACAGTTTGTTCGATTTTAATAAATTAAATATTGAAAGATGCATAATAAATGAAATACCGAATAATACTTATTTGACATAATCAGCCGAATTGTGTATCTCGAGTCAAATATTCGTCTACAAGAATTTTGTCATAGATTAAAGTAAAATCGTACACACTTCCTTTAATGCAGCACAGAATTGTTGTAGACGAATATTCAACTCGACATACGCAATATGGGTAGACATTCACCCATTATTTAATTTGAAAATGCATTTATATTAATTTCTTTCCTTCTTATAGAACTCGCCAGTAGACTTCAACCAAAAAAAATTTGATTTTAGCTAAGAAACTTCGTATGTTTATAGTAAGAGTCTCAATACGTTATTGAGAATCACAATATACAAACAAAATAAGTTTAAAAGCTTCAACAAAAAACTTTACAAAACAAGCTCTTTATACCATTTTGCATAAATTTTATTTTCCACCACCTTTTTGCAATTAGCTGCCCCACTGGGCAACAATAAAAGTATTTAAAAATCAAAAAGAAAAAAGTTATTGACACAATGACTTTACTTAATTTGAAAATTTTGCTTTTGAAGTCTACTGATGAGTTCCAAAAAGTGGGAACGAAATGCATATAGACAATGCTTAACCATAAAAACAAACAACATTTTCAGAAGCAAATTAAAATTACCTTCAAGTGAATTTAAAACAAGTTTTTTTTTCGATTTTCAATGGACTGGAAGTTATTCAGAAGTTACTGGCGAAAAAAATATTTTTAATGCAAAATTAAATTTTTGCTTTGTTTTCAAAAATTAATATAAAAAAATCAAAACGGAAAATATTTTACATTTTCGTTATTTATCGCAAAGCTAAGTATGCTGGACATAAAAAAAGAAGAGAGGTGTCTTAGAGATAACAACAATGATAAGATAAATAACAATGCCATAAAGTTATACTATATGATGATGTCACATTCTCTGCAAATATATATTTATTTATTTCCCATTATTTTCTTTTCTAGCGGCGTACGACTAAATTAATGTATTGTATGTGACCGGCGGCGGCTGTTGGCTAGTTGGCAGCCAACCGGCTGTGTGCTCTCGTTTGTGCTCATGTTCAAAAACAAAACAAAAATAAATTGAGCAATCGTTCTCATTGTTGTTATTCTTCTCACTTCAAAGAATAAACAAAACAAAAATAAATTTATAAGTATAATATTGACGATTATTTTTGTTACGAAAATCACGTCCTAACTCCTGTATCACCCCATAAATAGCATAGCTATAATAGCATAACTACAATAAGCTGTAAGAAATAAAAATCGGTACAAAAATGTTGATATTATTCACAATTATGTAAGTTAGCCAACTTTGACAAACATTGTGTAATACATTTATGTGTAACATGTTTGCAGCTTGCGGCCCTATGCTCCTTACAAGAGTAAAAAGAAACCTACATTTATATATACGTATAAGTATACTTGCACCTTGTGATTCAATTGCAATGTCACTTCAAGTAAAGGAATTATTTTTTTATGATTTCTGGAATTAAAAAATATAGTAATAATGGGAATAAATGTATACAATGGCTCGGAAAGCAGTGTTGTAACATAATGGAAATCAATATCCATCCGTACATTTAGCTCATGCAGTAACTATGAAAGAGAGCTATGAAAACATGGACTTTTGGCTCAATATAATTCAGTACGATTGCTTTTTGTGGAATATATGTGCCGATTATAAAAGAAATTGCTCTGCTAGAGCGATATATAAGAAATATTGTTGTTTTTGTGAATTAGTGCTTAAGTCACATGCGATTTCGGGACTCAAAAATATTTTTCCCAGCACTGTGCATCTAATGAGGCTTAATAAATGACTTAGTATAAGCTATCAACAGAGATGTACAGGCATCTAAACATGTGAAAACCATAGTTCCACGTGTAAGTAAGACCAAGTGGAAGGAAAGCATATTTGTTGGCTCCCAAATATGAGAAATCTTTAAAGAATTGTTGAAACCTAACCTGGTCCATAAGGACAGAAGAGCATGGATAGCTTTCGAAAATGTATGTCACAATTTTCCTGGAAATAGAAGAACTTTTTCTTCTTTTATATCAACAATTCGGACGCAACGTGTCAATAAAAATACACTTCCTGCATTCGCATTTAAATACTTTTTTTTCGTGGTACAATGGCTGATGAGCATGACGAAATGTTTTGCCAATATATTGCCCACATGGAAAAAAACTGTAACGGAAGGTAGTCCCCAGAAATATGAACTGATTTCTGCTGGGAAACCAATCGTGAAACAGCAGATAAAACTTATAAAAGAAAGCAATATACTAAATAGTATTTAATTTAATTTCATCTATTTGTAAGATTTTTTACTTTTATCATAAGAAATGCATATTTAATATTTTAAGATCAGTATTATATTTAGATAAGAAAATCCCAAAATCTAGATAATCTGTTTATTTTTAGCAGAACAGTTTTATTAGCAATTAAATATCTTTCAACTTTTTTTTAATGAAATTTATTTTCACAAAACTCGATAAGTAGATCTTTTGGTGAAGGAGAAAAGTAAATTAAATTAAAACCATCAGCGTCGTAAGAGTATAATTAAAAATTTCCCACTCTTTATATGAACATCTGCAGCAGACAGCAACCGACGTAAAATAACAACATAAACAATTATAATCACGTCAATTACATTAATACAAATCGTATAGTTTTGCTTTTTAATATCTTTAAGCATGCGAATGTCATGTATCGATGCCTAGTGCAGGGTTCTCCCTGAATTGTAAGGTATTGAAATACGTTACGTTAAAAAAGAGGGATAATTAATGTTGATTAAATTCCATTACTGATCTACACTCATGCTCCTAAAGCATGTTGTGTGCTCTACTTTTGAAAATATAGGAGAACATCCCAACAAAGAAACCGAAAAACTTGGTTGCGTTAAGAACCCAAATTCGGTACCATGAAATAAATCCTAAATGCAATAACTCGCAAATGCACTAATTCCAAATGAAATAGATCCCTACTAAAGCGTGTTTTTTTTAGAGTGTCACATTTTTGAGTTGGTATCACTGCTTTATTTGAGCAGCAAATTAAAACCGCTGATAGTTGTTTTTTGTTTAGTTTGCTTTGATATTTCATTATGAATCGACTTACATCAGAGCAAGGCATGCAAATAGTCAAAATAATTGTTCTATTCGTCAAACTCGTCGTGCTCTTCTTCCATTTCATATCTTGCATGATTCTGGTTGAATGGGTACGTAAATAAGCAGAATTGTCGCATGTGGAGTGAGAAGAATCCACAAGCATTTGTCGAAACGCCATTGCATCCATAGAAAATTGCTGTTTCGTGCGCTTTATGGGCTGGCGTTGTCATTGGCCCATATGTCTTTAAAAACGATGATGGTCAGAATGTTACTGTCAATGGTGAACGATATAGGAACATGATTCGAAATTTTTTCGTACCTCAGTTACGTGGCATTAATCTTGCTGATATGTGGTTCCAACAGGATCAAAGAAATTTTTGATGAAAAAATAATTTCAAGTAATAGCCCAATTAATTGGCCATCAAGATCGTGTACTTTAACCCCATTGAATTATTTTCTTTGGGGTTATGTTAAGTCACTTGGACACTTGGATATCAACAACTGCTAAAAGTTGTTGAAAATTGGTGTTCCAGATTGTGCTTTCTACGCGCTAGCCGTGGCGGCCACATGGCAGAAATCATATTTAAACATTAATTTCATAAAATTTTCTTTCCAATAAAGCCCGTTTCATTGATATTCAAAATATATTTCCGTGTTTTATTATGATTTAAACTTGAGTCACTCTCTACAAAAAACCCTTTACAATGAAATAAGTCCTAATTAAAAAATAAATAAAAATTAAACTTCCAATTGTTAAAATGAAATCTTACCCATACTATAGGCTTGATTGATTTTTTTATGATAAAGAACAAGTAAGAGTCGGCTATTTATCAACAGTCTTCATAGAGCTATAGAAATTTGAAATGGAATAACACAAAGATAAATTTTAGAATGAAATATTTTTTTTATTAATTAATGTGAGTTTCTAAAGAAGAGAAGAAAAATTAAATTAGACTTTATTAGCTGGGGGAAATACCGATATTTTTCTGTGCACTTCACACGCACTTCATCAGCTTCCAAGTCTATCTACTGGGGTAGAGATTGTTATTAACATCAGCTATTTAACGCAAATTTTCAATGAAAATGGAATATGAGAAATATTGTGTATACAATTATTGCACAGAAAAAAGTATTCACCAATTAATGTTTTCAATTAATAATTTAATTGATTCAATTAAATTTTTAATTGTATTAATTAATTTGAGTGGAAAAACTTAATTGATATTATCAAATTGTTTATAGGTGAAAATTTAATTAATTTTTTAATTAGTATTACAAATATTTTAATTAATATTACAAACTCACTCATATTACTTTTTTGTGTGTGATTAACCTTTGGTAAACACACCATAAATTTTTTAAATTGATACGGAATTTACTTTATTGAAAAGATAATTTTCTGGCATTATAATTTAAATATTACTTCAGGCGTATGACCGCCACGGCTAGCTCGGACGTAGTCTAATCTGGATGATTTTCGATGTTTTTCTTTTTCAACATTCATGGCCGTATATCGGCAATAATGCGGCAAATGTTGTCCTCCAAGTAGTCAATCGTTTTGAGCTCATTAACATAGACTAGCGGCGTTAATCTCACGATCTTGGCAGCAAATTTACAAGTCCGAAACGTGAAACTATGCGGTTACCAAACGTTTCCTTAAATAAATCAATTGTGTGCACGACCTGTGTGACACGTTGCGCCGTTTTGTTGAAACCACAGCTCCTGCACATCATGGTTGTTCAATTGATGAACGAAAAGGCCAGTACTCATGGGTCTATAGCCTAATTAGAGACTCTTTAGACTGACTCGGGTCTTCCACATTGCTGCTCTACAGCAGCAATTACTTCTTCTATGCGCACTATATGATGTCTATGTGGAACGAGGAGCGAAAATGTTCCATAGTTAATCGAATTAATTGCTTGGATGGACGATTATGTTGACAGAATCATGATTTTCAAAGCAAATTTGCACGATTTGTGAAAATGAATGGGTTCGAACCCGATATCAGCCAGTCATCAAATAACAACACCACGCATTTTTCTGATGTACATTAGTGTCCCTTTGCATCAGTTGTTGTAGGAAAGTTCATGTGATGAAGGCATAATCACTGGTCACTGAATTATACCGACTTCAGCAGATACTAATCCCAATGTAACCAATAAAATAGCTACTAATCACAGCTTCAAAAATTTAATATGCCTCATACGTGCAAAAAGCAGAGTTGTAAAATAATGAAGCTTTCCTTTATCTCTTCCTTCACCATCTGTCTTCTCTATAACTATCCCTTTCCTAAAGAAAGAAGTAATAGTATTCGGCCTGAGTGTTATTACTCTTAAAAAAAAAGGGTCAGTCTATTTGCCTTGAAATGCCAAGCCAAACTAAATATAAATCACTTGGCAGCTGATAAAACGCCCGCCAATTAAAAAAGTGTTGCCAACTAAAAGTGTTATACCTCTATAAAAATATATGTTCACCACTATTTTACTTGTATTACAATATCTGAAAGTATTGAGGGACTACCCTCGTTTTTTGTTTGTAATATGAAAACTATACCCTACTGCTATATTTTAGTAAATAATATAAAAATGTATGGTAGTTCTATTTTAATATAAAATAGACAAAAAATTATTGAAAATCATAGACTTACATAATTTAATGGAATTTCGGAAATTCCGTGCAAGAATTATGTAACGCTTCAAACAATGCGTAAAAGCTTACCCGCCGCAACATTCCTCATAAGGCTGCTTCCACTCGAACAGTAACATGTTTTGCCGAATATCACATAGTGGCACCTAAGGAAAAAAAAGAAAAAAATATATAAATATGTACACATCTTCTAAAATAATAGATCAATTAGCAAATCTTACGAAATTGAAATAAAAACCAGGAAGTAATTCCAAACTGTAATGCAATTATTTAAAAATTATTTCTTTTTTTTACTTTAAAAAATTATTATTTCTTTCAAATTAATTTTTGTAATTAATTATACTTAATTTTTAATTTATTTTCTTTGTTGTTGAAAATTTTATATTTTGCCTTTTTATCATTAGTTTGTATTTTTTATTATATCTCTTCGAGAAAAGGAATTTTATCATTGCCATTCCAACTCTGCAGAGTTTTGCAAAAACATTGGAATGCAACATCAGACAAGCCAGAACATTCAATAAAAACTGAAATTGCTTTTACACTGAACATATTGTATGAGGAAAGACATCATATATTTCTCTCAGGTAATACCACGGGACCTAGTTAAACCCATGTTAATAGATTCTTGCAGATTCTGGGCAATTATGTTCACCCATTATCAAAAATCCATAGACTTAAATTTCTATAACAATTTTCAATAGACCTTAAACGATAAATCCAAGCTCAATAACACAACTTGATTTTTTTAGAGTCACTCTAGGCTTTCAAACAGCATTCAAGATTTATTTAGGGGACACTCTAACGAAAATAATGTAAATTTATTTTTAAGCTTATCTGTTTGAGACATACGGTTTTCTAGCATTACAAATAAGTACATAAATTAACAAGGTTACTTCAGTTCGTTATAAAGGGTGATTGTTCAAGAGCTTTTGTATTTGTTTTATAAAAAAAAAAATACATAAACTGTAGAGAAATGTATGAAATCTTTATTTGAGTCCCTAGAACGATGTATATAATTCAATGTTTAAAGATGATTTTATGTAAATGATGACCGTGAATATGTCTGAAATAGTTCATATGCTGGATCCAATTTTGGCCAACACATTCACCGGTATCTCACTAATAAATTATTCAATATTAACTTACAGTGCTTCAACAGTTGCGGGCTTCTATCTGCCACACATAAATAGTCTAAAGGCGTCAAATTGCTCGATCTAGGCGGTCAATTGACCGGCCCCAAAACGTAAAATAAACTGTTCACACGAACTCTCCTCTCAATTGGGCCATTGTTTCCCGCGCTGTGTGACTTGTGGTACCATCTTGCTTAAACCACATGTCAGACAAGTCCAGCTCTTCCATTTTGAGAAAAAAAAAATGAAAGAGGCCCAACTGACGCGAATGGCGCTGGATCGATAATCCATGGTCATCAGCAATACTGGCGGATAAATGTGCAATATTTTCCTCTGTCTACACTCTACGTATACTTGTTGCTGGCTTAGTGTTCAATAATGTAATTTTTTGTGTGAAATTTAGTCACAATATTTCGAAGACCCGACTCAAAAGGTCGCCCAAACTGACCATAAAATGGAAGAATACATGAATTTTGATAATAAAATTTAAGAGTCTGCAAGCGTTGCTCATTTGCAAGTCGGTTCATGGTTAAATCATAGACCAAACTGAACATGTTTAACAGTGACATGATACACGAAAACAGCTGAGTTGCCAAAAACAGTGTTGCCAAAAAAAAGTAGCTAAAAAAAACACCATTTACTAACATAAATACATACAAACATATTATATTAAAATACCTACATGCACTCACACATGTGCAGTTATTAACTAAAGCACACATAATTATTATTATACACACATACGTACATATATTCTAGATAATTAAGTGACAATCGTTATGTCAGGCTACCATTAACATGATATTAATCATGACTACAAAATATACAATTTCATCGTTTGTCAAAATGTCAATTAATTTTGTGCATGTGTGTCTTGACAAGACTCTTAAACACTTGAAGAGTTTGTTTCATTTATATTTTATTTTTTGTTTGTTTTAATTCAGTTGCTTCTTTGTTAGATTTTACTTTATTTTTGTAATGTTTGTTTCAGTAATTAACAAATCTACAAATCTGTTGTTAAATTGTTGCGTATGTAATTATTTATTTAATTTACGAGTATAAGATGACAAGAGAAAAAAACAATAAAAAATCCACCACTTGATGTGAAGGATGTGTTTATGAAAACCCTCCAGATTATATTCATATTGTGAGTAATTTCTGCTTTTTGTTTGAAATTTAATTTGTTATAGGAAAGTACACCAATATAAGCACAAATTCTTCCACAAATGGGTGAGTGTATACATGAATATATGTATGTATTTGTGTAGGTGTGTGTGTAAATTGCAAAAAATGAGCGATGTGTTAAAGCAAAATTATGTATATATGTATAATTGTAATAAGATAAAAGACTTTAACACCTCGCGTTAACAATTAACTTTTGTCAGGAGGCATGTCATGGAACAAATAGAAGGTTTTAATTAAATACGACTACAGAGGTGTTTAATTTCAATGTCGATATTTACTGATAACTGGGAAGTGGGTTGGCAAGTGTTTGAACTTTAGGCACAGATATCTTCTTTATTATTTTTAAACTCACATAAAATGCATGAACATATTGAGTATCACGTAAGTTATTATTTACGCGAAGCATAGATACGCACATACACATACACACATACTTTACTTACATACAAGTTCATATATGAGAAATTTTTGTGGTTGGAATTAACATTATGTACGAGGTCTGTTTAAAACGTATAGCGAATTTTGATTTTTCAATCGAAGACGAGCCAAAACACGTGCAAGCAAAGCAGCTGTCAACACTTAACTGAACATTCAAAATGGTCGAAATTGTAGGCATAAGTGAGAGACATGAGTACGAACATAAGGCCACAAAAAAATCAAAGTTCGAATATACGTCACCCGCTTTCGCGATACGTTTTGAGCAGACCTCGTATGTCTGTTAGATTTTTCACATTTCAAGTTTATGATGTCAAATTGCTATTTTTTAAATGCTTTTTATAAAGCTCTAACATAATTTTTAAGAATATGGACCTATATCTTTTTTTTCTAATAGAACTACCACATTTCTTCAAATAATTTTCAACACTAATAAAGTATTTTGACAAACATTGACTTACAAAAAATTATTTTCTTACAAAGAACACACAGCGCCATTTACATCGTTTTATCTGAACACATTTGAAAATTATTTTTTGATATTTGTTTATGGTGTTTATCGTATGTCTTTTATATTCCGCATGTACGTACATACAAAAATTTATAATTATAGAAACAAAAACAAATATATGTAGGATATGTAAATCGTCTTGGGGCATTATTTTTCTTCAGCCACAATCACTTACATTGACATAACTTGTTGTGTCAGAACACAATTTAGATGTTTATAATATTTTATATTTTTTTAATATCTCTCAGGATCTGATCCTTAAGAGTATGTTTATTAGCTGGAATATTCTCATTACCTTTATCTACATTATAGTGCAAAAAAAAAGCTTCAAAAATAAAAAAATTAAAAATATTTTGGACATACGCTGTTATTCATAAAAACCACAGATTTTACACCCAAGCAAACTTACATTAAATAGAGTTATTATACTTAAAAGCCCATTACACTAGAATCAAATGCTTATTGGTTTAAGCCTAGTACTCTGTTCGAAGTAGTGAAAATTTTTCAGCAACATTGATATTTCGCGTGAAAAATTTGACACGTAACAAGTGATGACCATATTACTTTTTCCAAAAAAATAATCGTTTTTATTGGTTAGAAGTATGCAATATTGATCGAATTTTGTAAACAAAAACATCAGCTGTCAATATTTCACGCTAGTCACATTTTAATGCTTGGAAATGTTGCCAGACACATTTCATAAATTTTTCACGAGTTGAACAGAGTACAAGTTTTGCAACATTTTTTCATGAATATTTCATGTGAAATTTTTTTATATGGATTATGTCAATATTTTGCGTGAAATTTCGAACAGAATACCAGGTTTTACAGAAAAAAAAATCTAAGAAAAACTGTAAATCATAAAATTTCTTAAATTAATCACAAAATTTTTCAATTTTTAACGATTAGAATTGTAATAATTCTGAAAAAGAAACCGACTTCAATACGAAGATCTGATAAAACATTTTTGAAGACAATTTATGGGATATAAAATTAAATTTTTTAAAGGCAAAATTTCGAATTTTTCAGAGCTCAGGGTGTGTAAGTTTTGTAAATATCGGCGCATGTTTCTTATAAAAAATTTGTCTTTTTCACAGAAGTTGACTGTGTCACAGCCGACTTTTCTTATAGCGAAGTTAACTGTTTCACAGCTTACTTCTCTTATTAAACAAATTACAACATCATGGCACACTTTTCTTATAGAAAAGTTAACTTTGTCACAAATCAATTTTTCTATAAAAAATTTAACTTTTTCTCAGCACATTTTTCTTAAAAAAAGTTGACTGCATCACCAAAAAATTTCCTTATAGAAAACTTGACCGGGCAACAGAAAACGTTTCTTATACAAAACTTGATTGTGCCACAGAAAACGTTTCTTATATTGGGTGTTTTTTATTGAGGTATAGAACTTTAAGTTGGCATCACTTTTTTAACTGGCGGCCATTTTGTCAGCTGTCAAGTGATTAATATTTAGTTTGGTTTGCCATTTCATCATGAACAGGTTGACAAAAGAACAACGCTTGCAAATCGTGCAAATTTATTTCGAAAATAATGGTTCAGTTCGCGAAGTTTACCGCAATCTCCGTCCATTTTATGGTCGACATAATCGTCCATCAGAGCAATTAATTCGGTTAACCATGGATCGTTTTCACACTACGTTTACTCTATGTGATAATACGCATACGCAGAGACGTCGAACAGTGCGCACCGAAGAAACAATTGCCGCTGTAGAGCAAAGTGTTGAAGAGGACCCGAATGAATCGATTCGCCACCGTGCACAGCAATAACCGACTATTTTGTTCCCGAATTGGATGGCATGAATGTGGATGAGTTGTGGTTCCAACAAGACGGCGCTACATACCACACAGCGCACGTCACAATCGATTTATTGAAGGAAACATTCGATGAGCGCATAATTTCGCGGAATGGACCTGTCAATTGGCCACCAAGATCGTGTGATTTGACACCATTGGATTATTTTCTTTGGGGATATGTGAAGTCGCTCGTCTACGCCAACAAACCAGAAACGTTAGGGGACTTGGAAGCCAACATTCGTGGCGTTATTGCCAACATACGGCCCCATATGCTCGAAAAAGTGGTTGAAAATTGGACCTGTAGAATTGGCTTTATTCGAGCCAGCCGCGGCGGCCACATGCCCGAAATCATATTTAAACGTTAATGGCATAAAATTATCCTTCCAATAAAGCCAAATTGATGGACATTAAAACGATTTTCTTGTGTTTTATTTCAATTCTAAGTTCTATACCTCTAAAAAACACCCTGTAGAAAACTTGACTGCGTCACAGAAAGCTTTTCTCATATGAAAATTGACTGTAGTTCACAAAATAGAAAAGTTGACTATATCAACAGTTTTCTTATAGAAAAGTTGACAGTTTAATAAAATACTTTTCTTATAGAAAATTTGAACATTTAGCAAGAAATGCTTCTTCTACAATAGTTTACTGTTTAGCAGGACAAAAATAAATAAAAATAATTTTTTTTAAAGGGGAAAAATTAATTAGTGATTAATTAACTAAACCAAAGTGAAGTGTACTTTGTTTCTGGTTTATTTCAAGTTGGTCGTCTATTCCTTTAAATTGTATTTTTTGCAAACTCAGTTACTTTGCATTAAAACATTAATTATACTTCTAGATAAGTCTAATATTCATTCGCGTTTTTTAAAGAACACACACATAATTACAAACTTTCACTTAAAGCTAAAAATGCATTGATAGAATGTACAGAGAGCTCTTTCGTGTTGGTATATACGATCTAAGATTTAATTATAACTTGAGTCCTTGTAGTATTAAATTTCATACTCCTTGTGGAAATTAGCGTTCTCAGACATTAAGAAAATATATGTAGTTAAATATAAAGTCTACAAATAATACTGCAAATAAAAGTGCAACGCCATGCAACAATGCCATAAAGTAAATATGTTTATCAACACATCCGCTACAGTGGTAAGATGTTGGCTTAATAACGCACTATGCCAATTACAAAATAACTTAATAAATACAAATGGCTTTTAAAGCAGGGCGTCTGTTGTACTCGTAAATAAAACTATAAAACAATTGTTTCTTTTTTTAATTTACAAAAGCGTACATACAGTGCACTATAGACAACTTATGCCTACACAGTGTAGCTTGAAGACTCCTTAATCTGGAATTTATGCAGTCAATCGTTTTTTCATAAAGTTTTTATCTTATCAAGAAAAAAGTTCAGTGATAGTTCGGTGCAAGCGCATTTCTTTAATGATTATTCAATGATGTAATTTCAGAATAAAAACTTTTTGTGATTTATCACATACGAGTACTTACAACATATGTACATGTTTATAATTTTGATTTGGTAAAGCCGATCTTAATTTTGCAGGAGCAAGTAAAAACTTTATAAAATTATTAAGCTGATAGTTTGTAATGTCTCAGTTATTTATATATTTAACTATTTGAACTCTACTTAGTTGTTCAAATATACGACGATGTGCTGGAAAACAAGTGATTTAAAAACCCTGAATTTCAAGAAATAAACCCTTTAAAAAAATCTAGAATGGCTAAAATTTTAAGTATAAAAAAATTAAAAGACGATTTTTTAAGCTTGAAGTGAAAAATAATAATAATAAAAATAAAAAACATAAAGAATATAATTGTTATTAACAAAACAGGTATTACAACGAAATTCTTATATTTTATAGTTTATTTGGGATACCCAAAATAATTTCTTCAAACTACACTTCCCATGCACCGAGTAGTCTAATAAACTTATATGACAGTACTTTGGAATATGAAAATCGCACATTTGGTAGAAAACTTTTATGAGATATTGACAATTTTCAATAGACTAAATGATCTTAACAAAAGGGATCACTTGTACTAGGATAAGTGGCAGTAAAGCTCAATAAATTAAATTTAAAAAAAATTACTCCCAGTTAAGTTAAAAAAACATATACAAAAAGGAAAAACAAATATAAAATCAATTCCAAAAATCTAAATCGTGAGTCTAATTTTTTGATACTCATGTCGTGATAAAAAGGAAAGTAAAAATAAATCACTAATATGCACAAAAATAAAAATAAAAACAAAACTCTATTAAGAACAAGTAAGAGTGCTACATTCGCCTACACCGAATCTTATACACCCTTGGCAAGCGTACGTATATGTAGTATACAAATACATACATAAGTACATACATACATAATTGTTTTGGGAAAAATTTAGTTTTTCCTTCTAGTGCAATGTTTAGTAAGTGACCTCAAGGTATTTTTCGACTAAAGAACTTGATTAAAATATTTTATTTTCGATATAAGCAATAGTTGAATATTTTATTCTACACTCTGTATTTCAGAAATATTTTACATAAACCCTTATTCCACTTGTCAAGATCGACGTCACGTCAATACAATACCAAAAACTTGGAGCTTGCTTACTCGCTCTCGAGATGTACAAAAACCGTGCTGCTATTTAATATTCCTAAAATAATCTCAGTATTTTACCTCCATATTTAGTAAATTAACTTGTTTTATATTTTCTCTCGTATATAACAATCTTTGATGTTGCAAAAATGTTTAGTGTCTCAATTTGAACATCCCATCATCCCATTGCAAATGGTATATATTGCGTTTATGTAAACGGTTTATACCTAAAGAATTTTTAGATTTTTTCAGCAGGGAAATAAAATTAACTAATTTATTTATTTTATAGTTATGACTGTTATTTAGCGATAAATTTTATTTTTATCTCCATTTACAGAAAGACCATCGATTTAAAACATAACTGTGCTGAGAGCATAATAAACAACATGGCACTACCTTAGTTTGTACTTAAATTAAATTGAATACATAACAAAAACATCTTGTTTAAAGATCTTTCTAAAACATTAACCCATTCATAAAATATTCATAAAATTTAAAATTAATTTGAAATGTATTTTAGTTTAAATTTTTTATGCAAAATTGTCCTAAAATGGACTTCAAAATCATTTTATTTTTTTATGAATATGGGGGTAAATATGTTTAATTTAAAAAAAAAATATATTTTTGGTTATTTTTAAACCCAAATTTTTTTTTATAATTTCCAACCGTGGAACCAAAATTTTGATTTTCCTTGTTTTCAATAATGACTTATTTCCTTCTAAAATACATACTATTTTTAATTACCAAAGCAAAAATAAGTTTTATTTAATTAGTTTTATATATCACAAAAAGTGTAAGTTTCCCAACCCCAGAATCATCCTTTTACATAGATGTGTCAGATTTCTTATACATACCAGTATGTTTTTAATTTATAGAGAAAGAGGAAAAATTAGTTGTAGCAGGTTATTTTTATATAACAAAAAGGTTGAAGTTTTCCAGCCCTGGAAACGTCTTTTTGATTTTTTTTTATTTTTTTTTAATTTTTAATACCAATTTTGTTGGTACTATAAGATAATATAAGTTTAGCTAGTTACTTTTAAATGGCAAACACAAATTTAAGCTTTCCAGCTCTGAAACCGCTCGCTTTTGCTGATTTTCAATGCGAATCTATTTTGAACCATTTCTAACACACCATTCCAAGACCGTAGTCTCTCGCTCTTCTGTGATCTTCGGAAAACCGATTTCGTGTACAGCAGACGGACAGACGGACAGACGGACGGACTGATTGACAGATGGCCATCTTCTGTTTTCATAAGGACTAAGAATATACATATATACTTTATGGGTCCCATATGAATATTTTGGAAATTACACACGGAATGACAAACCTATATATATATATATATACATCAGTCGTAAAGCAGCTCTGGGCGAGTCAACATCAAGCGTCGTTGGCAATTATCTCTTAATTGCAACCAGGCCACTGTTGTTTATTGGCCTTCGAGAGTTTTGCGTCTCACCCGCACTGGTTGACTGATCTGCCACGGATAACCGTATATTCTTGCGGTTCTTTTGTGGAATTTCTTTAACAACCACGTTGCTACTTCCTATGTGAAGGCATAGGTCGTGTACAGTCAGTCACAAAGCCTTTTCAAAAAACTGTTAATAACATCTTGGGCATATGGTCTAGCTACCCCGCCCATATTTGTGCAACAATACTTTGCAAATTTACTTTGTAAAGTATTTCTTAAATAAATAAATAAATAAATATATACATATATATATATATATATATATATATATATATATATATATATATATATACTTTACCATTTTTGGTAAAGATTCAATAAGAAAATTAATTCAATTTCAATCAATTACAAAAATTGCAGCAATAACGTATCCGTTTCAATTTGAAAAAAATTTCAATTATAAAAAATATTAAATTAACAAATTTTTTGTTTTTATATAATTATTTTTAAAGATTTAATTAGAAAATTATTTCAAATTTGTACTCGCAGATTCAATTAAAATATTAATTGAAATATTTACAAAATATATAAAAAAAAGAGATGTCATATATAATTTTCAAAAATGGATATAATTTTTCCATATTTTTTATTACATTTAAATCCAAAAACTGATCAAATAATTAATTACGTTTATGTTTATTTATTTATTTTTTTTTTGATATATTCTTATGGTTGAAAAAAATAAGTTTTTTTTAACGAAAACCTAATGACCACAATGAATTGATATTTCGAAAACGTGTAAAATGTGGAAATTTTGAAAAGTGAGGTAAGTCATACAATCAAGTAATTCTTCGGCAAGCTGAAAGCGTTATAAAATAATTTTACACATTCTAATACCAGCTCTAAATATTGTAGGGTATATATAACCAGACGACTGACTACATTTTTGTGCACTCATTTATGCAGACACGCAAGTATTAGTTGCCCCTAATACTTGGCTAATATTAAGCATATGGGCCACTGTGTAACACAACAGAGGAAATCATATATTTATATCTATGTACAGCATACTTATCCACATATATACATATGTAGGCATGTACTCGTATGCCATTACACTATATGTAGAAAAAATTTTTTAATGCCTAAACAATTCGTAGAAGTTTTGTAAGAATAAGCACAACAATGACATAACAACTGTAAAAAAATCTTTCAGCTTTCCAGCACATGAGTTAAAGTGATCATATATTTTCAGGACGTTGCAAACAAAGTTTTTTACTTCGGAAGGAACAGCGAATAACAAGTCGTAAATTTTGCTACCAATTTTAAAAGCACATCGTTGTCTATTGCCAAGTCGTACAAACAGCAGCCAGCCATCCAGCCACCCAATTACAAACAAAGAGTTTTAAGTAAAAACTGCAATGCATCAAGGGTTATTGCATAAATGTTTGCAATTCGCTTCTTCTTTTAATGTCTTGGTATATAATTTTCGCTATATTCTTCGTTTAATCTACACAAAACACCTAAGACTTTATTAACAAAGGGTTTTTTATTTTTTTCAAATTTGTTTTCAATATTAATTCGAAGTTCTGTGCCAAACTCTAAAATTATAATCCAGAGCCTTCTGCACTTGTTTTTATAAAGGTGGTAAGTTAAACATTTTAAAGTTTTCACTTTTTGCAAGAAAACGATATACAGTGGTCATATCGACCCACTGTAAAAATCTTATATTATTTACTCATATCTTTTGCAAAAAAAATACAAATCTGTACCTCTCTGTTTATTTAAGATAATAAAAGGTGGGCCAAAAGAAATTTTTGCAAATGGCGGCCAACTTCAAATCTATTTTGACACTTCTGAACTAGACAGATGTGTAATACAAGTAAATAAGCCATGGAGCGATACACTCCCCAAGAACGCGGAATAATCGTGTCGTGGCGTTCTCGGGTGGCCTCATCTCTCGTTTTGGCAATTTACACTGGCCCGCAAGATCAGCCGATTTAACCGTTCCAGACTTCCCTCAAGGACAACATTCGACACGAGTGCGAGAATCTGTCGGCCGAAGTTCTCGCCGAAATGATGACAAATGCCATAAAACGAGTCCGTATAGCAATCAATTGTGACGGCGCCCATTTGGCCGGTATCATCTTCTCGACTTGACCAATAAAATTCTAAAGGTTCAAATAAACATAATCAAAGAACAGAATGGAAGTTTTTCATTTACATAGAAGAAAAAAATGAGAGCCAAACAATATCGGATGACTTCTTTTGGTCCAGCTTGTTTAAAAAAAAAGCTTGTTTTTTGTTTATTGAGAAATTATCATTTTGAGTTGACTCCTAACGAAGAAGAACGAATGCTGTCTATTTAATTAGGAGAATCTTCGATATGCCACTTTTTTTTATAAAAAAAACGCCTTAAAACAGTTATTACTTGTTTGAGATGTTAATCCAGGGAGAGATATCGAATTCCACTTAAAAGTGTAAACGTGCCAACTAAGAATATTTAAAAATCCATGAATTTTAAACTACAGGGTGTTTTTTTAGAGGTATAGAACTTCGAATTGAAATAAAACACAAGAAAATCGTTTTAATGTCCATCAATTTGGCTTTATTGGAAGGATAATTTTATGCCATTAACGTTTAAATATGATTTCGGGCATGTGGCCGCCGCGGCTGGCTCGAATAAAGCCAATTCTACAGGTCCAATTTTCAACCACTTTTTCGAGCATATGGGGCCGTATGTTGGCAATAACGCCACGAATGTTGGCTTCCAAGTCCCCTAACGTTTCTGGTTTGTTGGCGTAGACGAGCGACTTCACATATCCCCAAAGAAAATAATCCAATGGTGTCAAATCACACGATCTTGGTGGGCAATTGACAGGTTAACCGAATTAATTGCTCTGATGGACGATTATGTCGACCATAAAATGGACGGAGCTTGCGGTAAACTTCGCGAACTGAACCATTATTTTCGAAATAAATTTGCACGATTTGCAAGCGTTGTTCTTTTGTCAAGCTGTTCATGATGAAATGGCAAACCAAACTAAATATTAATCACTTGACAGCTGACAAAATGGCCGCCAGTTAAAAAAGTGATGCCAACTTAAAGTTCTATATCTCAATAAAAAACACATAGTAGTAATTTATAATTTGTCGGGTTTCATTCGCAAGTACATATTCGTTTTATCAACATAAAAGATGTTTGAAATTAAATGGCAACAAGTATGTACTCGTAAACGTTTATATTTTCACATAAAACATTGCTTTGATATTTTCTTAATAAAACATACATGCGAGTATAAATATTTCTCTAGAAAATGAGTATATATACATATATATACATATATATACAATGTCCTTGTACGAATAGCTTTAAGTTACAGAATTTTCATGCGTTGTTGGCTACCACTGCAATTTTTCGTTTAATCTTATTCGCTTACAATTCTGGTAATTAAAATGTGATTTAGTCCCTAGCATCTTAAAACTAAGTATTCTAAAGTTTACCTTTACTATCAAAATCACCTTAAAAAACTGCTTGAACTTTTTTTCATTCACATTTGCTTATTATGTATTGAAAACAAAAGAGTAAAACGTTTGATTTAAAGGTGCTTAAAGAATGTGACTTTACAAATGAGAGGAGCATTACTTTTGGTTTACAAAATTTGTTAATTTTGGTGTTAATGAAGGCAATCACATGATCTGAAATGCACAGGATAATAAATTTAAAGCCCGCCCTGACGTAAGCTTTCAAAGCGCAATATATATATGCCAGAACTAGTCGTTGGGACTTCACGCTTCACTACAAACCATAATTCTATAGCTATATAATTCTATGGCTACTCCAAAGTTAACAGGAACCCTGTTGTTTTGACTTCGATGTCGGTCTGTCTGTCACAGGCTGTTTTCTCCAGAACCGTAAGAGCTAGTGTTCTGAACAGAATATATAAAACTTTAGTCACTACAATAACAAATATGCGACAGTTAAAAATTTAAGGGTGTTCTAAATTGAGCAACGACACATGTTGAAATTTAAAAAAAAATATACAGACAATTAATTATATATAGACACTTGCAATTTTAAAAGTTAGTAAATTTTTATGCAGACTACACCAATTAACACTGAAATTAAAAAAAAAAAAATACAAATTAAGTGGTAATATATCAGCAAATGTAATTTTGACTACAGTGTAATATTAACTTGAACTTTTCAAGTTAACAAACTAAAACTAAAAATCGCAAAATTAAAAAAAAGCTTAAATTTAATACAAATCGCTGATAGCCAAAAAAAATTACCTAGAGTAAAAAGGTCGGCAAAAAAATAAAAATATCGCCAAAAACCGAAAAAAATCGTCTAAACAAAAAAAAAAACACCAGAATAAAAAAATATTGCTAACACTAAAATACAACCGAAAAAATCGCCAAGAAACGAAAAAAATTAAAAAATCGTTTACACTAAAAAAAAATCGCCGAAAACGAAAAAAAGTGGCAAAACTAAATACCGATAAAACTTAAGAAACAAACAGTAAAGGCTCAGTTAGCTGACTGTAATGTAATGTAACTGTAACAGTAGGAAAGAGCTGATCGATATTGTTATGTGAATAGTAATGGAAATGGTTATAGAGATGTAATGTAACGTAACCTACTTTTCATATAAAAATATCGATCATTTGTTTCCTACATTACAGTTACATTGCATTACAGTCGGCTTACTGAGCCTTAAGTATTCAAACGTTAAATCTAAATATAATTTTTAGGCCCGACCAGTGTCGTGCTAAGCAAAAAAAAAAATATTTTCAAGAAGTTTCATCAGCAGTGTTGCGTATTAGAGCCCTTGTATCCTCCCTCTTTTTTAAGCGGATGTGCCCAGTAAAGTTCAAGATATTACGAGCAAGTTGATTCGAATGTGTGTGATTTTTTTAAATATTTGCCTGCGTATTTTGTAATTTCAGCAGTCACAAGTGGTATATTTAGATCACGATGTAAATTTGAATTTTTGATGTACCATGGAGCCGATGTTATAAGCCTTAAAATCTTGTTTTGCCTTGAAAGTAAAATTGACAAATTACGATTATTTCAAATTCAATAGCAACTAAATTTAAAAATTCATTCATTCATTAATATAATTTCTTTTTTGTAATACAAATATGATTTTTCAATGTTACACAATCAAATGGTTCACTTCTTATTGGATCAAAAAGAGAACAAAAACTTAACGTGAATTCATCTGAACTTGTGTTGAAAATTTCAGCTCGACGGCTCTAATATCATGTGTTAGTAACAAACACATAAGCGATAGATATGATTATCTAAAGAAGACAAGAACAAATTAAATAAGACTTTAGTTGGGGCGGAAATGCCGACTTTTTTCTGTGACACCAAGGACTTCATAAGCATGTACGTCTATCTACTTGAGCATTGATATTGTTTGTTAACATCAAATATTTATCATGCATTTTAAATGAAATGGAATACGAGAAATTATTTTATTGTATATACAATTATTGATTAACCATCGGCAAATGTATTTGTCAGTATAACTATTCATATTCTGTTTTTCATATGCCAACCTGAACATTAATGAAAAAACGCATTTTTAATATCAAATTATATTGCAAAACTGGTCAAGACCATGTTAAATGTTGCTATTTATGATAACTTCATTTTGCATAATGTCGCAAATATCTAATTCGGCATGTGTTTTAAACAATTTTTTAAATCTATAAACAAAATTGTATGTACATATAGCTTTACTGAGAATATGTAGATTCAATTCCGTAATAAAATGTTATTTATATGAAAATAACAATAACAAGTAACCATAAAAAAAAATATTATCTATTACATTCATCATTTGTAATTTGCAATATTATTCTTCAACATCAAAATGTGCTGGCTGTATCTCTTCATCATCATTCATATCAGCAAATAAAAATTCAATTGTCATGCTTATTGTATTGCTTCTACAAAACCAAAGCGTGCATACTCGTATGTATAAAAAGAAATCAACGGCAAGAGCGACCCCAAAATATCCTTCAGTTGAAATCTTTGTTAGTGTACAATATAAAGGGAAAAAACAGAAAGGGTGTTTTTTGTAGATGTCACAAGTTTAAATCATAATAAAACAAGAAAGTATATTTATAATATCAATGAAACGGGCTTTATTGTAAAGAAAATTTTATGAAATTAATGTTTAGATATGATTTCTGCCATGTAGCCGCCACAGCTGGCGCGTAGAAGGCGCAATCTCGAACACCAATTTTCAACAACTTTTCGCAGCATTTGCGGCCGTATTTCGCAGATAACTCTTCGAATATTGATTTTCAGGTGTTCAATTGTTTGTGGGTTATCGACATGCACAAGTGACTTAACATATCCCCAAAGAAAATAATCCAATGGGGTTAAGTCACACGATATTGGTGGCCAATTAATTGGGCCATTACGTGAAATTATTTTTTCATCAAAAGTTTCTTTGAGTAAATCAATTGTAGTGCCCGCTGGGTGGCATATGGCTCCGTCCTGTTGAAACCACATATCAGCAAGATTAATTCCACGGAATTGAGGTACGAAAATATTGCGAATCATGTTCCTATACCGTTCACCATTGACAATAACATTCTGACCATCATCGTTTTTGAAGATATATGGGCCAATGACTCCGCCAGCCCATAAAGCGCACAAAACAGTGATTTTCTGTGAATGTAATGGTGTTTCGAGAAAAGCTTGTGGATTCTCCTCACTCCAAATGCGACAATTCTGCTTATTTACAAACCCATTCAACGAGAATTATGTACTCCATAAAATGGAAAAGGTGATAGTTTGACGAATAGAACAATTATTTTGATTAAAACTTTCAACAATTTGCACGCGTTGCTCTGGTGTTAGTCGTTTCATAATGAAATTTCAAAGCAAACTAAACAAAACGCAACCATTAGCTCTTACCAACTCAAAGTTGTGACACTCAAAACAACACGCTTTAGAAGGTGATGAGTCAACGTCGTGGGCAAATTAATTACAATAAGTTACCAATAATTAAACATATTTTCATAACCTTCACCAAAAAATGGTAGGGGTTTATAAATGTATGTATATATATCTAGATTTGTCGATACTTGTGTAATTTGCAATAATACTTATGTTTCTTCTACTCAATAAAACGTACATTCTGCAATCCAGCAATTATATTGGTTATTCTGTTCTTTACAGGCTGATTCATATAAAAACCGAAATCAGGTTACAACAAACATCATCGAGAAACTAAGTTTTTTCTTACTCCTTCTATGTTTCACGGAGTGATACTAAATTTTTCGCCTGCAGTAATTCTCGCCAAAGGCGCTAGGATTGTATGAATAGAGTGAATAGTCGAATAAACGATGTCCGACTGTTCGTCTATCTGTATGTGAAACACATATTCCGCAGACCCCAGAATAGTTTCGGTCTTGTACTAATTTAGCAGAATTTGTACTAAATAGATTTCTATTGAAAAACAACAAATTCAAAATTCAGGGCTGGAAAATTTGAAATTTTTTTTGGTATATAAAACTACCTAATTAAAACAAATTTTTATTTTCCTTATTAATTAATCACATTTTATATTTTAGGAAGATCTGTTAGGGCCATTTTAGAACCTAAAGTTAATTAAAAGTGGGATTTTATCGGACATATAAAAATTATCCCATTAGTACAATTTTACCTTAACCTAAAGTGGGCGATAAGTTAAAGGCGACTGGTTACTTACCACATAACAAAGCAGTGTGATGGCCACATGTGAACAAAATGTGAGCGATTTCTTACTGAACAAATTCAACAAATTCTGTGGAAATAATAATTTTATTTAATATCGCGATATATAAGTGAACGTTCAGTATTGACAATGGGCTGTTTGATGGATATATTCGGCCATGTAACAGAGTTCAATTCCGTTCGGAAACGAAATTCAATCAGTGATGCCAATTTTTTTTTTTTTTTTGCTCGAAAAGCACATTAAAGTTTAAAAAAGCACTAAAAAGCGTAGCTTTGAGATCTAAAAAGTGTAACGTGAAAAGCGAGTATAGATCCAAACGAGTAATGAGTAATAATGTTTACTATTTTCTAAACTATTCTCCATTTAATGAAATATAGCAAACGAAAAAGGTATGCTTTGAAAAAAATATATACACCAAGTTTTATTAAAGTAATTTTAAGAAATATATAAATTTCTTAAAAGCACTAGTTAGTGCTTTTTCTTAGTTTGGCACTAAGGCTAAAAAATTTGCGTTTTGAAACTTCAAAAAGCACTAAAAATCGTGCCAAAAGCACCAAATTAGCATCGCTGAATTCAGTCCGCCTCAAGATGTCAAGCCCTAGCTGTAGCATACCCCAGCACATCAGCGCCCCCAACAGTCTGCACACATGTGACAAATTTCCGTATTTCAGTTTTCTTTTTTAAAAAATGGGGTGGAATGAATTCCGTTTCCGAACGGAATTAAACTGTGTGACATGACCGATTAAACATTTTTGTTGTATTATATATATTTTATTAAACACCAGAAAATATAAAATGAGTAAAGGGCCACTCAGACTATTATACTTTGTATTAATACATGTCAAAAATTCAAGTAATACGTGCAAGTGCGATATTGTGAATGCAAAATGTCATGACGAATGGTAAATAATACGATAAAAATTTGACATCCCATAAGACTTGACCATTTTTTGATATTTTTCTAAACGATAATACTTTTCATCTGATCAGAGTTGCATTATTACGAAATCAACTAATAAACAAACTGATAAGTCGTCTGTTTCGACGCAGTTGCCGTGCCGTCGTTTATGGGAATATGTATTCGTCTAAAACCGGCTATAAATATTGAATATGCTTATCGTATTGAATAATTTTTCGTGTGGCTTATGCCTGAAAACGAGCGAAATTATCGAATTTTCTTTTTCTTTATATTATTTAAATTAACTACTTTGAATGTCGTTTATTTTCAAGGGCCGGCACGACCACAGCTTTCATGAAATTGCTATGCCGACGGAAGTCAACCATTAATGCAGGCATGTTAATCCTGAACAGCTGTTTGCTTTCCAACTGTGTTTTTAATTTAATATAAGGTGTGTTGGTGTGAACACAAAATGTAACTTTACGTTAGATTTTTTGACAGTCGAAACAAATGTCTTTAAATTTCTTTCCAGCAAAATGTGATGAAAGTCTTTATACATGTATAATAGTCTGAGTGGCCCTTAAGTGATATGTTGGTACAATAGTACAGTTATTTCACAGAGTAACATAATTTTTTAACATCAAAGGCTATCAACAAAATTATTTTCGTACCAAATTCTCCATCCCTGCAAGAGGTTGTGTGGCTTTTTGTAAAATCATAGATAAATTTCAAATACATTTAACACATATTAGTTTCTTTTTTGCTCAAAAGAAAAAGACGGGAATACAAAAGTATATCACGTTCTCTCTATCTCTCTCTCTCTCTCTCTCTCTCTATTATCAAATCAAAACTTGAGCATAAAAAAGAGATCCATGTAAGACGATGCACTATGAGCCATTTTCGTAAAAAATACAGAATTCAGAATAAAATATACAACTATCGCTAATATCGAAAATAAAATCTTGTTTTGTCGAAGGAAAAATCATACCCCAGTGTAAATTACAATAGATCAAAAAATAAATATTTTCTTTCACCAAACAAATGTATTTAGTCATACTTCGCTGAAGGGCATATACAATTTGTAATAACCGATTAAAATACTCTTACTTGTTTATTATGTTATTGTGGTCTTAATTTAAATAAAACAGTTGTTGGTTAAAAATTCTAAATAACATTTTAGTTACGAGGCAATTATGGCAAACGTGAATTATCTACCAAAATATCAAATTAAGGGTAATGTAACTTATTATATTTTTTTAACTATAAAGTGTTTTCAAAATGATAAATTAATAAATTACAGTTTATATAAAGAGATATGGCATCAGTATATTCAAAACTTTCAACAGGATTTCTACTTAAATGAGTCTGAGTTTCTTTACTGAGAGTCTGCACCTGAAATTCATTGCAACACAGTGACTATCTTATTTTTAATAGGAAAACTTTCATTTAAATATATTCTTGAAACTTTCAAATGGATCTACTTTACCTGCAGAAATTTTGACTTCAAAATAATCTCTTGAAATTGCATAAATACTTTGCAGATAAAGTGTCACTTGTGTCAAGACATTTATAATACTTTGACTTTATTCTAGATTGCTTATAACCTACAAAAGTTTAGGGTATTATAATACAAAAAGTCTACTGAAATAATGAGCAAATGCTCAAAAACTCTTCTAGCAATAGTCAACTTGATTGTTGTCATGTTTGTGGCAGTGTTGAAAATAACAATATTTCGCACGCAAAATATAAATTCTTTTTCAATATAAAAGTATAATTGCACATACAATACGAGTATAGCATATTAGATTCAGCTCTTCAGGAAATTTCATATGTATGATTTAATGTACAAAAACAGCATTCTGCACTATAAGTATGTCAGATATGGTTAGTTGTCACAAATAATGTTGCAAGTTTGCAAAACATCCCTCTAGTCAGCCTAGAACCATATGTCTCTATGTCAACACTCTTTTCTCTAGAGACAATTGCACTAGTTGAAATATCGACAACTTTACTTTAATGAGCGAGTAGCGATACGTTAGAGACAATAGTTCTAGTGTATTTTTGTTGACATTGTCAATGAACGCGTCAATAGTATGTTTTTCTTTTTTATTATGCTGTGCAATAATGTTAAAAAAATACATATATGTCTGTATGCATGTAAGTGTTTAAGTATGTTGCCCCAACCCTTTTAAAACTGTAGACGAGGGTCACTAATGTAATGTACTAGTGAATGTTTGGTTCAATTGTCTCCAAATGGTCGTAAAAGAATACTACTTAAGTCTAGTGGTAGATTTTCAATGACAACCCTATGTTATATGTCAAAAGGCGATTACATTGGCTGGGGTACATCTGGTCAGTAGTGCTGTTGACAATGTCAATAGTAAATAACTACAATTTTGCTATTGACATCGAGCAAGGAAATATCGATATTGTAGACTAGAGCCCCTTAAATGTACTAGTGAATCTTTGGTACCAATGTCTCCATGTGGTCCCAAAAAACTACTTTGTCAGTAATGCTACAGTCTAGTGGTGGATTTTCAATGACAAGTTAATGTTAAATTTTAATAGATAATTACATTGGCTGGGGTACACCTAGTCAGTAGTACTATTGACAATATCCCTAGTAAATCCCTAAAATTTCATCATTCTCATTTCCTGCAGGGATACAAATTCATATACAATATTAGATACATACTCGCATGTATAAATTTACCGAGCTTCATACATGTTTGCTGCACGTGTATGCTAATGAAATGTGAATGTGTTTGAAAATGCAAACATGATCAAAATAATAGATTAGAAGATATAAACATTGTAAGCACTTCCGGCTAAGCTGATGCAAATCTATTATTCGTTGCTTTATGTGTAAATTTTTGTTATGTGTTTTAGTACAAGTATTTCAAGTGAAGGCTTTAGTGGAGTAATAACATCTTATGCTAAATACGAAAATCTATAGATTTTTGAGATTGTAGTATTCGTTCTTTTATAAAAAATGTTATACTGAAAGCCCCAAAATAAATAGAGTAATTTTTAAATTAGGTTTTCAATAACGACAATATTATTAAATTTTCTTCCTTTTCTGTGGCAAAAAGGAAAAAGTGCTTAAGTGGAAATAAGCTGATTTTGAGTTAACGCGGTACCGTTAATAATCTGCATATTTCAAGGTATCCCTGGGCAAAATCTCAATTAAATTTTGCGGAATGGCGGCCTGTCTTTTTTAGATTTCTAATCGCATTTGGAATAATAGCTTAATTTAGATTATACTTTGGTATATTTCAACTTGAATGTATCACTTACAGTGTGTAGAACGATGTATGCTTAAAAAAATAAACGTTAACAGAGAATTTCCCAATTTAACTGCAAAAGAAATAAATTTCTTAAAATCGACTTGCACGCTTAAAAGTGCGATCTCCTGCAAAACAGTCAATTATAACTTCTGCACTTTTTCCTTATTGCCACAGATTTAATATAAAGCTAAAAAGTCTATTTTAATTTTTTTTCTCTTCTTTAACAAATCACATTAATTAATAAAAATATTTCATTCGATAAGAATTGAAAATACTGAAGTTAAGCCCGATTAAGAAATTATTCCTGATTAAAAATATTTTCAAAAAGTTTGACAAATCTTTGTAACAAAATTTTCAAAGAGAGTAAGTAAGAGTATAAGAGTAATTTTTTTAGTTTATTTTTTGCTTAGAAAATAATAATTACTTTTGGAATTTATTTTTTTCTCCTAGAAAATAACAATTACTTTTTGGATTGTATTTTTCTTTTTGTTTAAAACTATAGGAAGAGCATTTTTTGCGCTAAAAAAATATAATATTAACAGATTTAATATATAATTGATCTGCATAAAATCCGAAAGTTTTGTCTTTATACGAATGTGTTCATTATCAGGTGTGAAGTAAAAATTGAGTAGAAAAATATTTGCATCAGTTTTTTTTCAGTTGCATGTAATGGAGAGTGAAAGTTTAGCAATATGAGGCTCAAATAAAATAGCTTGAAGACTTGCCAAAATGGTGTATTGAATTACATGCACTATTAACTCCCTGAGGAGAAAAAGTATGTCATGAGTAGAGCAGCCTCTACGAAAGTCATGCTACCGGTTGCTAAGTAAAAGCCGGAACTCAATGAATCCGTAATATGTTAAACTTCGCCTTTTTTAAGTTGAAATACATGGTTTATTATGAGGTCTGTTACATTCAGTACGTGTCCGTCAACGCAAAGTACAAAAATTGGTCAACTTTTAACTGTTTAGGTACGTTGAGTAGTTTGACAGATGCAGGTTAGTTTTTTTGATATTTTTTTATTAAGGGTTTTGTGTTTTGCAACAGCAAAAATAAAATAAAACAAAAGAAATAAACGAAATGAATTAAGAGAAGTTGAATTTAATGAATAAAATGGAGAACCATTGTGCGTACCTTCTACGTCGTTGCTTTAATGTCGGTTGAAAAAGGCAAAGTTTATCATATGACGGATTCATTGTGCCTCGACCTTAAACATTTTGGACTCTTGATATCCCACAATATGAAAATTTACCACACTTTGGAAAGTACAGAACATATTGCAATTGGACGGTAATTTTCAGTGCGCTTCGAATTATATCAAAGCCAAGATAAATAAAAACCACTTCCCAAGTCACATCTCTTGTCACATTAATAAACAATGGGTTAATATGTAAATAAAATAAAAATACGTCACTAATTATATTATGGTTACTATAGTGAATACTTGATATGAATAAACTTTTTTTTTCAAGCGTGTTGATGTTAAAAGAGATTGTTTAAATATAGATAACGAAATAAAAAATAAGTAATAGTATGTATATTCAAGTTACACGTTCTCTTTTCTTATAAATTGTACTCGCATTAATAAAAAGTCTCTTAATTGTTTTACCTTGATTTAAAATAAATGAATAAATAAATAAATCGTAGCAGCTAATTCCGACAAGAGAAGATCGAGCAGTGTAACCGCTTTGCGATATTTTCATTGAAGCTTACATTGCTAATTGCATATAAAAAGAGGCAGTAGAATGAATCGCTTATGCATTTTTTTTTTCATATGAGTTGCACCTGCAAGCCTCCTATTGACAAAAAAAAAATTCTCATGCAACTAATTTAATAAAAAAAAATGCTTAACGTAAATTAAGTATATCTTTATAAAATTTTCTTTTTCTTTTAAAAATGAAAACTTTAAACTCGTTTTCTGTACACATATCCCAATAAGCAATTTTGCTTGAAATCAAGCGTAAACCAACTGTTATTCAAGCCACACACATTCAACTGTCAAGGGTTGAATTATGCTTGACTTACACTTTAATTCAATAGCATTCTCCAGTGAAAATGGAACTTGAATTCAATTCGAACAATTCAGTTGTAGTACAGTGTAATTAAAGACTTGAATTATAGCACAATTAAACTTTGAATTCAAGTGTATTTCAAGCTTCAAAAACAACGCTCTGAATATACGAAGCAAAATGCAATTCTTTTGTTTTCTATAAATAATTGTCTGCACATCTGCCTTCCTTATTGTTTTCACGATTTTACTCAACTTTGTTTTCCAAATTCACTTTTTTATTTTCAGTTTTAATAATAAATAAATTACGTATTTGACAACGTTTGAACATATTTGTTCTGTTGTTTGATTTTTTATTTCAAAATAATTTCGAACTTGAAAACTATTTGAAAAAATGCTTGAATTTAACTGTGTTTACAGTGAAATTTCAAGTGCTTGAATTTATATTTTTTGACTGCTTATTGTGATAGTTTTTCTGAGTTATGACTTTGTTTTAGTAAATGAAAGATTTATATAACTCAATGAAGTAATAAAATTATATTCTTATATGTAAAGGTGATTATACAGGTTACTTGATGCATGATTTTTTTTTTGTAAAAATTTTTTTCTCTTTATTACCAACCCAAATATCATAATTTTTTAGTTCGGACTTTGACGAGGTATACGAGCGCTCTGTAAATACAAATTGGAAGTTTTCGATTATTTTCATTAAATTCGGCAACACTGTCAATGATTATATTAAAGGTAACTACGACAAACGCACGGAATAATATGTCGTCGCAGCAACAGAAAAATAAATACAACTCACAACTGCCAGCACTTGGTCGGTGTCAAGCCATAAACACATGAGTCAGTTGACGTTATTTTGTTATTAAAAGTGTTTCAGACAATAATTGTTGCTCAAAGTAAAATAAAAAGGTTTTTACATATATAAAACCATAAATAAATTGTACATATACAAATTTATTGTATAAATATAAATATATGAACATTTAGAAAAAAAAAAATTATATACAGTAAAGTCTATTTAAATAATTCAATAGAATGATCTAAAGAAACAATTAAAATTCTATTTTTAGATACACACTCGTACATATATATGTAAGTGTAAAGAAATATCCCCAACAGTCTTAAAATATAAAACAAATTATAAAGAAAAATTAAATAAATGAAAAGCAAAATATGAATATTGAAAGCAAAAGTTTGAACTTTGCTTTCGTTTATATAGATATGTATAATGTACCATCTTACACAAAGCAGCAAGTGATTAGATAAACCCATAAATTTGTTAGTTTTATCTATTCTAATGTACTCGGTAAGTAGTTAAGTAAACAGTAAAAATATCTGCAATAATATCTCATATAGTTTCAGTAGTTAATGATTTTATCTTATTTTTACACAGAAATGTTAGCAAAGTTTGTCACAGAAATCCATATACGAGTACTCCACAATACAACATTTTGCACAATAATTTTTAAAAAAACAGGGAAACCAAAAACATGATTTATCAAGCGTTTAAAACCTTCCCATTTGCGTATTTTTTTTGCTTCTTCCCATACTTCTGCTTCTAAAAATTCATGAGTCGCAGTAGAAGTTAACACCATAAACGAATAGCTATACAAAACGAAGAGCTTAAGCTGTCAACATGTTTGACAAGTTTTCTGTTTGTCTGACTGCTGCTTTAATGATTAAACAGAATACCGGCATAAACACATTTCCCATACAAATTGGCACAAAAAGGCAGCCGCAGAAAGCAGTCGTAAGATAGAATATATTTTATTTTGAGAAATTAATAAAGTCCATAATAATAATTTTTGTTTTATTTTCTTTTGTGCTTGTTTTTCTTTGTAGTTTTGTTTACAAAATGTATGAAATTTATTGAAAGTATGGTAACATTTTTGAGAGAATATTTATTTATATATGAGAGCATAAGAAAACACGCTCTCAAAATAAAATAGATTATATTTCACAACTGCTTTTTTGTGCCAATTTGTATGGGAAATGTGTTTATGCCGGTATTCTGTTTTATCATTAAATTCGGAAGTTAACGTAGTAGAGATGTTGTGTGTTTTCTTTTCTTTTGATTTTTCAGTTTAAATTGCGTATTTAATGGCTTGCTGGAAGAAATGTTGTTGTTGTTTGTTTTACTATTATATTTGTACATACAGGTAAAACACTCATACGCACACACAAAATACACATTCAAACACATACACACAAGCATTTCTGTTTCCTTAACTTCGTATTTGTTTAAAGCAGCAGTCAGTCAAACCGAAAACTGTGCGAACATGTCGACAGCTGGAGCTCTTCGTTGTGTATATATATTCCTTTATTGCGTTAACTTTGACTACGACTCTTTGAATTTCAGTAGCAGAAGTATGAGCAACAGATTGTGATATGGCAGTCAAAAAATAAAAAGTCGACGAAATAGCACAATTTTACGACTTTTGCTATTTCGACTGCAGTTTTTTTTAACACTGCATATATCATATTTTTTTATGAAAAATATTCAAGGCTGTTTAGCATCAATTTCTTAAAATATGTTTTGTATATATTATAATTTTAAAAACATACTTGTTGGATTCAAACGGTAGTCATAGCGTCATAATGTTTTTGAATTTTTGTTTGAAAGAAAAAAAAAGCAAAAAACAATTACATTAAAATAATTTAAAACATTATGGCACTATGCCACTTAAGACTACCGTTTGAATTCCCTAAATATCTACTAGGTGCAATTTTAAGAGTAGTCTTCCTCTTTTCCTTATACTTTTGCAGCTTTACCAACGCCCTGACCCACTATGTCAACAAGAAAATTTTTATGTATATTGTTTTTGTTTTTTTCTTCAATATAAGTAAGCGATAGAAAGAAACTCTCTTGTCGACATCGTGGGCCAGGCGGTAAAATTTTAAATTTTTACTTTTATTTATTTGTAAAAATGTTTTATTTATAAAATAAAAAGTTAAAAGTTCCCTGTGATTTCTTTAATTTCATAAAAAAATAATTGGAAAATCAATATATCACACATTAAATCATAAACACTTACAACTCAAAATTATGAAAATTGTTTTGTTTTTTCATAAACCAGTGACTGAACAAATTTCTAAAGACAGCAAAAATTTCTTTTGCAACACTGTCTTCTTGGAAAATATATGGGCCAATTTCACGATGTTGACAACGTTCGACTTATCGCATACTTAGATTTGAAACAACAACAAAATATCAAATTTTGTTTTTGTTTTCAATGTAAGTGTGCGACAAGTTGAACGTTGTCGACATCGTGAAATTGGCCCTAAAATACCGTTATGTCTGCTTTTGTGTTACATACTTCTGTTATTTGTGCAGCTGTTTATAGTTTTCATGCAACTCTTGAAAATCTAAATTTTTCTAAATTTTGACTGTTTATGATTTAGTGTGGCATATGTACAGGGTAAATATCTCAAAGGTGGTCAATCCAAGATCTCAGGCTTTGGCGTATGGTTCTAGTGCGCGTTTCCTGTTTCTGAACTGCGTATTAAGAGTGCGAGAGTTTCATCAAAATCGTAACTTTGCGACTATATTTCATAGATGATTCTGCAATATTTTTTTTATAGAAGAAGTAACGCTCAGACAAAGAATGCCAACTACTACTATTACCTTCTTCAGGAAAGGGATAGGGATAGAAAAGACAGGTGGTGAAGGCCGAGTTATAGGAAATTCATTATTTTTTAACTCTGCTTTTTGCAATTTTTTTTAATAATGCAGTGTTGCAGCGCCTCTGGTGTCAATGAGGCATATTAAATCTAAAAGCTGTATTTAGTAGCAATTTTATTAGTTATTTTACTTTGTCGATGATTCTGCTACACCACGAAGGAGGGTGCTCTGATCTTACACTAGTATTAGTATCTACTGAAGTCGGTATAGTTCAGTGATCAATGACTATGCCTTCATCACTAGAACTTTCCCACAACAACTGATAAAAAGAGACACATGCTGTTATTTAATGACTGTTGAGCAACGCGCTCAAACCCAGGACCTTCGGTCTTCTAGTCAACGTGCTAACTAAATACTTCAGCCAATGCCACCCTCAAAGGTCAAATGATGTATACATCACATTCGAAAAATATGTATTTATCAAAAAGTTTGAAAAGATTTGCTCAACATTGTAAGAATCAGAATTGGGGCGACTCAGACCATTAAGAACGGTAGAACATTTTGAAACTATTCGTGACGAAACTAACCTTTCAAATAGAAATCTCGCAGTGCTTTTAGATATACAGAGATGACTACTATATATACTCGTATATAAAAAGTTAAGGCTGCATGCATAAAAATTTCAATTTGTGCATCTCTGTTTTGCAGAGCCTGACTTTTCTAACAAATTTATCTCATGAAGTAGCAACTTGGGTATGTCACAATACAGTCTTGGTTAAACTATAATTTCACTGAATAACCCATTATTTTTGTCCAAAAAATAAAGGATACTCTTCACAAATCCAAGATTATATTATTTTTGACCTAAAAATATCCAAATATTAATATATCTTAAAATTTGCCCAATTTAACCTCAATGCTGTAAAGATCCTTACTGTCGCTTTCAATATGGAAACATTCAAATCAAATGTCTACAAACACTAATCCCTCTATGCTCCTCCCAACAATATGTTTACTTCTCAGGTGTATTATATTCTTTAGATAATAATATCAGAATTGTTATACTTATTGCCAAATGTTTTTATAGAAAACAATTGTATCAGGTCAGTTCGTGTTATTTTTGAGTAAGAATATTTTCAAATTTTGTATAAGGGAATAAAAAATCATTTGATAAATTTTAATTTTCCAATAAATTTGTTGTCTGTTAGTTAACGGCTTTAGCTGTCTATGTTCCAGTTAAAACATCTAAGTTTTTGGCAGTTTAAGCTTATATTTTGTAATGAAACATAAAAAAATTAGCCATTGACAGACGCAATTTTAACGAGTGTAAAGACAGCTTTTGCTTGATGGCAATTATCTTGTGTAGGCTGTACGAATAAATTATCGCCCAAGTGTCAATCGCCCGAAAAACAAAAATGTTGTGTAAAAGAGTTGGATAATTGTTCATCGACTTTGGGCTACTCAACATTTTCAGATATTTGGGTATTTGCTCATAATGCTGAAAAAAATCTAAAAAAAATTGTTGGGCGATTTTTCATTCGAAATTCCGGTGATTGTACGTAATGAGCAAACACCCAAAAACTTCGGGCGATTATTCATTTTACACTTTTGGATTATTCTTCACTATGGGGCACTGTTTTTTTTTTGGAAATTTCTTCACAATGACTAATCACCCAATAATTTTGGCCGTTCCTTCATTCACTTGGACAAAAATTCGTTCAGCTTCTTGTGTATTGTTATGAGAATTTTTTAAATCGAAATATGCCTTCTGCAGTAAATTATTATTACCAAAAATTTAAAATATGCCCTGAGACATGTAATTCCATCTGCAAGTATTTCAAAGAAGTATTAAATTTGATAATTTTATCAATGACAAAAATGCAAAAGTAGAACAACATAATTATATGAAATTATGTAAGCATCTAAGAGAATCGTTATTGCAAATCAATAAACCATTGAGGTAAGAAACTATAAGCAACAACTTACGAGTATACGATTCTAACGTGTTTACTAAAGCAAAAGGAATGAAGAAATGAAATAAGATATTTTTAAGTTTATAATTTTATTACAGTGTTCGAATATCAATAGTAATTTGATTTTTATGCTTTAGAGTGAAGGCTTGATACAAAATAATACCTCAGCAATAATTTTTGTATCAAAAATAACCAAAATTAATTTTTAAATTAACATAATAAAATGAACTCAATATTGAAAGCATATAGTACATATTTACTTATGTGTGGTTTTTTTAATATAGACAGTTTACTTACGCCATCCATATTGATTTCAGAGACAAATTTATTGTTTGTATTGTGGAAACGAGTTCTTTTTTACTCTTAGCGCTTCAAAGCATTTTTTGTTATAAAAACTCTATAATATAAAGCAAATTTAGAGAGATCTTTTGTCAGACAACTTTTTAATTAAGATTCTGTACTGGATTTCCTGGTTAACTTAGAGTTAAATTTAAGTTGGGTTGAGAGCTGATAAAATGTTGCCAAACAAAGTTTAACCACCACTTTTTGTAGATAATTATTTAATCATGCACATACATACAGATGTAAATCTTAGATGAAACAAATAAACTAAATATGGCAGCCCGCGGTTTGGACGTCTGGCTACCTTGTGGCCAGCTGATAAGAAGCAAGTATTTGCCTAGACTACTACCATAGTCTCGGATAATATTATACAAAATGCGCTAATGCCACAGTTGTAGAAAGGCCAAGAATTGCTGTATAACCATCCCTCCCCACCCCACCACAATGAAACAAATTTCTAACTACGACAATGGTTAATACTATCGTTCTGAATGGTGCCAAAATCGAAAAAATCTATTATTTTCGATACTTAATACAAACTCGTCGCAAAGTAAGCTGCTGATGATAAACCGACACATTAATTTAACCGAAGTGTTTGCCTATATTTTTAATTATTAATTTCTTCAAAGATTCATAGCTACAAATACAGCCAAAGAAGGGCGCTTATTCGTAGGCTTGTTTGTACATTTAAGTCTGGTACTCGGTTCAAAATTTCACGCAATGTTGCAAAGCTTGTACTCTGTTCAACTCGTGAAAAATTTATGAAATATATCTGGCAACATTTTCTTGCAATTTGTGAAATAATCTAACTGGCATTTATTTCGCGTGAAATATTGACAGCTGATGTTTTTGTTTACAAAAGTCGATCAATATTGCATACTTCTAACCAATAAAAGCGATTATTTTTTTTTTTCGAAAAAAAGTAATATGGGCATCACTTGCCACGTGTCAAATTTTTCAGGCGAAATAATCAATGCTGCTGAAAAATTTTCACAACTTCGAACAGAGTACACTAGGCTTTAGACTATAAACTCTAAGAGCCAATTTCACCAACTTATTTAAATATCAATTCATATTTAAAAGTAACTTTTCCATACCAAAATTAATAAAAATCGACATTTAAATATGAATTAATATTTAAATAGAGTTGGTGAAATTGGCCCTAAGGGCATCTAATTTAACTCAGATCCATAACCATGTTGGTCACTCAATCACACAATAATAAATTTAGTAAAATACGACTTTGGCTCGCACACGAAAGGTTACCTCAGGTAGATATTTTACAAAAAAAAAACTAATTATTTTGGTATTTTTTTAGTGTTAGCCCTCTTTCTTGTTTAACTGATGATTTTCGGTTTTTGGCGATATTTTTTAGTTTTGGCGCTTTTTTCCTTTCGGCGATTTTTTTAGTTTTTTCCGACTTTTTTATTTTTGGTGATTTTTTTTTTATTTTAGCGATTTATTGTCTGAATATTACGTTATGATTCCAACATGCTTTGTAGCTCGCTTTCGAAAACCCTTTTATTTTTAATTGTCATATATTTGCTGTTGTAGCGCTAAAAATTTTACATATTCTGAGAAAATTTCAGATTCGTAGCTGTAACGGTTCTAGAGGAAACAACCTGTAATAGAAATCCAGGTAGACAAACAGACAGACACAGAGTTAGACAGACGGACATCGTAGAGAACCCTAAAACATTCACATTTTATTAGTATATTACTAATATTTGCAAAAATTTCATTTAATAATCCTCTATTGAAAAGGTATCTGTGCCTGCAAATTATGATGTTGCATGAGAATGACAAAATCTCTGTCTCAAAAGCACCCAGTTACATGTATGTTCACATGTATATCTAGATAAAAAATTTATTTAATAATAGTGTAACCTATAAAACAAGCTGATTTAATTTAAAAAATAAACACATATCCATATTTACAAATTTATAACTCATATATTTTGCTGACTGTATCATGTATCGTTTTTCACGAATGTAAACAAGCGGATAAAAAAATTAATTAAACACATAATTATGGCACATTTTGTTTAACCTCTTCAAATTATGTTGCACTCGAAACGAACATTTAACTTAACATGATTACTCGTAAAGATACATACACATGTATGTATGTATGTATGTATGCACGTAAACGAGCACATTGGAAGCACTGAATAAACGTCATAAAATATTGTATTGTATGTACTTCAAAATTTCTTCTGTTTCATTTTTACTATGAGCAAAAATGTGTAATTAGTATGAATAATGAACGCGCGGCATATGGCTTGTTCAGAAAAGATTCTAAGGCAAGAACACACACAAAAAAAAATATGAAAAAAAAAATTATACACACAACTTTCAAGAGTGTATTTAATTGCTCGATAGGGTTGCATATGTTGCCTTCTTAATACTTGTTTTAAGTAACGTTTTTCTATTTCCATTTTGCATACACGAAAAAAGTGAGACTTAAGTATCTATACTTAATAGTGCAAGGCAACGCTTCTTCTGTTTTTATTCAATTAACTTATATAAGTACACTTATGTACATATGTATGTGCACACTATTTATATTGCAATGTTTTAGAAACAATTGTACTTAAAATGATGGAAGCTAAAAATTGTGTGCAAAGTAGTAACGGCTCGAAGGACTATGTAATAATTTAGCCTAGTTGAGATATTTTTCTTACAATTAATAAACCCATTAACTTATGACGCGATATTACAAGAATGAACAGCGTTTAATGAATACAAATGAAATAGAAAAAATAAAATGAATTCGTTTTAAGAGCTAGATAAATATGGATGCGTGCTGCAATTTTGATTTATATTATTTATTATTCTGATATGCTTTTCAACGTCGCAGAGGCTTCTTGGTACAATAATTTTTGCTTTAATTCACCAAATTTTCAATATAATGAAACAACAAAAAATGCAATTAAATAAAATAAAATCAATTAAATAAAGAATGGAATGAGACAACGTCATTTCAATTTATATAGGGTTATCAAATTTTCGGTTTCAAAAGAAAAATTAAATAAAAAATACATAAAGCCATGATTTCGATGAAAACTTTTATTTCATTATATCATTTAAATGACCGCCTCTAAATTTTTAGCAGCAGTCGATTCTTTTGTGATAGATTTTGAACACTTTTTCGCAGATTTTGGGGCAGTATTGTGGCGATAACTCGACGAATTTTGGTTTAAAATGGTCCAACATTAGTGAATTATCTTCATAGACACAGTATTTGGCTTATTCCCACAAAAAAGCCTAATATCGTCAAATTACAGTCTTGGCAGTCAAGAGTGTAAATTACTCCTTCTGGAAACTTGCTGTACAATAAAGTCAAAATCGGTCATTTTGTGTGGGTTATGGTGTAATCTTGATAAAACCACATATCTAGTACATAACCTTTAATTGCAGGCCAAAAAATTGGTTATCATACGGCCATAGAGCTCTGAACTGACACTAACGGTGCGACAGTGGACACATTGCGATGATGCAGATGTCTGACAACTTCTTTAACACTTACATTCTCTTCAAATTTCTTCATTATCTTGCCTATTCCTTGGCCAGCAGATCCATTATGACGACAATTATCAGCCCGCAATGCTCGAAAATAATAATATATAAATTAATAAATTTTAAGTATTTTTTCTCGTTCTACTGTTGTTGACCGATCCATATTCGTAATCTTAGCAAACCTTTTACCAAATAAATTATACTCCAGATGAAAAGATATTTAACAGCTGATAGCCTTGCCAGATCAGAAGTTTTGAAACCACTAAATTGATATTCCTGTACAAGCATTAACCGCTTTGTCGGCCAGCTGTAAAATCTCTTTTTTAAATATCCGAAGAAATTTTAGAAATTAGTGGGACTGAAAATTATCATGTTTACCAGTGTACCTAATAATATACTCGTATCTAAACACGTTTACTAGGTACAAAAAAAGCTGCTACAAAAAGTTTTTATCTAAAAATTTCTCAAAATATAGCAGCCTTTTGCATAATTTTCGAACAGTTCACGTTCCTTCGTCTTCAAAGTTTGCTTTGCTTAAGGGTCTAGCCAGATCCATACAAATAAAGTTAGACGTAGTGTTATATAAATAATGAATAAAAATCTGCTGATATCGCTGCTGATTTTTGTATGGCGAGTTCCCGATTTGCAGTACTACATTGTTTGTTCACAAAAGCGCTTTTTTCAATCTAATGAAACATGCAAATATAGCAGTTATTAAAAGTGCTCTTTAAAGGATAAATAATATAAACGTATTTACTTATGCACGAGTGTAAAGGTCTTTTCAAGGTGGTCATCGGAGGTATCTAGCTTTAAAACCTTGCATTGTTGTGGCGCCTTCACACTTTTTCTATAGTTTGCTTCATGTGTGTACGTTCACTGCTTCTAAACAGCGCTTTATTGCCTTATTGCTTCAAAAAAAAAAAAAAAAGAAACATGAAAATTTTTCACTGGCAAGTTTCGTATATTTGTATAAATATGTTCAAGACTGTATGCTTAAAAATGTTTAAACGCTTGAAATACAATTTCAGTGAAAATCATTTTTTCTCACAATCTTTTTCCTTTTCATAATTTTAATGAAGTAATAATGTATGGAAAATACAAATAAATACATACTTACATACGTACGTATACATACATGCATATATGCATCGATGTTTATTTAAGAATGCGTATAACATCTACACTTCCATTTTTACTCATACCAAAAACTTTGTTGTACAAAAGAGGTTAAAAATGTGTGGAACTTGCAATGAATTATTTTCATTATGAATTTGTATAAACAAGGAAACGTTTATTTAATAAGTGTTACAAACTTTTTTTTTTAATAAACTCGTTAATAATTTTTATTTTCTATTTTGAATAATCCGTAATATTTCGTCTAGCAGTGTCGTAATTATTATTAAACAACTTTGCATATTAGTGAGTTTGAATGCATTTTGTACATGTGTTTGTATGTGTAAGCAGGTGAGCTTAAGCTTCCCATACCGGATTATATTAGTCCCCATAAATAGAAGTTGATTTAAAACATGTGCTAGATAAGGACTTCAGAGTATAAAGTGGACGAATTTCCCACCAAGAAAATATTCTATAATGGAGAAATAATGCAACAGTAATTGCCATTTAGCACTAGCGGAAAATATATGAGGACTACATGTGAAATATGTATGTGTATGTGTATGTTGAATTTTTTTTAAGATTTTTGGATTTGAAATTTTAAGTCCTGTTTTAAACAGTCAACTTATTTTTTTAATTAGTAACTTTAAGCTTGTTTTTTTTTCACCCAAATACTTTTAGACCTGTACCTGGAGTCGGTAACTCCAGAAACATAACATTATAGTTAGTGCAAACGAATAAATATATCGATAAATATTACGATTTTCGGTTCGCAAAAAGTTACTGAATTCAGGTACAAGTCTGGCAGTAGGCCTTTCAAAATTTCTTAATATTTATTTTTGTCAGGGACCGTAATTATTATAAAAGTATAATAAACATCAAAAGACAACAGTTATTTTTTTTATTACACAGGTCAACAAAATGAAATTTATTTTGTAAGGTCAAAGGTTTCGTAGTCAATTTATATACACTTAAAACTGAGTATCAATGTCTATAAATTATTTTTATTTTTATTTTCAGTGACAATTGTTATTGTGTGTGGGTATGAATGGCACGTTTTTCAACCACTCTTTGTTTGTATAAACAGTTTAATGCTTGTTTTTAATTTTGATAAGCAATGTGTTTGAATCAAATACAGAATTTTGTTAAATTCTCTTTCCATTTTCAACAATACAGGTTTTTGAAAATATTTTTGTAATAGTTTTTCTGTGCATATTTTCATGAAATTTATCATCAGCAATTCAAACATTTGAAGCTGCATGCACTCGATAACTTTATGAATTCCATCTTTGATTGTGGGCCATTGGGAAAGTCTTTGTCTTTATCAAAAGAAAAAAGTATAAAGATTTTAGTCACCAGATCTCGGTGGCCAATTGTGATCGCTTTTACATTAAATCACACGGTCAGGAAACTTTCCACGTAGCGTTGAAAAAAACATTGTCCACATAAATATATTCAAATTATTTCCACACAAAAGTTTTAAACATCGTTTCACAGCGCAATATATTCATCGCAACAGTTGCTTCAGTATTATTTTTGAAAAAGTAATGGTCTGTTTCTCCAAGTGATTAATTTAATTTGTTTTAACTCGGCACAAAAATAATTAGAGTATCGCGGTCACAGTTTACAAAACTTAAGATTAAAGTAAATTAAGAAAATAAAAATCATGCTGGTTATTGAGTTCTTGTTTCAACTTTGATATTAGCTGCACTTCTCATTTGTTTAAATGAAAGTTTAACATAATATCTCTAGTTATTTTAAAAAATTTTTTAGTAAAGGTTCCCTGATCATTTGCATAAGAAACAGTGAAATGCGCATAAGATCCTCAATAATTTAAAAAGAAATGCGATTAAAATATTAAAACTTAAAACTAAATAATGTTTGTTTCGTCATGAAGCACCTTATGGACCACCAGTTTGGTAGTGCAATTTGAGCTGTTGGGTCAAGTTGGTGCTGTGACAAATCTAATACCCAACGTGTGGTTGGTTTTGCTTCCAATATAAATGTTCGATCGCATTTAGAGGAACAGGCCCTAAGATAAGGCGAATATGATATTCACCATCAGCGATTAAGTGTTCTGATCTATTACGTATCTTGTTTCTTGTACTAAGTTCCAATTGAAATATAATACGAGAATTGTTTTGATCCTGTGTATCACAACGAGCTTTCAGTTGTTTTCAACATTACCATATTATCGAAACGCCGAATATTTTGCATAATTTTTGTTTTATATTGTGTTGAAAAGGTTATTTTCCTTTTCTAACTGTGTTCACACATTCAGTTAATAGTGAATAACGGTATCAGAATTAATACCACTGTTATTAATTTTAAAATTTTTTTTTTCTTAATTATTTCAAAAAGGGAGTATTTTTACGTTAAATACTTAAACAGCATTACCTGTCCATATTTCTTTCAAAATATAGTAAGTGTGAACAGTGTACATTGTGAACGTATGCATGGTGAAGTTTTATTATCAAAAATCCAACCAATTTTGGTTATAATAGGACGGTGGTATGAAGCATACACTAAATAAACCATCGTATTATTGAAGCATCATATTGATGATATTTTAAATTCATAAAATCAAGCTGCTTCTAGATCTCTAACTTAATGTATCATGTATCAATTAAAATCTTATGAAAATTTATTCAGTATCAAATGCCATACTTTTGCTCTTGGTTTTCATTTATTTAGCTTTTAAGAAATATTTTTTCAATATAATACACTGGCTTTAATTTCTTTATCGTTTTGAAATTAATAGCAATTATCATAATATCATGTGAAATATTTGATTTTTATAACTTTTTAAACAATTCATTATTATCTTCTTTTTCCTCATAGTTCACTTGAATAAATAAAATGAAAAAAATAAGCTAAACATTTAACAACAAATAGAAGTAAAGTTTATTCAACTTCTTTATATTATTACTTTAACTGCAAAATTTTCAATTTTTGTTTTATATTTCGCTCCAAAAATGACAGTTAACTTTGTTTGTGTCATCCATCGCCAACATTATCAGCAGCAGCATCATCATCATCATCAACACAATCGTAGTCGTCGACAGCAGCTGCATGATTTGTGCGATACAAGTACTTTAATAGAGTGAAAATAAAAATGAAGACATCAGCAATTGTTAGATTTTTATTTTTTATTATTTTAACAAAAAACAATTTCAATTAAAGCCATAGGAAGCCATTTGTCCTTTTTGTTGGGTAATTGGAATTTCCGCCATAAAAAAATAGCGGATATTTTGTTGCTGTTGCGATACGTTGTTCTAAATAATTTTTGTTTGTGTTTAAAAAAAAACCTGTATTGCTTACAAGTTTCAAGTTGAATTTGATTTTCTAGTAAATCTATTTACTTTTTTTTTTGCAAGTTATCTTAAAATAAATATGAATGGCCGTAGAAAATATGGTAGTGGTTGAATTGTCTGTGCTGTATATATTGAGAAATACTGCTTACTGAGTCAAATCTTTTTCCAAGTTTAGTAGATGATTATAAGCATTGTAAAGTGTACAAACTAGAGAGATCAGCAATAAATCGTTTTTTGACTTCGTATAGTCACTCATGAAATTCTAAATGTAAGTGAATAGACATCATTGAAATTCAACTACTCGCATGCACTCATATGCACAATAACCTTCAGTTATAAGCATAGGTTACCATGAATATGAGTTTGCGTCGACATCGTTCTTGTACGATCCCAAATATATTCAATACTTATACCTCCATATTCATAAACAAATAAAATGAATTTGAAATTCATTTTAGGAAAATTTTGTAATAAAATACATTTCAAATTAATTTTAAATTTTATGAATATGAGATTTAATTCAACTTAGTCAATTCATGCATATGTATTTATAAGTTTATATTTATGACAGTTTGCAACTAATATACACTATATAAATAAAATATACGAACACACAAAACTATTAAGTTTAGTTTGGTTTTTAAAAATACTGCCTTATTTATAAAAATTATCAAGGAGTAATAAGGGATTCATAAAAAATTTATTTTCATATATTCACCTCATGCAACACTGCCTTATTAAGAACGTGCAAAAAGCAGAGTTGTAAAAGAGTAAAGCCTTTCTGTATCTCTTCCTTCACCACTGTCTTCTCTATCACTTTCCCTTTCCATTAAGGTATTTAAATACCTGAGTGTTACTTCTCTTTAAAAACAACTAGAGTTCGAAGCTCAAAATATTATTTACATTAGACTTGTGTCCAACAGCTCTTTTTGAACTAGTTCGTTCTGTTGGACACAAGTTCGGCCAATAATATCAATGTAAATTAAATGGGTTTGAAACCAGTTTTGATTCTAAAGCTCTCAAACTAGTTCAAAAAGAACTCTTGGACACAACTCTACCTAATATGTGTATATATTTTTTTAAATTTTTATATTTAATTTTGTTTAAATATTTCAATTAATATTTTAATTGAATCCTTAAAAAACTTTTATTAATTTTTTAAATAAATTTTTTAAAATATTTCATTTAACTTTTAAATTGATCGTATACAAATATTATGATTATTTGATTACCTATAAAAATATTTCAACTAAATTGTAATCTAATCTAAGAAAACATGAATTATTGAATAAATTAAAAAAAAAATAATTAAAAAGTTTGAGCTAATGCTGCAAATTTCGTGATTGCATAGAAAAAATTAGGAAAAGTTTTTTTTTTTAAAGAAACATGTTTTTGAACCTGATTTTAAGTTTTATTACTGTCTGTTTTTGTTTTGCTGAATATTAAATACATTATATTAATAAAGGACAAATTTAGGGTTTTATTTTATTATTTAAATATTTAAAAATTTTGGAATTCTGTAATATTTCATTAAAAATATTATTTGGTTTTTTTAATTCACTAATTGATTTCAAAATAAAAGTTTTGCTGTCTGGTTGCAACACAGAAAAAAGTATTTACCAATTAGTGTTTTCAATTAATAATTTAATTGATTCAATTAAATTTTTAATTGTATTAATTAATTTGAGTGGAAAAACTTAATTGATATTATCAAATTGTTTATAGGTGAAAATTTAATTAATTTTTTAATTAATATTACATTTATTTTAATTAATATTACAAACTAATTCATATTACTTTTTTGTGTGAAGCTAATTAATTTTTTATTTGATTGTTTGGTTTCTTAATTGAATCTTGCTTTCACTTTTTTATAAATTTATATGTTTCTATTCGTTGAAAGCCTTAAGGGAATTTGCTGTGAAGCGATATTTTTATGAGTTATTACCATATTTCAATAAAGGAACAATATTTTTTTTTAAAATATGTTTCCACATTTAAATAAAATATCCGAGTCCCAGCTTTGCAATATTACCTTATTATTCCAATACTAACATCTAATTAATTTAGTTATTCAATTAATGGCTGCATAATAAAATTGTTTCAACTTACTATATTCATATAGAACTCCATGTTCCATTAGTATTACTTTTTCACATTAATTCCACATTAATTCCTATAAGTCTAGGTAAGCATATCATATTAGCTTTGTATAATTCAAAGCATTTGTTTGAAAATCATCTCTTTGATTTTTGTTCTTATCTTTATTGACTTTATTATTTTCATATTCAATTAAAATCCGATATTATCAAATATGTGTAAGAAAAATTATAATATGTATACATAATGTATTAGTAAATTTATTCTCATGTTGGATATTATACCAACCCAAATGTGTGTACATTTACGCATAAAAATGTGTTATAAACATGCATACATACATTAAATATTATTCACTCACAAAAGTGATATTTTATATTTCGTATACAAGTTGTGTGTGTGCATGCAAATCTTAAAATTAATATTATGCACATAAATAACAAGGATTAATGTTAGCACACATACATACATACTCGTATACATACATACACAGGCAGCAATGTCAATTAGGGTACACCGCAGTGTGCATATAATTAAACTCAACAACTGGAGTTAAAGAATTTTGAATTAATGAAAACAAATTGATAATATTTAAGACTGTTCATGATAATAAAAGCGTCATATTAGGCAATTAAATTTTTTTGTAAATAAATAGTAAGTTCCTGCATTCAAATGCATTGGAAAAATTCCTTGCTGAACAACAGGCCTAATTACGAGTATCGTATTTCAATATCGACCACGACGATTTTGTACTATTGGGTGTTTTTTATTGAGGTATAGAACTTTAAGTTGGCATCACTTTTTTAACTGGCGGCCATTTTGTCAGCTGTCAAGTGATTAATATTTAGTTTGGTTTGCCATTTCATCATGAACAGGTTGACAAAAGAACAACGCTTGCAAATCGTGCAAATTTATTTCGAAAATAATGGTTCAGTTCGCGAAGTTTACCGCAAGCTCCGTCCATTTTATGGTCGACATAATCGTCCATCAGAGCAATTAATTCGGTTAACCATGGATCGTTTTCGCACTACGTTTACTCTATGTGATAATACGCATCCGCAGAGACGTCGAACAGTGCGCACCGAAGAAACAATTGCCGCTGTAGAGCAAAGTGTTGAAGAGGACCCGAATGAATCGATTCGCCACCGTGCACAGCAATTGGAGCTTTGTCCATCAACTTTATGGAAGATTTTGCGCAAAGATCTTGGCTTGCGACATTACAAGATCCAGCTTGTGCAAGAATTAAAGCCGCGAGACCATGCAATGCGTCGTGATTTTGGTGTATGGGCCGAAAATGAGATTGATCTCGATGCTGATTTTCATCGCAAAATTTTGTTCAGTGATGAGGCTCATTTTTGGTTGAATGGCTACGTCAACAAGCAAAATTGCCGCATTTGGAGTGAAGAGAATCCACATGAGACCCTTGAGACGCCATTACATCCACAAAAACTGACTGTTTGGTGTGCTCTATGGACTGGTGGAGTCATTGGGCCATACTTCTTCCGAAATAATGCTGGAGAGTCAGTTACCGTTAATGGAGACCGGTATATAGCCATGATAACCGACTATTTTGTTCCCGAATTGGATGGCATGAATGTGGATGAGTTGTGGTTCCAACAAGACGGCGCTACATGCCACACAGCGCACGTCACAATCGATTTATTGAAGGAAACATTCGATGAGCGCATAATTTCGCGGAATGGACCTGTCAATTGGCCACCAAGATCGTGTGATTTGACACCATTGGATTATTTTCTTTGGGGATATGTGAAGTCGCTCGTCTACGCCAACAAACCAGAAACGTTAGGGGACTTGGAAGCCAACATTCGTGGCGTTATTGCCAACATACGGCCCCATATGCTCGAAAAAGTGGTTGAAAATTGGACCTGTAGAATTGGCTTTATTCGAGCCAGCCGCGGCGGCCACATGCCCGAAATCATATTTAAACGTTAATGGCATAAAATTATCCTTCCAATAAAGCCAAATTGATGGACATTAAAACGATTTTCTTGTGTTTTATTTCAATTCGAAGTTCTATACCTCTAAAAAAACACCCTATATATTAAAGAAAAAATTTGAAAATATTCTCTTATCGAAGTAGAAATACCACAGCATACCAAGATCCATCATCTTCATTGTCTTCTTCATTATTGGGAAGCTTTGAGTGTAGAAAACTCAGCGCAAAGACAGAGTCACTATCTACGAAGTGTGTTTAAAAAGTATCGCGAATTTTGTGTTTTTTCAAAAATTATTTATTTATTCATGAATATCTATTTTGTACCCTTCAAAATAATCCTCCTCAGATATAATGCACTTATGCCAACGTTTTTTCCAATCTTCGAAGCACTTCAAAAAATATTTTGTTTTTATCTTGTTCAGCTCCTCCTTCGATGCCGTCTTTATCTCGTCAATCGTAGCGTACCGTCGTCCTTTCCTAGGCCTTTTCAGTTTCGGGAACAAGAAAAAGTCACAAGGGGCCAGATCTGGGGAATACGGTGGCTGTGGCATCATTAGTGTGTTGTTTTTGGCCCAAAAGTCGCCTACAAGCAACGATGTGTGAGCAGGGACGTTATCGTGGTGCAAAAGCCAATTATTGTTCTTCCACAAATCCACATAACGCGTGAAAATTCAAAATACGCGATACTTTTTGAACACACCTCGTATATTAATATATATTCAGAATAAATTTTTGAAGAACAAAAATTTAAAATAAGTTGTTGAGTACACAGAAAAACAGTTTCCTGCAATAAACACATTTAATTGAAAAAAATAAATTAATTAAAAATGTAATAGAGTCAACTAAACTTTTGTTTAAAATTTTAATTAAATTAAATTATTTATTTGGCTCAATAAAATCAATAAAATTTTTAATTGATTTTTGTTTTGCTTTTCAATTAAACATGTTTATTTGCAGTAAAAATTTTTTCTGTGTAGGGATTCTGTTCTGTTGCACACTGTAAAAAAGTCTTCATTCCAATAGGAAATACTGACAGATAAAATTGTTTTCTCTACTTAATTTTTATTGGGGTTCCGTACACCAAATTTGAAAAGGTACATCAGTCTGTTGCAAACTGTTTTCTCGAGAACCGTAATGAAATTGCGGATATGTAAAACTTTGGCCGCTACAACAACAAGTATATGACAGTTAAAACTTAAAGGCTCCCAGCTAGCCAAGAGTTGTTTAATAGGTGATGGTGTTTAATATACAACTCCTAAACAAATCTTCTGCTGATTGTTTGAAGAGTGATATTGTGGTATTTCTGTTTAACTCTCTCTTACAAATCTTGCAATGGTTAATAGCCGATACATTTATGAAAAATATTTTTGTTCTTATTTATTTTCATATTTACTGTTATAGGTTTTTATTTTTTCTTCTTTTCTTCGCTGGTGCTGTCATTTGAGTTTTGAATAAGAATCTCGTCGGTTGTTCCAAGTGTGTTTTTATTTTTTATAATTACACTTTGCTGGTTCAAAAATGTAGCAAACGAAGGACTTGGAGGGTGATGCTAATTCGAGTACGCTGAATCCATTGGTGCTAACCACTTTTTTTTTAGGTTAGCTCTTGTTTAAAAAAATAATTAAGATTGAAAACTTGGTCAAAAGCACCTAAAAATCCCAATTTTCCCCAGTTTTCTACTATTCATTAATTTTTATGTCAGAAAATTAAAAAAAAAAATAAAAAAATTGCCCCAATTAAAAAAAAATGCCCCAAAAAAATTTACGAAACAAATTAATTCTTTTTCCAAAAAATTTTCTCAGGATGCAAGTTCATCAATACATGTCTTTGCAATCGATATATACTGATATATACATACTGGGTATTGTACGATTCCCCAAATCATTATCGAATGATTATTTTACAACTCTCCCAATGGCTCATACGATTCTCAATGTTCTTCAAAAAAGAGTTGTAAGATAATCTCTAGATAAATCTCAAATTATTGCATCTACGACTAATAAAGGCGCCTTCTGTGGGTCCTGCACACGAATCGTCTTCGGTAACAGTTTCTCCCGTGCGAAGCATCTTCCACGATTAAAAAATGAGCTCGTCTGCGATTGAAAATAATCTGCATACGATTCACAATAGACTTTTATGCGATTGAAAAGCGCGTTATGTAGTTGGAGACTTCACCCATTAACACTAAAATTTAAAAAAATCAAAATCAAAGGATATTTTGTCAGTTTATGTACTTTTGGCTACGTAATTTTAAAAACTTGCTGTATCGTATATGTACCGCAAGTGGCAAAGTTTTGAAATTTTCAAAACGTTTAAACTGAAAAATTTCAAAATTAAAAAATTTCGAAACGAAAAATCGCCAAAATGAAAAAGGTGCTTAAAAAATAAAATAAATTTCTGAAATGCAAAAAACCACCATAAGTAAAAAGTAAAAAAAAACTGAAAAAATTGACAAATAAATAAAAATGCCAAAACGAAAAAAAACGTCAATACTAACAAAAAAAAATCGCCAAAAAGAAACAAGCGCCAAGACTTAAGAGTTCGTATAGTATTGCATATGTAGTGCCCGCACGGAATTCTTTGCGCTCGCCAAGAACTTAAAAAATCCCCAAAAATAAAAATCGAAACAACTAAAAAGTTTGCATGGTATTACACATATCTAGTGTCTGTATGGTACCCTTCGTGTGCGAGACAAAGTCGCAGTTTACTTAATTTTTAAATTTACACCATTGCCAGTTACAACTACCAATAATGGTTTAGTGCAAGGATTTTTTAACATATGTTTTTCCTTGACCTAACCTGATCATCTTGCTGCAGTCTAATGCTAATGCATCAGTATGTAAATCTATGAAGGATAGATAAGTCTTCATGTGTCCTAAACATATGCATGCGTTCAAGGAATCGCATACCCACTCATACGTATTGTATTTGTATTGTAAATTTATATTACATTTAAGCAGCATGCAAATAAGAATGAATGTTCATGCATTTTATTTCAGCATAAATAAATGTTCCAACGTGCTATGATTGATAAGTTAAATATTACTGAATATATTTTGTGTTTCGTAGCAATAAGTTAAGATTATCTGAAATGCGCAAAGGAATATTTGTAACGAAATCTAATAAATGAAAATGAAAACTTACTTTGACAAATTCTTTTAAACTTTCGTTTATATTTTGTCTCACTTTTCCACACGCAAAGTTTACTTTGACAAATTTTAACTATACCACGAACTAACTGTTCATAACGAAGGAAAAAACGAAAGAAACGAACGAAGAACAAAGCAACTTTGCGAGTACAACAAAGTCTGCACTCATTCTTCCCATTCTTCTTTTGGTTCTCCCTAAAAAACTCCACTTTGCATGTGGAAAAGGAGTCTAGATGAACAATTATTTTATAAAAATTAGAGCTTGGAAGGTCTAAGATTTTAAATGGTGGAATTAAATGGTGGTTACCTTCTACCATTTGCATACATCTAGATCTCAAATCGAAAAGTATTAGCTAAATTCGTTCTAAAAATGTTCTCTCAACAACATGCTAACAACAGTATTAAAATCATTTAATAAGAAATCTCAAAACAAAAATTAAATACAAACTTCATACTCCCGTTTCATATAAAAACAAAAGATTTTAATTACACCTCAAATCACCCACGCACTAGTAAGAATGTAATCAAATTATACTTTGTTGTGGCATCATGGCAGCCTTGTCTATAATGAATGCAAATTGTTATATAAGGTATTTGCTTCCTTTTTACATAAATATATTATGGACAAAATATACTTAATTTATTAATATTTTTGAATTAGAATAATGCTTTTCGTTTGTGAGGTTGAATCAAAAATTGAAAGAAGCTTATTAAAATGTCTTCATTTTTAAAAGGTTGACTGAAATGTCTGAAAACTATTACAAAACTACGAATTCATTGGAAAATATGAAAATGTAAACGAGGTTTAATATTACTTAAGCGTAAATTCTGGAAGTTGTAGTAACTGTAAAAACCTAAATTTTTTATTTCTGTTTCAATAAGGATAAAATGATTAAGTCATGTTTTACTGTTTTGCAAGAGAGCACTCATAAACGTTAAATCCGATTTTTAGAAATTTATTTATTTTACAGATAAATCAAGAACTTCGTTGTTCTCTTTTAGGTTTTAAGGCAAACTTCGTTCTACACATTAAATAATAATTCTCTATAGAACCCTGAAAACTAAGCGAGAAAGAAATTACTAAAAAAATTAGGGAATTGAAATAGTATCGACAATTGCTTAGGTCTGCTCCCATATCCCGGGAGACGTATTAATAATCATACTTATGTTCACTCATAATATTTTTTTAGTGCTTGGAAAACTGTATTGTATATGTAACATTACAGAAAAGAATCCATTATAATAAATTTTATTCTCTATAGAGAATTTTATGTCATTTTTACTTTTGTTTTTCCTAGATACGTTTGTTAGGCAATATGACAAATGATGTTACAAAAATAGCATACTCAAAAGAAAATTTATCATATCAAAACACTAATCGACAAGAAAAAAAAATGCACGCAAAATAATCGATTTTGGCTCTAATGTTGTTTGGGGATGGACACTGTTAAAAACATCAAAGTTTCTTTCGATGCGATGCATCGCAAACATACATCGATGTTGCATCGATATTTTATAAAATACAGGGTGTTTTTTAGAGGTATAGAACTTCGAATTGAAATAAAACACAAGAAAATCGTTTTAATGTCCATCAATTTGGCTTTATTGGAAGGATAATTTTATGCCATTAACGTTTAAATATGATTTCGGGCATGTGGCCGCCGCGGCTGGCTCGAATAAAGCCAATTCTACAGGTCCAATTTTCAACCACTTTTTCGAGCATATGGGGCCGTATGTTGGCAATAATGCCACGAATGTTGGCTTCCAAGTCCCCTAACGTTTCTGGTTTGTTGGCGTAGACGAGCGACTTCACATATCCCCAAAGAAAATAATCCAATGGTGTCAAATCACACGATCTTGGTGGCCAATTGACAGGTCCATTCCGCGAAATTATGCGCTCATCGAATGTTTCCTTCAATAAATCGATTGTGACGTGCGCTGTGTGGCATGTAGCGCCGTCTTGTTGGAACCACAACTCATCCACATTCATGCCATCCAATTCGGGAACAAAATAGTCGGTTATCATGGCTCTATACCGGTCTCCATTAACGGTAACTGACTCTCCAGCATTATTTCGGAAGAAGTATGGCCCAATGACTCCACCAGCCCATAGAGCACACCAAACAGTCAGTTTTTGTGGATGTAATGGCGTCTCAAGGGTCTCATGTGGATTCTCTTCACTCCAAATGCGGCAATTTTGCTTGTTGACGTAGCCATTCAACCAAAAATGAGCCTCATCACTGAACAAAATTTTGCGATGAAAATCAGCATCGAGATCAATCTCATTTTCGGCCCATACACCAAAATCACGACGCATTGCATGGTCTCGCGGCTTTAATTCTTGCACAAGCTGGATCTTGTAAGGTCGCAAGCCAAGATCTTTGCGCAAAATCTTCCATAAAGTTGATGGACAAAGCTCCAATTGCTGTGCACGGTGGCGAATCGATTCATTCGGGTCCTCTTCAACACTTTGCTCTACAGCGGCAATTGTTTCTTCGGTGCGCACTGTACGACGTCTCTGCGGATGCGTATTATCACATAGAGTAAACGTAGTGCGAAAACGATCCATGGTTAACCGAATTAATTGCTCTGATGGACGATTATGTCGACCATAAAATGGACGGAGCTTGCGGTAAACTTCGCGAACTGAACCATTATTTTCGAAATAAATTTGCACGATTTGCAAGCGTTGTTCTTTTGTCAACCTGTTCATGATGAAATGGCAAACCAAACTAAATATTAATCACTTGACAGCTGACAAAATGGCCGCCAGTTAAAAAAGTGATGCCAACTTAAAGTTCTATACCTCAATAAAAAACACCCAATACATCGATGTTTTTTATGCATCGATTGTTTGTTTTTTTTTTTAAATTATTTATTATTATAATTATATCTCCCAATACTTTTTTTTCAATACTGTAAAGTAGTACCTACTGCAGCAGTAGTATTAGCGAAAACCGATTATGGCCATAAGGCTAGATTTTCGTGATATGAATTAATAAATTAAATTAAATTAAATTAAATTAAATTAAATTAAATTAAATTAAATTAAATTAAATTAAATTAAATTAAATTAAATTAAATTAGATTAAATTAAATTAAATTAAATTGATTTAAATTAAATTAAATTATATATAATTTTTTTAATAGAAATTTGCTGAAGAAACCGCCACGTATTTAAACATAATTGGACATTTTGTCGAAAAAGGAAAGGCAAACTAATTAGTTATGACAATAACGTAAGCATAGGCTGAAGAATTGTATTTATATGGTGCACGTTTTATATGAAAGAAAATAAAAGTAACTTTAAACTAGTTTAAAATGTTAAGACATTATGACAATATGACACTCAAGACTACGGTTTGAATACCCCAAATATATATTTGGGAAAGCCAATATGTCGTATAAAAGTTAAAATTTGTCGTCTGGTGTAGTGAAAAAAAAATCACTAGCAGAAACAATTGAAAACAAAAGTTAAACTATTAATACCCAAAAGAAAATCTTTACTAAATTGCTAATAAAGAAGTTGTAAAAGCGGATATCCGTATGAAAACTTTACTACATAACTTCCACTCAAAGAATAAATAAGCAAATGCTATACATACACATTATGTATGTACGTATGAATGTTATGGTATTCGTATGCAGAAAGTTTCCTTAAATAGTTGTGCATTTTTTATTAAGTCATAATTCACTTTAACTACTTATGAAAGTTCATTAATCTTTTTGAGTCCCAAGTTAAAGGTGGTCATATAATATTAACTTTCCTTTTTTGTTTTACATATACATACATAAATACATACATACACATATAAAGTTGCATACATACATGATTCAGAATCAGTGAGCCAAAATATCTTTCTGTTATTTTATTATTTTGGTGTACGAAAATGTTGCTTATTGAAAAGTTTTTTTTTCAAAACATATTTCATTTTATATGTGAAGTAGAGATAAATATTAATTAATAAGCTGTCATTTACTTGTATATAACATCAATTACAAGCATTTTAAATTGGTAATTGACGGCAGGCAAGTTTACGATAATATTTATTTGGTTTGGTTGCAATAAAATTTCGTTTAATCTTTGTAATATCGAGCCCTACCTTCCATTTGGTCGTTAGCGACATGTAGTAAAAACTATACTTTTTATTGTAATTGATATTTTATGGCCCTATAGAGTTATCCAAATAATACCAAAATTTGATCGTAAGCGAAATACATGTGAAATATATTTGAATATTATATAAAAAAAACCTTTTTTAAAATTTTAGTTATTGTCACTTACGATTAAATCGAAAATAGGGCTCGATATATGTATGTATGCATGTGCGTGTGGTCTTTGATTATACGGCCTCGGTACCTCTGAACTTTGGCAGTTAACAGCCATCAATTGTTGAAGCTACATCTGTTGAATGGGCTGCAATTTTTTTGTCTGTTTTTTTAAAGATGTGATTCTCAAGCAATTAATATATCTACCAACATAGATATCTATGTTTGTTTGTGTGTTACCTTCTTTTACGTTAATTTAATTTAATTTTTTGTCTAACAATAATACCAAATAAAGTATTTTTTGTCTATTTTTCCAGTTTTCTCTCACAATTTTCAAGTTTAATGCGCCATTACAAAAGGACCGTTACTTCACAGAAAAAAGCATACACCAATTAATGTTTTTAATTAAGAATTTAATTGATTCAATTAAATTTTGAATTGTATTAATTAATTTGAGTGGAAAAACTTAATTCGTATTATCGAATTGTTTATAGGTAAAATTTTAATCAATCTTTTAATTGATATTATAAATATTTTAATTGATATTACAAAATTATTCATACTACTTTTTTGTGTGTTTTTTGATTTTTATATTTTTCCTAGTGATTAAAAATTTCATACTTTTTAAGCAGGTACTTTCTATTTTCATGGTACTTGTTATTTTTAGTTAGTTTTAATTAATACGTGAAATAACCGCCTATGGCCCCAATGTGCAACAGTGTGAATGGACATACTTTTTAACTGTCAGTGCATTGGCAGAATATTTTCAAATCTGACAATTTCTGTGGCAATAAGGAGAAAGTGCTTAAGTCTTATTTTACAATTTTGCAGTAGAGCACTTTTATGCTTTCAGTCCATTCTGAGAAATTTCTTTCTTTTAGAATTAAATTGGCAAATACGATTGATTCATTAAATTTTTTTTTTAAAGCATCATTCATTCCTACACATTATAAATAATACATTTAATTTGAAAGTATTAGCTTAATTAAGCTTTTATTTCTTATGAGACTATAAATTGAAAAAGGATAAGCTGCCAGTCATTGGGCTACAACTTCCTGAAAAATCACCCAAAATAATTGAGATTTTTTCAGGGGTACTTTCAAATATTTACATAACAGGTGCGCCATTAACTGAAAATCGACTTATCACGACTTATGCACTTTTTCTTTTTTGTCACAGATATTAGAAGATCGCACAATCGTCTGTATATCGCTTAATGCATATCAGAAAAATTTATGATGTTGAAATGACTGAGTCTGACCAGAGATTGAACTCGGGCTCTCAAAGTCTGTCGTTTGCCTTATAGTCAATGCACTGACTATTTCAGCTAGTTGCTGAATTGTTTTTAAATCAAAATAGATGTTATATTCTGGCAACGTTCCGTGCGCTTCTTTCATTTTGGAGTAGCGAACGCTATAGGTCGTTGATTGCTAACTTTCTTTGCCAGAGTTGGATGTTGCCACAGAGCTTATTTAAAATGTTCATGATATCATGTGGAGGTGGAGTGGACTGGAAATTTCGGTTGCACGCATTCCTTAGCCTAAGTTTACAATATGCAAGTTTTATTGCTAATCTGACTAATGTGATGGAAAAAGAGGCGAGGGGAACAGAAACATTTATTTTCCCTTCGTCTCTCTGTCCTAACAAACTAATCAGCTTAACAATAAGACTTGCATAGTGTAAACTGGGACTTACATAATAGCATCAGTATGTCTTTCAAACTGGCAAAAACATTTCCATGATACGAGTACATGTACATATGTATCTCACACACGCTTTGTTCTATTTAAATTAGAAGATAAGAAGCGCTTAACGAAATACCCTTTAAATGTACTCTTTACAAAATTTTGGAAGCTCTAAGAATTTGTTTTATCAATGTTTCACCAGCTTAGATGGAAATTTGATTAATAAACCTCTTATAAAATCAAAATATTTTTTATGAATTAGGCCCGTAGTAATTAGAAACGATTTTTTAATAGTGCAAAATTTATTCTTAAGTTTCATTATGATTTTTTAATCGCTGAAACCTCTCAGATATCCAACCATAACTTATACCTTTGAGCATTTTAGCAACAGTACTCAAACTTCCCCTATTTCCCGATTGAACATTTTGATTTCTTTTTCTTTTCTTAGTGTTATTTTTTGACATAATTGAAGTTTTTAATATTCCTTATTTATATATTTTTTATCATTCACTAAACAAACTTTTTATGTTCAAGTCTTAACAAAAAGACGAACAAATTCTTAAAAACCCCCCACATCCCAAGAGAAAAATTGTGCTCGACACATACAAAACTAACTTGCTATTTAAACAATTTAACTGCTAAAAATTGTTCTGAGCAAAATCAGTTTAAACAAAATTAAGTCAGTTTATTTTGTCATACTCTTCTAATACATCAATTATCCCAAGAGGGTCGAAAATCTGAAACAACAAAATACAAAACAATTCCAATTTGATTATTTCACATACATCCATAAAAACAACATCACATATGTATGTATGTGGGTGTGTGTTAATAAACTTTATGAAGGAAAGGCTAAGGAAATGTCACAAAAATTAAAAAGTTTTGCTTGAAAAACCAAAACTTTTGTATTTTAAGTTATGAAAAAAAAAATAAATAAGCAAAAAATTTGATCATTTTATTTAATGCTTTTTTGTTTCTAACAACAATAAAATAAAGTTTTTATAATTTTTCTTACTTTTTACAAGACACATAATAAGACACGTGTAAGTTATTAAATTTGAGTGACATTTTGAGTTTATGCGTATGTTGTTTGCTTGTATGTATGTAAGTATGTAATTTTTTTTCTTTCCGCTCCCTAAAAATAATGAGAGTTAGTTTGAGTTTGACATGTAATTTGTGATTTACAAAAAATATTCTGTTAGATAAAATATGAGTAGAATGCATCATTAATATATTAAAAGCATATTAGTTGTTTTGGGACAAAATTTAAAACCGTCCGAACCAAAATAAAAAGATGAATTGATGGACAAGTTGGAAAATAAACATGTATCACATATAATAAGCATAAAAAATTTGTAATCAATAAAACTATACTGAAGTAGTTAGCACGGTTGGAAACCGGTATCAGACAGTCATCAAATAACAACACCACGTATTTTTCTGATGTACATTAGTGTCCCTTTGCATCAGTTGTTGTAGGAAAATTCATGTGATGAAGGCATAGTCACTGGTCACTGAATTATACCGAATTCAGCAGATACTAGTCCCAATGTAACATCAGAGCGCCCTCCTTAGTTATGTAGCAGAATCATCGGCGAAGTAAAATAACTAATAAAATGGCTACTCATCACAGCTTCAAAAATTTAATACGCCTCATTTAACACCAGAGGCGCTGCAACACTTCTTCCTTCACCATCTGTCTTCTTTATCACTAACCCTTTCCTAAAGAAGGTAACACCTAATAATAGTAGTAGGCATTCATTGCCTGAGTGTTACTCCTCTTTAAAAAAATAAAAAATAAAAAATTCTTAATTTTGCTTTGCTGTAATAAGTAATTTCTATTTAATAAATTAGTTTAAATTTGACTCCAACGGCAAATCTAGCACGGACGACAACCTGCAGCCTGCTGCCTTTGTGATGTCCAAATAATCATTATCATATAAACTTGCTGTGGTGAATATGTTTAATGCTTAAGTCTTAATTTTGGGTTTGATTGACACTTGTAGGCAAAAATTAAACATGGTTAAGACACTCATAAACTTAAAGTAATGTAAAGGGTGTTTTTTATAGAGTGATACAAGTTTAAATCAAATTAAAAGAACAAAATGTATTTTTAATATTAATGAAACGGTCTTTATTGGAAAGAAAATTTTATGAAATGAATGTTTAAATATGATTTCTGCCATGTGTTCGCCACGGCTGGCGCGTAGAAGGCGCAATCTGGAACATCAATTTTCAACAACTCTCCGATAACTTTTCGAGTGTTGATTTCCAGGTGTCCAAGTCACTTAACATAACACCAAAAAAAACATAATCCAATGGGGTTAATTCACACGAGCTTGATGGCCAATTAATTGGGCCATTACGTGAAATTATTTTTTCATCAAAAGTTTCTTTGAGTAAATCAATTGTAGCGCCCGCTGTGTGGCATGTCGCTCCGTCCTGTTGGAACCACATATCAGCAAGATTGATGCCACGTAACGAAGGTACGAAAAAAGCTTCGAATCGTGCTTCTATACCGTTCAGCATTGACAGTAGCATTCTGAACAAATTGTAGAATATAACTGTGCGAAAAGAAGAAGAAAATTACATGAATTTTAAATGTTTTTTTCGGTTTCAACATGTTTATATGATATTTTTTTGTGGCTAAACGAATAAAGGTATTACTTTGATTTTGTTTGCCGAAACAATTGATCAATATCTATTTTCAGTATTAAAACAAAAAACTTATCTTGAATATTAACGTTGAAACAATTCGTTTAAAAATTAAAAAGAAAAAAATTATATACACTTTTTTTGCAAATAAAAAAATAAGAAGGTTTTTAAAAGTGAAACCGAAAAAAAATTTAGCATCTCTAATTTTAGACGCAAGAAAAAAATTTGCGCAAGTTTGCTTCTTTTTTCTGGTGATTTTTTGAAAATTTCATCTTTTTTCTGTTTCTGCTCATCTTGCATAGTTAAATATGAGTAAGAAAGCTTTTTGTCAGTAATAAAATATTTTGTTTTGAGTGTAGGGATACTTCGCTCTACCCATAAGAGTTCAAAATTTGAATTCTAATGATATGAAGGCAAAAGTAGTAAATTTTTTTAATATTTATATTATTTTTGCAAATAATATTTTTGTCACCACCCACAAAAGAAAGCAGGGATGAAAATGGCATCTTGCGGTCTCCTGGGTCCAAGTTTAGGGTTTCGAACTCTCGCCGATGTAAAAGGTTGCATTTGCTAAACAAAAGTATGTAAAAAGTTAAGAAAAAATTTTATTTTTCAGAGGTAGTATTAGTTCCTCTGAGGGCAACTTCTTTCGCCTTTGTCAGATTTTTTTCTATTTTCAAGGTTTAACAGCCTAGGACTATAAGACATATTTGTGTACAGTTTTATTGATCTAGGGACACTCAGTAGCTTTTTTGAGCCATATTTTTGGCTCAAATACTCCTCTGTGCAGCGTAGCGAAAGCAATAGGTTTCATTTTCACCTTTGGTATACGAAACCATAAAAACTATACATAGTTATATTTAGATAGAATTAACATCTCAGTATGATTTAGTTGTGGTAATTACGATAACCTTAATTAGGGAAGGTACGTTGAATTCTGTAATGATTAAATAACTCAAGATTGGCAAAAAAAAAATCCTTTAAATATAATTCATATAAGTATGGTCCAACTTAATCATTATACACAATCAAGATGCTAAATTCTATACATACCTACATTAACACACTTATGTACATATACGAGGTATGTTCAGAAAGTATAGCGAATTTTGAATTTTCGACGTGTATTCGAATTACACCAACGGGTATTAAACTGACAATGGCAGAAATTTTCTGGGTGCTAGCAAAGTTCTTGAAGGTGAGTGTAAGGATTTCTTAAAGAATTCTGCTCGAGATATATCTCAGAAATATCTAACACATGGATTTGAGTGGAAATTCATACCACCACATGCCCCACACATGGGCGGCTTATGGGAAGCCGCCGTAAAGAGCTTTAAATTTTGATTTTTTTTGTGGCGTTATGTTGATACTCATGTCTCTCACTTATGGCGATAATTTCGGCCATTTTGAATGTTCAGTTAATTGTTGACAGCTGCTTTGCTTGCACGTGTTTTGGCTCGTCTTCGATTTTTACCTATTAAAAAAATGGAACAAAAAACCTGTATCAAATTTTGTGTGAAGAACGAAATTAAGTGCGCGGATGCATTCCGAATGTTGACTGTGGCATACGGAGAAGCTACATTGGACCGAAGCAACGTTTATCGGTGTTACAAAATGTTCTCAGAAGGCCGAGAAGATGTGAACGACGAAGAACGTGCCGGACGTCCGAGCACTTCAACAACAGACAAAAAAATTGATAAAGTGAAGAAACTGGTATTGGCCAATAGTCGAATCACCATTAGAGAAGTTGCTGAGGACCTAGACATATCGATTGGCTCATGCAATTTCGACCAAAAACAGCAAGCGACTTTTTGGCCAAAAACAACACACTAATGATGCCGCAGCCACCGTATTCCCCAGAGCTGGTCCCTTGTGACTTTTTCTTGTTCCCGAAACTGAAGAGGCCCATGAAAGGACGATGCTACGCTATGATTGACGTGATAAAGACGGCATCGAAGGATGAGCTGAACAAGATAAAAAAAAATTAGTTTTTTGAAGTGCTTCGAAAATTGTAAAAAACGTTGGCATAAGTGCAGTATATCTGAGGGAATTACTTTGAAGAGAACAAAATATGTATTCATGAATAAATAAATTATTTTGAAAAAACCCAAAATTCGCGATACCATTTGAACACACCTCGTATGTACCTGTAAGCAAGTCTCGCACATGAGTTTTAATACATTTTTTTTGCGCAAATAAAGTCCTGTATATCCATTACGCTAAATAAAAGAAAAGTCATAAAACCTAATTGAAAAGTCATCAACATTTATGTATTATATATACAGCCATGCAAACATTGTATATATGCATAAACATACAATGTTTTATACACATAATTTTGTTTTTTTTTCGCATCACAGCACTCACTTAAGCTGACAAACATAATGCCCAAAGGATTCTTGTTTCTTTCCTTTTTTTAATACCACATACTCGTACACACATATTTATACCAACTACAAATAATTGCGAACATTCCACTTACATACAGACATGCCATTCCCTTCACACTACCCACCGCAAACGGCCAACCATACATACAAATGAGTGCCATCATACAGACATATTTGTAAGCTTTTACACTTGTAAGCTTGTATGCTTGAATAAAGAAAGTAAAATTGAACTGTACGCCTTTGGCACCAAATAAGTAAACAACCACGTTCGTTCGTCTTTATAACAGATGCAAAAAAAAATGTTTAAAAGGATGCATGTATTTTGTCCTTTTATGCTTTTTAGACTGTTGCTGTGTACACACATTTGGTTCTAGTACATATAAAATACGAATAAAATGAGGAAAAGAAGTCAAATATACGACGAGTACATTTAAGGCTTAAAGAATGTATAATTATGGACACCATCACTACACACATCACGAATACAACCACAAGCACATATATTAACATTTACTAATGTGAATAGCAGCTCATAAATATCATTTCATTTTTCATTTTTAATACATTTCAAATTTTTTTCCCACAAAAGTTTCCTTTTGTTTTGTTAACATTAGAAGTACTCAGAACTATGGCTGTGGCAAAAAAAATATGCTTACGATTTTATATTCAAAACTTTCAATCTACGATTTGGGTAACAATCGTGGAGTAAGATTAAAGGTAGAGGTCCATAGCACGCTTTTTGCGCGTTACGCTTTCTATGCATCTGTCAAAAAAGTAGAATCAATGTAACGCGTAGGCGCGTTCAAAGCAAAAAGTAGGTCCACTTTCTACTTTTGTAGGCGTTACAAGCACCATGAAAGAAAGTCAGCTGTTCTTGAATGATAAAGATGTTAAATAATACTTTATTTCTTACGTTATCGATAAATATTATTTTGCCGTGGATAATTTTTTTCTTTTTTTTAATAAAAAAAATTTCTTAGTAAAAAAAACTTGTTTAATAAAATATGTGAATATTTTCATTAATGCGATGTATTTTAATTAACTTTTCACCACACTTTTCTCAGTAACAAATTTTGCATATTAGTTATCGATTACTTTTACATCTCCGCTAAATCTGTATTAAATAGCTGCTTAGAAAAGTTATTGCTTAAGCCAATAATGTGCATACATTTATATGTAATTTTCAATTTACTTACATTAAAGTCAACAACAGCCGACAATCTGCTGGAATAGCCCTGGCCGAGTTCTTCTCAAGAGTATTTTTTAAAATGCTGAATAAATAGTCAAATACATCTGCAGACATTCTTGTTGCGGTTCGAAATTGCTCAGGGTCAGAAGTTTTAATTTTTTAAATGTGGTTTCAAAAAACCCACTTAAATTCCGTTCTAAATACAACGGCCGTACCCAAAACCTTTTCTTTTTTGAAATTGTTCATAGGCATTTTTTGCACATAAAATAAAATATACAAACTCGACTAACTCCACAAATTCTTTTAAAAACTCGATTTCACTCTCCATTTTTTCTTTATAAGTATTTATAAACAAACGCACACAGCTGATCAAAACAAAAATAAAATGGCGCATAAAAAGCAGTGCATGTAACTCAACGCGAACAAAGTATAGAATGATACAAGAGGATGAAACGCGTGTAAAGCATAACGCGCAAAAAGCGAGCTATGTACCTCTACCTTAAGTTCCGGCCTCTGCACGCAGTGTGTATATTTACACGAAGCCATTCGTCGTGTTAGGCTGGATATCTATGTTTAGTACTTTAAATGGGAAAAAGTAGTGTCAACTAGGCAGGTTGCCTACAAATTATATCACAATCTTACGATTAGAAATTCATATGATGCATAGCAGATTGTAGTGATAGGTATTGCACGAGATAAGAACTTGGTAAAAAAAAATTATCTCAGTGCTGTTGATGGCCGAAATTTTGGATAGGAACTTGACCTTTTTTCACATTTATGTTTTTATGAGGATGTATTGAAGGAGATTTGTATTGAAAGAAAAATCAAACTTGGAGAGATTACAAAACTTCAAATAAAACTGATTGTTTTTTCTAAAGTTTCTTGTTTTAAGAGACATTTTAAATTTCATTGAACTAGAATGATTTTTAATCAGGAATAATTTTTTATTATAATAATAATAATTTCTTATTGTGGCTGCACAGAAAAATATGGGTATTTCCCCCGGCTAATAAAGTCTAATTTAATTTTTCTTCTCTTCTTTAGAAACTCACATTGATTAACAAAAAATATACTGAACTTAAGCCCGATTAAGAAATTATTTCTGGTTTTACTTATATAAATACTACTTTTTACCAGCGCCAACGCTCGCGTTGAAACTTTACTTAAAATTTATGAATGTTTTGTTACTCACTGATAATGTCAAAAAAAAAAACGGTAAAAACTGACAAAAAGATATTAAGAAATTGAAAAACAAAATAAAAATTGGGTTTAAAACTGTTTAAACAATCAAACCCGTAACGAAAATTGCTTTTCGGAAAAAACCCGAATAATATATTAAAAAACCGGTTTCGAACCGGATAAAAAATAGGCCATGTTTGCCACTTGTAATGTAGATTTCCATTGAAGAAATAATTTTCAAATTTATTTAGTGATTTGAGCATCCGTGCCAAATATAAAAAAAAACCGGTTCTGAACCGGATAAAAAAATTAACTATGTTTTACGCTGGTAATTTAGATTTCTATTGGAGAAATAATTTTAAAATTCAGTACAGTGGTTTGAAAATCCCTGCCAAATATAAAAAACCGGTTCCAAACCGGATAAAAAAATCGGCTTTGTTTGACGCTGGTAGCTTTCTAGTGATGAAAAAACTTTTGAAAACGGTTAAGTGGTTTTGGCGTGAAAGTGTAGCAAGCAAAACAAACAATCTCCCTTTCACATTTATACTCGTAATAAATATAAGTAATGCCGAGTACACATTATTGCATTTTGTGACATCGCAACAGTGTATACTGTTGGCAAGGTTTGTCATTTGCGATAGTTTTCGTTGTGTGGCATTGCTTTCCATATAAAAAACAAAATGGAAAGGGCGTTGCACACATTGTGAACATGACACCAAAAAGTGACAACACAAAAAATTGCAGATGAGTACTGGTCACAAGGATATAGCTTTTTCAAACTTTTTGAAAATTCAACTTATTACAGTCTTGTATCCAGCTCTTGGCTAAATAATGGTGTTCGATTAATTTAAAAAATTTGGCGCATATTCATAGTCGAAACAAAGTGTACTTTAAAAATCCAAAACCAGTATTACCATATAAAATACTGGTTTTAAACTTTTAAATTATAGTTTGTATTGACTACGAATATGCGCCTTTGGTTTTAAGTATATATAGGGTCCGCCATCTGACGTTTTTTTTCAACTAGTGCTTATTTCGTGAATGGTAACACTTAGCTCATGTCTGATTTGACAGATAATTAGTTTTATCCTTCCGCTGAACGAATACGCTTGAACAACGCTGGGAAATATTGCCTGCGATCGACTTACAGAAGATGCCGATTTTGCCAAAAAAAAAAATTATCTTTTCAGATGAAGCACATTTTGATCTTGGCGGGTATGTAAACAAGCAAAATTGTTGCATTTGGGGCACAGAAAACCCGCACGCATATATTGAAAAGCCGACGCACCCAAAACGAGTCACTGTTTGGTGCGGTTTTGCGCCCTGTTTTCAAAAAAAAAAGTTATGTGGCGGACCATACACACATACATATATATATATCATTTGTTTCTATATTTATGATTTGATCAGGCTAAAGTTCGTATCGCTTAGTAAGACAAATTACATGTGTTAATTATTAATGAACAAACAGCAAAGTTATGGTAGAATTACTGAAATGGTATCGTTGCGTTGCATGTCAGCTGACAAAATCCGTAACATTTAATAAGCATGTTGATGCTTATTGAAAATGTGTTGGCAACGTTTGATACGTAAAAATCTACAGAAAATAGATTTTTACGTAGCAAACGTCAACTTCTGGCTTACATACATACACATACACGTATAAAGCAAAGTAACAGCTGACACTTTCGCTGGCAGCCTCGCGTTTTTACTAACTAACACAGACTTAAACGATACGACAACTTCAAAAGTAAGACGATACGATTTGACTAACGAAACCATTAGTTGTAAGTATTCTGACAAAGACGTAGTAGAACAGAACAACCGGCTGTTTTCGAAGGCCATTACACCATCATCATCAGCGTTCTTTTTTTGTGTTTGGCCCACTGTGTGTGATGTCAGTTGATGTAGATTTCTGCTTTATATACGCAACTTTTATTGCAAATGGAATATGTGGATTGTTTTGATTCATCGTATAACAATTTGCTGAAAGCTTTTTGGAGCTATGCTGTTTATGGCGCGATACAGGAGCTAGGACATGATTTTCGTAACAAAAATAATCGACACTATTGCAGTTATAAATTTATTTTTGTTTTGATTTCTTTGTATTTAAAGCGGAGTACGAAAATAAACGAAACAAAATGTTTGATATTGCTTTGTTTTGTTTTTGAAGTGAGTGAGAGAAAAACAATGCTAGCAATAGCTCAATTTGTTTTTGTATTGTTTTTACACATGAACACAAGCCAGAGAAAGAAGCCGATCGGCTATAAGACGGCTAACAGCCGCCGCTAGCCACAATCAATATATTAATCATGCGCAGTTAGAAAAGAAACTAATGGGAAATAAATAGAAACGTTTTGAAATATTTGCGGCGAATTTGACATCACCATATGATATAATTTTATTGCATTGTAGTTTGGCTTATAAAGCGATCAAATCGTAAGTATTTGATTTTGTTTAGCTCTTCTGAATTTTCCTTAATAATTGCTACTCAATTATTTCACCTCTACTCTAAATAAATTATTAAGAAATAAAATGTACCACTAATAGTAGGCACAGTGATCCACCTTAATGTGTAACTTTTTATTGCAGACCACATACTCGCATAAAAAAATCTGATAGACGATGTTTGTACTGTATGTAAATATATGTTTGTCTCTTCATAATAATATTCCAAGAAACAAAAATAAGTGTCCTTTCATAAAGGCTGGCCTACACAAAAAATAAATAAAAAAAAGAATATTATAATATTAATATTCTTTTTTTCTACACATTTATCACATGCAAAGTTATTTACTTGTAGGTGTTCATAACATTAGGTAAACATTGCATAACAAAAAACAATTTAACTCACAGTTTTTTCTGTTCCATCATTTTAGCACTTGCTGTGACTGTGTGTGTAAATATCCTTCCATTTCTTTTAGTTCTATATTCGACGATAACTTAAATACATGTATATAAGTTTGTAATTCGTGTAAAGTTTATACAATATTTACAACTACATCAAAAGCTTACGGTGATAAATACAAATGCATTGTTATCTGTAAAGTTCCTTAAGTACTGATAAAATCCTGATTTTTTTCTTCCATTTCATTTAGTATTTTCGTACATGTGTTGGCATGTGTTAGGAGATTTTTCTTGTATTACATCTTGGAACGATTAGTCAGATATTTTTCTATTTACGCATTGAGTGCTGGTATTCTATTATATTTTTTGTATTTTTTGTATCCATTGTCCTTTTAGTTTCCATTTACTGGGTTTTGTAAAACAATATTATCAGTTTATCAATTTCTCTTTGAGATTGTTATAGTTTACATTGTCATAGGTGAGGATTTTTTTTTCAACTTTGAAACAACAAGCACTACTTTTCTTGGTTGAGTTATCGGTTGCTTCTTACATAAGATTTAATACTTTTATATATTTGTAAGATATCATATTAGTTACATTTTTTTCGTAATCGATATGGTAACATAATCCAATTAAAGGGAAATTATTTAATTACATTATTTAATCAAAGCTAATGTGCAACGATTCTTTCGTAAATAATCTGAGTCATAAATACTCTGATAAAAATCTATCACCGTAAAAAGTATATGATTTATTTATTTAACAAAATTTTTCAGTACGAAAGTTTAACCTCTTTTCATGCAAGAGGGAAGTGAAGGGCCAAAAAAGTCACCATAGTGACAAGATTCACTCAAACAGAAACACAAACCTGCGACTAATAGAAATTACCAGAAATCATTTACAATTTTAGAGTCTACTCGATTAACACCAGCTAAGTAAGATTTTTATTTGTTTAATAACTATATTGGGATTTTGAATGGTCTTCCAAATTAAAACTTTACCCCGTGATAAAATTGGAAATAATTGTTGGGTTTTTCAGAAAGTGATTAACAGCAACTTCCAGATAATTAATTAGCAAAAAATTTATTAATTTTTTTTTAAACAAATGAAATCGATGTCATGAAGTATTATATCTTTCTGTTTGTATTGGTCCAGTTGATGAACATTTTTGTTTTATATACATATTTTTCAGTGCAAATAGAATATGCGAATTGTTTTGATTCAACGTACTACCATTTGCTCAAGCTTTTTTTTAATGAAATCTCAATTTTACTGTCTCTAATTTACAACAGTCTTGCCATTTTTGTTTGTTCTTTACTAATTATGCACAAAAAATATAGATATTGATTAAAAAGACTTTTTGACTTCAATTTCGTGAAATTTTCATTTCATTTGTTTCAATTTCTACCATTTTATTGGGAGGTATTTCATTGGGATTGAATTCGCTTGCCACAATTTTTAATATTATGAAGGAAGAATTTCTTTTTAAAATCATCTGTGGCTTATCGCCGTCGACAGGAAACTTCACATAATCCACAAAAATTTTAAATAAATAAATTATTATGAAGGATGTTTTTTTTTAGAGTGTCACAGATTTGAATTGGCATCACTGCTTTATTTGAGCACCCATTTAACAGCTGATGGTTGCTTTTTATTTAAATTTGAAATTTCATTCTGAATCGTGCAAATTTTTGAAATTTTTAATCAAAATAATTGTTCTATTAGTCAAACTCATCGTGCACTTCTTCCCTTTCATGGCGTACATAATTCTGGTTGAAAGGGTACATAAATAAGCAGAATTGTTGCATTTGGATTAAGGAGAATCCACAAGCTTTTGTCGAAACACCATTACGTCCACAGAAAATTACTGTTTGGTGCGCTTTATGGCCTGGCAGAGTCGTTGGCCCATATGTCTTCAAAAACGATGAGGGCCATGATATGATGACATGATTTGAAATTTTTTCGTACCTCCATAACGTGGCATTAATCTTGCTGATATGTGGTTCCAACAGGACGGAGCCACATGCCACTCAGCGGGTCCTACAATTGATTTACTCAAGGAAACTTTTGATAAAAATATTATTTTACGTTAATTGGCCACCAAGATCGTGTGATTTAACATCATTGAACTATTTTTTTGGGGTTATATTAAGTCACTTGTCTACTTTCATAAACCACAAACAATTAAACACCTGGAAATCAACATTCGAGGAGTTATCGGCGAACTACGGCCGCAAATGCTGCGAAAAGTTGTTGAAAATTGGTGTTCCAGATTGCGCCTTCTACGCTCCAGCCGTGGCGTTCACATGACAGAAATCATATTTAAGCATTAATTTCATAAAATTTTCTTTCCAATAAAGTCCGTTTCATTGATTATTAAAAATATATTTCCTTGTTCTATTATGATTTAAGCTTGTGTCACTATATAAATAAAACACCCTTTAATGTTGCACGTAGCAGCGTCTTGTGTAACCCAAAGTTCCTCCACATTAAAAGTAGTACCGCAAACCCAAATACTTTTGAATATAATCAACTCCATCATTTATGACTTTTCTATTATATACACTATAGGCGCCATTTGCAGCAGTTAGGCCTCTGTAATTTATTTTTTTTTTGCCCGAAATGGAAGAGCTGGACTTGGTTGACATGTGATTTTAGCAAGACGATGCCACATGTTACGCAGCGGTGCAAAGTTTATTTCACGTTTGGGGCCGGTCAATTGGCCTCATAGATCGTGTGATTTAACGCCTTTAGACTATTTATTGTGGAGGTATGTTAAGGGTAGTGTATATAGGGACAAATTCGCAATGGTTGGCACACTGTAAGACAATAATGAAGAATTTATTCGTAAGATACCGGCCGATATGTTGGCGAGAGTATGCCAAGATTGGACGCATCATATGAAACATTTCAGGCGTAGCCACGGTTAACATTTACATGAAACATTGAATTATATAGACTTAAATAAAGACTTCCTACATTTCTACTAAATTGTATGTGTTTTTTTATCTAAATAAAATCCGGAAGCTCATCAAAAATCACCGTTTACAACCCGCAGATCTTTTACGACTAATCAAAAAACATATCAAGTATTTTCTCCCTAATTCTAAACTGTAAGCACATTTCATCTGACTTGAAAAATAAAGCAAATTCATCTTAAAATATCTATTAGACCAGCAATGTCCTTTGCTTCTACATAATTATTTTATAATTCCTCAAAATTAAAAATTGCTCACATACCGTAAGGACACAATGCAGAGGTTTGACCGACTGTGATTTCATATTTGCTTTATATTTATTTAGTGTATAAATTGTAAGACAATCTATGTATTTGATTTAATTTTTCATTTTGTTGTACTTTCCTTCCGAGATATGTCATGTCATATCTTCAGGGTATTTGTATTAGAAAACCAATGATTTCCCAGGTTGTTATTATACAGTAGAAAATTACGCAACAACTTTGTTTTAAGACATGTATAAATACATACGAGGACATAAATGTGTATGTTGCCGCATAAGTGTATTTGAGTGTTACTCGGTAAACATTCTATAAAAAAAATGTAGTACATGCTTACACAGTTAATTGAAAAGGACATTCACAATATTAAATAAAAATATTTGCAATGATTTAAACAAGTTTAAGAAAGTTTATTTTTTGCATGAAGTGCTAATGCATTTTTAGTGCCATTTAATTCGCCAAAAAACATGTATGATAAAAATGTAGATTAATATTCTGGTAAAATGTTTAAAAAAAAAGAAAGTCTACGCCTCTCGATTATCCCATGTGAAGCCACTTGAAGTCACTGGCTTATATTGGTAAACCATTAACAACTAATCCTTTGGAGGCCAATATTGTTCGTGTTTGGACACGTGCAGAATGCGCTTTGTAGTGTCAACGTCATGTATTGATCTTTCGAACAAAATTTCTTTCAAAGACTTTTTAAACCTGGACTTTAATAATAACAATAGCATATCCAAAATATTTAATGTCCGAAGTAATTTTGTTTACTCACAGAAGGGCCCACGGTGTGCTGCCCAAATCTCTTCTGTTTTACATTTAATATGACTCCTACTAGATCTCATTATTGTAACTATTATAAATATAGATTACTACAAGGTAACTGATGAATGCCTTAAATATTTTAAAATTTTCATCAACATATTTATAGCATAAATCTTAAGAGTTAAAAATTAAATCAATGTTTTAGCCAAAAACAGCCACAGTAACTTTCCTACTTCCTTTTCCTTCTTACGAACATATGGATTGAGTTCAAAATTGAGCAATTTCAAGTATTTGGCAAATAACAATAAACCATTACAAAGAGCAATACCAATAATACATATAAATCAGTGCATGTGCAAGTTCACATATTTCTTATCAATTTGCCACAACAAGTACCCAACAAAAACAAACAGCCATAAAATACATTTAAAGATTTTTACTGTGCAGTTGTAAGTGCAAACATTGCGCTGTTGAGGCGAGGCGCCAATATTGAAATTCAAGACATTAAAACTGAATGAATATACAACAGCAGGATAATAGAAAATATTTAAACAATACTCGTATACGATAATCTTAAAAGAAATAACATTTTCATTCTTAGTTTGAGTTTTTTTATTATTATTTTCAATTCATTGCAATATTTCGGTTTTTGGTAGTTAAACAAATATTGTGCAAAACTGTATTTTCTTGTAAGCAGTTGTAAGTTTGTTTGTGGCTGCAAGTTTGCGATATCATCTTATAGAACAATAGTTTATTAGTCTCTAAAAAACCTGCCACAAGAAAGGCAAGAAAAAGAAGAAAAAATAGAGACGCATATGTGCACAGATCCACAGTGTGGGGGATCGTAAGATAAAGATATCAAATGCTAAAGTTTTTCTGCTATAATTGTGGTTTTCCCAACTCATTTGAATCTTATGCATAAATCATATTTTTTTTAGAGGAATATAGTTATTACAGACAAAAATTACAATTGTAGGATCGTTAAAAAAATACTGAATTACACTACAAGAGGTCTATGGGGGTAAATGTTTTCTCCCTCGACATACATATATAGATCTGCGTCTTAGAAGTCTCAAAATTACCATAGAGATTTTCTAAACTACACAGAAAAAAAAAAAGAATTATGTTCAACAAAACCATGTTATTAAAAAAAAAAATTAATTTCAACAATATTTGTCATTAATTTAATACAATATTTAACAATACCTCGCATTTTAAAATATCCTTTAATTTAATTTCTTTGTGTTGGTGTTTATCTTGCTTGTTGATTGACCCAACGCGGTGATCTGCTATTGTTGATGTTTATTTTGATTGCTCGTGTTGTATACGTGTGAATTCCGACAAGAAGCCGGAAAACGTCGTGGATTGTTTTTTTTCACTCAACAAAGTTATTTTTAAATTATGTCAACGCAAAGCGCACATGTAGAAGAAACATAGAAATCATGTTTGCGTGTATTCATTATTTGCATAATCGAAACGATTTACTCTTTAGTTGAGTGGTAAGCACGTTAGTCTATTAGTCAAGAGATTGACGGTTCGACTCATCCCAAACACATTTAGTTTCGAAGGTTGTGTGGAAAAATAAATAACTTTAAAATTTAACAAGAAACCAAATTCTAAATAAAAATTAAAAAAAAACTAACAAAAAACACACATTAGAATTTGAAAAACAAATTTTCGTTAACAACTCAATTGTCACAACACACAATCATTTTAACTGGAAATAATTGAGTTGATTTTGTTTTCTGATGTTACAAATGTGTGTTTGTATTTACAAAAATCGTTGTAGGTGCCTTTTTAAATAATATTTTAATTGTATTCACAAATAAATTAATTGTATTTACAAATCTTTTTTTTCTGTGTAGGACCATGGGGAAGTATTTAAGGGGGACAATTTCTAAATCTCAAATCGATTTTGGTGAAATTTAAAGTATAGGTACTCCTTCGTTTGGAAAGAAACATACTCTATGTACCTTCTCAAAATTAAGACAAGCAAGGGGCGGGGGTGAATTTCTGCTCCACCGGAACTTTGAAATCGATTTTAATGAAATTTAAAGCATAAGTATCCCTGTAGAAGAAAACATACGCTATGTACCTCTTTTCTAACCCTCCGACAAATCGATGTTAATGAAATTTAAAAGACGATGGTAGTAAAATCTCAATAGCAAAATCACAATATATAGTATAATCAAGCACTATCTCTATAAAGCTGAGTGAAGATGACTCAATATAGCCACGTGTAAGGTTGCTAAGAAAATGTGGCCTTGCTACCTACAATGATAAGCGCTCAATACAATTAACAAATAGAAACCGTAGGGACATCTCGAGGCTCGTTGAAGTCATGACGGCGCACTGGACGGTCCTACAGACATGCTAGTAGGATAGGTCTGTCCTATAATGAGTTCTGCCGGAGTTGTTGATAAGAAAGCAAAGAAGAGATACTCTTCCACTCTCTTTGCGAATGTTCACTTTGCATCTCTCGAAACATAAATTTTTAGGCAGTCATGTACTAGACGATCTTTTAGATTTATCTGAGATTGGGTTGAATGACCTTATCGGATATCTCAATGCGACAGGTTGGATCTAGTAACGATCACCGTATCAGAATACTTAGATACGGTCCTACATAGGTTGACACCGATGAGTGTAGTGGTTCTTTCAAAAAGGAATCATCTAGATTCTAACTGCGTGTAGTAGGCAGCCACGTAAACCAAGCGACGCAAATCACACCTGTGTACGCTTTTTTGCTCTAACAAGGTTTGAAAATGAGAAGTTATAAAAACCGAACATTTTAAAAAACACTCTAACACATTAGCGTTTCGTTTTGGAAATCTGCTGAACGTATGCAGCTAATTAGGGGTGAAAAGGAAGCCGATTGCAGTTCATGTTGAAACAAAAGGGCTTTCGCAAAGAAAAAATGTCAGACAACCGCTTTCTTTTTGTCTGTTCTACCCAACTGGGCAATAGCCGTGCCGAAGGCCACTCTCCGAGCAACACGGTCTTGGCTTTATGACAAGATATCCTTTTGAACCAACCTAACATAACCTGTAAAAAATATCTTATTCACTGTAAATTTGTTATATTTTGTGACAAAAAAAATAAAAAATAGAAAGGTTCTTTTTATTAACCGGGCTAAAGGTAGATATAAAGATTTTAAACTAATAAGTTACACCAACGAAACAATATGCTGTCTTCGAAGGATACTTCGTGTGTTTTACGCACTTTTTTCTTGTATTACTAGTCTCGGATTCCTAAACTAAAATACTCTTCGTAGATGAAACTATGGCAAGGCTATTAAGATTTTTGTTTATCCTCCCAAATACTGTGAATAAAAAGTCAGTTCAAAAATGATATTTCTTAGAAGTCGTCTCTTTGATGATTGTCAATAGAACAAGTGATTCCATGTAACAAAAAACAATTGTAAACGAATTAAATTTAAGGTGAAAATAAAACTGAAAGTAGTTTACTCCAAGGAAAGTTATAGGCAACAGCTTGTAATTATTAACTTATGTTTCCTAAATTTTCTAATTTATTTCTTATGATTTATATATTTTAGCCCACAACATTTTCGCCAACATGTGCCACTGTACAACAATATTATATTTAAACTCAAATCAGTTGTTAAGCAAACAAGTGCATAAAAGTCTATTGCAATATTGAGGCATAAGCATACATAGAAAATTGTCTTTATAGTATCTCTTAACTTATTACCTTTAAGGGCGACACCTTTAACATTAACATTAGTTTGTCGCTTAGCGAGAAAGGGGAAGAGAGTGGGAGTAGACTTGAGAGCATAGCAATCAAGAGCAGAATCTATGGGCAAGTGTATATCGAAAAATCCTACAAGTTTAACGATTGCATTGTCTGAAAAAGATTTGGCAACAGCCAGCCACATTTTAAGTAAATTCACCGACAGTTCTGAGTATGTTGCACTTAAAGAAGAGCAAAGGAATCAATTATGCGAATACTATGCCGTCAATAGTGTATCAAATGGTGGCAACGACATTGTTGTCATCAGTGGTAATGCCAGCCAAAAGACGGTGCAACCGGAACAACAAGAACAACAATTCGAACAGCAGCAGCAAAATTCTAAAGAATACTTTAACCAAGAGAACACTTGTTTACATTCATTGGACCATTGGACAGTTACAAAAAGTGCAAAAAATCAGCAGATTGTTAACAATGATAACAAGAGCAATGATGCAGTTGATGATGTACACCGCAACACAAACAATAGCAACAGCAACAGCAATAGCATTAACAACAATAAAAACAAGTACAATTATGGCGACGTCATTGAGTCTATGCTAGTTTATAACGAGCATATTGTCGCTGAGTGTGCCTCTGAGGATAACATTGAAGACGAAGACAAATATACAAGCATTATTAAATGCTCATCTTCCTGTAGTGGCAAAAATAATAACAACAATAATAGAGGTAGTAAAGAAAATATCATCTTTGCTGATATAAATCTTGCCAATTGTAATAACAATCGCAATAAAACCAACATTAAAAATTGCAATGCGAATAATAACGATAATAATTATTATACTGAAATACCAACTTATATAACGCAACTTCTTTTATATCATCAACATAAAAAACAACAGGAGCAACAGAAGTCGCTTGACAAACCATCAACATATAAAAGTGTTTCCTTAATTGATTACTGCATGACCAGTAGGAAAATTGCGAATAAGACTCATCATAAATATGAGAAACAAATTGAAAAATCTTTACCACCTGATGAAGCCGCAATGGAATCTCTAGATGTGTTTGAAAAGGTACGTATGAATGTACAAATGACCATTTGTGCAAATTTTTAAATATATATATTCATGTATTAGCTAAAATCTACATGCACAAGTGCGTTCCTTTACTTTGTTCAGATGCTTTCCTTTCACTTCCTGCATCATCGATTTATTAATTTTTCTTAACATTGTGAGTATGGTTTTGGAACAACATAGAACTTTTGCAATAAGAGGCCTATATTAATATCCTCATCTATTGTTTTTAGCGTATCAATAGATCAGATTTTATTACGTTTACTAAAAATTTTACATTCGCAAAGATCAGCTACGTGAATGTGAAAACTTTTACAAAAGAGCTTTTGTGCTTCCACACCGACGCACAGTGAGGTATATCTAGAGTTTGGGATTTTCAGGACTTTTGCACTTCACGGGAAACAGGAAACGGGAATGAAAAAATAGCAATCGCTGGAATACCCAGGAAAAGTTAATTTTCTAACTGAAGTACATTTATTAAATGAAAATTGGCCAAATTTCGATTGTTTTCTAAAATATATAATATAAAAGCAGTTCTAAAGCAATTTCTTCAGACTTTTTAAGTTAATTCAAGCAAATATATCTTATATTTATTACACAGTAAGAGATCATATAAATACTAATTGCCAACTATTGCCGCAAATAGTAAAAGATTTATTATGAGGCGTCCAAATCATTTTATTAAGAACTTACCTTGCTTGTTTCTCATTCTTCTTGGAAAATTTTTAATTTCTCTAAAACGAATTCCTATGGGGCTTCTATGAGCTTAAAATGTCCACTACTCTTTCCAAAAAATTGTTCACTAATTCGGCGAAAAATCACTCCAAGTTCGTTTAAGAGTCTGAACATAATGTTTGTGGTGCGGTGTGATTTCTCGTTGCGGGCGAGAAAAATAAACATAATAAACGGAATACTTGTCATTGTTTGTTTACATTTTTATTAATATGTTTGTTAACACATTTTTATAAAATTTTCTACAAAATTTACTGTTTGTGTTAAATATTTTGTAATGGCAGTAAATAAAAAAAATTAAAGCTATTAAAAAAATGTTTAATTTGGTAGAAGCCATCGTGTTTTTTTGTTTACATTAATGTTGTGAACATAGCCAATTATTCAAAAAGTATGGCAACATCAGAGAGAGAAAGAGAGTCAAAAATTGACACAATAAAAAAGTCCGCAATGAAAATAAAATAGATTTTAATTTTATGCTGTTTCGCACTGCGGTTTTTTACTTCAAAATCGTATGAAAAACAGCACCGCAATAAATTATAGTTACATTTTGTTCAGACTCTAACACCGAATTATTTACTTAAGGAAACGATTAGATCACTGAGATCATTGATACTTATTCCACTTTATTCTGTTATAGTGATTATTGTTATTGTTATAGTCACTATCCTACACAATAGCGCGATCTACGAAAAAATATAACCCTGATCTGATGAATTGTTTTTGTCTTTTGAAAATGTTCATAGACTCGATTATACCAGGGCTGTATTTTCTCAAAAATCGCACGATCGTGTAGGCCAGTGTATCACGGCCTTAAGCGATATGCTTTAAGTCTGTTTCAAGTTACTTTTGATGGAAATGCCTCCCCAATCTATTCGTAACTTTTGTTTCAAAAATTTCAATAACAATAACAACTCAACATGTTAGAGTTTGATTTTTCCAAAAAAAATTTAATACTTGTAGTATAGTCTGAAACGGCCATTAGTAAGTTCTTCTTCTTTCGTAGATAAATTGGGAGAAATGGAATGACTTCAATTTTATGGAATTTTTATGAAATTTCCGTATAAATTTGATCAGCTCACATTTTTATTTTGTAGTAAAACAAAATATATAAACATTTCACTGCTTATTTTATCAGTGTATTTGACACAAAAACAAAATTTTAGAATTTATTTTTGTTTTAAATAAAATTGTTAGAATGAAAAGTTGCCTTCGAACAGGGTATTCATGTTGAATCAGACGATAAAAAACGTATCAACTATAAAACAGAATTTACTGCCAGTTTATAGAAGCCAGGTAAAAATTTTCGTCTGCCTATTTATATTGAAAACATAAACAAAGCACTCACAATTTGTTTTTGCTTTCAATATAAATAGATAGACGAGAATTATTACATGGCTTCTATAAACTGGCAGTTAAACAATTTCATCGTGTAAATTTAGTCACACAATCATTCGAACGAACTTTTGTAATATACATTCATAAAAAAGATTGCAAATTTTGCTAATAAAGTAAAACAGGATTATAATAAAAAAAAAATTATGAATCAAAATAAATTTGACTGTCTTTTACGCCATTTTAAAAATATGTTTGTTAAATAAAAAGTCTAAGTATTTATGAAATAACATATATATTTAATTTCCCGTTTTCCCGGTAAAATCTTAAAAATTTCCCGGGAATATGAGACAGAATTTTTCCTGGATTTCCCGCCCGGGAATTCCCAATTCCCAAACCCTATATAGTACTTTGTCACCATATGTATTGTTAAAGCTTCGTTAGTAAGGATATTAAATTATTTTTTAAAACTTAAATTAAGCATTACAAAAAGCTTCTAATAAAGCTTATTTAAGCTATTGTAAAGCTTGAAAAAGTATAAAGATTTTCACTAACAGCAATTAAATGAAGCTTTTACACGAAATTCAGTGCTGCAACACCCTCTTGAATTTCTCTAGCACGATGAAAGATGTCGCTTGATATACCGGACTATTTACATAAAACAACCACCAGCAGCGTATAAATGTCAACATGTGTTTTTCATTAAAATTTTCTTAGCAGTGCGCATGTTTTATGGAAAATCTTAGCATCCACACAGGCAGACATTGCAGTGCTAAGAAAATCCCAGAACTTCCAGTGTCACAAACATTTTATATACAGAAGAATTAAAACGTTACGGTCGGTGTATAAAAGACCTAAAAATATGTGTATATAAGTTAATTTGTGAAAAAAAAAATAAGAAAAAGAAAATCTTTTTTTATTTCAATTTCTAATACAATACAGACACTATAAAAATTTCAATAATTTTTTTTTTTTTTGGAAGAAAGCAAACTAATCAAATTCCTGTAGTCAAAGACTTGTAGTTGCTGCGCAAAAAAAAAATTTAAAAGTAGAATTAACATGTTTTTGTTACTTCAGTTTTGAATAAAACAATAATTAAGCATATTTTTTAGGAAAAACAAAATAAATTTTACTTAACAATCCTTGAAGTGTTGAAAAATAATCTAGAAAAACTAGACAAAAATTGTAATAGTGAAAAACGGCTGCAAGGTTGAAAATTCAATATATCAGGGCCCGCCTACACAGGGGGCTAACAGATAAAAATCTACCAACAAGATGGATGAATGTGAAAACCTCGTCATCGATCTAGAAGAATACGAGGCGCTTGATATTAAACAGCAGCATTTATTAAATGATAACGACGTTGAAATTCTTGAATTAACAGCATCACTTGACACAGAAGACGAAATGGTAAATCTAGTTTTCTATTTGATTAAATATTCACAAAACAATTTAATCCGGCTCAGAGGCATTTATGAATAACAACACATAAGACATGAAAAAAAAATCATACTCGTAATTGTAGTACGTACTTACATTTGTACGTTATGGTATACATACATTGAGAAAAATTTAAAATCCACACTTACATATACATATATTTTGTGGATTACATTAAGTGCAATATTGTCAGCGCTTATCCCTTAAAGTCCTTTTCCAATACGTCAAAAAAAAATTTTACACACAGGTTTTTTTTCTCTCTTTTTTTTTTGTATTCTGTTATTGTTGCTATTTTTTGTTTTTATTTTTCTGCCGCTGGAGTATGAATGCCTTCCACCATATGATTTTCCAAAACGTGTTACCGATTAGTCAGCAGTTGTTTTGCAAAATTGACGTGAGTCGCCACATTGACGACACAACATTCAAAGAAAACATTTCGAGAATAAGTAATTTTTTCTAGTATTTTTAAGATTGTATAATAACAAAAAATCAAAAATAATATATGGGTAACCATTACATATTTGCTTTTGAGTGATAAACGAATTTGCACGAATTATAATATCGATTGTCTTTAAACACAGATACATGTCTAATGATTTACAACTATTATTCAATTACTTGTGTTGAGTGAAATATTTGAAAATTGTCAACAAAATGGTCTTTGGAGCATAAGGCTACCATTAAGGTTACCAGCAGTTTCTACTTAAGGGTAACAAGGTGAAGGTTGTCTTGCCAATTTTTTTTTTTTTTTTTTTTTGAGAGTGCAACATGCCGGTGAGTCGATAATTATAATTAAAAAATAAAAACTGCCATACAATTGATCAATTATGGCTGGTAGAATTTTGGCATTAGGTAAAGGCATTTTTAATGCACCTGAATTTTTGGCAAGCCCCAGGTGCTTCTAATCATAAAATAATGTTTGACTTTAAGGTTTTGTAAATAAACAAGAGCTTATTTTGTAGTCATACTGCGTATATTGCATGTTTTGTATTTTTATTGGTTTAGACAGTCGTAAAATAAAACAAATAAGAGTGCTATTTGCAGTTGTGCCGAATCGTATATACTAGAGATGGGCGCGTGTCGTGTTTTTTTTTTCGTGACTACGAACACGCACGACTCAACACGAAGTGTTCGTGTCAGAAAATCTGTTTTCGTCCGTGTTCGTGTCGTATCGTGTTGAGCAAAATTGACACGATAAACACGAAACGATTTTTGGTGTTAAAATCTGTATGCATGAATTTCCAGTAAAAAAAAAATTAATATTTTGTATCGTGGAACACGTAAAACCATCAAATTTGTTGATAGTGTACGGCTCTCTTAAGCTTAAAGTTCTGAAATTAAACAAAAATATGTATCTATTTGAATTAAAAAATGCAGTTTCGTGTTTTGAAAAAATTTCGCCCTAACTCGTTTTTTCTTACAAAGTTTTTTCAGTGATGCCAATACATTTCACACAAACCTCGTCACAAAAATTTTATTGCAATAGTGTAAAAAGTAACACTTTTATAAGCAGTTGTACAAGCAGTTATACAGTTTTTTATTATGTTTTTATCGATTACTTATATATATTATATTATCGATTACTTATATTGAACACAAAAACAAATTTTATTATTTTATTGCTGTTTTCAATACAAGTTGTCGATCGAAAGTTTCTTGTCGACATTGTGGGCCAGGCCGGTAGTTTTTTTCTAACTCACAGGATGATAAAAAGTTTTTCGACTCGAAAAGTTTTCACATTCCTTTCAAAAACGAGGCATAGTAGTCTTAAACAAAAGGAAGTATAGTGAAGATAAACGATGAGTGCCATTAGATATAAATCTGCCATCAATCAGAGAGAATGACTCGTTCTAAAGCATTGAAATAGAAATATATGCATTTATTTCTTACATGGGGTAACATACCATTTTATTCCATAAAAATAAGATCAGACAACGATTATATAGGGTGTTTTTTTAGAGGTATAGAACTTCGAATTGAAATAAAATACAAGAAAATCGTTTTAATGTCCATCAATTTAGCTTTATTGGAAGGATAATTTTATGCCATTAACGTTTAAATATGATTTCGGGCCGCCGCGGCTGGCTCGAATAAAGCCAATTCTACAGGTCCAATTTTCAACCACTTTTTCGAGCATATGGGGCCGTATGTTGGCAACAACGCCACGAATGTTGGCTTCCAAGTCCCCTAACGTTTCTGGTTTGTTGGCGTAGACGAGCGACTTCAGCGGATGCGTATTATCACATAGAGTAAACGTAGTGCGAAAACGATCCATGGTTAACCGAATTAATTGCTCTGATGGACGATTATGTCGACCATAAAATGGACGGAGCTTGCGGTAAACTTCGCGAACTGAACCATTATTTTTGAAATAAATTTGCACGATTTGCAAGCGTTCTTCTTTTGTCAACCTGTTCATGATGAAATGGCAAACCAAACTAAATATTAATCACTTGACAGCTGACAAAATGGCCGCCAGTTAAAAAAGTGATGCCAACTTAAAGTTCTATACCTCAATAAAAAACACCCTTTATACATATATGTACGTAAGTATAATACATGTGCCAATGTCTATTGGTTCAAAAATTTAATGCACAAATTTACTTAAAATAAAATAGACGAAGTAGGAAACAAATAGAATAAAAAGTTTCTGGTATTTTTAGAGAAATAGAAGAAGCAAAATCCAAAATATATTTAGCTATTCTCAAGTTAACACAAGTGTAAAAAGGCTACGAAGTTAAAAACACACGATCCGCGGCTAACAGGCAGAAAAAAATAAACCGGAAATAAGATGGTCTTTGCAATTGCAAGTTGGATTTTTATCTACACCTGTATTCTATTAGTGGGTACACACTTTGCAACGTGTTTACGCAAAACGTTCATGTTACATGTTGCATTTTTGACACAGACACTGCAACCTATAATGCAGCTTTCAAACATCAAAACATTTTGATATTTTTGAAACTTCGATTGCAACTTTGAATGCAATCATAAGCAAGACTGCGTTTTATAAAAATTTTTTTTCTTAATTTTGAAAAATTCTTAAAAGGGAAAATAGCAATAAAACCAAATTATTTCCTCCATTGAAATACTAAATGCATTTTTTATAAGATAAATTAAGCCTGAAAATTCAATTATCGATATAGAATTTCCATATTGTTCTAACTTTAGTTAAAAAGTCTACAAAAATCATCCAGTAGACTTAATAGATTTGGCCACCACACGTCCCTTTGTTCCTTGCTGCTGCCTTATTGTGAAGTGTGAAATTTGTTGCTTTTGTAAAGATATACTCGCATGTAACTGCAAACAGCAAACCAACTTAATTCTCAAACAATATTTTTACGTTCTAATTAAATTAAAAAAAAAACAGCAACATTTCATTCATAGCAAATAAAAGTTGTCTGTATAACTAAAATGTTCCTTTGCTTTCCATTTTAGGGTCAAGCCGAAAGTAAAAAGAACTCAAAAAAGCACAATGCAGGAGAAATTCAAACGAAAGGCACAGCAATGTCTTTCGGCTTTCGCAAAAACCTTAACACAACTCCCAAAAAACTAAAGAAACTAATAAAGGGAGACCAAAGCAAACATTCCAAGAAGCAGGATATATGTAATGCCAACGATAGTGATAATGCAGAGAAAACTGGACTAAACAAAGGGGATGATAGTTATGGGGCAGATACTGTGATGGATACAAATAACAAAACATGCACAGACAAACTTGTGAGTAGGGATGACAATGGAAATGCAGGTGAGTGGAAATAGACTCTGTAATACTGTGTGGTTTTGTGGTGTGTGTGTGTGTGTGTGCTTTTTTATAATTTAATTTAACAACTATTATTTATTTAACTAGATTTGCTGAACAATGTACATTTTGAGAAAATGGGAGCAGCAGCTGCTGCTACTGTTATGCAAACAAATCAGAATGCAGCTGTGGGTAGTGTGGCTAATAATAAATTGCCTGGAGCTGGAAGTCGTTTTGGTTTTCGCGGCCCTCATAGGCCCTCTTCAACAGACATAACATCACGCTTACAAAGAGAATCTCATGATAATATTGAAAATAACAACTATGCCACTAATGGAAATAATACTACAGGTGTGCTTGTTAGCAATTGTAAGTTATATTTTTCGAATGCTTTTCATTATTTGCATCCTTTGTTGTTGTTTAGTGAAAGGGCGAACAGTTCAATGACTGTTGACCTCTTTATTTATAAATTCAATTAAAGTTTATGAAAGTATAAAATAATTGCGGGATTCAAACAGTAGTCGTAAGTGTCATGATGTTTTAAATTATTTCAATATTCAATGAAACAGTTCTATTTAAGCTATAGATCAATTTAATATATTTAGTTTTTTATTTCCCGATATTTAAATATATTAAATTGACCTATAGCTTAAAAAAATAGTTTCATTGAATATATATAAAAGGTCAAAAAATTAGACAAACAATTATTTCAATATAATTGTTTTTGCTTTTGTTTTTCATTCAAACACCATGACAATTAAGACTACCGTTTGCATCCCCTAAATATATTGTATGTATGGATAATAGAAGACTATCGAAGCTTATTTTGTATGCGGTAAAATCAAATTGTCCTAAAGGGTCTTTCTTTGAGAGCTTCCTACTTGGAAATCTTAATAAAACCTAGTGTGTTTGATATATTATCAACTTCTTTTATTCGCTACAAAGGCCCATATATGATATTAAGATTGGTGCCAATGTCTGTCGCGGGTTCGCTGGGTGGCGCGAATTTCACTAATGACATAGGATATCTTGTCTTTGTGGCCGCTGTACCTTAAAGCTTATTTTCATAGAGCTGCGACTTTACAAAAATCCACAAAAAAACTTCTAACGCGGTCACATATCCAGTTTGGTTTCATGCCCTTTCAAACAGAAACTATATTACAAAAAGATGAGAGGTGTCTTAGGACAGGATATAGCTATGCTGCTTAGATTTATAAAACCAATTTCATGTGTGAAATAACAATGCATCGGTATGGTTTATTTTGGTGCTTTTCAAAAATTGTCTTGAAAATTGCCCTTAAGTGTTCTAAAAACTTATTTTTAAAATAAATTTTTTTCTAAGTCTCTGAACATACGTAATTTAGCTAGAAGTCAAACCTTAAGCCCCGGCTCCACAAGCCAGGCAGTCGACTCGTCTTGCGAGTTTGTAACAAATTCACTCAAAAATATTCGAGCTTTTCACATAAATTTTCCAGTTGACGGTACAGGTTGTGGAAGAGGCGTATTGCACTTTTATTAAATCAACATTCTAAGTATAGGGTCCGCCATCTAACGTTTTTTTTCAAACTAGTGCTTATTTCGTGAATGGTAACACTTAGCTCATGTCTGATTTGACAGATAATTAGTTTTATCCTTCCGCTGAACGAATATGGTTGTGTATACGCTTGAACAACGCTGGGAAATATTGCCTGCGATCGACTTACAGAAGATGCCGATTTTGCCAAAAAAAAATCATCTGTTCAGATGAAGCTCATTTTGATCTTGGCGGGTATGTAAACAAGCAAAATTGTCGCCTTTGGGGCACAGAAAACCCGCACGTATACATTGAAAAGCCGACGCACCCAAAACGAGTCACTGTTTAGTGCGGATTTTGGTTCAGAGGCATAATTGGGCCAATGAGCAAGGAGTGGCCGTTACAGTTAATGGCGATCGTTATCGCGCCATGTTGAACGAAGTTTTGTTCACAAAAATTGAAGAGGAGGATATTGGCAACATTTGGTTTCAACAGGACGGCGCTACGTGCCACACATCCCAAGATACACTCGATGTTTTGCGCCCTGTTTAAAAAAAAAAGTTATTTGGCGGACCCTATAGATTTAAAAGATAATTTTATACGTTTTCACATTTCAATTTTAAATAAAGCATGTGTTTGGCAGTTTTAAATAAAATTTTACTGGAAGCATTTTGGAGAAACATCTCTAAAACAAACTCTTTTTTGTATGGGAATTTTTGATCCATATAACAAGATTTAAAATGTTCTATAAAAATCATCGCAATAAAATTTTAATACACCAAACCTCGAAAGAAGTAAAGAAAGTACTTAATATTGAAACACCTTCTAGTGTTGAAATTTATTAATTTTTATTAGTTTCATTTTTACTGAAAGTTATCACTTACATAATAAATTTTTCATACCTGTTCACTTAGAACATAAAAATTTCATTAAAAAAGCTGATTAAACTAAGTTAGTTTTTATTTTTCTTCAAAGGAAAGATAACAATACTTGTTCAATTTACAACCCACTGTCGGAGTCGTACGTAATACAAACAATTGTTGTTGTATTGCTTTATGCTGTTTTTGAAAATAAAATTTTATATTGTCATAACATACTAAAATTTTTTGCTTGAACACAAAAATATAAAAAAAAAATTATAAATATTTAAATAATTTAAAACATTATGACAGAATAGAACACTTTGTGAATTGGCCAATAACACTGTGCCACAAATTTTTATCTCTTTGCCATAACCTAAAAAATGAGATGTCTTGGCTAATTCGTGGCATTCATTTATTAAAGCCATGCTACTTATTGCACGATACAGGAGTTAGAACGTGATTTTTGTAACAAAACTAATCGACACTATTACAGTTATAAATCTATTTTTGTTTTGATTTGTTTGTACTTAAAAGCAGAGTACGAAAATAAACGAAGCAAATTGTTTGATTTTGTTTTGTTTCGTTCTTTGAAGTGAGTAAAACAAAAACAAACGAAGAAGAGGAATCGTTTTGAAATATTTGCAGAGAATTTGACATCATCATATATATATCATCATTGCATTGTTGTTTCACATATGAAATTTGCGTTATATAACTAAGCAGCATAGCTATAACCGGGTGTCCTGAGACACATCTCTTCTTCTTTTTCTTAATAAGCGTTTTCGAGGTATACACAAAAAATGTTTGAAGCTTACAAAGACATTTCCAAAAATCTTGGGAAGTGTTGATTTAAATTAAGCAAATTTTACATTATTGAAAAAATATATTTGACTTCTATCAGCCAATGTTTATAATGTCTTGATCAAATAAAAATTAACTGAGTTACAATATTTTAGATTTAAATAAATTTAAAGTTTTTATTAGTTAATTTTAATTATTATGGTTCGAACTTCATTTGTTTCTATATTTATAATTTAATCAGGCTAAAGTTCGTATCGCTTTGTAAGCCAAGATAGATGTGATAATTATTGATGAACAAATAACACCAAAGTTAGTTGTAAATATTCTGACAAACACCAGATGTTTGAAATTGTTATTATTGTACAAAAATAAAATAAAAAGTTACGAGACATTATGAAATTGTCTTTTCAAATACAACTTTAAATGATACAACAAGGCCTGTGAATTGAGCAAATATTTTTTTCGAAAATTACCAACAATTCGAATAAAGCAACTATTTCCTAATATTAAAAAAAAATTGCCATGTCTTTAAGGAAAGAAAAGTTTCTATATTCTCGTTCTTGTTCCCCACAATACTTTTTTATTGCAAATATTAATTTTTTCATTACTTATCATCAAATTTAAGTGAAACGTCGTTCAAAGAGCGCACATGCTGGCAGAACAACATCATCTTCAAATGAAAGCGATACGGAAATAGGCACAACACCCAGAAGCACTCAAACTAAAACGATAACATTTAATTTAAAGCAGAATAGCACTATCGAGTATGATAGACGCCAGTTCTTTGAACAGTCGGCATGTAATACACCAGCAACAAATACGCGTAACAGCCAATACCACAATAATGTCATGTAAGTGATTTTAAAAATAGACCAACACAAACACTTACACTTAAAATTCAATTACAATTTACTTTTATGCAGAGTACGTCCAACAGCCAGAGTAGCTGCAACATCAGTGGCAACAGCATATTCAAAATTCACTTTACAAACTGTGAGCTTACCAAAGCCGGAATTTGCTGTGGCCATTAGTATTAATGCTAACACTCCCACAACTCCAGCCAACAACTCATACGTCTCATCAACAGCACTCCCTGCGGGCACACGTACCCGAGATCATTCTACAGGCCGACATGCATTAACAGTGGCGCAGCCATCATATGCCCAGACTGGACAGCGTATGGATGCCAAACAGGCCAAACAGATGGCAAACAGCACTAGACGCACATTCAGTGGTAGCCGTGAGATTTCTGCAGATTCAGGTATTGCTAGCTTAGATATGGCATTGGATGTCTCAACATCCAGCAGTGCTGGATCCGTCAAACGTACAGCTTCACCCAAGCGCAGCCGCAGCCGTCCTAGGAATTTACAAATGATAATGAATGGTCGCCATAGGTTTGAAGTAAAAGATTTGGATGATTCACTGTCCAGTGAAAGTAGTTCCATAGTAGAGCCATTAGCTTTACCCAGATTGCCGGCTGAAAACCAAACGGTACCTTTGCCGCTCAGTGGTTTAATACGTTCCAATACGGTGTTGAGCAGAGAATCATACGAGCTGAGAAACGCCATTGCCAAGCATAAGGATAATAATAGTAGGAGTGTTTTAATTTATTATAAAACCATTTAAAAAGTTTTCATGTAATAATATTTCCTTAATTCTTTGCAGCTGAAAACAAGCCACAGCATCAGGCTGTTACCAATCTGCTTAGTCGGCAGCCTTCTGAAGAGGACAGCGAGTCTTTGGATGAAGAAAAATTACATTTGGATAGATCAGCTACCGAAAAGGGCTTTAAGGTTTTTCAAATCATTTTTGTTTACTTTAAAATTTTTGCTAAACTTTTTGATTTAAAGGAACACCATTTTAAGGACATCAATACTTGCTCTAGTAAAACTTCATCTCCCGGCAGCTCGGTCATATCCTCATGGTGTAATGCTGGCGAATCTTTAGCTGCAAATGATTTCAGTAATTTAAGTCTCAGCAGCAGTGAAGACAGTAACAGGCAGGACAATAAAATAATAGAAGAACAGCGCAAGGAGAATGAAACTAAGTTATCGTTTGATCTAAATGATGATGATCTGGTTACTTTAAACACTGACATACCCATGAGTACAATATGTAAGTGCATTTGCTAATAAAGATCAATCAAATAAATTTATGTATATAAATTTAATTTTTAGCCTCAGTCTCAGAGCCTGTGGCGCTCACTACTAGCGACGAGATTGACAAGGCTGCAAAACTCAGCACAACTTTTGATTTATTTGGCAATGACACGAATGCATTTGAACGCCCGAAGTCTTTGTGCAATGCTTTAAATGAAACAAAGTTCGCTGAAATGGCACTGGAGGGCAGTACATTTCTTTTGGACGACGAGACATCGCCCACAGATAGTTTGGTGAGTAGCACGGAGTCCGAAGAAGCTGCTTGCAAGCAGAAAAAACACAAAATAAACGAAGAGCTGCAAGAAAAGGATATTGATGAAATATCTCCCGAATTGGACTTGGCTAGTCCCGCATCGCCGGGAACTCCCACACATGCTTCCCATTCCCTATCACTATCCGATTGTGGTAATTTAATTGATGATGAAATAGCCGATCAGCCAGCTTTGTTGTTTAACCAAGACTCCCAAGATGCAGGTGGCGAGAGTGGTACATCGCGTAGGGATAGAACCGATACACCAACACTGATGGAGAGCATGGGCTCAATGAGAGCTTCCATTAATAAATCACGCAGTGCTCTGCACCAAGCCATGGAACTCAGCTTGCGCACTCCTCTTTCTTTGCGTAAGGCTGTTATGGAAAGGGCCGAATCTTTGGATACTTTGTCGCCCTGCGAGTCCATTTGTTCGGATGATCTTATGATGGACTTTGATGTAGCCAGCAGTATGGATTCAATAGACAGGTGAGTAGTATTTTTTCAGTATATGGTAGAACAATTATTCAGATGTATTATTTTATTAAAGATCTGCATCGATTAAGAGCCGCAGTGGTTCCGATATAAATAATATCAATGATAATGAACTATTTTCCGAATTCGATCGCAAGGGCAGTGATGTGATGAAAGAGTTAAATTCCATTTTACGTACTCGTTCTCAAAAGATCAATGACAACGATATCACGTGAGTCTTGTTTTTAATTAAAATTTTTTTAAATATGGGCATTAACGTTACTTGGTGATATAGTTTGTTTTAAATATATACCTTGTTGCATGTTGGCTTAGAGCGTATATGGGATGGGAAAAAATCAAACAGCATGGCTCTGAAATACAAGCGTAATTGCTTGTTGATGTAACGTGGAAATATCCATATGCTTACTTTAATATATTCAATGATGTTGACGATTATCAATGTATTATATTATTGCACTATGCTATTGTACCTGGTGAGCTGCATCGCAATCACTTCTGATGCAGTGAGGTTAGGCAAACAGATTGCTGAGAAGATAAAGTAAGTTTTCAGCTCACTTGGGTCCAAATGACAGATTCCTTTGTGTTATCTGAGACTGGAAAAGGGATAGTGCGAGTACAGATCATAAACTAGGAATATGCTGTAGTACGGATGTTGAAGTGGGAGATAGTTAGAGAGAAGAAAAGCTAAAGTAATTTTTTGCGTTTTTTCAAACTCTGCTATTGTGCGTTTTGTTAATTTTCCTATAGCATCGTTGCAGCGCCTCTGATGTTAAGTAGCCGTATTACTTTAAGCTATTTAGCCATTTTATTAGTTATTTTACTTCGCCTGATGCAAGTCTTATTACTAATCTGATTAGTTTAAAGTAGAGAGAGAAAGAGAGAGAGAGAGAGAGAGATGTTCTGTCAATACGTTTTGCACACATGCATACGCAAAACTATGCATACAAAATATGTGCTCAAAAATAAGACTTGCTTTGTGTAAACGCCGATGGAAGTTCAAAAAAGAAATGGGATAAGTTTAGCCAATAAGGCTTGTGTAGTCTAAGCTGGGGAAATGCCTACTCATGAGATATACATACATTTAAGTTGTAAAATACTAAGTTTTTGAAAGCAGTAAAAATTGTCCATGTTCTCTAGATGTGCTGTTTCGAAGCTCCTCCGAGGATGCGCAAAAAGAAGTCAGAAAAGTTTTTCAATTTATTGTTAAACTTGTTAAAATTGGTCGGCTATTTACATTTATTAAACACAAATTTTAAAATAAATAAGGAATGACAAGCAGTTTTATTTAGAAGCTCTCTCTCTCTCCCTCTTTCTCTCTTTCTCTCTTTGTATCTATCTTTCTCGTTTTCTTGTGAATTTGAATTTTAGAATTTCATTATTTGATGTAAAATCAAATTTTTAAAATACTCATACATTCACATTTATGTTTGTGTCGACGGTTCGCTTTTGAGCGTAATATAGTTTTCTCTCATCATATCAGGGCTGCCAAGACACATTAGGGTCATACCTGTAAACCTCTAATTCGAGTAAATTTCTCGTGTTCAAAAAGAGAATACTGGCACATTTGATGTATTTTAAATGGTATATAATAAATTAATTTCAGATATGATCTTTCAAGCTCTCAAAAATAGAAAACCTTGAAATTAAACTAATATAAAAAGAATCCGGCACATACGAATAGTCTCAGATTAAAGTGGTAGCCCTGTTTGTAGTAACAAATGACTACATATTAAATAAAAATTCAAATTATATTTTATTGATCTCTTCATTATTGTGAGATCACTCGCACATGTGCGCGATTTTGAAGCTCTCTGATTTAAAACATGCATGTATGTAATTGAATGTTTGATGAATAAAATAAACATTTGATATACTTCCTTGAATTCAAAAATCAGGTATGGAGAGCTAGTCGATTAAATATCCTAATTTTCATGCTCTTGCATGTTAATTTAAAAGTTGTAGAAATGTCTTTATTTAGTGAAAGGAGCTAGAAAACTTTCATATACAGTAATTTAGCAATTATGCTTGCATATTCTGGCCATTTGCAATGCCTTTCTAAAATACTTTTGTAGACAATTTTTTTATTAGAAATAAACTCTCAACTCTGCAAACATGTACGAATCTATGTTAAGTGAATATTGATTGCATGTCTGTATACTAACTTAGTTATATACTAAAACATGTATATACGTATGCATGTATAGACAGGGGCAAAATATATAATTTAACATATTTGGCGATTGAATGCCTGCTGTGACGTGAATAAAAAGACATAAAAATATGCAAATACGAGGGCATTTAAGAAATTAAGTACTTTGCCAAAAAGGAGTAAAAATATTTGATTTAAAGGGTTAATCTTATTACAAGAAGTTTTTTACAAAAAGGAAAGTTAAAGCAGTTACAAAAAAAAATTAGTTAAATTTACTAACACAAATCAGTTATGAAACTGTTATCAAAAAAAATAAAAAAATTTTTAGTAAATTTTTTTGCTTAATTAAGTGACATGAAAATAAATATGTGACCTTGTCCAAGAAAAGGCACCTGACGAAAAAAAACAATTTAAAACCAAAAAAATCAAAAAAAAAAAAATTTTTAATGTTTTTCTCATTTTTATCGATTTTCCCAAGTTCGTTTTGTACGTTTTTATGGGGTAAATAAATTTTTATCAGAAATCTAACACGCTTTTAGGTACCAGAATCCACTCTTAAGTCCAACCCCGTTTTTTGACACACTAGGTCCCTTTTCTCGGAGAAGGTCACATATGCACAGAAAATTTTTTTAAATAACCATTCTACGGCAGCATTTTTAGAATAACTAGCTTCTTATACACCTTAAGTCACTCACACAATTCGAAGTAGTGTGATAGAGATTTGTTACCAATTTTTTACTGTTCCATCAAATTTTTTAACAAACTTGATATTTTGATATCAAACTTTTTATATTAATTAATTTAATACTTTTAATAATGTTGGAGTTAAATCTCTGAGCTGCCAAAATTATCCCAAATTTAAGTACACAAAAATAATTGATTTTTCAATTTCAACAAAAAATTATCTGAATCAAATATTAATTTGTTCAGAAGAAGGTCAAAGATATTTTCTTAATTTAAATACTAAATTTTTAATAGTTTGTGTTAAAAAAAATATGACTTTTTTAATTGATGCATTGTTTTAATAAAAAAAAAACTTTTTACAGCAATTAGAAAACAAATCAAACAAATAACTTATCTGGGCGCTGTGAAATAAGGCCCAATGAATTAACGCTCAAATAAGAAAATGAAATAAGGCCCAATAAAATTAAAGAATTTTTAATAGGGCTTTATTTCATTTATTTTGGGGTTTATTTCACCTTCAGTTTGGTTTGACTTTATTTAATTTTTCTGGCCGGCATTTCATCTTGAGTGTGATTTCGTTGGGCTTTTTTAATTGGGCTTTATTTCATTTATATTGTATGTTTTTTTAATAAATTTTCTCGTGGGCCTTATTTAATTTTTTTTGGGGTTTTGTTTTATTTGGGGCTTATTTCGATTCTTATTTGGGTGCTATTTCCTTGGGCCTTATTTCATAGCTCCACCTATTTGTACAGTACGCCATTTCCATATTTGAAAAGAAAATCTTCTCTAAAAAATATTGTTACAAATTTTTTTAGGAATTAGAATTTTTCACTCCATACAATTTATTTCTTTTTGCATAAAATAAAGTTGAAAAACAGAATTTACTGGAACAGTAAAAAATATTTACTGAAACTAAAGTATATTTCAAACAAACGTATGTTGAAAATTTTTTGGAAATATTTTTTTTCTTTTAATACCAACATCGAAAACCAAATGAAATTATTTCTTAGGGTTAAACTTGATTTTTTTATAAAAAATTAACAAATATTAAAAACTTTTGGGTAAAAGATCTTCATTAAACATAAAATTTTGTGTTATTTAAAAAAAACTACTTTTAGTTAGTCATACAGACCAAAAAAATTTCAAGTTTTCCAGCTCTGGCTTATTTTCAATACCAACTTCTGACAGATCAGTACAAAACGGAGGTCTAGATCTATAGCGTTAATCGATTTCACATACTGACAGACGGATGTCGCTAATTCGACCAAATATAAGTCGCATATAAGAATAAGTGTGGAAATTACTCATGGAATGACAAAACTATACACACCCGTGCCATTTGTGGGGAAGAGTATAAAAATTAGTTTGTTAGTTCCAATTCATCATCAATTAACCAACAAAACTAGTGTGTCAGCCAAATCGCAACAAGATATTTTATCGACAATATTAACTCAAAAAGAAAATATTAATTATAAAAAAATTTACGTATTGTAAGTTAAGCACGTCAAGATGCAATTTGATGCTGCTTATAGAAATCATTATTAAAAAACGCTTACAAGACCCCAATAAATTATTGAGAATAACAAAAAAAAAAAAAAGATCATATAGACTTAAACTTAAAAAAACAACAAACAGGAGTTTTCAGCATGTATTGAAGTATACCGATGAATTGCTTAAGCAGCACCGAAATGCATATACACTGCAGGAAATGGATTAAACACAAGACTAGTCACGTGATCGGTCCCCAAGTGACAGGAACCAGTTCGAGTTCTAACACTTTCTATGAAGCAGACCAGTCACTTTTACATGGGGATGGCTTAGGATGGGGTTAAATGATACTTTGTATGCACCTTGTGACTTGTCACTGAACTTTCTTAAAGAGACCTATTCGGTGTAGAATAATATAAATTGTATATAAATGTCATTCCGACATTTAACTGTAACAATGAAAACTTATAAATTTTTTTATTGTGACAAGTGCAATAAATAATATTTTATTTTTATGCAAAGTTTTTTTAAGGGGATTCGAACTGACAACCTCCGTCATGACAGGCTTGCATACTAGCCAATCGACCACTGGGGCAGACATATTTCAAAAGTTTAAATATTAGCAAAGCTTAGGTTAATATCTAAGTACAGTTACGGGACAAGTTCTAGAGTGACTTGGCGATCTCATTGGAGGGAACAATAACATTATATTTACACTATTTGATAGGTCCTGGATCTACCCACATCGAACTTGTTCAGTGCCGTTTACTACAATACTAGACCGAGAACCAATTAAATTGACTAAAGCTTAAGGTATCGTCCTAAATCACGAAAATGGCGAAATATGTAACCATTTACATCATTGGCTTTGTTTTTATCATACACTACTCCCTACTTTTGGTAACAGTCCTATTCTCTCATAGTCATAGCACGAGTACGTTTGGATCAATTGCCACCAAATTTTCTGCAGGGTAACAACAAACCAAATTTTTTTCTTCAATTGGTAGTCATATTGACACACATTAAATAAAGATAAGAAATAATACAAAAATATAAATTTTATTGTACTTTTTGTGAAAAATATAATCTCAAGCACAATTTATGCTCTGGCAGTAAATCAACAACTAAAAGTTTTTAGATTCACCAGACGAATATTTTGTTCGTCTAAATCCAAAAGAAGAAACTGTTTAAGCACAACAAATTGAACATTCTTTATTATTTTGAGTTTCCTTTTTTTAATTATATATTAAATTAACCAACAAAATAGTGATTTATTCTAAAATTGCGCCTTAAAAATTTTTAATAAAAATAAATAAAAATAAACATTAAAATTCGTTTGCAGGGTTAGTCATTTCAAAGTGAAAATTAGTTTGCAATGCAAGGTCGTAACAGTTAAACTTGGTTATTTTAACTAAAAAATTTGTTCTCTTGCAACAACAAATTAAATTTTTATCTCAGAAACTGTTTCATATTACCTGCTTATCTAAGTAACAACAATAATTTGCATTTAAAATTAAGCAACAACAACCAAGTGGCTAGACTAAACAAAAAAATTGAAATTGATAAAATTAACGTGCAAAATATTTTTCTTTAAACAAATTTTAATATTGATTAGAATTTGCATTGAGTGTCATTTTTTTGAACAAAAAATCTATAAATATTTGTATTTTGTTTAAGAATGCTAGAATATTTTATATTTTCGAAGAGTAGCAATATATTTGTTGCATAACTTAGCTACTTTGGTTGCAGTCTTAACAGCACACTGCTATATAGGTATACATGCTGGTAGATTGAATCTACCATATAATGACTTTTGCAGAAGCTGTCAGGACGAGGAAGAAAGAGGAGGAAAATATTGAGCACTTTCTCTGTCACTGCTCAGCACTTGCGGAGGAGCGGTCACTCTGTATGGGGGCTCCGATACTGCAAGGTTTGGAGAGCCTGTCGGAATGTGGCATTTTCGAGGTGAATTCATTCATACGCCTTTCGGGTTGATTCTAACAAATCATAAATAGTGAATAGAGGGAATGAGGATGGGTAGTCCACCTCAATCCGCCCAGGTAGCACAACGGGACCTCAATGGACCCAAGTGGACAGCCTGTTAAAAGCTAACCTAAACCTAGCTGCAGTTAGTTTCTATGACAAAGGTTTATGTGCAATTATCCAACTAGCCTCGTATATGCAATTAGCCGGCCAGCTGTTATCCTAGGTGGTTAAAACTGCGGCTGTAGTTACTCAAATGCACTTGCACTTCAACGTATAAGAAAATGTTTCATTTAATTTGGTTTGCTTTGATTATATTGTATACAGATGCAATTGATTACCAAATATAGAAGCAAAGGCAACACAAAAATTGTCTTTGTGGTTGCAATTGTAAGTCTCAAAGCATTGGGCAGCAGCCTGCATTGAATGTTTGCATAAAATCTTTAAAATACATTTAAACATGTATGTATGTATGTGCAGTCATTGATTGCATTTGTGTGGTTTATTATTTGGTAGTTTTAAGCCATAAAACCGAAAATAGTGTTTGGTGAAAGGTCACTGCTGAGACATGTTTAGTTCATATCTTTGGTAACCCAATATATATTTTATTTATTTCATTTGCATAGTTTTTCTTTCAATAGTATATATTTTAATTTGGTTTGTTGTTTGATTTATTTATATATTTTTTTTTTGTTACAATAGATCACATTTTTTTTTTAATAAATAATGAATTCAAACTATCTCTCTTTTCTTTTTTAACTGTGGAATTTTTATTGTTATGTGGGAAGTTTTTTTTCACAGTGCTTGTGGGAAACTGTGTAAAAGGTTATAGTGGAATGACATGGAAAAATTTGTATTTGGTATTGTTAGGTTAACGTTGATTTTGGTAAAAGTAGATTTTTCTTTTTTGTTTACTTTTGAATGGAATGTTAATGTTGATAATGAATCATGATTATAGTTGTGTAGAACAATTATCTGTGAACATAAATAAATCTTTATTTAGCAAATATATGGGTTTGACTGATCAGATATTATTAAGTATAGTTTCTAATAAATTATATTCATCCATTTCTTTGTCGAAATCTTAATTTAAAAAAAAATTGTATATTTTGAATCATTCAAAATATTTGTAAATATATATTTGATTTATTTTTATTTTTATTTTTGTTCTTTTTATTATTGTTTTAATTTTTTAGTAAAAATATTTTTTATTTAAAATTCTTTTTAAATTTTTATTGTGGGGTATAGATAGTACCTATACGCACTTCATTGTCACTTAATTAAATCAGTAGGGTATCCTTAGAGTTATCATCTTCACATTTAATTGAAACAAATGAGAAGTATAACGCACATCATAAACAGGAACTATAAAGCTGCGTTCGAGAACCCAAAAATTTTTATTTTTTTTAATTGTTTACTATTTTTTACTATTTCCCACTGATTGCATTCGCGCATCCATAATTCAGATTTTGAAAGGCCGAATTGGGAGAGAAAAATGACAGTTCATTGACTGAGTAAATGCAAATTCGTACTGGAAAAATTGTTGCCGTTAAAATCTAGTAAAACGAAACAATGGTGGTATTCAATGTTTGATGCAAATTGTCTTGCGTAAGTGCAAATGCAAAATATCGTAGTTTTTCTTTCAAATCCAACAACAAAATACACACACAATCCAAAGAAAAGCTACGATATTTTGCATTTGCACTTACGCAAGACAATTTGCATCAAACATCGAATACCGCCCATATATTATTAAATGTGAACAAACGAAAGCAAAGGAAAACAAAAATTCTTAGTTTTTTATCAACATTTTAAAATATTGAACAACAAATAGGTATAGTTACAAATAAAACAATATTCATTTAAGTTTCATGCCAGAAATCTATTCGAGTACGTTCTATATTCCGCGTAAAATTAAAATGTATGTTGGGCATATGTATTTGTATTATAGTGCTAATTATAATTATAATTTATAGTATATTATTAGCTATGGAATTTTTCTTCAAGTATTTATTCTGTGCGGACTTTTCTGAAAACAAAAACAAGTTGCAAAATATTTTTGTTTTCAGAAATTTTATTTGAAATTGTCTACCTAGAATTTCTTAGGGTTCCATTGCTATTGCCTAAGCTACACCTGGAAGTACATTTGTAACTGGCTAATAAGCTGTATTTTAGGAGTTTTAGGTATTCCCATAGCTGTTCCACACCCAAAGCTATAAATATTTCTTTTGAATCACAATAACTCAAAGAGTTATTAAAAAGTTAATTGCAGGAATTTTTTTTTAAATATGTATATACATATGTATGAATGTAAATGTTCATTTCAACTATACATACATACATTAATAGTGAAAATAACATAACTTAGATATCATAATTTCTTTATCAAAAGTAGAAATATATAAACTTCTTTCGCATTTAATTTAAGCTTAAATTCAATTTCGACATCAATTAAATTTATTTATTATAGTCAAGTAATTTTAAGATGAAATTACGAACGATATTAAAAGTGTTCATGCTGGTGGTACTAATTGACATTTGAGTTAATTTCGCAAACATTCATTATTGGAGCATTATTTTCAGCTGAATAAAGGCTTTTTAACATTTAAATACGCTTTTCACATAACAATATTTTACAATATCATGGTTTTTGCCCATATTTTTATTTTATATTGAATTAAAAAAAAAATCTAAACAAATTGACCCTTTAAATTTTTTTGGTTACAAAAAACAGCCTTGTCCATTGTAATTTCTTATTAATTACGTTGAAATTAAATAAAATGAGTTAATTAAATGGGCTTGAGGGCCAACTTTGAGGAGCGGATGCACCCCCTAAAACGCAACTTATCGCTATAAATATTTTTTTGTAATTTTTTTTTAAATAAAACTGAACCGATTTGGAAGGAAGGAGTATAAGACATCAAAAAAAAATAAATAAATAAATTCTCCATACAACTAACGGCCACTATAATATACACATGTACATGCATACATATATTTGCAGAGAATACGCCGTTAAAATTATGTTACTACATTTTAATACACATACACATGTACGTATGTATGTATAGTATATAATATACAATGTACATACGTAAGTTGCCATGGTTCACACAACAATCATATATAGACATTCTTGTTATGAAGTTTTGGCATTACTGCCAAAAAAAACACTCTAAAGGTAGAATGCGCCAAATTTTCAACAAACTCCAAATAAGACGCATACATTCTGCCAAAGGCAAACCAAACAATATCAATATATACACACACATACTTACATATTATTAAATTTATTCAAAAATAATAAAGTTTAACACTTTAAAAACTTTTCGGCTCGAGAAAATTGTGGCTGCAGTCGACAAGTAAAAATTATTTTTTCACTAATAAGTGGCACCGAAAGGAAAATTTAGTGCAACTTTTTCTTGGTCTCCTTATTTGTGCCATCTAATTAATTATACTTTTTTTTTTAATTTATGCCGAATACAGATCTGACATTTCTTGTGGTGTCATTTGTCAAAATGTGTGCAACAACGCCGCTTCCATTGTATTTTTTATATGGAAAGCAATGCCATACAATGAAAAATATAGGAAAAAACAAACGTTGCCACCTGTATACAATATTGCAATGTCACAAAATGCCATAGTGTGTACACGGCATAAGTCTATTTTAGCTGGTGTGCCTGAGGCAACTTATGGTTTCGGCTATCCAAGTTCCAAAAATTAGAATTTATGTTTCCAAATTTTATTAAATCTCGTAAAAAATATTGTCAATAAAGATATCATCTAATTAGTTAGAAGGCATAGGTCTGTTCGAGTACGTTTCCCGTAAATTCCAATAATTGAGTAAATATTTACTTGATGATATAAAAAAGTTACTATCAATAAAAACGTTTGCATAGAAAAGTACGCGAGTATGTGGAAAAAAATTTTAACCAAAATTTCACTATAATAACACTGTGTGAAAAAATACCTGTGAGACGTTATTATTTTCCTGTTGGGTATTTTAATCTCTATTTAAAATTTTCCAAGCACCCTTAAAATCTTGAGTTACGGGTAAGACAAAAACGGATTTAGAAAGAAGAGCCTTTCGAAAAATATATACTTAGTTTCATTAAATTTCATATATCTATATGTATGTGTGTAATATTTCACCAAATATAATTTTTTAGGTTTTTTTTCGTCATTTTCCTACTTTGGATTCGTTCTTGCTGTTTATGACTTTATTTATAAAGCATAATTAATTTTTTTATTTTTTTTTTTAAGAGAAGTAACACTCAAGCAATGAATGCCTACTACTATTACTAGGTGTTACCTTTTTTAGCAAAGCGATAGTGATAGAGAAGACAGGTGGTGAAAGAAGAGATAGAGGAAAGCTTCATTATTTTTACAACTCTGTTTTTTTGCACGTTTTTTTAATAATGCAGTGTTGGAGCGCCTCTGGTGTTAAATGAGGCGTATTAAATTTTTGAAGCTGTAGTAGCCATTTTATTGGTTATTTTACTTAGCCGATGATTCTGCTACACAACGAAGAAGGGCGCTCTGATGTTACATTAGGATTAGTATCTGACGAAGTCGGTATAATTCAGTGACCAGTGACTATGCCTTCATCACATGAACTTTCCTACAACAACTGATACAAAGTGACACTAATGCACATCAGAAAAATGCGTGGTGTTGTTATTTGATGACTGTCTGATACCGGGCTCGAACCCAGGACTTTAATTTTCATAGTCAATGTGCTAACTACTTCAGCCAACGCCACCCAATTCGCTGTTTGTTTAAAAAAGCAAACCAGTGAGGTTATAAATATTTTATAAGAGGACTTTTTGTTAAAAAACATCATGCATGCTCCAAGAATGATGAAAGTACAATTTAATAGACGTATATCAACACAAAGTATAAAATTGTGGCCGCCAAACTTTTTTCCTTGAAAGTCAGATTTTTTACATACACCAACAAAGGTTTAGTCTCTTTTTTCTAAATCTGTTTATAAATTTAAAATCGGTTGGTATTTAACATAGTTAGAGGTTGATAAGTGCCTACGGGTATGAACTCAAGTACTTGGGGGTGTTGGAAAACTCCAAATGCAGACTGTTGTTATGCTCGACAATACCCAACAGAAAAATAGTAACACGTCCCAGGTATTTCGGTTTCATTAATTTTTGTCACACAGTGTAATCAATTCACTCTATACACGTATTGAAAACAATCTTATATGTTCTGTTGTACTCCAAGTAAAATTAAATCGTTCGGAATTGCCACAGCATTGTTGTTTTAAATAAATATTTCCAACAATAATTCTATGACAATTCCGCATATTTTAATTTTACAAGGAAAACCGAACGTAGCCGAATATACATATTTCTGGCATCAAAATTAAATAAATGTTATTTTGGTTATTGTTTTGTTTGTTTGTCTTTCATAATAGGTTTGTTCACGAATTTGTTACAATAGTTACTGGAAAGTGTTCATTAACGCAAAAAGTTTTCAAGGAGAGAGCGTCAAAAGAGAGAGAAAATTTGAGAGAAAAAAAAAATTATTAAAAATTATTACATACTAGTAAAATTTTCACTTGCAAGAATTATTATTATTCTTCTTAAAAAAAATATGTGGACGTATATAAAAAGAAAGCATATTTTCTTGATTTATTGTTTTTCTTTGATTAAGCCACCTAAATACAATTTTGTGGTCGTATAATTATTTTAGTTTGTTTATCATATCTGATCAGGGATGGAAAGTGGCATTTTTGTATTTGTTAATAGAATAGAATTAAAAAATAATGAAAAATTCATAAAAAACGTAAATAATACATGAAAACTGTGTAAAGTATTTCACATTAAATGTCAATTTTAAATAATTTTGTAATTTGAAAAAAAAAAGTACAATTGTATCATGATTTCCATACAGGGTTCTGGTATGAATACAATTTTCTTGCAAGTTTTTACAAGTACAGCGTTCATTTACTTTTTCGTATCTGACAGAGTAATTTTGTAAATTTCTGTCTTACGTTACGTGGTTTCTGCTGGGAAAGTCAATGAACAGACCTAATGCAAAATAAAAATATTGTCACCATGTTTTTCAAATATAAAAAATTTAATTAAAAGTATTCACAGATAAAAATAGACAAGAATTATGTTCAACAAAACCATGTTATTGAAAAAAAATTTTAATTTCAACAATATTTGTCATTAATTTAATACAATATTTAATAATACGGCGCATTTTAAAATATCATTTAATTTAATTTCTTTGTGTTGGTGTTTATCTTGCTTGTTGATTGACCCAATGCGGTCATGTGCTATTGTTGTTGTATTTTTTGATTGCTCGTGTTGTATACGTGTGAATTCCAACAAGAAGCCGGAAAACGTCGTGGATTGTTTTTTTTTTCACTCTACAAAGTTATTTTTAAATTATATCAATGCAAAGCGCACATGTAGAAGAAACATAGAAATCATGTTTGCGTGTATTCATTATTTGCATGATCAAGATGATTTGCTCTTTAGCTGAGTGGTAAGCACGTTAGTCTATTAGTCAAGAGATTGCCGGTTCGACTCATCCCAAACACATTTAGTTTCGAAGGTTGTGTGGAAAAATAAATAACTTTAAAATTTAACAAGAAACCAAATTCTAAATAAAAATTAAAAAAAAACTAACAAAAAACACACATTAGAATTTGAAAAACAAATTCATTAAAAATTTTTTTTTTCGTTAACAACTCAATTGTCAATAACACAATAATTTTAATTGGAAATAATTGAGTTGATTTTGTTTTCTGATGTTACAAATGTGTGTTTGTATTTACAAAAATGGTTGTAGGTGCCTTTTTAAATAATATTTTAATTGTATTCACAAATAAATTGATTGTATTTACAAATCGTTTTTTTCTGTGTTATACGATAGTTTCAAAAATACGTGAAGAAATACGTATGTATGTACAGGGTGGGCCAAAAGTTACCATGGGGTTTAAAAGTTTAATAACTTTTTCGTTTATTAATTTTTTTAAATTTTTTTTCTCAGATTATATAATATACAAAATGGAAAATTTTTTTACACTAAGTATGAAAAATAATGTCTCTTAAATGACCACCGTTTTCAGCTTCGCACTGATGGGCGATTATGATTATGAGTGATGAAGCTCATTTTCATTTGAATGGCTTTGTTAATAAGCAGAACTGTAGGTTCTGGGGTTCTGAAAATCCAAGGGCCATTCATAAACGCCAATTGCACCCCATTAGGTGTACAATATGGTGTGGGATCACATCTGAAAATATCATTGGGCCTTACTTCTTCGAGAATGAAGATGGAAGTGCTGTAACCGTAAATGGAGAGCGGTATCGGTTTATGATAGAAAATTTTTTACGTCTTGCTCTTGAAAACATACCTGGTATGTGGTTTCAGCAGGACGGAGCCACTGCCCGCACTGCCCGAGACACAATGGCACTTTTAAGTAAAATTTTTGGAGAGCGAATAATTTCCAGAAATTCGGAAATAATTTGGCCCAGCGCGATCGCCACTTTTGACAACACCCGACTATTTTCTTTGGGGTTATTTGAAGCGAGTGTATGTGAACAAGCCAGAGACAATCCTTGAACTCAAGGCGAACATTGTTGCAGAAATTTTGGAAGATATTATGGAAAATGCTCTAAAACGAGCCCATCAGTGCGAAGCTGAAAACAGTGGTAATTTAAGAGACATTATGTTTCATACTTAGTGTAAAAAATTTTCCATTTTTTATATTATATAATCTGAGAAAAAATAAAAAAAAAAATTAATAAACGAAAAAGTTATTAAACTTTTAAACCCCAAGGTAACTTTTGGCCCACCCTGTATGTGTTGGATAAAATGCTTTGGAATAAAAGCGTAAAGCAAACATATATGCGAACCTTTTAGCATAGACAATGAATAATACCAAATTACCTTAAAGAATCGCAACTGCTACTTTTTTCGTCCATGGACAAGACGAACAAATTGTTGAACATAATTAGGGCAGTAGAGAATTGAAAAAAAGGATTTTAAAATATTTTCAAATAAAAACGTTTTAAATCTTCCTACTGAATTTCATTTATTATATTTACATTACATTTGTCTTTGGCTATTTTGAAAATTTCGTCAAACACTAAAAATTTTAGTTTTTTTGTTGTCTATAGTTCCAAACATATGGTTTTGTTTTACAGGGAATTTACTGCAAAAATGTCTCCACTAAGAATTTGCATTTACTCAGTAAATGCACAAAATCTATTAAAAAACAATAAAAGATTTTTGAGTTCTCGGACATGGCTTATGTAATCTATGTTTATTACTCTAGGGTTAAATGTATTAACTAAACAATAAATTACAAGGTGTTATATTGAGATAATAATAATTTTTTTTCGTTTTGAAATTTGTGTGGAAAAAATATTTTCATACATGAAATACTGAGGTAAATTTATTTGACATAAAGTCCTTATTTATTTAATTTGAAAGTTTTGCTTGTTTTTATGGTTAGGAATTTCGTTCCCGTTTTTTGGGAACTCATCAGTCGACTTTAACCCAAAAAATTTTTGAATTTAGCTAAAAAACTTCTTTACAAAACAGGCATACACAAAAAAGTAATTTGAATAATTTTGTTAATATTAAAAAATTAATTAAACTTTCACCTATAAACAATTTGATAATATCAATTAAGTTTTTTCACTCAAATTAATTAATAAAATTAAAAATTTAATTGAATCAATTAAATTATTAATTGAAAACATTAATTGGTGAATACTTTTTTCTGTGCACGTTTGGGTAAACATGCTTGCTTTGTCCATATTTACACTATGCAAGTCTTATTGCTAAGCTGATTAGTTTGATGGAGAGAGAGACGAGGAAAACAGTAAAGTTTCTTTTCCCCTCGTCTCTCTTTCCTAACAAACTAATCAGCTTAGCAATAAGACTTGCATAGTGTAAATATGGCCTTTGTAAAGATTTTTGATTGAGGCATTCAAACTTATTATGTTTTTATAGTGTGATACTCAATATAGTATTAAGAGTCTTACTATAGGGTGTTTTTTATTGAGGTATAGAACTTTAAGTTGGCATCACTTTTTTAACTGGCGGCCATTTTGTCAGCTGTTAAGTGATTAATATTTAGTTTGGTTTGCCATTTCATCATGAACAGGTTGACAAAAGAACAACGCTTGCAAATCGTGCAAATTTATTTCGAAAATAATGGTTCAGTTCGCGAAGTTTACCGCAAGCTCCGTCCATTTTATGGTCGACATAATCGTCCATCAGAGCAATTAATTCGGTTAACCTGTCAATTGGCCACCAAGATCGTGTGATTTGACACCATTGGATTATTTTCTTTGGGGATATGTGAAGTCGCTCGTCTACGCCAACAAACCAGAAACGTTAGGGGACTTGGAAGCCAACATTCGTGGCGTTATTGCCAACATACGGCCCCATATGCTCGAAAAAGTGGTTGAAAATTGGACCTGTAGAATTGGCTTTATTCGAGCCAGCCGCGGCGGCCACATGCCCGAAATCATATTTAAACGTTAATGGCATAAAATTATCCTTCCAATAAAGCCAAATTGATGGACATTAAAACGATTTTCTTGTGTTTTATTTCAATTCGAAGTTCTATACCTCTAAAAAAACACCCTGTATAAACAAACGAAGTTTGTTAGTTATGCATGTGTACTTCATGGAAGAATATATGAGAGTTGATTGTGATGCTAATGGTGCCCCATATAGACAGACATTCTATAGACAGACATTCTTCTAGAACAGGAGAAATTAAATTAAGATTTCCATTTCTTTCTGTGAAATATCGGCTGTTGTAAGCTTATGATAAAGATTATTTGGCAAACAGTATAGGCGTAGTACCAATCTATCCCAAACCTAATTCTGCCTCTATTCTCTCATGGCCCAACTCAGATGAGTGGAGTGACATGTGTCAAAATCGAAACTATCGATTACACTTGATTGCTTATGGGTAGCAGGCAGCAATATTTTCCTTTCAAAACCATAAAAATAAATTTTGTGTTCGTAAAAAATTTAAAATTTATTACAAAAGAATAATTGAAAATTTGAGTCCGCGCAACTTCTTAACTGATGCCACTTTTATATAAAAAAAACTTAATTTTTTTTTTAAGAAAACACCGTAAGTTGACTGCATGCTTTTGAAAACTTTATTTTAGAAAATGAATGTAGCAGATATGTACATATAATAAAAGGAATGTGCAGAACAAATTCTAATATGGGTTAATCGTGATCAATTTGACGTTTGTTTCTCTGTTTGAATATTCCTTTGTTTTTTACAGCAAAACGAATGAGAGTATACAAAGATATCGCACACTACATCATAAACAGTCACAAATAAAAAATTGCAGATTTTCAGGAGTGGCAAAGAACTGTTGATACTTTACAAATGACACAAGTACTCAGGTATAACTATTATTTATGTTGTTCAAGAAGACTGTGTTGCAAAAGAAATTTAGAGATTTGTTCAGTGAACTGGTTTATGAAAGAATAAAACCATTTTGTTAATTTTCAGTTGTGGCTATTTATGATTTAGTGTGCGATATGCAAGTATGTACATGCATGCATAAGTTTGTATCCATACTCATGTCTGTCTGCCTTGTAGGCTCCAATTCCAACTTATGTAGTTATTTCACTTTAAACATCTTTATATGTATTTTAAGATTGTTTTTTTTTTAATACGAGTGTTATTAGATGTTTGTACATTTGAAGTACAAGTGCCGCATTCTTTTCGTCATAGCAACATTTCTTGTTGTTCTTCAGTGTTAGGATTATTGTTTCGCTGTGTTGTTACCAACAACATTCATTAACATGTTGGTAGAGGAGAGAAAAAAAAGCAACTCCACCAACCAAGGAAAACATTGTGTTGTCTTGAAGTGTTTGGCTGGATTTGTGGCTGCTGGTTGGGGGAAAAAAGCTAGACAATCAGTTGGCATTGTCTGTTGGTATCTGAAGTTGTTGTGCTCAGAAGTCGATGTTGAACCTGTTTGATATTTATGTTGGTATTTTATTTCTTTTCCTACTTCGTATCTCTATTTGTTTGATTTTTCTTTATTTCTTGCGACCACTACTGAACATTAACTTCAAAAACTAATATGTACCTACATGTAGTTTTTTAGTTTTTCATTCTTTGGCCCAGCAAAATAAAACAACTTGTTTTTGTCCAGAGGGAATACAATGGAAATGAAATATGTTAAGATTTTAGCTCAAAGAGCACATATTATTAACTGCCACTTTATAGAAGACATGTAAAAATTCTTGTCTGTCTATTTATATGATAACTGTTGGGGCCTCTTACTAGCGAATAATTTAAATATTAACTATTTGGCCCCTCCCCCACACATCTGGAAGCATTGCTTAAGTCTCCTTATTACCAGATAAAACTATAGAAAGACGTACTTAATCAGCAAAATATTATGGTAAGAAGTATTAATTGCAATAATAGCAAAGATAAATCAGCTCATGGCCCAAACCAATTGCAGTATAATTCAGTCATTATAATAAATACAACGCGACCGCCAGGTATCATTCGGTATCAACTTAACTCTCATATTGCTTACTGGGTTATCTACATTTGTTTTTCTGGCAGCAGCGTTTCAGTTTCCACTTCATTCCAACACATATTGATTAACAGACAAAAACATACTGCCAGTAGTTTTAAAGCAGATCTAACAGTGTAAAAACGTGCCTTAAACGAGTTGATTTTTTTCAGCCCGCTAAAATTATAGATACTATTTAATTTATTATCATAAATCGTGCTTTATATTCAAAATATAGTGTTAATTTATAAAATGGAAAACTAATATTAAAATAATTTTAGTATTTTACTAAAATTATTAAAAAACAAAAAAAAAACTTACACGAATACAGTTTTGTGGCGAAAATATTTTTTTTTAATTTTATTTGAATTATACAAACAAAAAATAAATAAATAAAAATAGGTAAATAAAATTATCTCTAGAATGAATCTAATAATTTGTTTCTAACCGGTGGTTGTCTGGTTACGCACCGCTAAGTAAAAATAGTTAACAAAAACATAAAACTAAAAATTTAACTCTGCACAGGCGACGACAATGTTACGTGTGAAACCAGAACAAAAGTGTAAAGAAAAGAAGTTTAAAAAAATAAGTGCAAAGGAGTCATAATAAATAATTAACAGTGAATAAATGTGATTTTTAAAAATTTCGGTTTCAATATAAAATGAGACTTTCCAAAAAGTTGTTACAAAAATAATTGTTTCCTTTAAGCGATCATGAATTTAATACTTATTCGACCATTATAATCTAAAAAATTTTTGAGTCATTTAATTAAAAAACCTTAAGATTAATTTTCTAATCAAAACTTACAATGAATTTTGTTCCTTAGCTTAGTGACTATTTTTTTTTTATGTTAGTTAATTGTATGTATTTGTAATAAAAGTCCGCATGAATTTTGAAGACTTAACTTTTACTGAGATGGTAATCAAAAACCACATGACAACCACATATGACAGATATTTAGAACCTTCTGACATTTAGTTATAAATTGAATAGATAATGAGCTGTCATTGTAATTTTTTTTAAATTTATGGAGACCTCTGGCTGGCACAACTACAGTATACTGAAGGATCAGACTCATGTCCTAAGTATACAGTATATATTATTTTATAATGACTTATTATATGTCATTTCAAAATTTTGTAGTTGATAGCGGCCATATTGTCGAAGCTACATCTGTCGAATTGGCTGTCATTTATTCAGTCCGTTTTCCATTTAACAACATGTTGCAATTATAAAATTTATTAATCAAACCCAGCTAAAAAAACAGCTTCCAAGGAAGTCAATAAGATTTTGAACTTGTGATCCGGAAGTAGTGCAAATTTGGATAATTTCTAATGATTTTTACATATGTAGTCTTGTCATTGCAAGAAGTTCTTTTTATTGATCCATATTCAGTGATTCCGAAGTTGTGATCATGATATTGAGTAAGTTTGATTTATCGTATGTTCTTTTTTTCTTTTCCTAAAAATCAGTATATTTTTTTATTATTAAAAATCTAATAATCCATGACATGGATTTCATTTTCCTTAAAAAAAACATGACATATCGCAAGTATATGCGAAAACTACAAATGATCTCCAATTTTGCATAAGTGAAATATCTTCTTATTTAGTTATATGGATGTTGTTAATAATTGGTTCCTGAACAGTCAAAACTTCATATATATTGATACAGTGCAATCTCGGTTTTCGCGACTAATTATAAAACATATCAGTCGCGAAAACTAAATTGTTGCTATAAGAGAACCCAAAATTCTTTGTCAATGTTATACAATCGTCCAATTTAATTTTGTTCTTCTATCGTATAAATCGTTTAATTCCATTTGCTCCTCATTACTTTGCACATGAAATTATTCTTGAATCCAGTTGTTTATGTCACCATTCGTCAAATGATCTTCCGTACCAATATGAGCTCCAAGTGTACCAATAGTTGTTAAGGGCATGTTATCCTCTTCACTACCGAATTTTAGCCAAGCGTTCCTTATATTGGAATAGACATTGTAATCAAATTTAAAAAAAAACACATAAAAGTTGCAAAAATAGATCCCGTTTTTCGTAAACTGTCGCGATTATAGAACCCGCAATTTTAAAATTTAACCTGTCGCGATAACCGATCCGTTGCGATAATTGTTAGTTGCGAATACCGAGCTTCCACTGTATTTTGAAAGAAGAGAAAAAGTAGTTCCTGAATAATTGCTTCCCATTTTTTTTTCGCTGTCAAAACCATTGTTGCGATAAATTTTTACGGTCGCGAGCGCAATAGGCCGATGATTACCAACTTATTTGGCCAGAATATTTTATGATATGGACACCGGTGCCATATGGCGTCAACGTGCCACACAGCTCATGCCATATTGGACATTACTCACTAAAGATGTGTCCAACTCCTTCGAATTCGTTCAGTTGGTAATTTTAGACTAGACTTGGGTCGAACTCCTTCAGTCGGTCGTTTTTGACACAAACCAATGATCAAACCCATGTAATTGAAAGGGGTTTCATTAATCTAAAACGAACTACTGCAAGATTTCGCTCAAGCCTAGTACATGATGTACTTACATATACGCAATCCTTCATGTGCTTTTTTTGTGGTCAAACTTCTTTTGTAAAAATATTTCACCCTATGACCGCGATAAAATTAATAACATGCACAAAGAAATTTTTCATTTAGTGAATTAAAAATTGCAAAAAAAAATTAAAGTACAATAGAAAACCAAGACTTTTTTTTTTGCAGAAGCTCATTTGTAATTTTAAGTGTTTTCTTTTTTATTGTTAGCTTTCATAACACCTGCAACAACAGCAACTATTTAACAAAAAAAAAAAAAAAAAAAAACACTCTAAACAATATCAACAACAATGGAAGACATTTGAGGATAAAACTTGTTCTGCATCTATGAGCGCATGCGCAATACAATCAACCATCGTGTATCATTTTACATTTAATTTGCATATTTTTTATTTTGTGTAATGTGTTATTTTGCTGCCTGCCTCTCGCTTTGCTGGTGAATAGACCTGCATGTATTAAAATTTACACACAAGTTGCTTCATTTCTTTTGTTTTATAAGAAACACGAAAAAAATACCATCCAAATACAAATTATTTTTTACATCGCACTCAGTACAACCTATTGGTTACATACAGTGTGTAGTAAAAATTGAGAGAAATTAATTGAAATATATATGTATATAAATTCTAAATCAGGTTCAAGCATAAGTTCAGTTAGTTTGTAAGGAGATTATTTCAATTTTAATTTGTTTTAAGACTGAAAAATGCAAAGTAAATGAATATTCTCAAAAATGTTTGAATCTAAAGAATATTGTCAAACAAGCCTTAAATAAACTTGCATGCCTCAGTTAAAAGTTAAAATGTGTTTGGAGACCACATACATATACCATAAATAATTAAAAACAAAATCTGTATTCATACACTCAAATACTTTATTTTTTTTTAAGGGAGAATAGAAAGTGGTACACACTAGAAAGCTGGAACGGGTAGTAACTTTTAGACTTGTTTCGAACTTGTCCTTTAGTTCATTTCAGACACAAACATATGTAATTAAAACGGGTTTGACCATCGGTTGTTGTCTAAAATAAACTAGTGAACGAGTTCGACCCAAGTCTAATTGTCACCTAAAGCGTTCGATTCAAACACCCACTTTTAAGTAATAGTGTTCGCTACACATGTATTGAACTCTTTCAGTAGCTCGTTTTATACACTAACCCATGTAATTGAAATGGGTTTGATCATGGGCATGTTTGTGATCATTTTCTTGGTGTGACTGAATCCGTTAAAAATGGATCGAACTCATTCAGTCATTGTGTATGTGTGTCAGAAATAATCGAATATTAGAATTGCTTTCAACAGCTCTTTTGAACTAAAATGAGCTGTTGGACACAAGTCCGGTCAAAAACAAAATTAAATAGGCTTAAAACAACTTTTGATTCGTACGTGAACGAGCTAGTTCAAAAAGAGCTGTTGACCGCAACTATAATCGGCACTGTAGACTTGGGTCCAATTCATTCACTCGGTCGTTTTTGACACATGCCTATGATCAAACCCATGTAATTTAAATGTGTTTTGTCATAGGTTTGTGGAAAAAAATAAATGACTGAATGAAGTCTACCGTACTGAATCGTCTCGATACAGTCGTTTTAAAGCAGCCTAGACACGAGCAAAATTTTTGATGTCAGTTTCGTGTACATGTGCTGATTGTTTTGATGTACACATGCTGGATAAACTGTCAAGCATTCATTTTTGGTGCTGTTAATATCAAAGAACTCATTTTGAGTTAGATTTAAAATGCGAACATTTATAGACACTTTCAATAATGGCATAACTAATAGAAGGAAAAAAAACGTTTATGTATCTATGTTTAAAGGAAGAAACAAATTAAATCTAATATTCCTTTATTTTCATCAGTCATTTTTAAAAACGGCGCACCGTGAAATCCTATTTAAACTGTGTATGTGCTTGATATCAAATTGCAAGAAACCCATCAAATTGTCACATCAAGCATCAAGGCCAAGAAATTAAAATTTTTTAACCCTTAAACAATCAACGTCGGTGTAAGCACATTTTCACAAACACGATTACAGTGATTGATAAGTATTCTGATAGCATCTAGACTACTTAATACACAAGCTAGCGCTAGTGAGTTAGAGGACTCGGTGATACATCAAGCAGCGCTCTGATACTCACTTGAATGTTTTCCCCAATTTTTTAAATAATAAATCGTGGCACAAATAATTGTATACTTTCCTACAAAAAAAAAATTAAATTTCAGCAATAAAATTTGTAAGGCATGAGAAACGTAGCAAGTTCAAAGAAGATAATGGAAAGTTTCAAAACTAAAAGGTTTATACTTTCATAGCACGTTAACTTTTACCCCCAACTGTATGTGTTCTTTCACAATGGCTAAGCAAACCCGTCTAGGCTCACTGCAACAACTAGGGTATTCACTTTAAAATTTTTTATAAGATTCCAAAATAAATTTAGGTAATTTATTTTATGAAAATGTAATTTTTTTAATATTTATTTATTTATAGAAGGTCTTGCAAACGTTTCTTTACAAAAATATCTCAAACGTTTAAGAGTTCCAACAAACAGTCTACAAGTGAAGTTCGAAATTAATGTCTTTGTTTACGATTTCTTTTTATTATTTAAATACTATTAATAAAAAATAGTTTGTAAGCAATGAAAACATTATTCCCTAAATCTACCCTCACATTTGCAATATTATTGTGCAATAATTGATATTTTCTGTGTGGCAACGTCTTGCTGAAACCACATGTCAGCCAAGTCTAGCTCTTTAATTTTGGGCAAAAAAAAAAGTAACAGAAGCCCAGTTGCTGCAAATGGCGCCGAATCGATAATTCAAGGCCATCAACAACACTGACGAATACAGCAGCGATATTTTCCTCTGTCTGCAATAGCCGCCTCAGAAGGTCGCCCAAACTGACCATAAAATGGTCACTTTCTTAACCCATCATGAATTTTAATAATAAAATTTAATAATCTGCAAGCGTTGTTCATTTGGAAGTCGATTCATGTTTAAATTGTAGACCAAACTAAACATGTTTAACAGTAACATGATACACGAAAACAGCTGAGTTGCCAAAACCAGTGTTGCCAAAGAGAAAGTTGCTGAAAAATCACACGTTATAAAGAAAAATCAATTTTACAATTTCTTAAAGGCTCATGTGTGTGTAGCTTTTAGTTTTTTTTTAAGTATATTGTAAGAATAATTGCGCCATATATATATTTTTTGCAATGTTGTGAAATTTATTGAATTGTGTAAAGCAAAACTATTAACAAAATTATATTTTTATGAGTTTAATCCAACAATATAATTAATCGTTTACTTTGAATACCCTATTGGATATTAAGTGAGTGTGTAAATATTTGCACTCATATGCCAGTCATCGTGTGTTCAATTTTCCGTTTACTGTTGCAACTACTTTTTTAGTAAAAAAAAGAAGCAAAACCCAAAAAATGGGAAGTTATAGTTTCCGTTTATTCCTTATATTGAGACTTCAGCACCAACACTTCACTTTATGTGAGTGCAACTTGCTAATACAAGTGCATACCCTGTCGGAGAATGTGTGATTGACTACAAAAATAATCAACTCATAGTTAACTTTTCGTAGACTTACTAACATCTAACCACAATGTCATCCAGAAGTGATGCAAAATTAATTCTTAACTTAAGTACGTAATGGGATTTGGTGAGTGCCAACAAATTTACTCTCAGCTACTTTGAAACTCATTTAGATTCTATATTATTATTTTAAATGATACATTAGTCGGGTAGTAGCGCATTGACTATACAACTTGTAATGATATTTCGATCCCAGGAAACAATTTTGTAAATTTACTGACTACCAAGTGACTTAAATAAAAGCAACTTTAAGTTAGTTGAAAAGTAGTACAGAGTGAGACTGTGAATTAACTACCGCCTAAGACATTGCAATGTTAAAATAGTTAGTTGTTTCCATTGCAAGGTAATCCAACTTCCACTCAGCACTAGTTGCAAAATAGTTAGCTCAAAGTTAACTTAGTTTCCGACAGGGTACTAACAAACGACAGAAGCATTACGCTTCCACATCTTGCTTATTATTTCCCCCAACTTGCATTGTAATTTAATACTTTGTAACATTATACTTACATTGTTCTGCTTTTAAACTAATTTTGCTTGCTATAGTTAATTTCTTTTTCTTCTTCAAAACTGTGTCATGAGGAGGAATTCTTCGTGTTATTGTTATTTGAAGTTAAAGTTTCTTTACGATTTGTATTAAGTCAAAAAAAGAAAAGAAAAAAAACATTAATAAAAAATTGGTTAGCAGCGGAAACATTCCCATTTGCATAAGTTTAATTCGTTCAAAGATATTAGGGTTTTCTGCTTTGTTTTTTTATTCTGATGAATGAATGAGTGTTATCTATATATGTAGGTCCCTTCACTTTTTGTTGAAACCTAAAATATGAGCTAGCTGCAAGTATTACCTTTTTGCTTGTAAAAATAAATAAAACAAATCACTTAAAATGAATCCATTTTATGGGAATTTAAATGAGGCTTTTAAACTTTTTATTTGATTTACTTAATGCCCGAGACTTCCATGGCCGTAAAAGATTAACAATAAAGCAAAAAAAAATTTAAAACTCTATAGTGTAACAGTTTCTGTCATATCATATCATATATATGTGTTATTAAATTCAAAAAGGGTTTAACAAAAATGCTTTAGTTTTGCGAACTGTGGCCGCAAAATTTTAATAATTTACATCGGCGCACGCTGGTGCAGAATCAATTGTCACTGACCTATTATTTTTATTGATATAGCCGATAGCCTCAGTTGCTAGTGCTAAATTTATTTTTAGTAATAATTTTTATATTATTTCTAAAAAATTAATTAAATTAAATTAAATTAAATTATTTTTATTGAAATGGATTCTTGAAACTGTAACGCCACCAGAAAGGAAACATATGAAAACTAAGATAGCTCAGCCAAACGGCATATTTACACCGAATTCTTCTATGCAATACAAGACGAAAAAAAACATAAAACAAAAATTAATTCAAAATTTAATTGTGTCAATTATACGTTTTAACTAATTTTGTGTTAAGCAAAAGTCCAAATTTCATTAAAATTTTAATGAAACTTTTAAGCAAAAGTTTAATTGGCTCAATCAATACCTTTGCGGCCCTTTTTGCAATGTACACTTAAAAACTAACAGGAATTTTAACGGCAAGTTTTGTATGAAGAACTTTCAGTAAAAGTTTACGTTAACTCTTAATCATACATTGTGAAAAGGGACGTCGTTACATCAATTATACCTTTTAACTAATTTAGTTTTAAGCAAAAGTCCAATTCACTCAATTAAATTTTTAATTAAACTTTTAATCAATAAAACCTTTAGGCAAAAGTTTAAATGAACTCATCAATAATTTTCTTTAAAACAAAAAAAAACAATTAAAAATTTAATTGTGTCAATTACAACTTTTAACTAATTTAGTTTTTAAACAAAAGTTTAATTGACTCAAATACATTTTTAGTGAATTAAATTTGTAATTGAAAAAATAGTTAACTTAAAATTTAATCAAGTTAATTAAATCTTTTAACTAATCTAGCTTTAAACTTTTAAACAATAAAATTTTTAAGCAAAATTTTAAGTTTTCAATTGATTATTTATATTTTTCTTTTTTTGCGTATTAAAGGTCTTGTTATTCATATTGCAAAACTCTTTATAAAATCTTCATATGAATTTATTCATTCTTACATATGAATTGTAATAGTTTTAAGTTGCAATTTAACTCAAATTAAATTGTGCGATCATTACAAATCATCCTTGTAAAAATAACACAATGTACGCATAACAACTCATGAGCAGAGAAATACAAAGTTGCATTGGGAAAAATAATTTAAATTTAAATTTAAATTACTATTGTTAGTACAACACAATGGCATTTGACATTATTGCAAAGTACTTTTAAAATTTTGCAACTTCATCCACCAAAAAGCAAACAAAATTCAATGTAAGAAACATTAACTGATTTAATTTGTAGTAACATTAAATTTTGACCATGAATCTGAATGTTGCTTGTGATGTTATTTGCAAAGAAAGTTTATGCACTAATTTGATGTCTACCGTAAGCTGAAAAAAACATGCAAATTATTATTAAAACATGAAATTAGACCACTTTATGGGCAATAACAATTTTGATAGTTTTCTGTTTTAATTTACTGGTGTCGATTATAATAACTCTTTGAGGTAGCCCCCATAAAAAAAAATCCATGAGAGTTAGATCGGGCGACCTCGGTGGCCATGGGATGTCCCCAAAGCGACTGATCAGTTTTTGGGGGAAATTTTCCCGAAGCAAATTCATTGAAGCTCTGGCTGTGTGTGCAGTCGCCCCATCATGGTGTTGAAGATTATAATGGATGAGCTCACAGATTTTCGCAAAAAGAATTCCATAATCATGCGTCGATAATTTTCACCATTAACATTCGTCGCTTGGCCTCGAGAATGGTCCAATTATCTCATGCGTGGATAAGGCACACCAAAGAGTTACCCTGTGGCAATGCAATGATTTTTGATGTTTCAATCGAGGGTTGCGGGTTCTTGGAGAACAGTGCCCATATTCTGTAACTTTGGTGAGAACTTCTCGCGTCGAAAAGTTGTGAAAAAAAAATATTCCATCGTTTCTCGAAAAGTAAGAAAAAAGTGTGTCTGTAAGTCATGTCGAAAACTATCAAAAGTGATTACTTTATTACGTTAGAAATGTCAAAATAAAATAGTCGAAGGCGACGTGACATCGCAGACGTTGTGAACGCTTATCACAAATGTCGTGGACGGCGACCAAAATTTACTAAAATTGAAAAATTTTCAACGACAGCGGCGAAAATATAACAGACGGCTGTAATGTTTATTGTTTACTAAATAGGTTTGCAAACATTTTTCAATAAAACAAAAAATAAAAATAGCTTTGTGGTGTAATTAAGTGATTATTAAAATAAAATTGTTGAAGTGGTACATATAAAGAGTTAATGCCATCAAATTGTCTTCTTGCGACGACAAATTTTTCTTTTTGTTGCTTAGAAATTCGCATAGTTTTCTAAAATTATAAAAGGAAAATAGTTAACAATGAAAAAATCAAAATACTAACCTTTGCCGTGTTATTATCCATCGCACTTGACTTTTTTAATATATTTTTTATTTTTGAAATAATTTCTCACCGAGTTTTTATTTGTGAGTGAATTTGACAGTTCAAAGCGGGAACTTTTCTCGCAAAAGTTTTACAGACACACTTTTTCTGTAAATTGGCGAATAATTTCTTAACGCGACAGCTGTTACTCGCCAAAAAAAAAGTTACACACACAGTTTAGTGAGAAAAGCAGGTGTTTGTTTCAATTTATTGAATTTTTGTTTCATTTCACACATTTCAAGCGAACACTTTCTCGACGCGGGAGTTACAGAATATGGGTACAGTAACGGCAGTTTTGCTTGTTGGCCACGTTTAAGTGAAAATGAGCCTCGTCGGTCCAAAAAATGGGATTTACTGTGCGAAAACGCTCCAACATCGTTTCGCAAAAATTTTTGCGTAAATCAAAGTCACTACTTTTCAGTTTGAATTTTAAAAAGATTGGAACTTCAGATCCTTTTTTTAAATTTCATGAATAACCGCTCTTGGAAGTCCCAATGAGGCTGCTGTTTTCCGTATTGAAAGTCGCGGATTTTCACGTAAACTGCTTTCAACCAATTCAATGTTTTCGGGAGTCTTTGAAGATCGACTGGGCCCTGGCCGTGGGACATTGATAGCAGAAGCAGTTGCGTGGAATCTCTGCTCCCACGAACGAATTAAATTTTTCAATCGTTCCATCACGTATTCGCCGAATACTGAACTTAGCACAAAATTGTCGAGGACCAATTATGTAAGAATCATTACTCTTAAAAAATGTCTGCACCCGAACGCGCGATGCTCACTCGACCACTGCGACATTGTGACTAACAAATCTGCACAATCGATAATTCCGCCGCCCTCCCTCCGCACGCACCGTTTATTATTTTATAAAATAATCGTTTTTAAAAATATAAATTTGCCACCAGACACCCTGTATTTTTGTAAATACATTTAATTGGTAACTATTTTATTAAGCTTGAGGTCTTTTTTGTTTTGAATAAAATTAACAATTTTATTTATCGATATTTATCTTCAGAAGAAGACACACGTGTGTGTCGAAATATCGATAAATAAAATTGTTAATTTTATTCAAAACAAAAAAGGTTTGAGGCTTAATAAAATAGTTACCAATTATAAAATAAAATTTCAAAGATCTTAAATATATTTATTTAAAAATTGTTAAACTTTTTTGAAAAAATTTTAAAATTATTTTCATAATACTGATTTTAATTTCGGCTGCGTTGCCAGTTGACAAGGCAACGTAAGTTTGGTTGCCATCCATAATCCGGCCATTATTTTTTTAGTTGCATTTTCATAGTGCATACTTTACAATTTAAAAGCTTTCGTAGAGTTAAATAAATTGGAATATAAAAATTGCCATAAAAAATAAATACATAAATTCATTCCATATTTCTCAAGTAAACTTTAAAATGTCTATTATAAAATATTTAATTGCAATAAACATAAAGCGAATTAAAAAATATATGTATTTAATAATAAAAAATCTTAAAAATCAAAATCCGCAAAATAAAATAATTGCAAGCATAAAATAATTTTTTAAAACATTCTTCAGGTATTGAAAAAATTTTAAATGTATTTGTACAAATATTTAATGAAAGCTTTACAGTAGAATACTCACCACAATTATGCAAAATACTCAGATATGTAATTTAAAAAAAGAAGAAACAAAAATAGAGCAATTAAGTGTTAAAATATTTCCTGGGTCATATCCGTCATGCAAGCTTAAAATTAAAAGGAAAATTTTTTAATTTACAATTCAATGGAATTCTATAGGGTGTTTTTATTGAGGTATAGAACTTTAAGTTGGCATCACTTTTTTAACTGGCGGCCATTTTGTCAGCTGTCAAGTGATTAATATTTAGTTTGGTTTGCTATTTCATCATGAACAGGTTGACAAAAGAACAACGCTTGCAAATCGTGCAAATTTATTTCGAAAATAATGGTTCAGTTCGCGAAGTTTACCGCAAGCTCCGTCCATTTTATGGTCGACATAATCGTCCATCAGAGTAATTAATTCGGTTAACCGGTCCATTGGCCACCAAGATCGTGTGATTTGACACCATTGGATTATTTTCTTTGGGGATATGTGAAGTCGCTCGTCTACGCCAACAAACCAGAAACGTTAGGGGACTTGGGAGCCAACATTCGTGGCGTTATTGCCAACATACGACCCCATATGCTCGAAAAAGTGGTTGAAAATTGGACCTGTAGAATTGGCTTTATTCGAGCCAGCCGCGGCGGCCACATGCCCGAAATCATATTTAAACGTTAATGGCATAAAATTATCCTTCCAATAAAGCCAAATTGATGGACATTAAAACGATTTTCTTGTGTTTTATTTCAATTCGAAGTTATATACCTCTAAAAAAACACCCTATATTAGTTAACACATTAAAAAGTGCCCAAGTTTATTTTTTATATAATTAGATAATATTGCAACAGCTTGAAATTTTTTTCTTTTAATTACTACATTAATATTGAGTTAACAAGGAGTTGTAATGTTTATATTAATGATTAACATCTACGAATTTTGGTGCGTTTGCTGTTGAGGTCTCGAAAAATATTTTTACATACATACATACAAACATTTGAATGTACACGTGCAGTTGCTGATGGTGAAAGTGATACTTTTGCGTGTTGTTAAATAAAAACATATTTTTTCTGCTTCTTAACAAAGTTGAAATCACAAAAAACCCATTAAAATTATTAAATTTAATGCTGAGTTATTACAACAAAAATATAAATTAAACATTTTTATTTAATTCATTTATACACACTGTGCACAACAGCCAAACATCATCATGCTTTAATGACTTTGAGAAAAAAAAATAAATAAAACGAAAATCATAAAAATCAATGACATTACATTATGCCATGAATTTAGCTGAACTAATGATTGATTATTATGTTTTATTTACAGTTAACGCTAACATTGAGACATATCGCTCATTTACTCAAAGAATGTCACAACTCAAAAAATTTAATTTTTCGAGTTAATGATACAGAGTTAATCCCCACACCGTTCTTCATAGTGTGTAAAAATTTCTTGCAAATATCTTGTTTACTCAACTCTTGAGAGCAAAATAAAATTTTGTTTTCTTTTTAAATAAAGTTGTGTGTAAATTGAAAACTTCACACTCGTTTTCGGGCGTTATGACGTTCTTTGTGTAAATGAGCGATATCTGTTCGGACAAAGCAACTGAATATATAGGGTCCGCCCGATAACTTTTTTTTTTGAAAACAGGGCGCAAAACATCGAGTGTAGCTTCGGCTGTGTGGCACGTAGCGCCGTCCTGTTGAAACCAAATGTTGCCAATATCCTCCTCTTCAATTTTTGTGAACAAAAATTGGTTCATGGCCCGATAAAGATCGCCATTGACTGTAACGGCCACTCCTTGCTCATTTTCGAAAAAATGGCCCAATTATGCCTCTGGACCAAAATCCGCACCAAACAGTGACTCGTTTTGGGTGCGTCGGCTTTTCAATGTATGCGTGCGGGTTTTCTGTGCCCCAAATGCGACAATTTTGCTTGTTTACATACCCGCCAAGATCAAAATGTTCTTCATCTGAAAAGATGATTTTTTTTTGGCAAAATGGGCATCTTCTGTAAGTCGATCGCAGGCCCACTTATCGAAGCGTTGTTCAAGCGTATACACAACCATATTCGTTCAGCGGAAGGATAAAACTAATTATCTGTCAAATCAGACATGAGCTAAGTATTACTATTCACGAAATAAGCACTAGTTGAAAAAAAACGCTAGATGGCGGACCCTTTATAAAGTTGTCATATTTAGTACAAACACATACATACGAGTACATACATCCATACATGCATGCATACGTATACGAACATCTTTTATTTAAATGTGTTGAAGCGATAAGCCATTGAACTTGACTTTTATTTCCCACGTTACATGAATGAAATATTTATGAACTTCAAATTGATAAATTTGAGAAAAATGTAATTAGAGCAACACATTCCATTCTTTATCTGCATGAACAATCTTTTAGTTTTCTTTCTCGCACTTCTCAATTTATTCTTTCTCAAATAAATCTTAATTATTTAGTTGTTGTTGTTTCACCAATATTTTTTTCTGCTCTCTTAACACAATAAAAAACACTGAAATTTTGAAGTGTTTGTACTTCAGTAATTGAGGAAATAACTTGATTAATAAATAGGGTTGTCAGTGAGTTTTGTTGAAAGTTCAAAAGTATAAAAAATAAACAGCCTAAGTTTAAGCAATTATTCGATTTTTCCAATATTTCCTGATACTTCTGTGTAACTCGAAACGAAATAAAATATTTTTTCGATTATGCCAGGTTTTTATTTCAGCATAGTTATGGCTTCTATTTGGTTATATTGCCAAACAAGTGGGCGGGACTACGCCCTTACAGATTTTATTTTTATTCATTTTATGTCCTTGTTGCTATTTTAATGCTGTAAAACATGAAACACTCTTTAAGATTTAGAAATTAGAAAATATTGATTTTTAAAAAGTGGACGGATTCTCGCCCATTAAAATTTAATATTACATTTCACATGCTTCTACTTAAATAGCGCTTAGGAAAGTTGGGACACAACTTGAACTTTGAAAGTGGCACGCCCCTTGCATTTAAAAAAGTGGGCGTGACCAAGCCCATTCAAGCTTAGTGTTATGCTATATGTACTTCTACCGATACAATTCCCTTGAAACTTTACCAACACTTTGGGCTCTTGGAATGACGTAGTCTTGTGCTAAAATAGTTGTGCCAAAAAAAACCGACTTCAATGCAAAGATCTGGTAGAAGAAGATAAAAAGAAGTACGTGTAATGTAAAATTACTTTTTAATGGGCGTGCCTCCACCCTTTTTTTAAGTGCAAGGCTGTGTGTTTTTCAGAGCTCAGGGTGTGTGTTAGGTCTTATAAAAATCGGTAAAGTATAACCAATCTATATAAAATCTTAAATTTTAATGGTCGTGACTCCGCCCATTTTTATAATGGACAATTATGTCTATTTTAGAGCTTAAGGTGTGTGGTAAGTTTCGTAAAAATCGTTTAAGTAGAACTGCGTGTAATACTATAATAAATTTTAATGGGCTTAACTCCGCCCATTTTTTCAGCTTTCAAATTGGATAATTACAAAAAACAAAGATGTTTCATAGGTTTTGCAGCAATCAAATAAGCAGAACATCATAAAATTAAATTTAAAAATTGTGGGCGTATTCCCGCTCATTTTTTTTTTACAATGCGACCAATGGGAAGCTATACCCTCTCAGACAAAAAAAAAAAGAGTTTTTACAATCGGTCTAAAATGTACCGAGTTATGAAGTAACACCGTCACAAAAAAATAGAGACGAATTGATAGATAACCTACTCCTTTTTTTTGAAGTCGCTTAAACAAAGCGGGCGGGACAGCGCCCATTAAAACTTAATGTTACATATCATGTAATTGTACTTAGCCGATTCTTATGAAATTTAGCACAAACCTTCGACTCTGAAAGTGATACGGTCTTCTTGAATTTAGAAAAGTGGAAGAGCTACTGCCATTGGCGAAAGTGTTTGAGACATCTACCCTGTAAGTTTCAGTCAACAGGAACATACAATAAAGTTAAACTTTTTACAGAACTCTCGCAAGCGTAGGAATAATTTTCTCGTAAAACGTACAATTCGATTGTTCTATAGCAAAGTTTTTGTTTCATTTTTAGCTTATGCAAGAAAATTCTTTTCTATTTTTATACTTTGTTTAAGTTATAGTTTCCTTGAAGCCAAATCGTTTCCGTATTTATTCAAGTTAGCTTCAATTTACTTAAATTTAGTGAAGTTTTTTAATGCCGGTGCCGAGAAACGTTTCATAGAGGCTGAACGTTGAAAAGACACACTACCGCCATCGTGAGGCAGGCCCTTATGTAATCTTTTACAAAAGTATTGCAATTGAAATCGAGAAGGAAAATTGATTTAAAAGAAACTTATGAAGAAAACGATTTATATACATAAAATAAATATATTTTTTATAATAAATAAAATAGATGCGAAATCAAATAAAGATGCTTATTTTGGAGAGATTTTTGTTTGAGGCTCTTAAACTTATTATGTTTGTATATTGTGATTCTCAATGACGTATTAGGAGTCTTATTTCAATTCAATTATTTGTTGTAAAGTCTCCTGAGAAATTCCATAACCTGGAACGGAATGCATATAGACCTCAATTAGGAAAAAAATTAAAAAATAAGCAAAAATTCCCAAAATATTAATTATTATTTTTATGAAGGGTGTTTTCATGGAGGTATGGAACTTTGAAATGGAATAAAACAAATATGAATTTTTTAAATTTCCATGTCCATTTACTTTATTTGAGAGATAATCTTCTGGTAATATAATTTAAATATGATTTTTGGCATATTCTAATCTGGAGGTCTAATTTTCGATGACTTTTTCCAACATTTGTGGTTTATTGTCAATAACGCGGTTACAATGGTGTCGCGACACCCGACATGTCAGGTTTATCGGCATAGACTAGCGAAAAAGTTTAGCGGCGTTAAATCGCACGATCTTGTAGGCCAATTAATGGGTCCGAAACGTGAAACTTAGCGGTTATCTAACGTTTTTTTTTTTCAATAAATTAATTTAGTGATAGGGAGGACAGGTGGTGAGGGAAGAGATAGAGGAAAGCTTCATTCTTGTACAACTCTGCTTTTTGCACGTTTCTGAATAATGCATTCTTGTTGAAACCACAGCTCCTGCACATTATGGTTGTTCAATTGATGAACGAAAAAGTCAGTAATCATGGCTCTAAAGCACTATAAACTGAAGGCTCACTTAGCCGACTGTAATGCAATGTAACTGCAACGTAGGAAAAAGCTGATCAATATTTTTATGTGAAAAGTAGGTTACGTTATATTACATCTTTATAACCATTTTCATTACTTTTTACATAACAATAAATATCAGCTGTTCTCTACTGTTGCAGTTACATTCCATTACAGTTGGCTAACTGAGCCTTGATTCGGGTCTTCCTCTATGCTACTGCTACGCTCTACAGCAGCAATGACTTTTTCGTACGCATCTGTGGATGCGTATTATCGTTTAGAGTAACCGTAGTGCGAAAAGGTTCTACAGTTAATCGAATTAATTGCTTTAATGGACGATTGTGTTGACGGTAAAATGAACGTGGTATGTGATACATATTTCGAACAGAACCATGATTTTCAAAATAAATTTGCTCAATTTGGAAGAGCAGTTCAGGCGTCGGTCTATTCATCTTGAAATGCAAAAAAAAAACTAAACATAAATCACTTGACAGCTGACAAAATGGCCGCCAGTTAAAAACAAAGTGTTGCCAAGTTAAAATTTTATACCACTATAAAAAACACCATTTATGTGGCTTACAAGTTGACCCATAGAATGAAACTTACATCGGGCGATGCAGTGCATGCTACTTTGCACATGAGTTCAGAAATGTGTCTCGGGGCCTTTTACGGCAATATTTGGCCTTGGCCTTGTCATGAGAGGTGCTACATTTTTCATAGTTCTATAAAAGTTATGAAAAATTCGTTGCTTTGCACTTCTTAAAAAGAACATGCAAAAAATTTGATTTGCTTAATATCACGAAAATTGCTCCGGATTCACTGACTATATATATCAAAAAGGATAACTTCTTGCAATGGCAACCATATGTACACAGAAAAAAGTATTCACCAATTAATATTTTCAATTAATAATTTAATTGATTCAATTAAATTTTTAATTGTATTAATTAATTTGAGTGGAAAAACTTAATTGATATTATCAAATTGTTTATAGGTGAAAATTTAATTAATTTTTTAATTAATATTACAAATATTTTAATTAATATTACAAACTCATTCATATTACTTTTTTGTGTTTAAAAATCATTAATGATTATCCAGATTTAGACTACTTATGGATCACAAGTTCGCGACTTCCGAGAAATCTCTTTTTTACTGGAATATATCCCGCATGACTTTCGGATTCATTGCATTCACGCAGTAAGCCAAATAAACCAAAACTTGCCTTTGAGACACCCTGTATTTTTCTAAAAAAGTTGAATTCACTATACATATATACATGAATATGTACAAATTAAACTATAAATAACAACATATGCACTACATAAGCAATTAAAATATTGTTTTCTTAACAATTTTAAAGATTATTAACCAGTTATTAAGGGTACGCGATGACTGGTAAAATGTGTGCTTATATGAAGGCTGACCCATTCCAATGAACAGCCGAACATTAGAAGTCATACTCATTGAGAAAAGTTAAGCTTTTGTCTTGACAAAGCTAATGCAATGATTGATTATTTTACATTCTAAAGAAGTCCGTTGTCTCATAAAATTATTTTTATTCTTTAGTTGCAACAACATTAAATGAAAAACCAACAGAACTGCTTGCCACACATTCCAATTTACTCTCAGCTTATAAGGCACAAGAATTTAATTTGTGTTTTTTTTTTCTTAACATTTCCATAAGTATGTACGAGTATGTTCGTCTGTATACATAGCATGTCAGCTTAATGTTTGTTTGTTGCTTTAAAAAGAAATATGTATGCATAAAAAAAATCTACTGAAGAAAAGAATATACATATTTTAAACAAAGCCATAAAAGTACATTGATCTTGATTATTACGATCTCAAGTTGAAGCCGGTTTACCAAGGTATTACCAAGTATTAATAAAACCAACAAATCAAGTAACTAACCATTGCAGCCGTGTGATATTCACACAAAGCAACTAGATGCAATATGGAACACACCAGCTTACACATGCGCATAATTTTTATTTTTTATCTTTTCTGTAACCAGCATTAAAGAATCCAATTAAAGAAACTAATTTTTATAAATATACATACATACAACTAGTTATTTTTTCTTTCTCTTTTTAATAAAGTTTATTGGAATTGCAAAATAAAAATAAAAAATCTGAAACGTAACTATTGGCGTCTGAAAAAGTGGCGACGTCAAGTCATGCAGTTTCATGGTAATTAATTGAGTTTCCTGTTGCGATATCAATTTACTTTTGTATTTATAACTATGTACTTGCGGTTGGTTATCAATATGTTGCATATTATGTCGTTTTAAAGGTGATGTAAACGCCTTCTTCCACTTGGTTTTTTTCTCCTGCCATTTAGTTTATTTATCTAGTTTTGTGGTTGAATGCCAGCCACTGAAGTTTTTTTTATTTTTGTTTTGTTTAGTAAAAGCTGTAGTTAATACGAGTGCAACAAATCATGTGCCAATATTAATACAATTATTATCAAATTTGCAGCTGAATATGTTGTCACAGGAAAAATACTGTTATTTAGTATTAATTGCACTTTACACACAAGTATGTAAATTGTTGCACATAAGCCGTATTATACTGCAAGCTTCCGCCACAATTGTCATGCAATGGACTTAAACATTTCCCTAAACATTAATACATGTATAGTAAGATTTAAATGTTGGTTTGTGAGGCAAATTCTCAGCATTAAAATGTTTTTTTTTTGCGGTTGGGGCTTATTGAAAACTTGCAAGCACTTATGACGAGTCAAATATTTATGTGTATTGAATGTCTTAAATGTCACCGGAAACATTTTTCTAAATGTAATCAACAAAATTATAAGTACATATATATAAACGAAATTTTTCTATTTGCGAATAGCACCGCTATAGTAGAGAGTTATGTATAAAAAAAAAATTAAGTAACTGGAATATCTGCTGCATTTTTTGCAAATTTTTTCGGATTTGCTCCTCCAGGCCAACTGTTGACAAATAAAAAACAAAAAAATGCTTACTGTAATTCAGTTATTGCTCAACAAAAGAAGCAATAAAATATTTTCAAAATTCGCATTCATTTTAACACGAAATTACTATAACGAATTATTTAATATAATTAATGTCATACAGTAGGATAAAATCTTCAAAGAGAAAGAATTTTTGCAAAATTTGATGAATTTGGTTTAGGAAAATTTTGAATTTCTGTTTCCAATATTACTACTATTTTATTATAATTATACAAGTTTCCAATCTATTTTTTAACATACATACATACATACATCGTTACCTTAATATCGAAAGGCCCTATTATTTTTTTTCAATAATTTTTTTGAATCGAGATACTTGCTTTTTTCGGTACATTAGAGTTTTTCCTACACAGAAAAAAGTATTCACCAATTAATGTTTTCAATTAATAATTTAATTGATTCAATTAAATTTTTAATTGTATTAATTAATTTGAGTGGAAAAACTTAATTGATATTATCAAATTGTTTATAGGTGAAAATTTAATTAATTTTTTAATTTATATTACAAATATTTTAATTAATACTACAAACTCTTTCTTATTACTTTTTTGTGTGTATTGAAATATGCAAAAAACTCGATTTTTAAAAAATAATGAGTTACGACTTTAATATATTAAAGTAACAATATTTGTTTTTTTCTGTTTCAATTAACTCATGGAAAATTAACTGCGTAGATATTTCGAAAGTGTGTGATTAATCTGTAGGGTGGTTATAATAAATAAAAGAACTATATGAACTTTAGCCTCATCAAACCATAAATATAGAAATAAATTAAGTTTGAAAAATGATAAGAACTTAACTAAATCATGTGAGCTGGATTTATTTAACAAGCAGTAATTAAAAGAGAGAAAAAATCCAACATCGACCAACCTTGAACCGTTAAATATCCTAAATGGTCATTCTAAATGAAAAATCGTAAGAGAAACCTAAAGATGACTATTGAATACCTGTCAAATGATACACACAAAAAAGTAATATGAATGAGTTTGTAATATTAATTAAAATATTTGTAATATTAATTAAAAAATTTATTAAATTTTCACCTATAAACAATTTGATAATATCAATTAAGTTTATCCACTCAAATTAATTAATACAATTAAAAATTTAATTGAATCAATTAAATTATTAATTGAAAATATTAATTGGTGAATACTTTTTTCTGTGTACCCATTTTGATAAAATTCGCCGACTTTTTATTTATTTTTTGTTGTGACTACTGTCATATCTTTAGTGACACTCCCACGAAGACAAATCGATTGATGAAAACATCATCAAAATCGGTACATCCGTTCGGTTTATATACGCAGTCAGCATTTTATAAAATTAATTATCATATACGAGTCTTTTTCGACTCCTCTGCGCGATTAAAATAAGCATTTATGCGCTCGTTTTCGAGTCGGGAGAAAATGGTACCATAGCCGGAGAGTCTTTTATAATTCGCATTTCTGATCAATTTCGAGACAGTTTGTGGTAGTACTTACAATCAGTTTTTTTGCTTTAACTTCTTTATGTACATAATTCACTCACAAATTTAACATACTTTATATTTTCTTTATTTTACTGCACGAGCTTGTTGATGTTTTTGTTTTTTAAACAAATCACGTTCTAAATATTTCTGGGAATCATTTTCGAGTCTTATTTTAAGCGCAGAACTGATTAATCAGTTTTTGATCCTCTAAGGCAGTCGAAAAAGGCTCGGTTTGGTGAATCAATCTTCCACATTCTGACTGGGTAGTGCCGCAATGGAACACACATACATACATACATACATACATACATACATACATACATACATACATACGTACATACATACATACATACATACATACATACATACATACATACATACATACATACATACATAATAATTTTTTTTTTTTTCAAAAATCTCTTATAATATTCTCCTCAGATCACTTTTGATGATTAAAAACTGATTTATCACTTGGGTGATTGAAAAAGTATTAACTTATGATTCATCTATATTATTACATAATGATTTCTTGAAAAAAGAGGAACAAAATGCAAAGAAACTACAAAAAGAAACCCAATGATTTAAATACTAAGAGAAAACTGCGGAAAAATAAACCAGCGAATCGTATCATAAATGACTCTTTGGGATGATGCATCTGTAGGGTATCATTTATGATCAAAAAAATGAGCTCATATGCGGTTATTTTTATTTTTATTTTATTTTTCCCGTCAAGCTGATTTGAAAAAGATACGATTACCGTACAATTTCTTTTTATTATATATATGTGCTGAGTTCTAAATTTTCTCTGTTTATATATTTAATTTCCATTACTCAATTATCTTAGTGAAGTTTAAATGTTTTATATAGAATAAAAACATCTTCTGCAGAAGTACAATATAAAAGCACTAGTTCTAAAACTTTTACTTCAAACTGCACCTGCCGCTATGTCCGACATTGGCTTTTATGACTTCAACTAAAAACTTACATTCTTATTTAAACAGAAAAAAAACGTAAGCCTACTGTAAGAAGATTATTGTGCTCTTTAACACACCTCGAAATACATTTGTTGTGTTATCAGATTAAAGTTAATAGTTCTTTAATACAAATAATCGTATGTATGCCTGCTTCCTAAAAATCAATTCATTCATAAGAAATATGTGTGTATGTTTATAAATTAATATGATCTCATTTATGAATGTTGTATACATATATATATGTATGTATATATTTATGTGTATGAATATCTAGATTTACTCGTATTTTGTAAATATCAAACTGCAAATGTCATGTATACAACTTCTAAAGACTTATTTTGCTAAAATAAATACACCACAATGAAGGGTTGCCAATCATTAAAAAAACGTAGATAGAAATGGATTATTGAGGAATTATTATTATATGAGCACAATATTGCCATCAAAAGCAAGACGTGATGAAGTATGTGGGTACTACTTCCATTTTTTTTTATAGCTATGCTATTTATTGCGCGATACAGGAGTTAGGAAGTGATTTTTGTAACAAAAAATAATCGACAATATTACAGTTATAAATTGGTTTTTGCTTCGATTTCTTTGTACTTAAAAGCAGAGTACGAAAATAAACGAAACAAAATGTTTGATTTTGTTTTGTTTCGTTCTTTGAAGCGAGTGAAATATATGGAGTGAGTGAAATATATGGAAGAATTTGACATCATCATATAATATAATTTAATTGCATTATTATTTCATACATAAAATTTGTTTTATATAACTAAGCAGCATAGCTATTACCGGGTGTCCGAAGACACTTCTCTTCTTCTTTTTTAATTTTTCTTCTCATCTTCGAATAGCCATTTCTTTGATCTAGTTGTATAGAGAAACCTAAAGTTTCAGCATTAAGATGTTCTCATTAGGCACACCACACGTGATAGCTTTTCCTGAGCATCATGAAAACCTTTAGGATACTTCCAGAAGGTATATAATTTTTAACTTGATTAAAAAAAATAGAGAAAGAAAAAATTTCTAGCCACAAGCCTCTAATGGAATTCAAGTACGTTGGCTAGGAACCAAAAATTTTCACATAGACAACGTAAAAGACAGGAAATGATAAACTTTTATCTTCCAACACCTTAAGGTCGTAGAAAGCTTAAGAACAAATGTTGTACATATATATACATACATACATATCGTTAGCTTAAGATAGAAATGCCCTAACTCATTATTTATTTGGGAATCGATTTTGTTGTATATTTCGATAGAAGAAGATCTAAACATCTAAAAAAACATCTAAAAAATGAGTTGGGGCCTTTCTATCTTAAGGTAACAATATACAACCTTGAGTGAAAATAGATTTATATAAAGACAAATGGTTGATATCTTTTATTATACGCACTTAAGTCAACAAAATTTTATAAGTTTATAGACTTCCTAGAGAGAATGAATGAATGCATAATATGTAACTTCCCAGCAAAAAAGTTTGCCTACTAGAATGCAAAAAAAAGTGTATGTACTCTCCAGTCGTAAGTACTTACATTTTGACTGAATGACCTATTATTTTTGTTTGAGAATTTCAAAAAGTATGCGGTAAACTATACTTTTTGTCTACAAATATCCAAAAGTTAATAGATTACTGATTGCCTAAAAATAGTCAAAATTTAATGGATTATTTTTTGCTTACAAATATTTTAGATTTTTAGATTACTTTTTGCTTAAAATTATTCAAAAGTTAATTGGGAATTTTTTCTAATTAATATAAATAGAATTTTGTAACATTTTGTACCTTTTTTGAAGATTTTTGAAATTATAATTTTACAATTGAAGAATAAGCGAAAATAATAAAAATTTTTAATAAATTTTGCAAACCAAAGTAATTTTATTGTTTTCGAAGCTCATTTCCAGAATCAATAAAAATTTTTTTAGATACATTTTATTATTATCAAGTAATGATATAAATAAGTTGTTATTCTATTCACTACAGGACAGTCATTATTATACGCATAAAATAATTAGATAAATAAGTACCACTCATTACTTTGCAAGCCATTAATATCTCGAAAAATTGTTGCTGGGTTTGTTTGTAATGAATTATTTTTATAAAAACTACATAACAAATATTTTCCCATTGTATGAAAAGTATATTTTAAATAAATGGCAACAATTGGCTACAATAATAAATGCGAAATTGAAAACGTGCTAAACAACTCTTTTATTTGACACAAAGCACTCTACACAACAACTATGTATACTACATGCAGTTGATTATAATGCTGCAAGTAATACATATAAATATTTAAGAATAAAATCTTTTTTATTGCGAAACATTAGAGATTTTCATAATAATTAATTTATGTGTGAGAAAACAGTAAACGCTTTCTTTAAAAAAAGTTGATTAAAATCCAAAAAAAAAAGCAACTTATTTCCCTTAAGGTGACCTTATAGTCATTATGATTGATTTTGCTTGAAACTTTGGTGCTACAGATGTGGGTTGTTTTACCAGTAATAAAATTCAAACTGTTATATTCCATATTCAGTAGTGCGCAAGTCTTGATTGTGTCATACCATTGCAGAAGTGAAAAAAGGACTAAAACAGATTTTAGTTAAATAAATGAACAGCTGTAGAGCAGCAGTTGCGTTTCCTTAACAAATGTAACCAAGAAGAGAAAGTGTTTTAAATTTAAACTCATGCCAAAGTCAAAAAGTTAAATTATTAAAAAAAATTCTTTAATATTTTTATAAATAATGTCAACGGCCACAACTACAACAACCATATCGCCAAATAGTGCAAGACGTGTACGAACTGATTTAAAAACTTCTGAAAATATGTACCTGACAACTAGTTTCATTGGACCAACACGCTCAAGAACATCCTCGTCACCCATAAATATTAAATTAAGGCCACAGCACAGTACAGCAGCAACAGTAGGTTCCTCCCCGCAACAACAGTCTTCATTATATATTCAGGGTCATTCCATTACCCATGACAAATTCGCTAACAGCGGCACTAAGCCAACAGCCAACGCAGTCGCGTTCATACCAACAAAAAGAACTTTTAGCAAAAGTTCAAATATACCAATGGCTTTGACTACAACGACGCCGACAACTGTTGCAAATACCCGCAAATATATTAAACGCAGTAATTTTGTATTGACAGCAGCTAAGCATGTTGTAGATGATTCACATGTACTATCGACTAGTGCTCCCCATGAGGGCTCCACATACCTTAGGTGCCCGAGTCTAACTAAGCCAAAGCAAAAACTAATTTAATATTCAGTTTATTTTAAACTTTATAGTGCACAAATTGATTTTAGTTCTCATGTTGCATTTCTTTATTTACAGCGCACATTTGCCTGCACGTGCTACTCGTCTATTGAATCGTTCTCGCATGCAGCAGCATTGTACTTTGAATAACGACGATTCTGATAGTGCTAAATCTCCATTGACGGGTCGACGTCGTACAAATACAGTTTCTTCTCGCACTTCAACAGCATCGTCTACCAACAACACCAACAACAACAACAGCGGCAGCAACAACCATACCAACAGTTCAGCTAATTCAACACTGCAACGTAAATTTCCACATAATCATCATCAGCACCATCACCATCATAATCATCATCAAGCAACGTCTGGTTTCCATCAACGTGATACGCACAGCTCTTCCGACGATCTCATGTTGTATGACAAATCATTTAGGAATGCGATGATTCAAGATGTATTGCAGTTCAAAAAACAATTGTTACGTTTACGCAAAATACTGCAGGAGGTAAGTTGTGTGGCTTAAGGTTATAAGATCTTTGCTTTTTCTTTCTTTTTTTCTTCTTCAAATTGCTTTTAAATTTAATTTTGTTTTATTTATTTCATTTTATCGTCATAATTAATGTTGCATTCCTTTTGGTATCTGGCACTTTTCTGCTTTGCAACTGCACACAAATATGCACATAACTCACACTATTACATGCCACTTGGCTTCGTGTATATTTGAATAATTGGAATTATATTTCTTTAAAAGAATGAAAATTGTTTGACGAGGGTATGTTTTTCATTTCATTTCATTTATTTTTGTTGATACTTATAATTTTCTTATGAACTAACAAAACCGGAACAAAATTCCAATAATTGCAATGTCTTCTATTATTTTCCTACCTGGTAGATGTTTCAAAAAAAAAAAAAAAAACCAAATCTGCTTACTTTATTTGTAATTAATACAATCCAAAATCTATTACAAACATATTTGAAAATTCAAAATAATGTAGAGCAGCGTTTTATGTATAGTTTCCACAATGCAAGCAAGCTACTGGTCTAGAAAAAATATATGAAAGCACTCAAATTCTTGAGTGATTCCTACACAAATTTATCTAGACAAATCGCTTGCTTGCATTATGGAAGCTACACATTTTACACTAATTCATTAAACGTATTCACGACAACAGGCAACCGACTACACAAGTACAAACATCGCTAGCACCAACTGCCCAGCGGTAAAACTCGGAAGGATTTCTTGGTGCAGGCCTTATCAAAGGCCTGCTTAGGAATTTTTTTGATTCACACATTCCGCACTCCCTTCTATGAGAAGGGAGAAGAGAAAGAGTAACATATTTTGTTTTGTTTTGTTTTTACCAAAGCAAAACCAAAATCCATTAATTTGAACGCCTTCCAGAATCTTTGGCGAAAAATGCAAAAACAGAAGACCTACCCAGATATTAGTATGGAATGGAGCGAGCAGGCCTTGTATATCCAACTCTATTCCTTATCTTTATAAACGACTTTCTATGTAAAACTTTAAACCCTATCTAATCTTTCGCGGACGACAGCAGCATTTGCCATTCTTTCTCATTCAGCAATAGACTTTAAACTATGATTTAGCAAAAATTTCTGAATGGGGTCATGCGAACAGGGTCGCCCGTAAGACCCAATGTTGCATGGTTACTCATAGACGCATGACCGAAAATGCTGCTGCCTCTGTAACTATGGGGGGTATAAATATTAAAGAATCAGATGCACTTGATGTTCTTGGCATGAAAATACAGTCTGATGTTCGATGGAACACAATTTTTCAAGTTGCAAAAGAGGCATTCAAGTGCCTCGGGCTTTTGAAACGGTGCAAACGATATTTCACCCCATCTGATCTCCTTACTATTTATACCACTTACAGCCGACCGAAAATGAAATATAACTCTCATGTACTCTCTATTTTGGGGCTGCTCGACCGCGTACAGGAGAGGGCGAAGAAGCTCATGGGTGACAGTAGGGTATCCAACTATATTGATTCATTGGAGCATCGACGCAATGTGGGGTGTATTTCCTTATTCTATCGTTACTACAACGGAATTTGTTCCTGGCACACGCACATTTATACGCACAACACGTGCCTCATTCAGAGTACATCCCTTTGTGGTCCATTGGCCAATAAATCGCACTACGCATTACAAAGAGAATTCCTCTTTTAGTCGCACTGTTCGTATGTGGAACAAACTACCTGCGGAAGTCTTTCCTGTCACTACCAGCGTGAGAAAGCTTAAATCAAATATCCACATACTACTCCCTATAAACTATTTTCCTAGTTCTAGCACAATGCATTGCATGAGTAGGGGTTATCCCTGAGTGCTGGTCCTATTAAAAAAAAAAGAAGTAGTATAGAGGCATCCTTACTCCTTCTTATTCCCGCTGGATGTAGCCATGCATCCAGTTCCTTAATTGTTTTGGAGACGACAGCAGCCTCGTAAGCATTTCAGTGGTGCCACCTTCAAATATTTCACATATATAAAAATAAAATTATCCTTTTAAAATGTACTTATGTCACGTAAAAGTATACAAATGAATCAATCTATCTCTTTGCGTAAATTGTGGGATGTTTTTCTGTTAAAAATTATGAAATAATTGCTTTCAAAAGGAATTTGTCTAGCCACATAAACCATGAAATAATTGTAAGGTATCATTTATTTCATTAATTTCATGCATTTTATTGGCAACACTATGTTTGCTCATTGTCGCTAACAAAAGTATCATAGACAACAACTTGATGCCGTGCCGTGTTGCTTGGCTGTCTTCAGAATCATCGTTCTCCCATGAACATATTTGCTATTTTTAACATATTGTCGTCGATAGCTTGATGTGGTGAGTGTGTGTAATGCTTAAGTTGGCTACAGCTACAAAAGTGGTTATGTAGTCGGTAGCCTGCTGTGGTGAATGTGTTTAAATAATTTAAATAATGGTTTTGAGCAAAGTCATAATCAAATAAGAATCAAAAACAATGTCAGCCACGGTTGATAAGTTTTATCTAACACTGGGTTAAGTTAAGAACCTAATACTGCCCTCTAGCTTAACCTTTCTAGGAGCTTAGACATGTTTGTCTTTAAAAAAAAAAATATAAAATCTCACAGTTTTAAGCACGAAACTTTGTTTATATAATTACACCGTTCTGCAAAAAAATTAGTTTTAAATAAAAAAATATGTGTCATTAATGTAATGTTCTTGATTCAAATCAACTTTGAAACGGATGCGCTGATTGTTTCTTTGCGAAGTTCTTAGTACTTGTCGATGAAAGAGTGTTGAAAGAGAGCGTCTCGTCAATGTTTTGTACTAATACGTTACGAAATCGTATACTTTGTTCGTAGAGAAAGTTAAGGCTCAGTTATCCGACTGTAATGGAACGTAACTGCAACAGTAGGAAACAGCTGATCGATATTGTCATGTGAAAAGTAATGAAAAGGGTTATAGAAATGTAACCGGAATGTAAGAATATGTACATTACTTTTAATATAACAATATCGATCAGCTGTTTCCTACCGTTACAGCTACATTCTATTACAGTCGGTTAACTGAGCCCTTAGACCTTAAACTTTTCAAATGAAATGTCTGTCAGTATCTAATATGCGTGGGTTGATTATTAATTTATTTCAATTTTTGAATCGGTTGGTTTTTAGTTTAAGTAATTCAATTTGATAAGTTTTCCTAAATGATTGATTACGAATTTCAAAAAACTAACCAATCTCTAAACTATACAAATAAGTATGTATGTAAAAAAAAAAATATCAGACATTAATAAAATGCGAATGTATACATTAAAATTATTTGCACGCATTCACAATTTATCACATAAAAGATTTTAACAATTTAATTATTTGAAAAATTTTCATTTGCTGCCTTTTTAAATTACATTTAGTGCAAAGATCGCATTAGTAATAAACTTTTACTTACAGACCGAAACTCTCAATCCATTTGAAAATGATAATGGACAACTATTTACATCCTGCGGTTTAGACAGCAAGCTGTTAGATGACATCGATTTGGCCAGTTTGACATCATCAACAACCGATGACCCCATACAGGAGCTGGCGGATTTACGAAGACAGGTGGTTTATCTTCAGGTATTTGCACGTTATTTGAAATTTTACTTTTGTTGCTTCATTTTCGATTGCAATTTGTGTCCAATACTGATTTTCTACTGAGAAAAAAAACTTTTGTTTTTTTTTAACCTAAACTTAAAAAATAAATAAGTAAATTTAAAAAGACAAACTCTTAAGGTCAGCTAATAATGTAAAAAAAATAAAAAATTTCTAAAAATTTAAAATAGTTGCAGTTCAATTTTAGTTTGTTTTTGAAAGGTAAAATTTCAAAATAATAAACGAAATATCCTGTGAACTGCCATAAATAAATCTCTTCACATACATACATACGTACATACATAAATATTAATTTTTATAAACTTTCTTTTTCGATCGTTTGTTTTTACTTTTTTCCGTACTAAGACAAATATTTAAACAAAAGAATGTCAAACACAGCATGTGCAGTTTTTTCCTTTTCTTAATTGTATTTTTGTATTCAATTTTCTTTTACTTGTTAGTGAATTAAAATTTTTTTTTTAATGCTGAAGTCTTAGTTTGAATTTTATTAGTTGCTTTTTCTTATTCGATTGTGTTAGTATGTATATAAAATGATACACACATACATACACACATAGTTGTAGCCTTAATTAAACTTGCCATTAAATTTTATAGTGTATTTACATGCATAAAGTAGTAAAATTTTAGTTGATGAAAATTCCATTTCCACTTTCAACTTTCACATGTGTGGAAATTTTTGTTGTTAGTTTAGAAAATTTATTCCAAATATCTTTTGCAATTCCCAAGTAACTGCAGTAAAAAGTGTAACACCGGTGTTCAAAAACGATTGTTAAAGTTAAAGTATTCCTTAAATCAGGAGTATAATCGTCGCTTTCGATAACGAGCTGCTTTGATCACGTTTTTTCAGTTTGAGATTATGGCATTCGCTATTGAACAATGTAACAAAATGGTTCGATATCGAATGCCATAATCTCAAACTGAAAAAACGTGATCAAAGCAGCTCGTTATCGAAAGCGACGATTAGGACCCAGGTTTTTCCTACACAATTTGCATGTTAAATTCACATTAACTATAAGAATTGTTTGTGAGTGGCGGCATTAGCGTTTAATAAATATTTTCGTGGGAAATTAATAAATTAATATACTGCAAAATAATTTAATTAACATAAAAACACCCAAAACTGTTTTAAGGAAGAGAATTTCGGAATTATGTTTTAATAATATTTGGCTAGTCCCATTTTCACCAACATGCGATAGCAGCAAGGGAATGGGTACAAACAAATTAATTATTAATTACGGTATACGAGTATGGAATACAATAACATTGAGAGGCTTCAAACTGGGTGAGAATTACTTAATAGTTAATGCGCGTAAGCCAGCGGAAAAGTGGTGATGTAAGAGTAGAGGAAGGCCTCCCTCCCATTATTATTATATATTGATAATACTACATCAGTGAGCGTTTACAAACTCATGCTATGGAAAATTGTCGGATAAGTGAGAGACATGAGTACCAACATAACGCCACAAAAAAAATCAAAATTCGAATATACGTAACCCGCGAAAATTCAAAATTCATGATACGTTTTAAACAAACCTCGTATATATATTTTTTAATTCAATTATTTATATATAAAGAAATTTTACATATCGCCCATTTACTTCAATAGTGTTATTACTCAAAAAATACATTTTTTTGAGATAATAACTCAAAAAAATTCGGCATTGCGTATTTTATCTTGTGTAAAAATTTTATATAAATAGCTCTTACTACCACCTCATGAGAGAAGAATATTATTTCATGTCTTCATTGCGTTGTATGTAAATTGAAAACTTTAAACTCATTTTATGCAAAACTAGTTTTTTTGAGTTGTAACACTATTGAAGTAAATGAGCGATGTGTATATACATATATTGCTATTCACTTGCTGTATAACAGAGGAGGCCACAACGCGGGTCGCGTGCTAATGAAGTCGATTCGCGTGGCTCTTACGGACAATATTTAATAATCTTTTATGGAAAAAATTTTGGTAGAATAAATAAAAAATATTAATTTTCTTATTTTATATTGTTTTCACACTGGCATGGTTTTAATAAAAATTGGTTAATAAAATCTGGTTTTACCATATAAATTGTTTTTGTTAAAATTAACTTAAAACCATTTTTGAATTGGTTTTAAGTTGGTTTTATGAAATGCAACCTTGTTTTTTGGCTGTGCTAAATTCAGTGCGGCCAAGTTAAAATGACTGGAAGCAGCTGATAATGGTTATGCCAGTGAAAAAGACTAGATTCCAATTGATACATTTTCAACTTAACAATAGATGCAGCGGCAATAATTATCAAAAAAAAATTTAAAGAAAAAGTATCCTTTGAACGAAAGAAAACGAAAATATTTTCACTGATTTCACAGCAGATTCTACTGATAGGTATCGTGCCAAACAAGAACTTGGTTAAAAATTTTGTCTCACTACATTTGATAGCTGAAATTTTGAATAGGAACTTGGCCATTTTTCACATACAGGCCTCGCCACATGAATAGGACATCCCTTTTTCTATTAATTTATGCGTTAATAACTTCTAAACTAAACAAGATAGAACCTTATTTTTTTAATTATTATGTATGTATATATTTTTGTGAGGATACTTTTTACAAGGAAAAACGGTTCCACAGTGAGTCAAAGTAACTATTTCCAAAAGATATTTGTTGAAGCTTCATCAGAAAGTGGTTTCGGTTCGCTGCTGCATTTGCATATGAATTGCCTTGCTTAGGTATTATTTCTTTATATCCTGTTAACTCAGTATCAGAAGACTGCCAATAATTTACTTTAAATAAACTGCAAATTATATTGATAGTTTTAATATTTTTCTAACTTAAATAGTTTGACATATTTTTACTTAAGCTTATTTTAATTTTTTGTTTAAGTAATATTTTATTTAATTATGTGAATGTAAAAATAGCAAAAAAAAAAAACAAAAAAAAAAATTGTATAATAAGCTGTCTATACATAAATACCATGGACCAAAAATTTACTTCAATTATTTTGTGTTAATTTTTGTTTTCATATTTCTACACAATTGAATGTTGTATTTACATAATTCTATTAATTTTAATCCAATAACTTTTATACTTTGCATACAACTCGCTTTAATTACAAAATTAATTTTACAATTTTTCGTTTTTATTTACATATGTGTATGTGTTTTTTTTTTCTTTTTCTTTGTTATTAACGCATTTTATTATTATGGCAACAATACAAATGCCATCATGTAACAGGGTCAAGTTGATGATCGTGATCGCACAATACGTTTGCAAAAAAATCTCATTGAAAAATTAGAGGCTGAAAAACTTAAAGCACCACATGTTATTAATGAAAATGCTGCAAAGGAATGTGTAGATACGGCAACGCAAACTGAAAGGGTATGTATGTGTGAGCTCTTATATGTATGTGTTAACTATTGTATCTTTATTTTCTTAATACAAACATCTAATGTTAAATGTATTTCATTTGCTTTCTTTGCAGACAAGACCATTAACAGTTGGCACTGAAAGTTTGTCGAGGTAAGAATTTGTAATAATATTTTTCTTGAGCCTGAGTAAGAGAAAACAAATACATATATATAAAAACTTCTAAGGTCGAAGAAAAATTATTCACATATAATATTTTTCCAATAAAATAATGGTTAATTTTATTTGACTTTCAATTCTTATTGAATGAAATTAGAATAGAAAATTAAAAAAAAAAACGGAAAACCAGCAAATGAATAGTGATACTTACAAATGTATTTACCAAAGCTAAACTAATAACTGTATGCACAGTAACCATTTCTCATATTCCATTTCATTAAAAATTCACGTTAAATGGCTGATGTTAATAACCAATCTCTGCTCAAGTAGTTAGACATGGGTGCTGATGAGGTGCGTGGCTGCACAGAAAAATATCGATATTTACCCCAGCTAATAAAGTCTAGTTTAATTTTTCTTCTCTTCTTTAGAAACTCATACTAATTAATAAAAAGAAAAGAGCTGTCTTAGTATACCCGGTTATAGCTATGCTGCTTAGCTATATAAAACAAATTTAATGTGTTAAATAACAATGCAATAAAATTATATTATATGATGATGTCAAATTCTCTGCAAATATTTCAAAACGTTTTCATTTATATCCGATCATTTTCTTTTCTAGCGGCATACGATTAAAGTAATGTAATGTTTGTGCCCAGTGGCGGCTGTTAGCCGGCTTACAACCGATCTGCTGTGTTCTCTGGTTTGTGCTCATGTGCAAAAACAAAACAAAAACAAATTGATCAATCGTTTTCATTGTTTTTGTTTTATTTTTGTTTCTCTCACTTCAAAGAATAAAACAAAACAAAATAAAACAATTTGTTTCGTTTATTTTCGTAATTTGCTTTTAATTTCAAAGCAATCAAAACAAAAATAAATTTATAACTGTAATAGTGTCTATTATTTTTGTTACGAAAATCACGTTCTAACTCCTGTATCGCGCAATAAGTAGCATAGCTATAAAAATATTTCATTCAATAAGAATTGAAAATGCTGAATTTAAGCCCGATTAAGAAATTGTACCTGATTAAAACTCACTCTAGTTCAATTATATTTAATATGTATCAAATAAAGTTAATTATTATTATTTAATTTAATATGCACTATTTATAAAGTTTTATTACTTATGAATGAGCTGGGCAAATTTTAAAAAGAAAACAAAATATAAATTACATACCATCAGTTAAGAATAGCTTTGCTTTGTTTCATTTGAAATTTATTTAAAAAACATATAGCCTGGTTTAAAAATGCTTGAATCAAAAAAAAGTCAAGAGCCTGTTCCTCTCAATACGAACGATAGTTTCGATTGAACATGTTATATTGAAAACAAACAAAAAAATAAATTTATTTCTGTTTTCAATAATAATATTGGATTCAATCATTCGCTCGCATTTAGAGCAGCAGGCCACAAATAGAGCTTTAAATTCTAAAAAATAGCAGAAAAAATTTACTTTTAATCAAAAAAATATTATTATTAGAAACATCAATATATGGCATTAGTATTTTAAAATGATGTCGGCAATATGGCCACTGCGGTTGTTCTTGACTAAGCTCATTCTCGGTGCGCAATCTTGCGCCAATTTTTGCAGCATTGGTGGCAATATGTCTTAAATAGTACGAACAATGTTCGCCTCCCAGGCCTCAATTGTTGCTGGTTAATTTGCATAAGCCAGGACTTCATGTAACCCCAGAGGATTTAATCCCGAGATGTCAGATCACATGATCTTGTAGGAAAATTAACGAGACCATTTCTCGAAATCAAATTATCGCCAAATTTTGATTTCAACAAGTCCATGGTTGCGGTTGCCGTATGGCACGTAGCGCTATCCTGTTGAAAGCACATCTCGCCCGCGCTTAATCTCGTCCACATTTTCAAACAAAAAATTATTAATCATAGTGCCGGAAGGATCTCCATTGACCGTAAGGCGAGCTTCGGCTTCATTTTTAAGCCATAAGGCCCATAAGGACCGCATTAAGCGGCCCATTTGCTACAATATCTATTATGGATTGTTTTCACTCCATATGTGGCAATTTTGTTTATTAAAACACCCGTTTAGCCAAACGTGAGCCTAACTGATGGGTTAGTTACTTCATCGGTATTGTGCAGCAGATTCATCGACGAAGTAAAACAATCAATAAAATGTATACTAATGCCGAGTACACACTATGGCATTTTGTGACATCGCAATAGTCGTGTACTAGCGGCAACGCTGATATTTATTGTGTTGCATTGCTTTCCATATAAAAAACATAATATCCCAATTCACAATCTTGTTAAAATAGTCTTGCATCGTAGCATGTGCAAAATGGTATAGTATATTGATACTCACCACTTAACAGTTCTTAGTGGTGAGTATCAATATACTATACCACGATGCTACGATGCTAGACCATTTGCACAAGACTTTGAATTGGGTTAATGTGAACGGCGTGTTGTTATGAATTTGCAGTTGCAAAGCTTATAACAGCTCTTAATTTAATTTGCCCAATATTGGAGTTAATTTTGCTCTGCAATCACCTAGCAGTTAAAATTTTTTAAACTGTTCTGCTCTCAAAGACTTTATAATTCTTTGACTTTTCCTCCACATCTTAACGCCTTGCTAAATAGCGTATTTAATGTTTCCTAAATGCATGTGAAATTTGCATATCAACTTCATTATATTAAAAAAATCAAAAAAAAAATACTACTACTTTTTGTATTAATGGCATGTTAAAGAGAAATTAAATTTCATTGTAATAAAAAATAAAATAAGTATTTAATTTTCTTGCACAACAATAAATTTAGGTTAAAATATATCGTGCCATAACCGCCAAAAAAAACTTAAGCCACATAATTTTCTAACTTAATTTTTTGAACAAAATCGATTACTTGCGATCGTAAATAGTCGATTTTCGTCAAAAAAACGAAGTCTCACAAATAAGTCGCTTAAGCTATTTTAGCGGCTATGGCTCGATATATGCATAGCAAGTAAATCGCATTATCATTATGAGCATTAATTTAATAAATTTATATTTAATTTATACTTTCATGCTAACACTTATAAAAATGGGTATAAAATGGTTTGATACTATAATAACTATCATTCAATTAATAAATTAAATAACAGACTACAACAATATGGAGAGGAAAAGGTATTGTTCTGTGATTTTTTCTTGGCTGTTGTATTATTGTGTGCAATTAACATTATTTGTGTTTTACATTTAAGTTATAATTGTGTGAAGAATCATTCCTTATGATTTGAAAGCATAAGGAATACATGTAAACATAAATTGTAGTTTTAAGTTATTTATTTTAATGGCCACAAATAGCAATTGATTTGTTAATATATATTTAGGATTTTATTTTACTTAACAAACAATTTTCAGTTTCAACAGTTTTAAGCTTTGTTTACTTAAGTTACTTTTTCCATAATAATAACATAATAATCTGAGCAAAAAATCCCTTAAAGCTAATGGATTTTTTCGGCCAAGTTTCTCATAATTTTCTGTACACAGCAAAAAAAGACTAGAAATTCAATTTGTTCATTAATATGCTTAATAGAGCATTTACATTGTCTCGAAATCTAGTGCTTACGAGATTCCGATCCAAATCTAGTTGCTTTTTACCATACAAAACAGATTTAATTTTTATTTTTATTTTTATTTTTTTTAGATTTGTAGGAAATCCACTCAAAATATTATATTCTTATTTTTACTACCCTGTACAACATATTTATATAAAAGGTGAATGATTTAGCTACGCTGTACAATATTTTATATTGAAGGTGTCTGAATCAGCTAAGTCGGAACTTTTTGGGTTATAGTTTAACACAAATTTTAAACAAAGAATTTTGTCTTGGAAAAGAAATCTTAAAATATGTCAAAAAAGTTTAGTGTACACGATATAGATTTCGATAAAGATTTCAAATCAAACATACTAGATTTCGAGACAATTTAAATGCGTTATAAATCAATTAACAAATTGTTCCATAATAGTGCACCTTTTACCCATCAGAGTTTTCAAAAATACAAAAACTAATTTTTTCCCACTTAGAAGATTTTTTTTTTATCAATGACATGAATAAGTGCAACTTATTAGATTGTAATTTGCTAAAACCTAATGCTGCTCAATATCACAATTTCTAAGGTTTTCGCTAGATTTCTTAGAACTATAAAACATATAAAGGTTACTTTGAGACTGCGCAAGAAAAAAATATTTAGAGTTTCACTTTTGAATGTTGATAGGGAACATGCGGATTTCTGTAGTGAATGTTACTTTTTTATGTTCTTTATTTATTTTTTTTCAGAATTATAAAATGAAAAATTCCTTTAAGATAAGAAAAAATATTTTCCTTTAAATTTTTAGAAGGAATATCGGTATTTTTGTCTTGAACGTCACTTCTTTCATGTCCCTATCACGACCAGCATTAAAAAAAAAATTAAATTTCATCAAAATTATAAATAAATAAGCAAAGTTTGATTCCCCAAAAATGTTTGAATTATAACTTAATTTAAATCAATTGCTATTACATATATTTAACATTATCTACTAAGATTAAAACGTAGTAATTTCATTATTTATGTTGTTACTTAAAAATTAAGATTAAACATGTAAAAACATTTTGATTGCATGCTGCAAACTCAAATAGAAAACTGAGGTAAATTTATATTCACTAATTAAAAACACTAAAAGTATTTTAAATAAAATGTATGTATTCGTGTAAACTTAAAAGCGAAAAAGTCTCAAAGCATGCAATTAAATTTAGCTCTTTATAAATTTTCACTATTTTCACAATATAAGTATATATGTGTATATAGTATATGGGCATTTCCACAGAAACGTCCACCTTTTGTCACATTGCGTTGCTTGGTGACGTAGCTTATTTTTCAAAGAAATATTTATGTTTTATATACTTTTTGCATCTTGGTGTAGAGCGTAGTTACCTGTACATTTGGTAAAAAATAGGAAAAAAGCGAAATGCATGGCTCCTAAATACAAGCTTAAGGCTCAGTTAGCCGACTGTAATGCAATGTAACTGTAATGTAGGAAACAGCTGATCGATGTTTTTACATGAAAAGTAGGTTACGTTACATTACATCTCTATAACCATTTCCATTACTTTTCACATAACAATATCGATCAGCTGTTTCCTACTGTTGCAGTTACATTACATTACAGTCGGCTAACTGAGCCTTGCTTGGTGACGTAACGTAACAAAAGGTGAATTTTTCTGTGGAAATGCCTATATGTACATTTGTTTATCATTATTTGTGTAAACGGAATATATTAATAAAAAATATATAATTATTTGCTTACTCTTTCTTTTCAATTAATTTCCATTTAGAAGTAAACCAGAATACACCAGCTACACTACATATTTCCCGGCAATTTGCAGTGATTCTACCGCCATTGTTCAACATCATCAACAAAATCCCATATGCTTGGCCAATAATCAGACAAGGCGTCATACAATTATTTCTACTACATTAACTAACTATAATCAACAATTGTCAACACCGAGGCATACACCGCGTAGAGCTTCAATTGCTTGGGAAAAGCAGACACCTTCATATAAGCCCGTCAAAATCACCCTAATCGGTGATCCTCTAAAGCATTGGCAAAGTGAAGGAAATGCATTGAATAATAATAAAGATGAAGAGTTTACTAAAAATTTTATCAATACTAATTTAAATAGACAACAACAACAACATCAAAAACATCAAATAACACAGCAAGAAAATGCCCATAACAATATAATATTAAATAGCAAACATCATCATCGTCTGCAAGACATAATGGTGGCAAATGAAATTAAAACACAAATTCATGCGCAGCAGCAACAGCAACAGCATCATCATCAGCCTCAACGCCAACAAAATATTCAGCAAAATTTCAATCACCATCAAATGCATCATCATCAACATCATCATCAGCATCAGCAGCAGCTGCAGCAGCAACAACCACAACAATCGCATCAATTTTATAAAACGTCATCACATCAACACAATAATTTAAAACCAACAGTTACTATAGTTTAACAACAACTAAAAAAAAAATTAATTAACTTTATACTTACAGTGAATTAGTTACTTCTTTAATTTAAACAAATCGTAGATTTAAAGTTTTAAACAAAGAATAAAAATTATGTCAATGAGAGCAAATTTTTTTCTGGTAATTAAACTTTATGTAAGGGGAGTTTTATATATGCATATTGAGTGATAAAAAAATTTATGTTACTGAAGAGAATAAAAATGAAAGGAATTCATGAAGAATTATATATATATTTTTTAACTCTGCCAGAATTCATATTAAAAGTTTTTTTTTACTATCTGAATAAATTATATAAATACAGTGCACACAAAAAGTTTTCTCCAACTAATATATTTAATTAAAAAATTAGTTGATGCAATTAAATTTTAAGTTGCTTCAATTAAATCCAGCATTCAAATGTAGTGCTTAGTAGTAAATTATTTTTATCTAATTTTTCGACCTTTCTATATGTTCAGTGAAACTATTTTGTTAAGCTTTAGATGTTTATATATTTTTATTTTTGTATTTCGATATTTAGTGTACCTTCGGTAAACTTCTTTAGGATATTTCTTATCTCAGAAGTTAACCGAAGGTTAACGAAATAGCGAAATACATAAATAAAAATATAAAAAATTACTTAATTTTTTTATAACTATAAAACTTCAACTTGTATTAAAAAATTTTTAATTTTATATTTTTTCCGTGCGTTGTACACCAACCAATTCTCATTCGGTTTATATTGAAATTATCCCGACTACATACTTAAATTAGAATGTTTTTTTACAATATCACGTGTTTAGGCAAAGTACCACATGTTTAATTGTAAAAATTAACAAAAATAATTTTTTTGTCTTCGATGGTTAAAAACCGACTTTGAATCTAATGATATAAAATAAATATATAAAATAACACTTTTCCCAAAGGCAAGTCTATATGTAAGACTTAGAAAATTGTCCTTATTTGCATAAAATCTTATTGATTTCTAGGAAATTATTTATTTTGCTGTCATATCACAAGTTGGAAAAAAAAACTACAGTCGAGATCTTGAAAAGAGCGCCACTGATGTGCGAATATTCATATTCGTATTCGAATTTCCAAATATTCGGCCATATTAAGATATTCATTCATTCATATTCGCTAAATTCAAGCGAAAAATTGTCGCATTATTTCTCAAAAATAGTAATGCATAAAATCTTAAAGAATTAGTTAAAATTTTTTTAAATTAATTAAAATTTTTGAAAAAAAAAAATAATTAAAATTTTTGTAAAACAATTAATTAAAATTTTGTAAAAAAATTAATTGATACTTTTGTAAAAAAATTATTTAAAATTTTTGTCAAAATATTATTTAAAATTTTTTAAAAAATATTAATTAAATTTTTTGTAAAAAATTAATTAATACTTTTGGAAAAAAATTAATTAAAATTAAAAAATAATAATTAAAATTAAAAAAAAATTATTAAAGTTTTTGTTAAAAAATTAATTAATACTTTTGGAAATAAAAATTAATTAAAATTTTGTAAAAAAAATTAATTAAAATTTTGGTACAAAAATTAATTAAAATTTTTGTAAAAAATTAATTTAAGTTTTTGTAAAAAACTAATTACAATTTTTGAAAAAAAAAAAATTAAAAATTCAACACAGAAACCAGAATTTAAAAAAAATTAAGAGTGGTGGTGGGTTTTGCCTTAATTTTGTAGGCCTTTCCAACAATCGCGGGGTTTGTGGGCAGTAGTGAAACTTAGTTTTGGCCTTGTGTTAAATTAAACCAACTGCTGTGACTTCGAATGCACTCAGCGGGAGGGCCTTAAACATACGCATTATGTTCATTGTGAATGACAGGAAGGAAATGTTTGCACAATTTTTGCACACGTTTCCTTTAATCTAGTACAAAATTCTCATAGACCCATATTCGAATCGACATACGCTATACGGATGTTTGTCTTTGAAATAGTATTCGTTTTGATTTTGCTTGAGAGAGAAAACATTTACAAGGATCTCAAAAGCTCTTGTCTTTGCAGGAAACATTTGCGAAATGTTTTGTGTATTTTCATACACTGGCTATTAGCTGAATGAGTAAAGGATTTCCTTTGAAACAATCAAATAGAAAAATATTTATAAAAAATACAATTCGCATTTTGATCTTTTCAACTTGTCTGTGGTCTGCCTACAGCAGAAGTGATAAGGAAATACAGTCTTTATGATTTGATATTAAAATATTAGGCTGCTCTTAAATTGTTTTAATTGATGGAAGAGGATTTGCTAGATTTATAAAACAGTTTGACGGCTTGGCTAAATGATTGTCCATCATATACATATATGTTACATAGTATATCTATTTCTGTCCTTCATAAAATTAAGCAGAAATTTTATGATTTATGATAAGAATATTAAGCTTCTCTTTAATTTTTTATATGTAATGGATGTGGATTTGTTTGAATTGTGGCTTGTTTGGCTAGGCTAAATGATCCTCCATCATACATAAAATCCCCTCAATTGTGTATCAATCTTTGTCATTTTAAATTTTTTTTTTCGATCAGGCTTAACAAGAATTTTAAAATGAACGCTCACACACTTGAATCAAGATATCCATACTTGAATCAGGAAAATCATTACTTACTTGCTGCATTTTTCACACCACTTGAGCTTGATTTAAGTGGTTCCATTACTGATTTTTCAGTGAAAAAGTAAAAAATTATATTAAATATGTATAAAAATTTTCTTCGTATGTGTATATAAAACTCTTCATACAATTACCCCTACGGTCCATAACCGGGTACCCGGATACCCGGATAACAATGTGAACTTTAAAGTGCTGCTGTTCCTATAATATTAAAGATATTAACATGAAACTACGGATCATCAGACATTTCGGCTAAACTTAGAGACTAGAAAAAATTTATCAAATTTGGTTAAATATATTAACCAAAAAACGAGTTTAATGTTTTTGCATACAGGGGTCCATGACCAGGGTACCCGGGTACCTTAGTGCAAATTACCTTATATTTCAAAGAAAAAACGTTTGTTTTATTTTTATTTTGTTTCATAATATTTATTGATGTGTAAAATATGAAATGTAATTGTTTCTTAGTTGAATTATTTATATTTTATTCATTTTAACTTATTTCTAATATTTGTTGTCTTATGTTGAGTCATTGTTGAAACATGGAAAACATTTCGATATTGTTTTATGTTGATCGCAAACTGGTTTCTTGCAAACGCTGCAGACTTTTCTCGTCTTTCTTCTCCTTTTATCGGGCAAAGAAGCGCACAAATAACAGCTTCCTATTATTGGCTTCCTGCCATCAGCAGAAGCGGCCGTAGAAGTAGATGGTTGCTCAGTATAGCTCTCAATTGCTGTTTTGGTGGAAAAGTGGTGATTGATTACTTGGTGATTGGTTACTCTTTCTTCTATTATTGGCGCACACGAATCTTCAGCAAGTGTACGCAAAAAGCGTTTTCTACGTGTTGTTTGATATGGAACAGTTGTGTTGTTCTCATAAAATATAGTGTATGCCGCGAAAGCAATAACATCGAGCATATTGTACAAAAACGACAAAGGCCACCTTTTTGTGTGTCTCTGTGTGGTATACTCCCGAAGCGTCTGGTCCATAATAACCACGCCACGTTTCGTTTTGTTATACAAATTGATGATTTCTGGTTTGCCGTTTTCTTCTACAGTTGCATCATCATGCATAGTCGACAACATTATTACGGAATTTGTTTTCCTCTGTTTGTATGTAACCATAGTCACCTTCTCGTGGAAACCAAATTTGCTTGTCCCAATGGTCCACCTCTTATCGTCGGCTTTGTTTCGCCGCAGTGTTCCGACAATGCTAAGTTTGACGGATATCAGCTGCTTTGCCAGTTGCAGCGTCGTAAAAAAATTATCCATGGTGATAGTACGTCCGCTACCGTGGTATGGCCCAACCAAATCTCTGACTACTCTTTCGCCTACACCAATTTCGCGGTGTACGCACGGATACAATTGTTCGTCGATTGTTAAATTTTTTGTAGGCACTTAAGGTGAGCACAAGATGTTTGCTTGCTTAATCTTCATGGTGTACATTATTGAATTGTTCTCTCTTTTTAGTGCTCTTGATGTTATGAGAACACTGAAACTGGTGCTCAATTTTATCAAATCATGCAACAGCATTTGTTTATATGCCAAGCGCGGACATTAGTTATTGTAGTGTCGAAGCATATGTCACTAGTGCACACCGAATTACAATTGTAAAATGAGCACACAAGTGTAAAAATATGTGTATGTGTAAAAGAAAAAACAAACAACGTAGATTCTTTAAGCGTGTTCGTTCGCATGCGATACTGTTTTTAAGTTTTATAATTTAAAAAATAAAATATCTATAAAAATAATATCTTTCACAATGGATTTAAAAGTAAAACGTTTTATTTTGAGTTTGTGAAATGAACTATGGTGCACTATGAAGTGTTCAATAAAAATATTACACACTTGACACAACTGTCTATTCAACTGTTGTACAATGGTTTTGTGTGCTTTTTGTTTCCTTGTTCTCTATTCTTGCTTCACACTCCATTACAATCACCACTACAATCAATATTCGCTCTTGAAAAAAAATACAATACTGTGCACTTTTTCATAACTTGCGCACACGTCTAGTAGGCACATAATATTTTGCGAGATTGGCGTTCAACATTATCCAAATATCTCGTGTTGGAGCAGCTTTGTCTGTGCGTTTCCTCTCCTTTCTTGTTCTCGCGTCATCAAAACGTATAAAACGAATAAGATCCCAGAAGCGGTTTAATCCCATTGTTGCGCGGAATAGAGAATGAGACAATTGCGTCCATAAGTCCCTTGATTTGCGCCTGCCACTATCAGCATTCCAATGAATGCGTATATTTCTGCCACTGTCGTATCCCTCGACTTCAATTGACGCTTTGTTGGGTTTGCTGCATTGCAGGCATCATAAGTTGAATTGGCTTTTTTGTTGGTATGACGCACGATTATATCGACCATTTCTATTGTAAAATAACTCTTGAAGCATTGCATACCACTCATACTTACCGTCATTCGTAATGGACCACTGCGAGTTATATTTGTTGACAAACAGGTGGTGTTGGTTGCCATTGAGCATCATCACGTGCAGTCATACTTTCTGTTGTGCTTGAAGTTGGTGCATTTTCTTCAACCATATCAGTTTCATTGTCACTTTCATCTTCAAATACATCTTGCTCAATTTGCATTGGCGTGTCAATAGCGGCTGGAATTTCGTTGTTTTAGTTGTCATTGTCCCAGTCTTTACTCTCTGAGTCTTGCACTTCTGCAGTAAATACCTCTTCTTCTTCCTCAATTGGCACTAAAGCGTCGTCATCCTCAGTGATATCATCAAGTATAAACTCAATAGATCTGCTTCTGGCTTCTTCACGCAAACGCAGATATTGTCTTTCAGTTAAAAATTCGATTTTGCGATTCATTTTTCTTCAACTTCACTGTTCAACTGTTCAACTGTTCAACTTATAGTGACGAAATCATTGAAATGTATTCTTTTTCTAGCGTAGCTGAACATTTGCTACCTAAAAACACAAACAATTCACAAGCAGGTACCAAAAACAAGCAAAAAACCAAGCCTTATAAAATCAGTTTCTGTTTACTTTTGTGTACCTGTTAGGTACAAAATGCCTATAGAAACCAGTATTACCTTACAAACATGAAATTTGTATAGTTGAGATGTAACAACTAAGCATTTCTAATAATCTGTGCAGATATATATTATTTTATTTGAATATAAACGAAAAAACTGCACTAGGTACTCGGGTACCCTGGTTATGGACTCCCGTTCATGCAGCTGGTTATGGACCGTAGGGTTACTTAAGTTTAACCTGAATACCATCTCGAATTTGCTTGTTAAACGAAACTTGAAAACCTGATCTTATTTAAAGTTGTTATTCTTTTCTGGGTTTGATATTTTTAATTAACGCACACTGAATAATTAAATTAAAAATTTAACTAAAATACAACTACAATATTTATCGCAAACTGTTATTTATAAATACAATTTTCCAATAAATCCAGCCTTTAAGACTAACAAACAAAAAAAAACTCCAAAAGAAAATTAATTAATTCCCATCCATTTGCCACAACTCTCGCCTTTTCATACAACAACTCATGATTTGCAATACATAGTACGAATCACAAGTAAAACTACAAAGAGTATAATAACAAACAAAAAAAGTATTATAACCATTAAAACTATATATTTACAACGTATGTATGTAATATTTTTTAGAAAACAACATAATCCCCCATATAATTAAAAACGAAAAACAAATCAAAAATTTAACAAAATATTCAGGCCTATTCTCGTTTGAGACAGATAAACACCACTACTTTAAATTGAAATGATAATACGGTACATGGGTAATACGGTTCATTTTTAATGAAAAATTGTGGACACTCAAACGAGAATAGCACCGATTATTAAAATAATTGAGAATTAGACAACAACCCAAAACCAAGTAAATACAATTAAATTCAAATAAGTATTTGGTCTTTGTAAAATGTTTTGCTATAAATCTTTTTCTCATTTCTTTTACACTTTAACAACTATTAGCAAGATCTATTTGTTTTCCATTACACCCAATTACTAGATTAAACATATGTATTAGTTTCTAAGTTTTATCTAATTTAATTTTTGTTAGATCTTGATTTAACGCTAGAAAATTATTCGTATATTCTATTACATTACAAACAATTGTACAATTGTATGAATTTATTTTAATTGATTTGTTATGAAAAATATTTATTTATAACTTTTAATTTTCTTAATGTTTAAGTGAAAATAATTCATGGAAATTGTAATTTCAATTGCATACAATCTAAATTAATGTTTTCTCTCTATCTCTCTATCTGTCATACTTTCTTTTGGATTATTTTCAAAATATAACTTTTTGAAATGTATACAAAATATATATAAAAAACAAATACTATATAATAATGAAGGAATAGCTGGTTTCATTTATCAAGGGAAATTTGCAAACATTTCATGTGTGTATGCATCTGTGTGAAGGTTGTTTCAAGGTAGGTGAAAAAAAGCCATCCATATATCTAATTATTTGATTTGATGAGTTGCTAGAAATTAAATTTAAATAGTAGTAGTGTAGTAGTGTTTGTATCTCATATTTTTTTATTTATTTGTGCCATATCTACTTTAGTGAAGAGCTTTAGGACATTTAAAGTTTCATTTGCAGCGCAGTGATGCATTTCCGATCAGGCCCATGTTGTCTTCGAATCATGAGGTTTTTCGTTAACAAAACAACTCTTTATGAAATCTTGGTATAAAAGTAAGAAACAGTTTAATAACTCCTGGAAAAAAAATTAGCACACAAATCATTTGTTACAGCATTGATGATCTCAGCTCTAAATAGTTTTATTTTTGGTGAATCATAAATGAATTTAACACATGGCTGTCATAGGACGGAAGTGATCCAAATAACTCAGTGGTATGCGCTTAAAAGGTTGTCTCTAACAAGTTCCGATATAAACAACAGCCTTAAAGTATAAAATTTAGTACCTGTAGTGATTGGTATGCAATGCAAGTGGTCAACCTTTGGGATTTTGGATTAAAAAAATTTTTATTATACAGAGTTAAATGATAATTTTTTATCGCCCACTGTAAGTTTCTTTCTTCTGTGCAACATTGATAAAAAAAAAACTGATTGTAGGCTTTTGATCATGTGGTTTTCACAACGTACAATTGTAATTTTTCATAATATTCAAATTAAATTTTGTTTCATACACGTACTTCTTGAAGTCATCACAAAGCAAGTACCACAAAGCCAGTTGCATTATTTAGTCAACCAGCCTTCAAATAATACAATGTATTAAAGTTTTTCGATTCTCAACTATGTGATTGATGATTTTGTTTGATCGTCTCCTGGGCACTTAAAACGTTTGATCTTTGAACATTTAGAGAAAGTGTACCTTTATGGTTTAAAATTCATCATTTTGTGTTTAAGTGGAACAAAGTTATGTTGGGGCAAAAACAGCAAAAATTATTTTATGCAATTATATACTGTAAGCGTAAGCCAGAACTTGGCCTGGCCTTTTACGGTGCGTCTAGAACAGCTACGTCCAAACACACATACTCTGATACTTGCATTTGGCCGCGCCCCTTAGGTACGAATGGACACGAATGGGTGCGTAGCAATAAAAAATTTAGTCAAAACGATGGCTGGTTACAAAATACATACACAGACAAACTTGTCATCAAATTAAGCTTTTGTTTGAGTCAATCATTTTTTTAATGTGCTATATACATACATACTATATATGTATGTATTATGTATAAAAATAAATCGCCCTTCGTTAGGCTTGCTAAAACTCCGATTTGAATACTAATTTCATTCATTTGTTTACTTTAATACAGGGTTGGTTTGAAAAGAAATATATTTCCAGATTGTCAGCGATTCGAAGGTTTATTCTTTCATCTGTCTGAAGCGCATATAAGCTATCTAGGCGCACGGTAGTGCGTCTTTATTCACACGAATCCATTCGTGGTATTTTTAACCCCCTAATAACTTTGTTAGTACAATACCAAAAAAATTGGGTCTCATCTACGCGCTCTCGAGACAGTCTATTTCTGTTCCCTAAGGTCTAGAAAAAAGCCTGAGCCTATCAATAGCAGTAACTTGTTTTCGACAACTTGTAGACAAGCCCCAATTTTTGGGTATTGTATTGACGCGATATCGATGTGGACAACTATAATAAAAGTGAATAATGTATTAATGATCTCTTTTAAAAAAGAGAGAAAAAATTTTGGACATGAGCTTTTTTATTAAATAAATTTTATATAGTAACGCATGACGGTAAGGTTGTTGGAAAGCATGTCACGCTTATCTGAATTTATCAATTGTTTTTAAAGCTGTGAAAATAAGCAGAGTGTAAAAAGTTAGGAACTCTCAATAAGTTTCAAGTACGTCGGTTATCAACTTAAAAAAATCAATTCCAAAACGCAATAATACCTTGTCAGTCATATAAGGGTTAAAGCAGGCATCCTCAAAATGATTTAAGGTAAAAAACACAGATTTTCATGCTTTCGCTTCCAATTACTAAGTATAATGTATAAAGATATAAGTAGGAAATAAAAAAGACTCATATGAGCTACACAGGAAAACACTCACTCTTGTTAACATTAAAAATTAAATTAAAAGTTTAATTGAGTCATTTAAAATTTGTTAAGAAATTTAATTAATTCAAAAGTTTAACACACGCAATTAAATTTTTAATTGATTATTTGTAGAATTTGTTTTATGTAATTGAAGCAGCAAGCCGTAAGATTTTTTCTCTAATATGGTGACATTGAATGTTTTAATTTTTTTTAGACGAAATTCAATTTAAAAGTAACTAAATATTTATTATAGCTATGTTACTTATTGCGCGATGCAGGAGTTAGGACGTGATTTTCGTAACAGAAATAATCGACACTATTACAGTTATAAATTTATTTTTGTTTTGATTTCTTTGTACTTAAAACAAGAATACGAAAATAAACGAAACAAATTCTTTGATATTGAAGTGAGTGAAACAAAACAAAAACAATGAGAACGATTACTCAATTTGTTTTTATTTTGTTTTTGCACATGAGCACAAACCAGAGAACACAGCTGATTGGCTGTAAGCCGGGTAACAGCCGCCACAGGCCACAAACAATACTTTGATTTAATCGTACGCCGCTAGAAAAGAAAATAATGTGAAATAAATGAAAACTTTTAGAAATATTTGCAGAGAATTAGACATCATCATATAATATAATTTTATTGCATTGTTAAATTCACACATAAAATTTGTCTTATATTATTAAGCAGCATAGCTATAACCGGGAGTACTAAGACACCTCTCTTCCTTTTTTATATTAATTTTAAGCTCACACTTTATGTTTGTTGTCATAAAAAGGGAACGTGCTAACATTCGCTAAATTACATTTTAACGCTTGCTTTTGGTGTGGTTTCTCGACTAACGTATCAATTGTAATCAAACTACAAAATTTATTTAGATGGCTCGATAACGAATGTACTTTAGCAATTGAGTTTGTTTTTACTCTTTATTGATATCAAGAGCATTCAAGAAATACAAATATTATTTTAATAAGAAAACACATTTGATATTTTAATCAGTCTCATCCTCAACACAAGCTTGGTTGGTTGGAATATAAAGAAATGATGCATGCATTTAACAAAAAAGTTGTTTTATTATTACCTACGCTTTTCTTGAGTTTAACGACTTGTATTGTGAAGTCTACACCTCAATGTTCTGAGAATTTAACAAATAAAGAAGAAATTGTTTGTGAAAATGTGGAGCATACAAAAGATTTACGCAATGTGGCACAAAATAGCTGGAAGCAACTAAAAATTATTAATGAAGAAGTGAAAAAATTAGAATGGAATGGTGAGACAAAAATGTTGTGTTAAAAATAAATATGTGTGTACATACATACATATTTGTGTGTGTGTGTGTGTGTGCCTTAATCAAATAATTATATTAGCTATAAAATATATTGCAGGAATTCCCGAGGAATTGGTGAACTTGGAAAGCCTGGATCTTTCCCATGCAGGAGTGTTACTTGTGGATGCAAATGGATTTGATGATTTGCCAAATCTACAGTCATTAAATGTATCTGGCAACAAAATTGAAAGTCTTGAAAATATATTTTTACATGATACGAAAAAATTGGAATATCTGGATGCAAGTTGGAATAAGTTGGAAAACATAAGTTTTGATATCAAAACCATATTCCAATCATTAGAAGTTGCCAATTTCTCTCACAATCAAATAAAATCGATAGACACCGAAATTATTTCACCAAAACTAAAAGTTCTTCATTTGGATTTTAATGAACTGAAAAACATTAGACTGCATGATTACGCCTATTTGAATGTATTGACAATGAGCGATAATTTAATTGAGAAGGTAAATATTTAAGAACTTATTCGTAATATGTTACTCTTCATTTAAAAGTTTCAAAGTTTTAAATATATATTTATATGAAATCGAAATTTAATGACAATCCAACTGTTACTAAATCAATTTTAAACTGTTCTCTAAAAATTTGCTGATATCTAAATCAGGCATAATTTGCTGAAAAAAATAAATTCTAAATAATTTTTTTTAGCAGATTATTAACAATAAGCATACATTTATATTAAAACTAAAACTTAGTATAGCACCACCCTTTCTAACCTAACTCCAACTCGATAAATAGGAACAAAAGATTAGAACTTCTTTAAGCATAATCTCACATGAAGTTATTAAAGTTATCTTATAGAAAAATATTTAAATAGTTTTAACATAAAATTTTTATTTTCAGTTGACTTCAAATTCCTTCCAAGGTCTGCAGGCAATGGAAGAATTAACCATAACTTCCTCTCCTCTCAGTGAAATTGAAATTCATACATTTGAAAGCATGACGGAACTTCAGAAATTAAATCTCTCTGCCAATAGTTTGCAACAATTATCACCGGATGTATTCGCTGGTCTCAGTCGTCTTATAGAATTGGATCTCAACTCAAACAATCTAAAGGATTTGGCCCATTTACAATTTCAACATTTGATAAAATTGCAGTATTTGGACATAAGTCGCAACTCCATAGCAATCCTCAACTCCAGCAGCTTTAGTGGTTTAGTCAATTTGCGCAAATTATTTATTTATGATAATGATATCGAAGAAATTAAGTCCAATACATTTACCAATTTAAATTCATTAGATACATTGGATTTGTCATACAATCTCATAGAGCAACTGGATACTGATGCCTTTGGCATACACACATTACCACGTTTACGTAAGCTGGTACTCAAATCGAACAATCTAAAACATTTGCATCCTCTAACATTCTCCTCACTGCCATTCCTGCAATATCTTTCCTTGGGCTTTAACCAGTTGACCGACTTGGATGTACGCATGTTTGCCCCTATGCGCCGCTTAGAAAAGCTGCACTTGGGCAATAATCTTATAGAAACAATAAGTGGTGATGTTTTAGAGTCTTTGACAGATGTGAAGGAATTACTTTTGGACAAAAATCGTTTATCATTTCTCTCAAATTCAAATGCAACTTTTGCAAATTTAGAAAAAGTTACTTTGGAAGGAAATCCCTGGCAATGCGCTTGTTGGAATGAAATGACCCAATGGCTGGAGGCTCGCAAAGTCACATACATTCGACCTCACAGTCCTTATTTCAAAGGCCAGAAGCCTTTGTGTGTGGTGACACCAGTTGATTTTTGTGTTAAGAACTTAAGATTAGTAAAAGAGCATAAAATTGAGGAAATATATAATAGCGGATGAAAGAGGGATATAACAAAGGAATTTGATTACAATTAAATTGCAATTTAAAAAAAAAAAGCTCATATTCATATTCATATTCAAAACAATAAATAAAACCTGAAAACTTATTTCTGTTTTCAATATACAGAAATTGTTCATATAACATTTTATTTCGCAATTTGTTTGTGTTCATATACATATGTGGTATAAATTATTTCTGCAATTCAAAAGCCGCGTTCTTAACGACAGTTTCTAAAGGTAAAATCTCTATTCCAAAAAGGAAAAAGTGCTTAAGTCGAGATATGCTCATTTTGAGTTAATGGCAGCTCCCTAATCTGCATACTCGAAAGTACCTCTGGTCTAAATCTCAATTAATTTGTGTGATTTTTCAGGAAGTTATTGCACTATGACTTGTGACTTATTTTTTTTAGACTTATGAACTCATTTGGAATAATAGCTTAAATTGGGTTATACTTTAGTATATGTCAACATAAATGTATTACTTATATTGCGTAGAACGATGTTTGCTTAAAACAAATAAAGGTTAACAGAGAATTTTCCAATTTACCTGCAAAAGAAATAACTTTCTGAAAATCGAAATGAACGCTTAAAAGTGCTCTCCTGCAAAATAGTAAAATATGACTTAAGCACTTTTTACTTATTGCCACAGAAATAATGCCTAAGAAATGATGCCATTGGAAATAACTGTACATTTTTGCATTTCAGAAAGCTCATCAAATATTCACTAGAAATAAAGATATGTAATGCAAAAAAAAACGAAAAAAAAGATAAAAAATGTTAATATTTGTAACCGTGGTGCTTATTAAAAATTAGTCAATAAAAAAAATAGCATTAAAATTTCTTAGATATTTTTATATTAAAATTGTTGCTTATTTTATTGGTTAAGCAACGTCTATATGCAATTCGTTCCCGCTTATGCAATTCATCACTTCAAAATATTTTTAAAATAATCTAAAAAACTTTGCATGTTTATAGTAAGACTTTTAACATACTATTGAGAATCACAACATACAAATGCAATAAGTTAAAACCTCAAACAAAAATCTTTACAAAACAAGCATCTCTACACAATTTGGCATCTTTTTCATTTTCCACCACCTTTTTACAATTAGCTGCCACATTGGGCAATTTCAAATAAAATAAAGTCAAATAAATATACATACTTTGGTATTTCTTATATTTTTAAATTATTGCAATTGATATGAACAAAACCGTCAAAAAAAATAAGGAGAGTCGTTAGCGGTGGAGGGAAAAATTTAAGGAAGTTGAATTATTATTGCAAAACCATAAATTAGAAAACCAGGAAAAAGTGCGATTAAAATGTATATGTATATGCCATCTGATCAGATTGAAAGGCATTCCGTTGAAGTTGCACTTCTTTCTCTGCGCTGGTCAAGAAGTAAAAGCAGCTATTTAGAACCGCCTTTTCTAAAAAAAACTATGCTTGGTATTCCTGATACTACGTTCCTTTAAATTTTTGTTTTATTTCATTACTCAAAATACTTTATTCATGCTACATAGTTTTTATTAAGTTTGTTGTTATAAGAATGATAAATACTTTTTTTTTGAATACTTTTGTTAATTTTAAATTTTTTGTACTATTGTAAAAAGAAGAACAGAAACATTATTTAAATATCATGATGGAAAAAAGTAATGTGCGACATGCCACGTTCAACTGTAATGAGAATTACATAAAAAAATATTTTGTGTAAAATCACAACTATTTTAAAGAGGTATCAGTGCACAAAATTCTAAAATTAGTCCCATTCAAATATTCCTTCAGGTTTCGCCACAGTCAGCGTTTTAATCGTTGAATGAAAAAAACTTCTTTTTTTGTCACATGCGAATGCCTTGGTTTTTAGCCGACTGCGCGATGCAGCATATGTATGTATGTATGTATATATATATATATATGTGGTCCTTTACGACACTATATAAACCGAATGCCGGGAGTGTCACTAAAGATATCACAGTAGTAAAAATTCAATATGGCGGCCAACAGACGCCATTTTGTAAATACAAAAAAAAATAAAAAGTCTGCGAACTATATCAAAATGGGTATCATTCGACATGTATTTTAGAATCATCTTTGGGTTTCTCTTATGATTTTTCATTTCTAATGACCGTTTAGGATATTTAACGGTACAAAGTTGGTCGCAGTCGGGTTTTTTCATTTTTCGCTTTTTATTACTCCTTGTTTAAAATGATGTTATTACACCTACAAACCAGGGACCGTAACGGTTATAATTTTTATTTTAAAAATTACTTTTTAATCGTTATTTCTTGAGTTTTATTTATTCCTCACAAAATAACAGTTATTTTGTGACTTTTATTTATTCCTCAGAAAATAAGAGTTATTTTTTTATTTTTATTTATTTCTCACAAAATAACAGTTATTTTGTGACTTTTATTTATTCCTCACAAAATAAGAGTTATTTTTTGATTTTTATTTATTCCTCAGAAAATAAAAGTCATTTTTAAACTAATAACTGCCAGTTCATAGAAGTCAAGTAAAAATTCTTGCTTGGCTATTTACATTGAAAACAAAAACAAATTTTGAGTGCTTTGTTTGTGTTTTCAATATAAATAGCCAAACAAGAATTTTTACATGGCTTCTATGAACTGGCAGTAAATAAAATATAAAAAAATAACTCAGTGTTTTTGTAAATAAAATGAAAAATAGAGACTAGTATAGATTCTGCATATATTCGTACAATAATTTTTTCCTTTTGAAATTTGTATGAAAAACATATTGTTTGTAACGAATTGTCATTATTTTTCATACAATTTGAAAACGTGTAGAAATGAAATTTTTTACAAAATATGCCTATTTAAATTGAAAAAAAAAATAAATTTGATATTTTTTATTACAAATAATTTTATTTCATTTACAAAAACAACCAATTTATAAGAAAGTGAGCTTGTTTTTTGCTAAGCTTTCACGCCCAAGCCGCTCATCTGGTTTTAAAAATTCTTTCACCAATGGAAAGCTACATTACCAGCGTCAAATATAAGATATTTTTATCCGGTTTGGAACCGGATTTCTTATATTTGGTACGGATTTTGTCCGAAAAACACATTTTTGTGCTGGTTAGGGTTTTAAGACCGGTTCTTATGTATTTTATAATTAATTTGTTGCATAACATAAAAATATTTTTTGATTTGTCAAAATTTTTTAATGTACTAAATATCTCGACATCTTCATAATTAAGGGCACATATCCAAATAAAATTTCATGAGTGAGTATGAATAGCGAAAAAACGATGAACTGAAAAACATGTTCAACATATGCTAATGTTGTTTAAGGTGTCTTTACATGGTAGTACATGTATTAAAAATTATGTATACTGAAAAAATGCTATAACTTAAAAACAATTTGTATGGAGCACGAGAGAATACGAATATAAATTTTGCCAAACTTTCGATAAATATTTATTTTCCCTTTACACCAGAGGTGTGTAAATAATTACATACAAATTCTAATCATTTTATTTTGGCCAATTCATCCCTAGAATGCTCTGTCTATGCCTATGAGTACATATTGGTAGCATTAACAGTATATATTGAAGGTGTTAACATTTTTATTAAATAATTACAAAAATAACTAATATCAAATTAAGAAAATTTCATGTTGGTTTTTTATAAATATTGGGCCTTATCACAAGTGTCGTATTTCGACTACGACGATTTTGTAGTAGATTACAGAATAAATGTTGCAATGTTCTTTAATCTAATACAAAATCATCGTAGTCGAAGTCGTGATACGACACTCATGATAAGGCCCATTGTATTGTACTTATACCATTCGTGTAAACATGAAAGGTAAGTACAACAGACTTTTGTCCTTTTTTCTTAAACACGGAGAGAATTCCATAATATTTTGATTTAACAAAATCTTAATACTTTGTATTACCATGTAAAGACACAATTAATGTTTCTTTATGTTGTTGCTAAGTGTAAATAATGATTCTAGATTTTGTTACTAATCGAAAATGGCAAGAAATGCAAAATCACGATCTTTTATTTTCCCCCATTTTTCTCTTTTATATATAAAACTGTTACATTACAAAATTGGAAGTCAGTCTTAATTCAGCCTTTGAAACTACATCTAATTTGAAATTAATTGTGACATAATAAATATGCAATAAAAACAAGTAAAAAATAATACATTAATATATAAAAATAAATAAATAAAAAATTAATATTAACAGATTTAAGATCCAATTTATCGCCAGAGTCCATGCAAAAACTCTTATTTGTTAAATTAAATTAATTAATAAACACATTTTAAAAATGACTTATTTTCTGAGGAATAAATAAAAATCAAAAAATAACTGTTATTTTGTGAGGAATAAATAAAAGTCACAAAATAACTCTTATTTTGTGAGGAATAAATAAAAGTCACAAAATAACTGTTATTTTGTGAGAAATAAATAAAAATCAAGAAATAACTCTTATTTTCTGAGGAATAAATAAAAATCACAAAATAACTGTTATTTTGTGAGGAATAAATAAAAGTCACAAAATAACTCTTATTTTGTGAGGAATAAATAAAAATCAAGAAATAACTCTTATTTTGTGAGGAATAAATAAAAATTAAAAAAATAAAAATCATTGCATTTATAGGTAGTCCATGTAACATGGAGTATTGTGGTATATTCCTTGTGCCCGTAGCACTTCTCTATTATTGTGATTTTTTCAGTTTAAATTTGGAAAATAATCGTTATTTGCGATCCCTGCTACAAACAATATAAAAATCCGTTTATTTTAAACGCCCAGAAAAAACGTGTAAAATTGAAAATAAGTTAACATAAAAAAAGTTTTAACGCAAGATTTCAGTAAAAGGATTAAAAGATTTTTTGTTGATATATATATATATTTTTTTTTGCCTTAAATAAAAATAAAAAGCGTAGTGAAGCAGAAACTCAAGGCAACAGCTTAAAGAAAAAATAAAATTGTATTTTTCTCTCAAGAGTTGAGTAAACAGGATATTGGTATGAAATTTTTACACAATATGAGAATTAATTTTGCATCATTAACTAAAAAATCTAACTTTTTGAGTTAGGACGTTATTATAGTAAAAGAGCGATATGCATCAAAAAATTTTACTTTGGTAACACTTTTGTAATGGAGCGTAGTGAGTTCAAGAACCTGTAAATTTAGCCAACAGTTATTATTACAGTTAACTGTATAACAGTTTTAGGCAAACAATTTTAAATCAGTGTGACCATATAGTGGCTTTTTATCAAACTAAATTTTGCTTAATGTTTTTTGCTTAAAAGGCAGATTCGTTTCTAAACGTTTCAGGCTTGTATGAAAAATAAAGAAAATTCGTTTCAAAAATTTTTTCCCCTACAAATTTCAAAACGAAAAAATCTTTTATATTTACAAAATCTACCCTTAAACTTCTTCCGTTAGGTTTAATCCGCTCATTTAAAAAACATCTAAGCAGAGTTTTACTGAAACGTTGCATCCAACTAAAAAGTCTAATTCACGCACAAAAACAGTTTTACAATTATATGTTAAGACAAGTATTTATTGTTGAATCAGTATATGTCATATTTTAGTTTTTCGTTACACAACAAAAACCTATTTTATTTTCAGTCCAAAATCGTTCAATGGTTCATTTTCACCAAAAAACTATATTTGTCAGAATTTCTATATTACTTCAATGATATTCGTCTATGTTCTGGCTTCCACATCGCTTTCAGATGTTTTCTTGTAAGTTCAGATGTAAACACATAGATACTACACCTGTACAACATAGTAAGTATGAGTGCGCTTAGGTACAAGAAATTATGAATCATGATTCAACTCTGCGCACTTTTTCACTGCTCATTACTGATCACAATAGTAGTAGTCAAAATACCACATTCGTATTTAATTTTTATATAATAATTTCTGGCTTTAATATCATGTTTTTCATTTCATTCAGTAAAGATAAGCTTTACATATGAAATATTCTAATTTAAGCCAGCGTCAGTTTACTTGTTTGATTTGCTTACTTAAAAAATGTTTCTCACATACATAATTAACATTTCATAGACAAGCTCAGTATTTTATGCAACGTCATTTCTTGATGTCTCCTTACAATTGCAGAGGATTCTCATTCTTTTACTCTGCCGTTTACCACTTAAAGAAATATAATTCATTTGAATATTAAAAGTTTTGTGTTGACATTCATTTGTGGCAATTGTTGAAGGCAATACCATTTCTACTTTGTCTGTTATTTCAACTTTCTTTCTCATATTGTTGCTAACATCCTTCATAAAAGATGAAAAACCAAAAAAAAAAAAAAAAAAAAAAAAAACAACAAATTGTAATTCACTTAAGAATAACTCATTAATCTGATTAAAGTTAAATGGTAATTAGAGACATCTTCATTATCATATAATTAAACGTTGGATGTTGCAAACTTTTTGAATTATGTTTTAGGATTTTGCCAAGAATTTCCACATGAATGATTTTTGTTCATCATTTGCCATTGACACACTAATTTTTTTTAGGATAGACTTTCTAATTAGAAAGTTTTGATAGTGATGTTAAACAAAATGAAAATTTAAATTAACACTTTATTCTATTTTTCTTCTACTACTGCAAGACAGCAAAACGAAAAAGTTTTGAATCAATTTGTCAAATATGTACTTATATTCTTATTTGATTCTTATTTTTTTTTAATTAATAAAAATTTTTAAGGCTTATTGATATTAAGCGCAAGGGACACAAATATTGGGTTATCATTTCCGCGGTAAAATGTAATATCACACTGTGAAACATTGTCAAAGTCAGTGCAAACTCCTTCTCATGTAACATTCTTTCTATAAGTACAGAAACTAACAAAACAAAATTCGGGATTTGCAGGTTTAGCTGCTCTTCCGATTTGCATGTTACTTTAATCAAACCAGCCTTTAATGCTGGATGACGTTTTAGATGGAATTATGTATACTAGCGTGACAGACCCTTAATTCTTTTTTTTTTTTTTTGATTTCTTATATTATCTCGCCCCAAATCGGTTAAGTTTTATGTAAAAAAAAATACAAAAAAATTTCATAGCGATAAGTTGTGTTTTAGGGGATGCGTTTGCCCCTAAAAGTTGACCTTCAAGCCCTTTTTCAATGTGATTTGTTTGTTTTAAAACAACATTTTACAAGAATATTATTTATGGCAATTTTTAGCTCTTTTAGTCATCAACATTAGTCTCGAAGAAAGTTTTTTGGTTAAACTAATATTTTAGAAAATAATGAAGAAAATAACCAACAAAATACCAAAAACTTTATAAAACAAAACTATATTTATATGGAAATTATTTATATTAAGCATGTACAATAAAAGCTTATTTATATATATTAAATTATTTCATACGTATACACTATAGTCAAAAGAAAACTAAAGAAAAAAAAAAGAATATTACATTGAATAAGTGGGCTTGAGAGCCAACTTTGAGGGGCAAACGCATCCCCTAAAACACAACTTATCGCTCTGAAATTTTTTTGTATTTTTTTTTTTTTTTTGCATAAAACTGAGGCGTGTTGGGGGGAGAGAATATAAGAATAAAAAATAAAAAATCTCCATAAAAATAACGGCCACGCTAATGCGTACAGAAAAAAATGATTTTGTTATTTTAATACGAAAATCGTTGATTCAATAAAAAATCTTTTGAATTTTCTGTGATCACGATTTTTGCATTATTGATAAATAAAGTTGTATGCACGTTTATTGAAAATAAATTCAATAAAGAGGTTTAATGAATCAAGGAAAAAAGTTTACTGAAATTTTATTTTCAGTGATAATTGTTATTGTGCGTGTGTGTGTGTGGATGAATGTCAATTTTTTCAACCTCTTTTTGTTTGTTTTTGCTTGGCTAAGATTAAAACTGAATGTGTTTGGGATGAGTCAAACCGGCAACCTCTTGACTACTTGACACTACTTACCACTCAGCTAAAGACCAAATCGTTATTAAATACGCAAATAATGAAAACACGCAAAATACAATTTCTTATGTTTCTTCTACATGTGCCCTTTGCGTTATGATATAATTTAACAAATAACTTTAATGAGTAAAAAAAAAACGTCTTTCGGCTGCTTGTCGGAATTCACACGTATACAACACGAGCAATCAAAATAAACATCAACAATAGCAGATCACCGCGTTAAGTCAATCAACAAGCAAGATAAACAGCAACACAAACAAATTAAATTAAAAATATCGTATTGAGTTAAGGACAGATATTACGAGTATTGAAATTAAAATTTGTTTTCAATAACATGGTTTTGTTGAAATTAATTCTTGTCTATTTTTTTCTGTGTATACATCAAAAAACACACAAATGTATCGCAATATAGTAGTTTTCCTGTTTAACGAACCTTCGATTCTGCGAACATCGCATTTAGCGAACACACAAGTGCGCTCCATAGAGTACCTTATATAGCGAATAAAAAATATTTTTTGTGCTCAATTTAGCGAACAAATAAGATTCATAATTTTAGTTTAAAAACGCATAATGTGAAGTAATTTTTAACTAAAAACAAAGTGAATAGCAAAAAGTACCACTATTTTAGGTTCTGTTTATGTAGCATTTTTGTTTGATTATGGTGCAATGGTCAGTTACGCATATTCTTTCGTGGTGTAAAGATAAGAATGAGTACAAGAAAGAGACTTTTTTTAAAAGAAAAACTAAAAATTGTGCATGATTACCAAAATGGATTGCGAGTTGTAGATTTGTGCAAAAAATATGGCTTAAGAAAATCGACCGTATGTACAATTTTAGAATCAGAACAAAGTCTTATAAAAAATGCAGGAAGTGCAAACTTTAAAAATATGAAAGCCGTGAAACAAGGTGAATTTCCAAGAATAGAGAAAGAACTTTTTTCTTGGTTTCTACGACAACAAAATAATGTTAATTTGTCAACTTAATTGCTTTTAAAAGAACTTCGGGAAGATGTCACAGAACAAATTTTATTTGTTCCAAAAAAAAAAACCAACATTACTCAACAAAATTTGTATGTAAAATTTTCAAGGAAATTCAAGATGAATTTGAATCTTTTTTTCATTCAAATTACTTTATGTTTTATGCTACCTTGTTTAATTTTTTTAATATATTATACAGATCTCTAAATATATTTCAAAATAAACGACAAATAATACAGCTCCAGTTATTTATTTATTCATAACATGGGTACTAGATATAAGTATGGCATATTACGAACTTTTCAGTTTAACGAACAGGCCTGACAAAGTACTGGTTCGTTAAACCGGAAAACTACTGTATTTTTATTTTTTTTTTCTCGATTAGGAACTTTATACTATATGTGGAAGACTATCGATAGTGTCATTCGATAGTTTGAAAAACTATATTGATATATCGATTAAAGACTATCAAAAGTTAAAAAAACTATCGATATATTGACAATACTATCGTGATAGTATCGAACTTGTATGTTTCTCGTATAATGTATTTATTTACACTAAAAATTCCAAACAAAATATTTTCTAAACTAAACAAAAAATAAAAAATAAATAAATAAAAAAATGTATTTCTCAGTTCAATAAATAACAAAACTAAAATAATTGTATATCAGATCCGTGGTAGATCATTCAGTTATTTTTGTTCATGAAGACCAACATATTTAAATTTTTTACTTTTAGCGGTTCAACATTTACTATCGATAATGAGTAAAAAATATCGATTGTTTTCGATTTTTAATCGATTGCAGAATAAAAACATCGATTGTCACAAAAAAAAATTTACTATCGATAGTATCGATGGTGCCATCAATAGTTTTCCACCTCTACTTTATACCTATTGCTTATAAGCCAATGTGATGGAAAATTAATTCTGTACTCCTTCAAAATTTTTGGGTTTCACTCCACAAAATTGAACCAATATTTCCAATTTCAATTAGTTCGAATCTCCAAAATCTTCAATGACACAAAAAAATGTTTCCTAAAAAATTTTTAATCAGGAGTAATTTCCTATTGAATGAAATATGATTTTCTAAAGAAGGAAGTGCGTGACTGCACAGAAAACTGTCGGCATTTCCCCCAGCTAAAAAAGTCTAGTTTAAAAAAATCTAATTTAATTTGCCTTCCTTTTCTTTAATAAAAAAAAAATATTTCATTCAAAAATAATTGAAATTACTGAACTTAAGCCCGATTTAGAAATTATTCCTGATTCAATATCACTTTACTTCAATTAAAATTCTACATTTATCACATAAAAAAATAATTAAAGCAAAATAATTTTTGTATTTTTTGCGCACATAAAGGAATAAAAAAACTGTTAGTTTTGCAGATTTTTGCTAAATTTCTGCTTAAAATAATTTTTTTTTCTGTAAAAAACATAACAAAGAGATAATCACGAGTATGGCGATTCCTCTAAAAATTCAATTAAACATGCCATAGCGATAACCGTACTAAACAGCTGTTCGAACCAATCTTATGGGCAACACTGTATTTGATTATCGGAAAGTTTCCATAACCATGACCATAGATAGGTACAGAAACCAATAAAATTTCGATTTTTCGCCGAACAGTAAGCAACTGTTTTTTTATATGCTTCGTTTTGCTCCGTACCCTTTAGGTATCAGGAATATGGGAGTTAGGTTAATTTGCCAGCGCCGCAAATTTATAACGTCTCCAATATAAACAGCTGTTTGTTGATCATACTTTTTTTGGTTTCTTATCTTTAACTTTTCCAATGACTAAAGAAATGAAAATGGTTGTGGCAGGCACTGATAGGTGAAGCAAATACTTTTATAGTTATGATAATGGTTGTGTCTTTGGCATTATGGTATGGCATGTCTGATTGAACCTTAAGATATTTTCTAATAATTAAATCAGTGCATTCATATTATTATAAATTACAAACAGATTATTTTATTGTTTTCATCAAGAATCTCACAACAATTAATTTCTATGCTTACAAATTACTGCAATGAATCCTGTAAACAAATTACATACATAATATTTTTGCATCAGGGAGTAAGTTTGAATTTTACACATATACATATACATATACATATACATATACATATATAAAAAAGGGAATTCTCAACGAGCAACTGCAATTGCATACATTTCTATGAAGTGCAAAAGAACAAAGAGGATTTGTATGACATGTTTAGTTGTATTGTTCTGTAAATTCTTAAGCAGTTGTAAACACTATAATAGCAGATCATTAAGAACCACTTAACAACAGTTGGAAAACTACTTTACACAGCTATACAATGCACATACTGATATCTATACATACATGTGTATATAAGCATGCATATATATGTATATGCAAGTTTCGAGAATATTTGAAGAAAGGAATCTTCTTTTATTTTTTGTTTAGTTTTCCAGCAACTTAAAATATATTTAATGTAAAAAGAATTTTCATTACTCATTGCCGAGTAAAAGATATGAAAATATTTGACGTCACTTTCAACTTTTGACATTCCGAGATCTTAAGATATTTTTAAGTATACATATGTAAAGCGTGTTTTTTTAGAGTGTCACAACTTTGAGTTGGCATCACTGCTTTATTTGAGCACCCATTTAAATTGTTCAAATTCTTATTCAAAATAATTGTTTTATTCGTCAAACTCATCGTGCACTTCTTCCATATTATGGCGTACATAATTCTGGTTGAATGGGTATGTAAATAAGGAGAATTGTCGCATTTGGATTGATGAGAATTCACCAGCTTTTGCCGAAACACCATTACGTTCACAGAAAATTACTCTTTGCTGTGCTTTATGGACTGGCGGTGTCATTGGCCCATATGTTTTCAAAAACGATGATGGTCAGAATGTTACTGTCAATGGTGAGCGGTATGGGAACATGATTCGGAATTTTTTCGTACCTCAATTAGGTGGCATTAATCTTGCTGATATGTGGTTCCAACAGGACAGAGCCACATGCCACACAGCGGGCGCTACAATTGATTTACTCAAAGAAACTCTTGATGAAAACATAATTTAACCCCATTGGATTATTTTCTTTTGGGTTATGTTAAGTCACTCGTCTACATCGATAAACCACCGACAATTAAACACCTGGAAATCAACATTCGACGAGTTATCGGCGAAATATATATGTGTGTATGTATGTGTATGTATATCAATGTATATGTATGTGTATGTATATCAATGCTGTCCACGGGGAGTAATGTATTCGCTTATGTGTATTCATTTGTTTAAGAAGCCGATTGATGTTCGGCGCTCTGGTGCCGCGTTTGGTCAGCCCTGATGTACATTTATATATGTATATTTTCTTTTAGAGAAATAAGTATTTAAATAGAATATTTTGCGCTTTTAAGTTAGCAAGGCGCAGTTGGATTCGTTGTCTTTTTAAAGTAAAAAAACTTGATTGGACACAAACTTTTCTGCATACACAGAAAAAATTATTCCGAGAAAAATTTTCAAAAATACGTTAGTTTCAAATAAAATTTTGTTTTAGTAAATATTTTTACTGTTCCAGTTTATGCTTCGAAGATGGAAGATGATGAGACAACGGCACTCATTCTTTGTGATTGTATTGTCTTATGTAACAGTAGAAGGAGTGTTTTTCATTCTGAGTTTCTGTGTTCAGATGATATTAGGCGGGCTTCTACAATATCTGTGCTGACTTTCATAAGGAGAGTCATACAGAGATTGATTTCATTTACAGATCTATGACACAAAACATCCATCCAAAAGATCCCCCTTTTCTAATCTAATCTAATCTACTGTTCCAGTAAATTGTTTGTTTATTTTATGCAAAAAAAAATTGTATTAAGTAAAAACTTTGAAGATTTGGCTTGTTTTTATGGTTAAGCAATTGTCTATATGCATTTCGTTCCTGCTTTTGGAAATCATCAGTAGACTTCAACCAAAAAAATTTTTGAATTCAGTTAACAAACTTCGTATGTTTATAGTAAGACTCTTAATACTATATTGAGAATCACAGTATACAAACATAATAAATTTGAAAGCTTCAAACAAAAATCTTTACAAAACAAGCATCTTTATTCGATTGTGCATCTATTTTATTTTCCACCACCTTTTTACCATTAGCTGCCACATTGGGCAACAATAAAAGTATTAAAAAGCAAAAAATTCTAATTCAAACGAACAATGAATATAAAATAACATTAGTAACAAAATTGTTTAGGGAATCGTTCTGTTCCAATCTAGAAATTGGATACTGTACTGTAAAAAAATTTGTTGAATTAGACAATTTGTTGATTGAAAAAATCTGAGTTTTTTCTTCAAACAAATTATTATAAAATTTTGCACTTGAATTTACAAATTTCTTTGTAGGACCTGAATTGAACAAATTTATATTTGATTCTGAGAAGTTTGTGTTTGAATTGGAAGATCAGTTTTTTTCTATATAGAAAGGATACACATATTTCTAAGTTGATTATTCCAAAATGTATGAAACGATTTTAATAATGGCTTGCTTTCTCTAATTTATAAAAATAAAACATTCCCTCGCCTGTGGCTGTCTGTAAGAGTTGTGCACAAAATGGCCATGCGTTACCCTGGTTATAAATTATAAATGCTTTTCATTAGTTTTGCTCAAGTTTAGGAATTTGTGGTCTGAGCCATTTATTTCGGACAACTCATCAAATGTTTTTATGTGGCATAAACGTTTTGTTTGTTTGTATGTATTCCCCAGAATAATAAAGGTTTTTAACATACAAGTACATTCATTTGCTTGTGTAAAAATCCCAGTTTACACACAAAAACGCACATACATATCTAAATATTTAGTAGTTATTTGGTTTTTTGTTTAAGATTAAAATTTCTGCGTTTTCGTACATCGTTGTTTTATAGCAGATGATGGCAGAGCAGAGCAAACTAGTTATGTAATTAGGTCAAAATTCTTGTTTTGCATAAAATCCTTGCGGGCAAATTGAATATTTTGTATGCAACTTTATGCTGTTTATTTTTTTTGAGGAAATTGTTGTTTTGTATGGTGTTTTTTTTAAACTTTATTACTATTCTTAGCTTAATTTTTTTTTGCATAATTTTAAAATTTTGCAAATTAAACAATTCATTTAAAAATTTCAGTTATTTCTCTTTTACTCATAAGTTAAATCTTTATTTATGTTAAAGTGAACACAATATTTTATAAAATGATTTCACAAGAAATTACCTTTGAAATAAGGCGAAAAACTTTCAATTAGATAAAAATTATAGAAAACCCTAAAGTGATAAAGCAAGCAGAAAGGTTAAACGCAGTAAAATGAAATAAAAATGTTTAAAACAAGTTGAAAGTATGCCCAAAGCGCCAATATATTTTTAACCACTCAAATTTATATAATTTTCCTGTTCTTTTGCTTTTTACGCTTACTTTTTTCATGAATTGCATAAAAAGACGTTTAAAGGTATGAAATCATTAAAATTTGCTTAGCAATCATTTATTCTAGCTAAATAAAAATTGTGGACGACACATAAAATATTTAAGTTTAACATTATTATTTAACATAATTATTATTTTACTTATTCCGTAATATATTTTTTATTTTTAATTTTTTTATTAAAAATACACTGAAATTGATTATTTAGGGGGTTTAGCTGGATCCTATGCGCATTTTACTGTTGCTAATGCAGATAATCAGGGAACCTTTAACCAAAAATTTTTTTTGGAACAACTAGAGTTATTATTTTAAACTTTCATTTAAACAAATGAGAAGCTCAACAAATAACAAAGTTGAAACAAGAACTCAATAATCAACATGTTTGTTTTTTCTTGTTATTTTGACTAGGTCATTTTGATAACTTGCAGAACCTTTTCAGCCGTAAGAGACAAGCTTTTGCAGTTTTTAAAAACGACAAAACTTAATATAACAAAATTAAAAATATTACGAAACGATAAATCGTCAAAATGTAAAAAAAAGGGCCTAAATGAAAAATATCATTTAAAATAAAATAAAATAGTAAATTTAAAAAAAGCGCCAAAATGGAAAAAAGTGCTAAAACTAAAAATATGTATTGAAAAAAAAATCGCCAAAATGAAAAAACCCCACATCTGAAAAAATCGTTTAAACTTAAAATTTGTATTGAAAAAAATCGTCAAAAGGAAAAAAACGCCAAAACGGAAAAAAACGCCAGAACTAAAAAATCCCAAAATTAAAAATATTGTGAAACGAATAATCGCCGAAATAAAAAAAACGCTTAAATGAAAACGATAAATAAAAAACTAAAATAAATGGCCAAAATGCAAAAAAAGATCAAAAAAAGTCGCAAAAACAAAAAAACGCCAAGACGGAAAAAAAGGTTTAAAACGAAAAAAAAACCGCAAAACTAAAAAAACGTTTAAACAAAAAATATGTAGTCACGGTTTCGCATTACTTTACTTTAACTGTAAAGAACCTTTTACCGAAAACTTTTATTGTTTGTCAAAAGCAGCTGTAGTGAAAGGAATCATGTAAAAATAGTTTAGCATGCATATCTTGTTTTTTTTTGAGTATTTTTTAGATCTCCGCTGCTTGACAAAAAATAAACATTTTCTGCTACAATTTTAACGATTAAGCTGCATAATAAAGAAATTAAGAGTAATTGTTCTGTTTTTGAAAGTTTAAAAAATTCCATGAAATTTAATTCTTTGCATTTGCTGTAAAAATATCCTCTGGAGCAAATAAAATGAGTTTTTTTTTTACATTTCGTTTAATGGCAACAGGCAATTTAACTAACGTAAAGTGGAAAAAAGTTGTTCTTTTGCGCAGGCAAGAAAAGTTTTATATTCGAACTCCAATAGTCCTTTTAAATGCTATCGAAAGGTTTACTTCGCAATAATATATTTTCTAGTTTTCAATGTTTTTATTTTCCGCGAAAAGTTCTAAAGACGATGAAGTAAGAAAAAGTTACTATCAGATCGTTGTGAAAGTAAGACACAATAATCATTCTCAAGATATAAATAAATAAAAAGTAAACGAATGGAGGAAAACAAACTAAAAGAAAACATAAATCTAAAGTTTCAACCTGTGGCAATTGGACTTAAGGTAATCATAAACATTTTGGCCCACGAAAATAAAATAGGACTTCAAATTCTAAATTGGGATAAGACTTTTTTAGTTTAACTTCTCGTTTCTCAACTTCTCCTTTCTATTGAGAACAAAAAATTTGATTCATGGCTAAGGCAGACGTTATAAAAATTCAGCAATATTAGTTAAATAAATGTTAATATCAACTTTGAAATAAGCATTAATAAATCTTTAAATACAATAGTAAGAGTATTGAACGGAAGAAGTAAAGTAATTCAAACGTTTTTTTTTTAAACAAAGCGAAGAGATGGAATATTATTTCTTCATATGGCTGCAGCGGCTGGCCCCACAGTACCCCATGTCACGAATGTTGGCCTTCAAATGCTTAATTGTCTTTGTTTTGTCAGCCTAACACTTGTTTTTAATGGCGCTCCACAGAAAATAGTCCAACGGTGTCAAAGTGCAGTTTCTTGACGTCCAATTGACATCAAAATTTCGGCCATCAAACGTTTGAAGCAATAAATCGATTGTGGCATGAGATGTGTGGCAAGTTGCACCATCTTGCTGAAACCAAACACCGTTTGCATCAATACCATGAAGAGCGGGCACAAAAACATCTGTTATCATGTTTCATCCCCATTGACCGTAATGGTTGCGCCGTCCTCATTTTCAAAGAAATATGGGCCAATGATGCCACTCATTGTGGCATCAGCTTCTGTAAGAGACTACGTGTGAGTTTTCTGAGCCCCAAATATTACAATTTTGCTTATTAACGTACCCACTAAGATGAAAATGAGCTTCATCCGAAAAGATGATTTTTTTTGGCGAAATAATTTTCGTGGAATTTCCGACCAGTCTTTGTTTTGGAAATAAATTTTCAATAAATGCCTACGTTGCTCAAATGTAAAACAATTCATTTCGTTCACTGGAGATAATATACTGAAGTTTGTGACAGAATAGAACGACATAAGTATTGCAGAGATTCGAAATAACCGGCGGTTCAAAATTAAATCGATAAATAGACCGCCCGTTATAAGCACATTCAATTTGCTTTAGATGTGGGTGAATAAATTGCCATTAGAAAGTGCTGATCTCTGTTAAAGTGCGCTCTAGTTGATTTACAATTTTTTAATATCGAAATTAAAATCTTTGAATCAAATTCTTTGGCCGTAAAATACACATAGAGAAAAAACTCAAAAAAGCAAAAATAAATTTGGTACAAGTTCGCACTGAGACAAAAAGAAGCGCTTTGGAAGAGCGGAAAAGCACACAGTGCATCCCCTCTGCCTTACGAGGATGCAATAATGTAAGCGAATGACGAAATGTAACAAAAGCACTACGAAGTTCGTAGACTGTTTATACTCAAATTCTCAAAATTGTTTATAGTGCATCCTCTCTCGCTTACCTGGATACAAATTTTGGATGCGACTTTTGATTTTATTTTTATTTTTTAATTGAATTGAAGTGTGCGAAAATAGTTATAAATTAACAAAAAGTATTTGATGTGAAATTGTATTTTAATATAAAAACAAAATAAATTATTGAAAGTTAATCTAGTAGTAGATATAAAATTCTAATCTAAAGAGAAAAACGCTGATGATGAAGGTGAAGTGGACTTCGAAAACAGCTAGTTGTTCCGTTCTACTACGTGTTTGTCAAATTATTTACAAGTAAGTTTGGTGTTATTTGTTCTTTTTATAATTATCACATGTAATTTGGCTTACAAAGAGGTACGAACTTTAGCCTAATCAAATCATAAATATAGGGAAAATTTTTTAATTATACACATACGATAAAGGCATGAAGTATGGGTTTCTTGCTGCACATCCTATATGCAGTCAGAAGTCCATATCTGGAGAGCTACCAAGTGGGACATTGCGAACAAAAATCATGTGATACCGAAGTAGGTTGGTAAGCGCGAGTTGTGCTCTCTCTCTCTCTCTCTCCCTTACCAACCTGCTTCCAGGTAGACGAATATTTTTGCTGGGTATGAACTTATATACGTATGCATATACTCCCTATACATACGTCGTGGTAGTGCATATAAGATTCGACACAGCCGAATATAGCACTCTTACTTATTTTTATACTATTACAGGCAGAAAATATTTTTTAGGGAAATTAATGAACACAAAATGAGTAAGAAACTTATAAGTCATGTTATATCTAACATTTGAAATATTCCATCATATTCCTATTAGATCTAAGTCAGCAATTAACACAGAATAAAATACCTAAATCAAACAATTTATTAAATCAAAAACTTTTGCAATGACTTGTGTTTTATTTTAGTTCGATAACTCATCCAATTGCAATATACACACAAACATATATTTATATATACATACATATCCGTACGTAAACTTACTGACATACGAAAAACATAAACGAAACCTTGTTATCCTCATAATTTCTAAGACATTTTGAAACGTTATTTAGTGTCGAAGGAAGGAAACTTAAAATTGAGTTTTCGCTTTTGAATAAAAGCAATTTCTGCAAAAAATAAGATGTAACCTTAATTTTCATAATATCTAGGGGTTAGCCATACAAATAATGCCCCCGACATATTTACATGTGTACATACATACATACATATCGAAGGCTTAATACAAAAAAGGCGTATCTCAGCTTTTTTTTAAATATCTTTTATAACGTTCTCTGGTAGCCAATGGATAATTACATCCTGATTAAAGAGTCAAATACGATAAAGTTAAAAATAAACGATTTAAGGCAATTTGAAAACTTATTTTAGCAGATTTATATTTTCAAACTTAAATAAAAAACGTAATAATTGACACAAAGTTTTACTAAGAGCATTGAACGATAGAATAGAAATTCAAATTTTATTTTTTTAAGAAAATTACATCCAGATGTCTTTCGTCGAGTTGAACGCACTGTTCAAAACGAAGCGTTGTGTTCTGCGGCACACGCTGCAGTAAACTTGGTTCAATTGAGCTGATTTCTCGACGAATATTTTCCTTTAAAGCCACAAGAGATTGTCGATTGTCATTAGAAACCCTGTCTGTGAGGTAGCCCCCATAAAAAAAATCCATGGGAGTTAGATCGGGCTACCTCGGTGGCCATGGGATGTCCCCAAAGCGACTGATCAGTTTTTGGGGGAAATTTTCTCGAAAAAAATTCATCGAAGCTCTGGCTGTGTGTGCAGTCGCCCCAGCCTGTTGATACCACGTGAGTGAAGAGTACAATGGATGAGCTTGCAGTTTTGGCAAAAAGAATTCCGTACTCATGCGTCGATAATTTTCACCGTTGACATTCGTCGCCTGACCTCGAGAATTTTCGAAAACAAAATGGTCCAATTATCTCATGCGTGGATAAGGTACACCAAACAGTTACCCTGGGGCAATGCAATGGTTTCTTATGTTTCAATCAAGGGTTGCGGGTTTTTGGAGACCAGTAAAAACCAGTGAAAATGATCCTCGTCGCTCCAAAAAATGGGATTTACAGTGCGAAAATGCTCCAACATCGTTTCACAAAACATTTTTGCGTAAATCAAAGGAAGCACCTAAACTCCTCAATAATCAATTTCAATGTATTTTTAGTAAAAAATATTTTACTTAATAAATAAAAGAATAATTTGGGATTTCTAGTTCGTTAACAAATTTTAAACTCAAAGTCACTTTCTTTCAGTTCTTGAATGATTTAAATTTTAAAAGAATGCAACTTCAGATCCTTTTTTTTTAAATTTCATGAATAATCGCTCTAAGAAGTACCACTGAAGCTGCTCTTTTTCCTATTGCAAGTAGGCGATTTTCACGTAAACTGCTTTCAACTAGTTCAATGTTTTCGGGAGTCTTTGAAGATCGACTGGGCTCTGACCGTGGGACATTCATAGCCAAAGCAGTTGCGCGAAATCTCTGCACCCACGAACGAATTATATGTACACTCGGTCCATCACGTATTCGCCGAATACCGAACTTTGAACAAAATTGTCTACGAGCAATTAGGTAAGAATCATTACTCTTAAAAAATGTCTCCACAGCGAAGGCGATATGCTCACTCGACCACTGCGACATCGTGACTAGCAAATCCGCACAATTGATAATTCCAACTGTTTATTACTTTTTAAAATAATCGTTTTTAAAAATATAAATTTGCCACCAGACACCCTGTACTTTAGTTTTCAATCGGTTTTTTGATTATTCCATAAAATATTGAATATCTGAGTTACGTCTTTCTTTTATTAAGCCATTGATATATTTAATATCCTTGTTGCAGCGTTCGCATTGATTTCAATAAAATGTCAATATATTTTAGCCACTTTCATTAAATAACCCATATCAAAGTGTTAAATTTGTAACAGAAAATAAAATGAACACATTTGCTCGCTCATAGAAATAAACGAAAAAGAAAAATCATTTTATTGCTAAACTCGGTTGCAAATAGTTTTACTCCCATAAATCACTTTGGTAGCATATGCTGTCGGAGAAACCTGAGAACTCAGTCGACGCCTGTCCACTGTACTAGTAAATCCTAATAAAATTAGCACTTGAAATCCAATTACTTTTGCTGTGAAGTCAAAATGTCTGAATGTCAGCTCATGCACAAGCACACACTTTCAGTTTGTTTAAATTTATTATTTTTTTGTATTTTTGTTTTTTTTTATATTAAAACAGCAGTAAACAATTCAGGGTTCATATTTGGAAAAATTTTGTATTTTGATGTGTTTATTTGACAAGGGTCAAGCTCATATATCCCTTAAAGAGTGAGTGTATAGAATGTGCAGGAATTTATTTAAAGTTAAATATTTATTTGATTTATGAGCTGAAGGAACATAAAAGTGAAATGAACTTTTGAAAAAGCAGGAAAGAAAAATACGGAAAGAGACTAAACAAAATAAGTTAAACAGAGTCCTATAAATTTAAATTTGTTGTTAAAACTTTATGAATAATAACGCCTAGTGAGTCATTATCACGTATGATACAAATTAGGCAACTAATAATTTAAATCATTTTAAATTATTAAGGCTTTATTCATAAGAGCTGGTATTCATAAATGATTGTTAAAATTTAAGCATTTCTTAAACCGGTTTTCTGTGTTAAACCAACATTAACTTTAACAAATTTCCCGCCTCTTCATTGAAAGAGCAACACTACTCCTGTCAGCACGTAAACTCAAACTTCAAATTTGAACAAACTACGACATTCGAGTTAAATGGAAAAAAGTGAATTTAGTGGGCTAAGCTTGATGACCATGGGCATCTCACCTGACTTAAGTGGTTGAAATTTTAACTGGCCACTTAGATATGACAAAGCTTTCCGCTCCGTAATTGTATGACAACTTGACAACCGTGAACGACAGCTGGATCCAACATAACATATCAAACACCAAACAGCAGTCAAACTTGTAGGTTTCTTAAAGTGAATCAGCGCGATGAAAGACCAAGATGCGTTTGTCAGCCAATAAAGTCATCGAGATGACTTTTTGATGATGCACGCGGCATAATCCACATTGATTCGCTTCCAAAGAATCATTTACTGAGGAGAAAAGTTATTTTTTCCACCTGGACAATAAATGTGCAATTTCAATGGTAAAAATCCCTTAATTCGGCTAGGAATCACTGCCTCATCCAACCAACCTGTTCTGCCGCTAATGACTATTTTCTTTACCCGAGATTGGACAAATGGTTCAGGCTTTAAGCGATAGAAAAAAGTGGAAAAACGTTGGCCAACATGTATAGAGCTCAAAAGAGGCTACGTTGCAAACACAAATTATTTTTTAAGACACAGCACTATTATGCTGATTGACACTAGCAGAATGGAACAACATGTTGTTTTCGAATAACACTCTTCCACTTTATTATCATCACTCTAACTGTGTGTGTGGTATCAGTTAATGCAAACCTCAGCCATACATAAAAAGAAAATTCAGTATAAATGGAATACGTGAATTGGTTTAATTCACAGTATCACAATTTATTAAAAAATATTTTGCAACAAAAGCTTAAATTAAGCATCACTGCCTTAAAACAGTCTTGCCACTGCTTTTTGTTATTTATTCAATTTTCATTTGCTTATTTTTACTTTATAATAAAGTAAAATTATTTAAAATTTTTGCTTTAAGTATAAATACTTTTGTAGTCAATAGAAACATGGTATAAATAAAAGTAAAATGTTGTTTGTAAACCTACAAAAATCTCACCCAAATATTGTCTTATTAATTTTGGTACACACCTGTAAGAAAAGAAAAAAAATCAATATTATTATTAATAAAAAATAAATTATTACAAACATGCTTATAATTATTATTATAATTAAAAGAAAATATTGTTGCTGGAACTTCTTCATAGAAATATACAAAGGGTGTTTTTTATAGAGTGACACAAGTTTAAGTCATAATAAAACAAGGAAATATATTTTTAATATAAATAAAACGGGGCTTTATTGGATAGAAAATTTTATGAAATTATTGTTTAAATATGATTTCAGCCATGCGGCCGACACGGCTGGCGCATACAAGGCGCCATCTCGAACACCAATTTTCAACAACTTATCGCAGCATTTGCGGCCGTATTTCGCCGATAACTCTTGATTAATCTTGATTTCCAGGTGTTCAATTGTTTGTGGTTTATCGGTGTAGTTGTGACATTCTAAAATGACACGCTTTATTAAGCCCAGTACGGAGTTCTTATGGAATTTCACGTTTGTAAATTTACATTTATTTCTACACGGGAAAATAGTGGTGTAGCCTATTATGTAGAATTATGTTTGCATACACACAAATGCATTTATTTTCGAGTTTACAACACACAAATACTTTAAATTTTTTTTTTAAATTTTATGATAATTAGAAATGTCGAAAATTCCGTGACCAAACAATTGTTTGAACTAACTTTTGTTTCTGTTGACTGAAAAAAGTCCACACTTATATTTATAACTCCCAAAAATAGGCAATAAATTTAAAAAATTCCGTGTACTTTTCTTTTGAAAGTCCGTACTAGCAAATGGAAATTTCTGTATGAAATGTAACAACCTGAATTTCCGTAATTTTTTTTACATACAGTTTGTATGAGAACCTGAAATACCGTATGAACTCCGTACCAGGCTTTATATATGTATAGGGTGTTTTTTTAGAGGTATAGAACTTCGAATTGAAATAAAACACAAGAAAATCGTTTTAATGTCCATCAATTTGGCTTTATTGGAAGGATAATTTTATGCCATTAACGTTTAAATATGATTTCGGGCATGTGGCCGCCGCGGCTGGATCGAATAAAGCCAATTCTACAGGTCCAATTTTCAACCACTTTTTCGAGCATATGGGGCCGTATGTTGGCAATAACGCCACGACTGTTGGCTTCCAAGTCCCCTAACGTTTCTGGTTTGTTGGCGTAGACGAGCGACTTCAGCGGATGCGTATTATCACATAGAGTAAACGTAGTGCGAAAACGATCCATGGTTAACCGAATTAATTGCTCTGATGGACGATTATGTCGACCATAAAATGGACAGAGCTTGTGGTAAACTTCGCGAACTGAACCATTATTTTCGAAATAAATTTGCACGGTTTGCAAGCGTTGTTCTTTTGTCAACCTGTTCATGATGAAATGGCAAACCAAACTAAATATTAATCACTTAACAGCTGACAAAATGGCCGCCAGTTAAAAAAGTGATGCCAACTTAAAGTTCTATACCTTAATAAAAAACACCCTTTACTATTAGACGTTTTTCTTTGCGCCATAGTAGGGAATTCTTTATCTTTTAGGGACTACTTCTCTACTGCAGGTCTGGTTCAAATTGCTGAACAAAGTCTTCTATCCCCGCAGAAGTTAAAAAAAAATACTTTGTTTCATAAACAAAAATCTTATTAATATCAATTTTAGATATTAATAATCTCTTATAGAGCATTTACACCCGCACAAAATCTGGCAGATTTCAATTAAAATCTTTATCAAAATCTATACCTTACAAAATCCTTTGTAAAATAAATTGTTTATCAATTATAATTAATTAATTATCTTTAGTATTATTTTTAGCATGAACCTTTTAACTGGGCATTCGATTCATTGTTTGATTATGAAAGCATGCCTGTTGGGTTCTATTTTAAACATAATACTCGTTCTTTCAATTAATTATTTTGTGTGCTTATAGAAGGCCTTATTACAGGGATAACAGGCTTTTCAGAAGTCAATCAAGTGACTTTAGTCTCAGGAAAAGAAACTTAATGAAACATGGCGTCTAATTCACAATTGAACTTATTATGGAAGTATTACTTTCGTTTACAAGACAAAGAGAAAGAAGTTGCTAGGAGTTTGTATAAAATATATTACAATATGCATAAGTTGACTTTATAAAATCTCTCCTGTAATAGCAGAAAGCAAAATTCATAGTGTAAAAACATTTTAATGCTTTGAAATCAAAACAAAAAAGAAACACACAGCCAAAACACGTGCAAGCAAAGAAGCTGTCAACAATTGACCGAACATGCAAACTGACCGAAATTGTCGGCATAAGTGAGAGACATGAGTGCCAACATAACGCCACAAAAAAAATTAAAATTCGAATATACGTAACCAGCGAAACTTCAAAATTCGCGATACTTTTTGAACCCACTTCGTATATGAATGACTTAGAAAGTTGTTATAAATGTATGTATAAATTAAGGTGTCCGTGAACTCGTGAGCTTAAATAACTATTTTTTTATTTCATAGAACAAGAAATAACTGAAACTAATTAAAAATCAAATTGTGTTTCTATAAAATAAAAATATAAATTAAATCTACTTAAAGTAAGATTCGGTTATAAGTCCAAGTGTTATTGCTAAGCTGATTAGTTTGTTAAGAGAGAGCGAGAGAGAGAAAGAGAGACGAAAAGAAAAGAAACGTTTCTGTTCACCACGTTTCTCTCTCTCCTTCAAACTAATCCACTTAGCAATAACACTTGCATAGTGTAAACTAGGACTAAGTAAGTGTTAGCATCAAACACTTAGAAAGTAAATAGAACTAAGCCCCGTAACTACACACACAGTACATATATTTTGAAATCATTCTCAAATATTCCACATTTGATTTCATATTTTAAGTTCGATAGCGAACACTGTTTGTTGGCTGGGTAATTGCAAAAACAATAGCTGGACGAAAATTAGTGTGTAATTTCAAACATAAAAGAAAAATAAGCTTAAAAGCCCAAATGGTTTCTTGTTAGGACAATAAGAACCATTAAAAAAAAAACTTCCAGTCTTGCTAGAGAAAAAGGATACATGCAGTATTTTGACACTATTGAATTTTATTTTGCCACTCACTTAAGCCGCGTTCAGACTATTATACTTTGTATATATACTTGTCAAAAATTCAAATAATACGTGCAAGTGTGATAGTCTGAACGCAAAATGTCATGAAAGTGGCAAATAATACGATAAAAATTTTCTAAACGATAATACTTTTCATTAGATCAGGGTTGCATTTTCAAACAAACCAAATTTCCAAGTCGGCTGTTTCGCCGCCGATAGCGTGTCGTCATTGATGTAATGTTTTGTCATATGTATATCGGCTCAAAATTTTTAATAAGTGAATCGTATGGAAGTATATTTCGTTGACGTAATTTTTTAACGTTTTTGTAATATATTTTCTTAAATTTGTTCTGTTATTTACATAAAATATTTTTAACTGCTGAATATTTTTAACTGCTGAATCACGTGCCCGCCTATATGAAACCGCTTTGCCGCCGCTATTCAATGAATAGCACAGACATTTTTATTGAACAGCTGTTTTGTTTTCTGCTTGTATTTATTACACATTTTATTTGAAGTGTTTTGACAGTCGCAACGAATGTATTTAGATTTCTGTATAGTAAAATGTGATGATGTGAAAGTATTAATACTTGTATAATAGTCTGAACGGGGCTTTAAGCACATTTCGTAAGGTTGTCACACATACATATTTGACTTTTTGAAGGCCTTAAGTAAGAAAAGAAGAAGAAAAAAAACTAGTAAAACAAAAGTTTTGGCATTTTTTTCATAAATGCTTCTCAAAGGATTTGGGTATTTTAAAACAATACTTAGCAAGCAATCCAACAACTTACACTTACGTATGCAGACTTGGTGCGATTATTATCCAGCCTAGTGCACACAACTAAACTGATTCCTTAGGATGTGAATATTTTCATACACAAGCATACGTATGTATGTATGTATGCATGTATGTAGTATATATAAATGTGTGTTTGTAAGCTTGACTTGAGAGTTCACAGTTTGAACTTACGAACTTACGTGCCCATATGAATATGAGCTAAATTGTACAATGCTGGTTCTAACCAGAGGAACGTACATGACATGGACAGACAGTTTGTGCTGAATGAATAGAATGGTTTGTAGGTTTTTTTTCATTTCGAGTTTTAGCCCAAATCATTCCAACTTGATTTATTTGCCAAAAGGGACATTCATCTAAGCAAAATATGTGTCCATGTATGTTGCTAAACAAATAAATGTCAAGTGTTTATTGTTTTGTTATTGTTATTGTCGTTGTCGTTGTCGTTGTCGTTGTCGTTGTTAGTGTTTGTGTTGTTATTTTTTTAGCACTGACGACCAGCCTTCTGATGATTCTGCTGCAGTAATAAATACTTAATTTTATTTGGGAAAAAATAAATGACGGGGAAAATAAAATTAAATAAAACTTTCCAAAGTGGCTAAAGTTTGAAAACAAACACTCAATTCATTAACAATAAACTTTTGTTTTCAATATTAGTTTAATACCCAGCAAACATGTGAACTGGTCTAGGAAATTGATAATTTGATGACAAAAACTATATAGCTATAACTAATGCTTTTAAGTTGAAATATACTAAAGTACAACCTAAATTAAGCTTTTATTCCCAATGAGATTAGAAGTCTAAAAAAGATAAGCCGCAAGTCATAGTGCTGTAACTTCCTGAAAAATCACACAATTTAATTGAGATTTGGACCAAAGGTACTCTCAAGTATGCAGATTACGGAAAAACCATTAACTTAAAATCAGCTTATCTCGACTTAAGTACCTTTTCCCTTTTGCCACTGAGTTGTAGTTGAAGTCTGCTGAAGTGTAGCTTAGCAGCAAGGAAACAACAATAATTATTTAAATTTTTTTTTAAATAATATTAAATTATTAATAATTAAAGTAATTTAGCAAATCACTTGAAGTAATTGTGAGTGGTTTAAACATAATGAAAAATATATGGTGCCATATTTGAAAAGAAAAATATTATTACTCCATTAAACTTTTTAATTTGTTGTTAATTTACGTTGTGCTACAGCAGTTGTTATACAAAATAATGAAACTTTTTACTTAATACACATTTTTTCTAAATATGTATGTACTCTTATATCACCAGTTCACCCAGAGAGGTGTTCTTTACTTGCATTATTTTTATGTCATTGAAGTACGTTTTTAGCAGCAAATGGAGCAATTTTCTTCATTTAGCATTTTAATCACGCGGAAATTGCAATTTAAACGTAATGTCGCTCAAGAAAAAAAAAATCGTTAAAAAACATTAACCGCGGAAAAAGTGTTTTCTTTTGAACGAAAAGAAATAATAAAAATCATGTTTAAGAAAACATTACTAATCCTTAAAGATTTCCTAAATAAATCACTGAAAGTGCAGGAAACTCAACGGAAACTAAATGAAAAAAAAAAGAAAAAGAAAACTTGGAAACTAAAAAAAGAGCGCGCAAAAGAAAAATGCTTAAATACTTACAACCATTCAAGTGGATGGCTTGACTCTGCAAAATATTGCGACAAGCAAACAATGAGCCTTAAGTATGTCTTCATCCCAACGCAAAGGAACAAAAATGTCTCAAATGAAATGTCGTAATCATAACATTTATTACACCAACAATGCCACGCCGCTGTGGTAAAAACCTAATGAATACACAAGCATACGCATTAGGACAAATGAATGCCACAAAAGCAAATAAACTTAGGAAAAGTATTTATTAAGATGAGGAAAAATAATCATTGTTTCATTATTCATATCTTTCGTTTATACGCACTTGCAAATAACATTGCAAGCATTACAGTTGGTGTGGTATAATTTGGTTTGACCTTATGCGGCATTCTTAGCACCGAGATAAATATCTACTTATTAATTTTTTTTTTTTATAATGAAAATATTTCAAAAATTTTATTCACTCATTGTCATTGTCATGAAGTTCTAATTTGCCACAATGTATTGTATGAAAATTTAATAAGTTTTTTTTTTAGTTTTCAAATAAGTAAATGCGTACATAACACTCCGTGTAGATTAGAGATGAGCGCGTGATGATTCCAAATCAAATTGAATAGCAAAAAATATTTTTTATATATATATGCAAACTAGCTTTTACTTGCGGCTGCGCTCGCGTTGATCTGATATTTTAGAAACTACTCGTATACTTAAAATTTATCAAAGTTTTGTTATTTGTAATTCACCGATAATGTTAAAAAACGAAAAAAAAAATATTAAAAAAAAAACAAAAACTGGTTAAACAATAAAATCCGAAACGAAAATTACCCTACCCAGCCCAAAAATTTGTTATTCGGAAAAAAAATCCGAAACGGATGAAAAAAACCGGTTCCGAACCGGATAAAAAATAAGCTATGTTTGATGCTGGTAATGTAGCTTTTGCATTGGAGAAAGAATTTTTAAAATCGGTTAAGCCGTTTGAAAATCCGTACCAAATATAAAAAAACCGGTTCTGATACAGGGTGATGTAGCTTTTTGTTGGAATTTTTAAAATCTGTTTAGCGATTGGGGCGTGAAAGCGTAGCAACCGAACAAACAAACTCACTTTAATATTTATAATGTTAGTAAGGAAGGTTAAATGCATATTTTTATTTAACTTCAGAACTTGAAGCTCAAGAGACCCATACACTATCAAAAAATTTGCTGGTGTTGTATACTTGACAATACAAAACATTTAATTTTTTCAAGTTAAATTTATTTGCTGGTGGTTAAGCATTTCATTGCTGACTTCAACCACTTTCACAAAACCCTTGTCTTGTGACTGTTCAAAATGTGTGTTTGAAGTCTACTGACAATTTGTTAAAGCAGCAATAGAAATGCATATATACATCGCTTAACCACCAGCAAATAAATTTCACTTATAATATAATTATGACAATATGTCGAATAATAAATTTCTTGAATATTTAATTTTTTCGTTTATTGGAAAATAATTCATGCATACCTATTTTGCACCTCAAATCGTTTCGTGCTTTTCGTGTCAATTTTGCTCAACACGAAATCAAATTTTTTGTTACGAACACCTCGTGTTGAAAAGTGAGTATTGGTGTCACCGAAAAAAAAAATGACCTGCGCCCTTCTCTGTTGTATATAAGCATAACTAATCATTGGGAACATTTTGTCAACTCATTTGAAGAATAAAATTAGTTAAATTATTCTTAGAAATACTATTGGTTATGCAGTTAAGTTCACCAAGTCACTGAAATTATTTCTACTCTACCTCCATATCATTTTGAAAGGCTCAAGCATTAATTATTTGTTTTTATCTCTTCTATAATATTATTTTCAAAATAATTAATTGAAAAAGTTTTCCTGCTCTAATTTAATGTATTAAGTATAATATCACCGTCACCACAATACGCCCCAAGCCAAAATGTCTAATGACTTGGCATTTATCGGTAATGGCAGAAAAGCTTCCATATTATATGGAACTAGTCAAGGAATGACTTGTGTTTTATAGCTAAATCTACATATTCATTGATAAGTAATTACTCATCAGCTGGATTATGCGTTTAATTTTTTTTTTTTGGGCATTTATATCAAAGATCTTTCAGCCCTTGCAGCCGTTTGCAAGATATAACTTCCCTAGGTTGCGTTATTCATTTTATAATAAGCCATCCACTTATTATAAAATAAAACTAAGAAGTCTACTTAAATTTTAAAGAAAAAAAGTATATTATTTATACCAGCCAAGAGCTTGAGTGTATTCAGGAAGTCGTGCAACCGACAGCCATTTAAAGTCAAAACAAATATTACTTTAAATTTTGAAAAACCAGTATTACCACACAAACTACTGGTTTTCAATCTTAAGGCCAATTTTATAAAAAATTATTAAGGCTTAATAAACGGTTTATAAAATAGAATTCCACAAAAAAAAATTATAAATACGTAATATTTCTTATAAATAAGACAGTTAAAGAATACTTTGATTTAACTTTGGCATTTTGTGACATCGCAATAGTGTGTACTGGTGGCAATGTTTGTCAGTTGGAAAATTTTTCATTGTGCGGGATTGCTTTCCATATAAAAAAACAAAATGTGTACGGCGTTGCACACATTTTGAAAATGACACCACAAAATGACAACACAAAAAATGCCAGATGCGTACTCGGCATATAATATGCGCCAAATTTTTTTTTTGCTTAAAGTACCCGCATTGCCAGTTGGAAACAGTTAAATATTAAGTAGACGTATATTTACATTAAGCTCCTAAAAGTATGCACTTCTTTTACAAACATGTGCCTGAATTGCATCTTTGCCGTTTGTTATGCTGATGGCAGAGCTGCCGTCTTGGATTATTTCAAACGAAAATTTGTAGTTTTTTCTCAATGCGGACATGGGAATATTTTTTTATCTGAACGTTATCTGGCTTATTTTTGAGTAGAATTTTTAATTAACAAAGCGTTTGGGTGAAAAAAGAAACAAAAATATATTTTAAACCTTTTAAAATAAATAGACTTACATTTACTCACTACAGCACTAATTTGATTTTAAATAATTCTTCAAAACTCCTTTATGATTTCATTGAGAACAAAACAATTTTGCCTAATTTGAAGCAATGTTTTGCTTTGGCAACTAATTATTGTTTTAGTATTTGGTAGTGATACTTCTAATGAAATTTATTTGATTTTCCAACGCATATACCCTTTTAATACCTCTGGCACAATATCGTTAGTTGGGGTGGTAATTTGCCATTGATGGCCATTTTCAAGTCTAGAAATCTACGAATGCTTAACATATGTAATTAATCATACATAAACTGTATTGTAAAAGTGTCATAAGCAGTCCTTTTATATATAATCAATTTGGGCTTACATATTAATAATAGAATAAAAGGAAATATGTATGTATATTGGAAATGATTAACGATAGAAATTTAACTATTACCAAGGTCAAGGAATATGGTAATTATTGTGATTAATGACTAAAAAGTCGAAAGCTATTATTTTTATTTATGCATGTATGGATTATTATAACGCGTCAATTCATTATTATTTTATTACGAAAAAAAATTCCATTCCTTTTAAAGAGCTTTTGTATAAGGTCATTTCAAGGATCTAGAACGGGACACTCGCTCGCCTGTGAAGTGCGATAATATAAAGAAATCTTAAATAGTGTGTTTGTTTGTTGCAATTTTATGATAATATTTCAATAACAAGAATATTTCTCACACCAAATTATACTACAAAATAATAATCAAAGCACCATTTGGTTTCATTATTAAGACTGAATACATATTTGACAACATTAATGGTGACTTCTATCAAATGTGTGTTTAGTCTAAACACTTTTTTAATTTTTCTACTTTAACATCATCTCACAAATGCCACTGGATCATTGTAACAACAACCGCACTGAAGATAATTCTCTGTTTTAAATTCTTACTTCCTCCTGTCCGCAGTTTATTAATGTACATAAGTATTCAAAAAGTTTGTAGTTAACTTGAGTTTATGTGCACCATTCATCCATCATAAATTAACAAATCTCTCAACAAATTATTTTCCTATTATAATAAAGCAAAGTCAAATAATGAACATTAGATAGGAAACAACTTTGATTTCTTATGAAAACAAAACAATACAAGCCAAGAAATAAACTTTTTGGAATATTTACCCAGCATAACCAAGAAAAACAAAATGTTATCAATAATAATTATACAATAATCAAACGGCACAAAATAATTTTCAGTTTACAGTTGTGCCCACATGCCAACTTGCCAAAATTGAAATGGGTTTCTTATTTCATTTCAATGATAATATATTTTATGCTTAAACAAATCTTAAGCTTATCCAATTTATATGGGCTGTTAAGGAAATGAGGTGAGCTCCTTAACCAAAACGTACAAAAGCAACGAAGGAAACTTTAGATAACTTAATTGAAAGCTTTCTAAAGAGTCGATACAAATCAACTGCTGTGGCATTTACAGAAATTTTAAATAATTAATTGAGGGCGTATATTGATTTAACGAAATGCCAAGGTCTTCATTTCTTCCTTGTGATCAGTATCAGTAGTAATAAATAAGCAAAAAAAAAATTGAATTTAGTAAAAATGAGCCTAGACATATCAATCACTCCTTAAGATGTTGTGTTTTAAAAAATTACAGCAAATTAAATTAAAATTGATTTGAAGAAACATGAAATTGCTTGAATGCTAAAAAAAACAATTTCGCAGCTTTCACCAAAATGATGAATTAATTTAATCTGATAGAAAAACAAATGTTATATACGAGTTGTGTTCAAAACGTATCGCGAATTTTGAATTTTCGCGGGTTACGTATATTCAAATTTAGATTTTTTTGTGGCATTATGTTGGCACTCATGTCTCTCACTTATGCCGACAATTTCGACCATTTTGAATGTTTAGTTAATTGTTGCTGCTTTCCTGGCATGTTTTTTGGATCGTCTTAGCAATAAGACTTGCATAGTGTAAACTAGGACTAAACAAAGTTCCAACAGAATTCAGCTTTTGTTGCCTCACCATCTGCCCTCGGTCTACATTATCTATTTATTAATTTCATAAATACTTTACAAAATAAATTTTGTAAAGTATTGTTGCACAAAAATGGGTGAAGTAACTAAAGGGTTCGCCAGATAACTACTTTTTTTTTTGAAAACAGGGCGCAAAACATCGAGTGTAGCTTCGGCTGTGTGGCACGTAGCGCCGTCCTGTTGAAACCAAATGTTGCCAATATCCTCCTCTTCAATTTTTGTGAACAAAAATTCGTTCAACATGTCCCGATAACGATCGCCATTGGCAGTAACGGCCACTCCTTGCTCATTGGCCCAATTATTCCTCTGGACCAAAATCCGCACCAAACAGTGACTCGTTTTGGGTGCGTCGGCTTTTCAATGTATGCGTGCGGGTTTTCTGTGCCCCAAATGCAAAAATTTTGCTTGTTTACATACCCGCCAAGATCAAAATGATCTTCATCTGAAAAGATGATTTTTTTTTTTTGGCAAAATCGGCATCTTCTGTAAGTCGATCGCAGGCAATATTTCCCAGCGTTGTTCCAGCGTATACACAACCATATTCGTTCAGCGGAAGGATAAAACTAATTATCTGTCAAATCAGACATGAGCTAAGCACTAGTTGAAAAAAAACGTTAGATGGCGGACCCTTTATATGCCCATGTTATTGTTAACAGTATTCTTACAAATGTTTTTGTCACTGACTATACCCGACCTATTTTTTCCTTCACATAGGAAGTAGAAACGTGGTTGTCAACGAAATTCCACAAAAGATCAGCAAGACTATACGATTATCCGTGGCAAATCAATCAACCAGTGCGAGCAAGACGAAAAACTCTCGAAGGCCAAGCAACACACACAAGTCTGACCGCAGTTAACAAATAATTACGATGACGCGGGAGCTGCTCTTCAGCCCAGAGCTGCTTAACGACTGACGCTCTACATCCGTGGTCGGCAATCTATAGCATTACAAATTACAATTGTGCGTGCCGGTGTTGCCAGTGAAATTTTCGTCTCGTTTTCCTAACTTGAAATTTTAAATCTCCAAAACCAAACTTGATTTTATTACGGTCAGAAGAAACACTCAAGTTTTGTTTTTTATAAGGAAAGAAATATTTTGTTGTTGCTACATCAATTCAATAAAGAGTAAAGAGATAGTTTTGTAGAAAATTTAAATTAAAATGATTTAAATATGTATATGCTTGAAAATTGCCTTTGCATGTCATATTTTTTCATGCATGACAACGAAGCCCACTGGTTTGCCATAATCATTTCCTGATAATAAAAATTTAGTAAATTTTCATCACTTATATTTTCTTATAGTTGGGAAAAAATTTTTTCTCTGGCAACGCTGATTCTTAAGAGTATGCGATACACACAACTTGTTCTCAACAATAGAAGAGCCTACCAAAAGGCGCGGCAACCTTAATTTTCCGACCAACGAATTAAAAAAATAAATTACTTTAATGACGGATAAAAAGAGACTTCAGTTTGCACAAATCAAAAGCCGTCAAGATGTCATAATATTTAACAAGTTATTATTAAATCATTATTTCTTTATCAAGAAGTCATTAAATACACAATTTCAGGGTTTGAGATTATTGAACCCCTTGAACTTAATTTAATTAACATATTCACAAAAATAAAAAACAATTATATGTGCACGCAACTCTTAACAATATGTTGGATATGTACAAATAAGTACGCATGTTAAGGCTCATAAATACTCATTTATACCGATTACAACTTTTTTCTTTTTGCTTAGAACACAAAATTAGATTATTTTCTATTAAATATGCACGTGTGCATACGCTTATACGTGTATGTATGGCTGTACGTATGTGCACTGGCATTTGTAGGTGTCTAGTTTCAATCTAAATTTAACAAAAGGTCATGTACCCAATGCTCTTGCCATGACCTGTTCATTCCGTTCATTCAAGTCTACACAACGAAGCTTTCAAGCAACAAGAAAAAGCAAGGAAATTAATTTAATTATTGTTTGTTTACTCTGCATATTTAAACAGGTAGAGAGAATAGAAAATCAATACAATCATATGGCATAAATGAGTGGGAAGTTTGTATTAAAATAAAAAAGCAGTGATTCAATTGTAAATTGGAAGTAAAGCAGAAATAAATAATTTAACGAGTATCAAGGATTTCTGACCATGCATTTTTTAATTTTCAAAAAATATCATAGTGCGATGATAAATTATTTCTTGTTTATAATACATAATTCCTTTACTACAAGCAAGAGAAATTGAAAATTTATTGTAACACTAGAATCCTTAAAAATATATCACACTCTCACAATTTGTATTAACTATTATTAAGAGCAACTCCCTCGTGTGAAGAATGTCTATTATAAAAGAGAATTGTGATTTATAAGTTTTAAAAGGATTGTTCGTATAGAATTCGTAATGGTCACGCTGTATCTCAGGAAGAATTAATTTTCACGAGAGTGCCACTGGGATCATTGCTTGGACTTGTTTTATTCTATATTTTCATATCAGATATATGTAACACAGATTGTTACTACTCAAAAGGACACGGCATATAAAGGGTGACATAAGTTTAAATCATAATAAAACAAGAAAATATATTTTTAATATGAATGAAATTGGAAAGAAAATTTGATGAAATTATTGTTTAAATACTTCTGCCTGCCATGCTGGCGGGTAGAAGGCTCAATCTGGAACACCAATTTTCAACAACTTTTCGAAGCATTTGCAGCCGTATTTCGCCGATACCTCTTCCTATGTTAATTTCCAGGTGTTCAATTGTTTGTGCATTATCGGCGTAGACAAGTAAATTAATATAAATCACACGATCTTGGTGGCCAACTAATGGGGCCATTACGTGAAATTATGTTTTCATCAAAAGTTTCTTTAAGTAAATCAATTATAGCGCCTGCTGTGTGGCATGTGGCGCTGTCCTGTTGGAACCACATATCAGCAGGATTAATGTCACGTAATTGAGATACGAACAAATGTTTAATCATGTTCCTATACCGCTCACCATTGACAGTAACATTCTGGCCATCATCGTTTTTGAAGACATATGAGCCAATGACTCCACCAGCCCATAAAGTTCACCAAACAGTATTTTTCTGTGGATGTAATGGTGTTTTGACAAAAGTTTGTGGATTCTCCCCACTCCAAATCTGCCCCTCTGAAAGACGATTATGTACGCCATAAAATGGAAGAAGTGCACGATGAGTTTGACGAATAGAACAACTATTTTGATTAAAAGTTTCAACAATTTGCACGCGTTGCTCTGGTGTAAGTCGATTCATAATGAAATTTCAAAGCAAACTAAACAAAAAACAACTATCAGCTGTTAAATGGGTGCTCAAGTAAAGCAGTGGTGCCAACTAAAAGTTGTGACACTCTAAAAAAAAAAACACGATTTATATACTTTACGAGACGCATGTGAATATTGCGGCAATTACACACGAAATGGCAAATACTGCTTATAATTTTCGGTGAAGGGCATACAAATTATGTGAAAATTTCTAATTTTTTTAAGATTACCCAACAAATTTCCTAGACGGGTTGACTGCCTCTATTGCATAAAAAGTGTTTAATACTGATTTTATGCGATGATTTTTCCTGAACTTTTTAAATCGGATTTTGGAATTTTCAGGGTATAAAAAATGAGTTGAGGTCACTGATCAATGAATTTTGTCATTAATAACGAGCTAACCTAAGAGTACATTGTATTAACGAAGAATTTCGTGCATATAATGAAAACTTGCAATAATATAAAAAAAATTGCATTCATGCAATAAAGAAGCGATAATAATGCTACTTCATTAGCTGAATGAATGTTTTTTCTCTTAGTGCACCTAAGCTCATAAAAAAATAATTGTATAAAATCTTGACTTAATTTCAGTTGACAAGCAGCCTTCAGAAAGCAGATTACAGTCGGTCGGCCACATACTTTATTTAAAGATAAAATAACTTACTTTTATATATATATCAAGCTTCCTGAAGTTATAAATAACCATATATGGACACCACTACGTGATAAAAGACCAAAAAAAAAGACCCGTGTCTCCCAGTTTTGCCCCAAGTCATACACTTTTATTTTATGGGCCCCAAAGATTTGGGGCTTCGGTGTCATTTTTGCATTTTCTCAGGCTCATATCTTGCAAACCGCTCGGAATTTTGATTTACTCTCTGAGGCAAAGTTGTAACTCTTTCCTTGTACATTTTTGTAGTTGATTGTGCCTAGTTGGTTGAAAACTAATTAATTGTTTAACTGAATCTTCGTTTTTTAATTGAATCTTGTTTTTACTTTTTTTGTGTGGTTATATTTCCATGACTTAAAAAATTACAGACATTGTAATTTTAAAGATAAATTGTATGTGATATCTTATTTTCAATAATTTTATATCTTATAATTGCGAGTTAAATACTGCATAACTAATCAATGATGATAGATAAATATTTTCTCTGCTTATCACAAGTAGAATGGCACAAACACTCATCTGTACTCGTGTGTTTGCATATCAGAAAAATCTGATTTAAAAATAATATACAAAACTTTTTCTCTTCAAATATTATTTTTCATATATAAAATGTACAATTTGAAGTATTCATCAAACATAATATAATTGAAAATATTCATAATGAAAGAAATGTACTGATTCTAATTTGATTTTATAAATCATATCGATATACATATGTATGTAGTTTAAATATCATTCCTCTGGTCGTTAACTTTATGCTGCTGGAATAATTTCATTATTATCAGTTTCAGTTTTCTTCTTTAGTTTTCCCTTCATTTTCGAATGCTACTCAATGGGAATTTATTTTATAACAATCAATATATTTTATAACTTGAGAATCATCTAAAAGAAAATTCAAACTGAAAGTGTACTTTGAATTTCCAAATAACTTAACAAACAAACAATAGGCAGGCGTGCATTTGTATATAAAAAAAAGAACATGTTCAATAAAAGATAAGAGTTCAAATACGATTTGAGAACACATGAATCCGAATAAGCCACAGCAACGGTTAGAGAAAAATTTGAGTAAATCCAGCTTTTGAGTTTTTACTTACACCCATATGTAAGCCTCACCCCTAATATAATCAAGGGAGAGAGACATTCTAGTATTTGAACAAAAATATATTTTTAAGCGAAAGAGTAGAAATAAAATTCAAGTGTTCTTGCTAAAACAGGTACACAGAAAAAAATAGACAAGAATTATATTCAACAAAACCATGTTATTGAAAAAAAATTTTAATTTCAACAATATTTGTCATTAATTTAATACAATATTTAATAATACCGCGCATTTTAAAATATCATTTAATTTAATTTCTTTGTGTTGGTCTTTATCTTGCTTGTTGATTGACCCAATGCGGTCATGTGCTATTGTTGTTGTATTTTTTGATTGCTCGTGTTGTATACGTGTGAATTCCGACAAGAAGCCGGAAAACGTCGTGGATTGTTTTTTTTCACTCAACAAAGTTATTTTTAAATTAGGGGCCATCCATATATTACGTAACGCCATTTTTCCCGATTTTTGACCCCCCCCCCCCTCCCCCCTAGTAACAGATCGTAACAATTCTTAGACCCCCCCCCCCCCCTCACAATAACGTAACAAGAACTTTAAAAAAATTTAAATTGTTTTATTAAGTTTTTATTAAAAAAAAAATTAAATTTAATTCATGCACATACATATGTATGTATTTTTAAATAACTTTTTGTTTGAATTGAAGTAAATTTCTTTATTTAGTTATTACAAACTAATATATATACAAATATTTTTATGGCATTTTCTTAAGTTTCGTTTAGGATTTATGCATTTATTTATTTTATTTATGGGAAAATGCAAGTAATTGAGAATGGAAGAATATTCGGGAATTCGAATCCTTTTGTTCCTTTATTTTTATTTTCTGTTAGACTAACACAGTGCGTAGACAAAAATCAAATAAGCTTGCAAAATATAAATAATAACAATTATGTATTTATGTACATACATATGTATATGCATATATTTATATCTATGTAACACTCATGATTCTTGATTTATTATGTATTTCTTTGATAAATTAAATATATAAATAAATGAAAAATCGAAGTGTTTTTGTACGAAATTAGTAAAATTTATGTTACGTAACAATTTTACAGACCCCCCCCCCCCCTACCCCCTCGTAACAAATCATAACAAAACTCGAAGCCCCCCCCCCCCCCCAAGGGCGTTACGTAATATATGGATGGCCCCTTATATCAACGCAAAGCGCACATGTAGAAGAAACATAGAAATCTTGTTTGCGTGTATTCTGAGTGGTCTATTACTCAAGAGATTGCCGGTTCGACTCATTCCAAACACATTTAGTTTCGAAGGTTGTGTGGAAAAATAAATAACTTTAAAATTTAACAAGAAACCAAATACTAAATAAAAATTAAAAAAAAAACTAACAAAAAACACACATTAGAATTTTAAAAACAAATTCATTAAAAATTTTTGTTTTTCGTTAACAACTCAATTGTCAATAACACAATAATTTTAATTGGAAATAATTGAGTTGATTTTGTTTTCTGATGTTACAAATGTGTGTTTGTATTTACAAAAATCGTTGTAGGTGCCTTTTTAAATAATATTTTAATTGTATTCACAAATAAATTAATTGTATTTACAAATCTTTTTTTTCTGTGTATGATACTTAAGTGTATATGTTTGTATGTATGTATGTATTACCTCGTTGGGTCAATCATCAAGCAAGATAAACACCAACACAAAGAAATTAAATTAAATGATATTTTAAAATGCGCCGTATTATTAAATATTGTATTAAATTAATGACAAATATTGTTGAAATTAAAATGTTTTTTCAATAACATGGTTTTGTTGAACATAATTCTTGTCTATTTTTTTCTGTGTTACATATGGAAAAAATTTTATTAGGTACAAAAATAGAGGACAATCAATATTGATTCTAACAAATGCAAATATTAATATTAAGATTCATAACGGGACTTCTGGAAGAAAATTTTATTTCTTTGGTTGGTATTGCTGCTTCTTCCGCAAATGTAAGTAAGTAATTGTGTTTTGGGGCCTGCAGACTGCAAAAACATATGTAAGTGAATAAAACTATTGTCATATAATATTTTTATATGAAAAATACAGAGTGTCTGGTGGCAAATTTATAATTTTAAACACGATTATTTCAAAAAGCAATAAACGGTGAGGATGGAGGGTGGCGCAGTTGGAATTATCCAATGTGCAGATTTGTTAGTCACGATGTCTCAGTGATCGAGTGAGAATCGCGCGTTCGCTTTGGATACATTTTTTAAGAGTACTGATTCTTACATAATTGCTCGTCGACAATTTTGTTCAAAGTTCAATATTCGGCGAATACGTGATGGACCGAGTGTAAGTTTAATTTGTTCATGGGTGCAGAGATTCCGCGCAACTGCCTCGGCTATGAATGTTCCACGGCCAGAGCCCAGTTGATCTTCAAAGACTCCCAAAAACATTGAACTGGTTGAAAGCAGTTTACGTGAAAATCCGCTACTTTCAATACGGAAAGGAGCAGCCTTAGTGGGACTTTCAAGAGCGATTATTCATGAAATTTTGAAAAAGGATCTGAAGTTCCATCCGTTTTTTTTAATGGTGCTACCTCAAAGAGAATGACAATCCCTAGTCTCTTGTGGCTTTAAAGGAAAATATTCGTCGATAAATCAGCTCAATTGAACCAAGTTTACTGCAGCGTGTGGAGTAGAACACAAGGCTCCATTTTGAACAGTGTGTTCAATTCGACGGAAGATATCTGGATGACATACTCTTTAAAAAATAGAATCCGCATTTTCATTTTATCGTTTAATCTTCTTAGTAAAACTTTGTGTCAACTATTACGTTTTTTATTTAAGTTTGAAAATATAAATCTGCTACCAGACACCTTCTATGAGCATTTTTGACTTGCAACAAATATGACGCAATAGAAAGAACAGTTTGTGAATTGGCTCAGTATATTTAAAAGTGATAATGTAAAGTAAATTTTGAAGGCGTTTTAAATCTCACTTTTTTAAGCGAAAATTTATATTCTTGCATTATCACTTTATTGTATGGAAAATTTCAATTAAATGGCCTCAGTTAAACGCTTTAAATTTACTTTTTATTTCTAAGCTTTGGTGCCATTTGCCTGCTTAAAATTTTGTTTTTTTTTTAGATTTTTCCAGGTGTTAACTCACCCAGGTCTACCTACTTGTGTACCAAATTTCAGCTCTCTAGCGCAAATTTTAATTTTTAAATTTTGTATGACTGAAACCGCCCACAAAAAAAAATTGTGGCCAGTGTGTATCATTCGTGTAAAGTTTCGTAGGAATTAGACAACGAGAAATTCATAAATAAATAAAACGAAATTCACTAAATTTATCGGCTAAATTTAAATTTACTTTTTTAATGCTGAGCTTTATGGGAATTGTCGCGCCCCTTGGTTAAAATTTCCGTAATTACATATTTTTCTAGATGGTTGCTCACCCAAGTATACCTGCGTACCAAATTTCAATTCTTTAGCTGTAGCGAATTCGATGAGTTTGTCAGTGATCAGTCAGTAAGTCAGTGAGTACATCTTAATAAATGCGCTTTTGTCACCTCCATATCTCAGGAAGCTTTCATTGTAAGACTTTCGTACTTCGCATATAAAGTTACATGAATAAAGGCTCAGTTAGCCGACTGTAATGTAATGTAGCTGTAACGGTAGGAAACAGCTGATCGATATTGTGATGTGAAAAGTAATGAAAATGGATATATAGAGGTGTAATGTAACGTAACCTACTTTTCATATAAAAATATCGATCAGCGATTTCCAACATTACAATTAGATTGCGTTACAGTCGGCTAACTGAGCCTAGCTTTAATACAGTTTAAGATTTATAATTTAAGATTGAGGGTAACAAACAGTTTTCATGGCTCCGTGTAAATATACACACTGTATGCCGAAAACTCGTTTTCTGCAGTCAGTGAAACAAATTAAGCCTGGTACTCTGTTCACAATTTCGTGCGAAATGCTGTCAAACTACATATAAAAGTATTTGGTGTGAAATATTTGCGAAATAAATTCGCAAAAGTAGTACTCTGTTCTTGTTGTGAAAAACACGTAAAATCATGTCTTTCCATGCAAAATTGGTCTGGCATCATTTTAGTTTAGCTGCGAAACAACATGAGCAGTGCTTTTTTCGCACGGAATTTTAACAATGTTGCATACTTCCAAGCAATAAATGCAAGAAATTTATAAAAAAAACGCGAGTTGGGCTACATTTAGTACATGCCAAATTTTTCACGCGAAATAATCAATGGTGCTGAAAATGTTTCACAACTTTGAACAGAGTACCAGCCTTTATTTAAAATGTTAAACAAATTTATTTCTAATAAAAGGTTGTCTGAAAATAAAATTGAAAAAAATATTTCCTATTTACTCATGATAATCTTAAAATTGCGTACAAGTAACAAAGAATTTAAGAAAGTTGAACTTTTTACTTTGTTTCGAAATAGTGACAAATATGCCAAAAAAAAAGACACACCCTACTTATGTAGGAAAACAAACACACACCCTCTACATTTAAAAATTAAAAACTTTTTTAAAGAAAAACAAAAAACTATTGAAAACCATTATTGCACCAAATATATCGAAACTTTTTTCGATTTTATCGTAAGCGACATGTTATCGAAAATAAACTTTTTTATTGAAATTAAAATTTTATGGGCCTACTAGCTGTAAAATTTTATCGCAAATGACAATTTACATAAAAAAAACATATTTGAATATTTAAAAAAAACCTTCTCCTGAAAACCTTAAATTTTGTTCGCTTACGTTAAAATCGAAAACAAGGCTCAATATGATGTATAAGTCAGTTTCAAAAAAAGTTGAAAAGTAACAAAGCAAATTGAGTAAGACTTACATAAGAAGCAAAATACTTCAAGAGCACTGAAGAGGGAGTTTCTGTACTGGCTGCGCTTATTGCAATAGCAAATTATTACGAGTATTGTTGGACATCAGGCAGTGAATATAATAAAAGTTTTCTATTTTGTTGTTGTTGAAAACAAAGCAATTTATTATGCAAATATTTGTAACAAAAATGAAGAAAAACTTTTACTAGGTTGGTCGTCTTAAATTGATTAGAATTAATGTATGGAATTTTTTTTTGTGGGTTAGAGATGAATTTATAATGTCAGAAACGGAAATTATTTAATAAATCTGAACGTTTGCATATACATACATATGCACTACATATAAACATTTATGTATTTTTGAATAATATGAAAAGATTTAATAGTTCGTATCTATGTAAATAGACGTATGTAATTCAGCAATAACTTTTGTGACATAAAATATTTGTTTAATATTATCCCTCGTATACATGAAAAATATTTAATTAACAAAAGGGCTACAAAAAAAATATGGAAATTTGTTTAAAACACATTTTAAAACAAATGAATTTTTAACCCTCGTCCAAAAAAAAAGGTGTTATAAGTTTGTTATAAGTGTGGATTTAAGTTTTAAAACTATACTCAAAATATTTCATGATTTAAAATACGAAAACAATTTTTGTTATTTAGTTTAATTTTTGTGCAATAAACGAAAATATTTGTAGCTTGTATATTTTTTTTTTGGCGACCACTGTTGTAACAATTTAATACTTTGTCTTGAATGAAGTCTATTTAGTTGTACTTTCATCATTCTTCAAGCTTACATACTCGTACATAGAAAGCGCATAAATAGAACGCCAAAAACATCATGCAGGAAGTTTTTTTTTTAACAAAAAGTCTTCTAACAAAATATTTAATATTTGTTAACGCACTAATAATCCCAAATTATTATTTTGCTTATTCAGTAAAATATTTTTTTTATAAAAAATATATTGAAATTGATTATTGAGGGCATTTCACTGTTGCTAATGCAGGTGATCAGGGACCCTATTTTTCCAAATAATTTCTTAGGACAACTAGAGTTATTATGTCAAACTTTCATTTAAACGAATGAGAAGCTCAACAACTAATAAAGTTGAAACAAGAACTCAATAATCAACATGTTTTTTTATTTTCTTAGTTTACCATTGCTACCCTTGGCTGACCTTTTTCAGCTTCGTATTGTATATATTTGTAAAAGTATGTAAAGAAAATAATAAATGTAAATAACAACAACAGCTATTCCAGAATAAAGTGTTGCCACACAAGTATTTTTTGAGCTGGTGCAGTCAAGTTAATAATTAGTATTTTTTATGGGAATTATTACAATTTAAATTTAAAATTTGTTAACACACTAATTATTATTATTTTACTTATTCAGTAAAATATTTTTTTATTAAAAACACATTAAAATACAATCTAAGAAAAAAGTTACAAAAATAACAATTTTTGAACTAAATCAGGGGATCTGCTCTGTATTTCGAAACGAAAGAAATTTCTTGCGAATTTGTATGTTATTAACATTTCAATTCGAAAGTATTTGCTTTCGTTTCGAATTACAGAGTAGATTCTCAGACTAGGAAAAATATATATGCATACATATATGTATATATGTAAAAAGTGCATAAGTATTTAATTTTCATACTTTGATATTTTAATATATAAAAGCGATCTTCTAAAATAATCTTTTAGAAATAGTATTTGACTTACACTAATTCTGGTCATACAAAACAAAAAATATTTCGGTTTTTTTTTAATTTTATTGTAGCAATAATATTGGCTCACATTTTAATGAAAGAAAAAGCAAACACTTGTTAAATAAAAAGAAGCCTACTGAATCTCAATTTTACTGCACATACCTTTTGTTAATGAGAAGAAACAATTATTTGTTTCATAAAAAATATATTTAAATACTACAAAACATATACAATTTTGTTTAAACGGTTAATCGAATGAAATTAGCCAGTTTAACCATTTATCGAAAACAGCAAAATTTAAATTAATCGCACAGTTAAGCGGGTAGCAATTGATTGGTTAACCGATTAACGGTTAACCGACTGAATACCCTAGTAAATACAGACGAATATGGCAGAGTCAGAGTAGGTCGCACTTAAATAATTGTTATGGCAGTAATTGAGTTTTGTAACTTAACTGCAAAAATTGCATTTTAACAATTTTTTGGTTATACTTAACTATTTAGTTGTCACCCAGCTGAAGAAATTGTACCATAGCAAAATGTTGTACACATACGTATAACTTTATTAAGCTTCTTTCTTTATTTATAACTTTTTTCCGTAAACTTAATAGGCAATGACTCTGGATGGATATCAAAATTTTTTTGCTAAACACTTATGTAAAAAGGATAATGTAATAATTAGCAACAATATCTGATTACATACTAGTACATAAATATCGCACACTAAATCATAAACAGTCACAACTCAAAATTATCAAAATAGTTGTGCTAATTCATAAACATAATGTTCATTAAACAAATTTATAACGGTCGAATAAAATTTTTTGTAACACAGTCCTCTTGAACAATATTAACTACCGTTATGCCTGCTTTTATGTTACATACATACATGCGTCATGTGTACAGTTGTGTGTCCCAAAAAGAAAAATTTTAGATTTTTATAGGTACCCCGGCATTTTTTGAAAGTCTATAGGGTAAAATATTTTCATAATTTTTTTTTTTTTAATTTTTCGGAAGAGGTTTAGAGGTCGCTAAAATCGAATTTAACTTTTTTAGAATTTTGCTCATTATTCGGCCCATTAGCACGATTTTCTTTGTTACTAAGTAAATTTTTTTAAATAGAACTATTCAAACTTTATAATTTTTTTTTGTATATTTAGCATAAATTTTTAAAATAATGCTTTGTATCTTTTAAAATTTCTATTTAAATTAAAAAAAAAAAAAGCTAATGTTTCAGTTTAAAAGGTGGATAAATAATGAGTCATTTAAAAAATATATTAAATTTGCTCTTACCGTTTCAAAGTTATAAATTTTTTACCCGACTGTGAGACGCAAAGAAGGGTATTGTGTTTATCAGCTTATGTATGTATGTATGTATGTATGTATGTGTGTTCCTTTGAGAGCTTATATAAACCGAACGCATAAATAGATTTTAATGACTCTAACGTCAATCGATTTGTCTCAATCCCTGGAGTGTCACTAAAGATATGACAGTAGTAAAAATTCAATATGGCGGCCAACAGACGCAATTTTGTAAATAGGGAAAACAAAAAATTCTAATTGGAGAAGGGAGAAATTTCTCGAGGAATTTTATTCTTAATTGCCCTGATTATCTTGGAGATGACCCAACTTTTTTTTCGAACCACTCTTATGTATAGTATCAAAACTTTTTTGCCATTGAGCTTAGGAATTGGGTTTGAACTTAGCTGCTTAAACTTCTGCAATGCTTACAGTTTTCTTTAGTCATCATCATAATGGTATTTATAGCAACGACAACTCCACACAAATCATATTCACACAACAACAAGCATACACCGGCCAATAAATAAAGAAGAGAAAGTGCCCTGGCAGGTTTTAGTTTTAACTTGAATCGAAGAAATAAAAGTTAAAGAAAAAAGTATAAAGAATGTCAAATTTAGTGTGATTAATATGTAATTCGAATGTTTTGCCGTTTATACTCGTAGGTACGTGTAGCAAGAAAATAAATAAAAAATTTGTATAGAAACTTTTGCTTTTCTTTAAGTTGTAACTCATGCCTGACTAGTGTTCGAACACCAGCCAAATACACACACACGTATGTATAAACATTTGTTTATATATACATATATGTATATATGTACTATCCCTGAAAGAAGCGTGGGGTTAAGTGACCCCAAGTCACCATTTTTGTCGACTATATATTAGTATCCTTTATTGATGCTTTCAAAACAAATTTTCGCATACACCCAACCATGCTTCTTCTTAATGTTTTATTGGTTTGTTGAAAATTCAAGTGGCGTCGAGCAAAATTCAAGTTTTAATAAAAAGTAGTTTACGAAATCAATTTAAAATTTATATATATATACTAGTAAATGCAATAAAAAGTAATTCAAAGAATCATATAAAAAGAAATTGCATTTTGTAGGTATAAAAAAAGAAAAAGTGAAAATAAAATATTTAAAGTAATTTTGTATGAGCCTGTAGAAGATTTTGTGGGATTAATTAAATATTTGCTACAAATAATAAATATAGAAACAAATGAAGTTTAAAAAATAATAAACTAACTACTAAACTAAAAATTTAGTTTTTGATTTACATATGTACATATGTTTAAGTATTTAATAGAAATGACAAACCAAATCCCTACTTGCCGGACGAATGAATGAATTAGTTAGTTTCTTTTTATATGCTTTTTCATGCATTAGTTTTTTTTTTTAAATATATTTTTTTAATAAAATATCAAATGTGAAAAAACATGCAGTTTCATTATCAAAAGTGAAGACTATAATTACTGAAATGTACTAGTGACTATCTGTTTCCAATGTCTCCATTTGGTCCCAAAAGAACTACCTAGTCAGTAGTTGTTTTTCAATGACACGCACATGCCAAATGTCTATAGCAAAAAGCATTGCATGTGGTATAATTCATCAGTAGTACTGGTGACAAAGTCAATAGTCAGTACTGATTCACTAGTGGCATTTCCTACAGGGACATTTTTATATATGTACGTACATATACATACATATGTATGTAAGTATGCACTTTTAAACATGCTTTGTACAATAACTTCAACGAACATAACTTTTAAAAAACGCTTTCCCTTCCTATGCTGACTCGAGTCTCTTCAATTAAGTGGGTTAGGCTGAACTCAGAGTATTTTTTTTTATTTTATTTTTTTTTTTTCATCTTCGGTTCGTGATAATATTGACCGTTGAAAGTAAAAACGGCATTTAAGTACAAACATACATACATACGTATACGAATATTTGGATGTCTATTTGTGCATACATTTGTAAGTATGAATATGTGTGTATTGTGTGTGTATGTAAGTATTTTGTGCTCGTATTGTATTTATAAGAAAAAAAAAACTTTTTCTTTTATTGATTCTTGAATGGTCACATTTTTTATGAGTTCATGATTAGTTTGGTATTTGCCGTGTCTGTAGTTTAGTTACAGCATGCAAATGTTGGTTGTGTATTTTTGTTGCTGTTTTACCAAATTATATAAACAAGTTTTTTTTTATATAAAGAAGAACTAATTTCCTTCTGATGATGTCCTCAATTTGTATATTTGAAGCTACATACATACAAATAACCTACTTTCAGTCTCAAATGAATTCAATATTTCTTGTTTTCAGAAAGATTCATTTGTAGTGCTTTATTTTGGCATTGAAGCAATCCAAAGCAATTTAATGCAAATTTTTAAGACGTTTTAGGGAAGTTTTTAATATAAGAAACCCCACTGAGATTATGGCATTAAGTTGGGTACAATTTTATTTAGCATAGTTATTTTTTTTAAGTTTAAATTTTTCTATTTGGTAATTTTTTTTAACTTGTTTATATTTTGCATAAGTGAAAGCAATTCCTTTAGCGCTATTGTAGAGAAATAACTCTTGGTTCCGAGTAGATAAAAATAGTTAGTAAATCTGCGTTTTAACTACTCAGCATTTCTTCTCATCTGCGTTTTACCTCTCAGTGTATATAGAATTCTGCGATTTTCATTACATCTTATTACGACCGCAGATTCTTTGTTTTTATGTGTATATAATTTTTTCGATCTGATAAAGCTCTTTGTAAATAATAATACAAAAAGCAACACGTTTGGATAAAAGTGCATCATGACGCACACTCTCAAGCGCTTTGGAAGTTCTTAGGGACTCTGAACTAAATTCCACCATTTTTCCAAAATTAGGGTGGCATTGGCTGAAGTAGTTACCAAGTTGACTACAAAATCGAAGGTCCTGGATTCGAGCCCAGCTCTGACAATAATTCAAAAGTAACAACACCACGCATTTTTCTGATGTGCACTAGTGTTTCTTGGTTTCAATTGTTGTAGGAAAGTTCAAGTGATGGCTTCAGCGGATACTAATCCTAATATAACAACAGATTGCCCCCCTTCGCTATGTAGCAAAACAGTCGGTCGGTGAAGTAAAATAAGCAATAAGATGTCTATTAAGCACAGCTTTGAGATTTAATACGCCTCATTGACACTAGAGGCGCTGCAACACTGCATTAATCAAAACGTGCAAAAAGCAGAGTTGTAAAAAAATGAAGCTTTCCTTCACCAGCTGGCTTCTCTATCACTATCCCATTCCTAAAGAAGGCAACACCTAGTAATAGTAGTTGTTATTCACTGCCTAAAAAAATTAAGTAGGAGTCCCACGGTTCTATTTGAACGTAAACCATCAAAAGTCTTCTGTATAGAGTCTCCTACGAAACCGCTGGTTAAAAATTTGGTAGACTGCCACAATATGGAAATTTATCATACTTGCCATTATTTGGGAAAGTGAAGAACACACCAAAATATTTCACTCTTTTTTTAAAGGATTGGCTTAACACTAGCAATCTTCCAACAGCTTCGAAATTCAGCAACATAGCACAATGTAACAAAAACATCAGCAAGGGACCAAAAAGGTACCATTGCATTGCCGTTTTCCTACAAGACCCTTTTAACTGCACAAGCTGGAGAGATTATCTTAGGCCTAATAACGGACACTCTCTGAAGCATGGCAAGAGACTGGTTGCTTTTCGTGAGTTACTTGCATTAGAGATGAGCGACCTCGTGATTTTATAATAATGTTGCTCTTAGTGAACGTGATTTTTAAATCGCTGTTCATTTAAACTGTGACTGCGATCACTGCTTAGCAGTAATTTCTTTGTAGCAGTTGTGCTATTTTGAGAAATACTAATATTAATAAGAGGAGCGACAAGAACAAATAATTAGCAATCAATCTAACTTGTACACATTTCTGCTAGCAACCCTTTCAGCCGGACTTGCATTATCTATTCATGAACTATCGAGCAGCACTTAGTACCACGAAGAGAATGTGAGAACCTTAGCCTGCTCGTGCACTCTGATTTATTGTTTGCTTTGCGTTCATACAGACGAAAATTTTGCTGGCGACATTCCAATATAATTCGATAACAACAACCATACACGTATATGTATGTATGCATATGTAGCAAAGAATGTGAAATGTTGTGAATGTTCCAAATGTTTTCGCGTCTAAATTCAAACTTATGCCGCCCATACATTACACAAATTCACTGCACAAGTCTGGCACTGTACAATCCTTTTGCGCAGTGTATGGGGATGGTTGTGCTATTTACGCAGTGAACTGAGTAAATATCAAAACCATTTTGATATTTGCTCAAGTTTGTAAAACTGTACAGTGAACTTGTGTAGTGTATGTTGCAAACGCTCAGTTGTATGGTGATTTTTTAAGAGTTCAGAACAAGAAATGAGCGCAGAAAAATTATTCTGCACAGAGTATGTATATTATAGTTTTAAAATAAACACTGCACCGTTTACTTGTATAGTGTGTGTCACAAGCTCAGTTTACGCAGTGCCAGACTTGAGCACTGAATTTGTGTAGTGTATGGATGCCATTAGAAATCGTGAATTCAATAATAAAAAAAGTTTGGTTTCTGTTCTTGCGAGTAAAAAATATAAAAGAAAATACGTATGGAAAATAATTTTAAGAATAGGGTAAAAAAAACAAGGCCATGGAAGTTAAGAAACTTTTGAGTATGAGCCAATGTGTATGGAGGACATTATTTAAGGGTACAATCAGCACCAAGAAAGCCATTGGCATAAATTTGAATTGGTACGAATTATGTATCACAAGGCTATTTTTCCTTAGAAAAATAGCTGCTAATTAATGGTTCGGAAAAAATTAATTGCTTAGCTGCTTGTTATAAAATTAGAAATCATAAATAATTATATTCTTAATAAAATATGCAATTTAAATCAATTAACAAAATTTCCAACAAAATACACTTTATGAACTTTCTTTTCAAAATTCAAGTACACGCACCAAGCAACATTTTTATCTACATACTCGTATCTATAATGTAAAGGAAATTGAAAATTTTAGGAACGTAAAGTGAAAACTTTGAAATAATAATGCCAATAATATTTGGCATTTAGCAACGCACACCATTTAAAGCAAAGCAAGCAAGCAGGCATGGCAAATGTTAAATGAAAACACTTAAATGCAAAAACGTTTTTCAAGTCATTTATGTTAATATAAATAAATAATCCAAATTTATTTACAGTGTGTTTGTGTGTGTGTGTGTGTGTGTGTGTGTGCATGTGCCCACAAGTATCGAAGAGTGCATGAATGTACATGGCAACAAAAGCATTTGTAGTGTTGAAAAGCCATTGGCAGTCAGGCAGGCATGCTTGCGCTATAAAGCCGTTCTTAGAATATTATTTGGTGTTAATTTCATTTTCACAAAGCAACGTGTTTGTTGTAATACGTACACGCAAATATGTTGTTTAAAAATTATTTGGAATGTAGAATGAAGATACACAATGAAAGTAAATCAAACACACGCACGTAGCGCTCATTTACTAAAACAATGTCATAACTAAAAAAGTAACTAGTTTGCCAGAAAACGGGTTTAAAGTTTTAGTTTTACACACAACTTAAAGGAAAACGAAAATTTTAGTTTTCTCTCAAGATTCGAGTAAATAAAATATTTGTGTGAAATTTTTGTACAAGATGACTAACGATGTGAAGATTAACACTGTTCTGCAAAAAAAAATTGTTTTCAATAAAAATATGTATTTTAAATGGACATTCATGCCCTGAATTAAAATCCGTTTTCAGTTTTTGTCTATGACGTACAAATTTTGTTGATAGGCGTGGCTAATATTAACCCATAAACAAGGCGGTCACGCTAAGTTATTTCAACATAACTCGATAACGGTTTGTTCGATTTTAATAAATTAAAGTCATAAAGATGCAAAACTAAATTATCTTTAAATCAATTGCACTTGCATTCAGGTTTTTGTTCGTGGTGCCATATCTGCTACCAGATAAAATTTATAAAAGAAAGCGATCTACTAATTAGTAGTTGAGTTTTTAAGTACTGCTAGTGTTTAATTTCATTTGAGATCTTAATTTATATCATAGAAACCATTTATGGGTAAGATTTTTTACTTTTATCATAATAAATAGGTATTTTACATTCCAATAGCAGTATTTTATTAAAATGAAAATAGCTCAAAAACCAGACGTGGTGGAACCAATCTCGTCGCTTTCGATAGCGAAATGATACGATAACGTTTTTTATGTTTGAGATTATGGCGTTCGATATCGAACAATAACTATTACATTGTTCAGTTTAGCACACAAAATTCAACTAAAAGCACATAATGGAATTCTAGGTCCCGACTTTTTTTATTTTATTTTTTTTTTGCAGAGCAGTGTAATTGATTAAAATTATTCTGTACCATTGACTCCAAAATCCCATTTTTAGGGTTCCGTACACCAAAGGTGAAAAGGTCTGTCTGTCTGTCGTATGTCTGCCCATCACAGGCTATTTTCACGAGAACTGTAAGAGCTACGGACCTGAAACTTGAACAGAGTATGTAGAACTTTACATGAAATTTAAAAATTAAAGGCTGTTCCAAAACGAGCAACGAAAATCCCATTTAATATACATACAATATGTAAAATTTGTAAAATTAGTGTATTTTTATACAAACTGCAACAATGCACACTAAAATTTAAATTAAAGGGTGTCCTATGAGTTAATGTAATTTTGACTAGGTAATTTTGACAACTTGATGTATCTTGGAAACAGGAAGAGGCAAACTCTTCCAATTTTCAAAAACGGTAAAACTAAAAAATCACAAAATTATAAAATCACCAAACCGAAAAAAGTCGCCAAAATGAAAAATAAAAACGCCAAAACGAAAAAAATCGCCAAATTAAAATAAATCTAAAACTAAAATAAATCGCCGAAAACCGAAAAAATCGCCAAAATGAAAAATAAAAACGCCAAAACGAAAAAAACGCGACAAACCCAAAAAAATGGCTAAAACTAAAATAAATCGCCAAAAACCGAAAAAATCGCCAAAATTAAAAATAAAAACGCCAAAACGAAAAAAACGCGACAAAACTAAAAAAATGGCTAACACTAAAATAAATCGCCGAAAACCGAAAAAATCGCCAAAATGAGAAATAAAAACGCCAAAACGGTAAAAACGCGACAAAACTAAAAAAATGGCTAAAACTAAAATAAATCGCCGAAAACCGAAAAAATCGCCAAAATTAAAAATAAAAACGCCAAAACGAAAAAAACGCGACAAAACTAAAAAAATGGCTAAAACTAAAATTAATCGCCGAAAACCGAAAAAATCGCCAAAATGAGAAATAAAAACGCGACGAAAAAATTAAAAAAAGCCAATAATAAGAAACACGTGAAAACTAAAAAACGCCAAAAATCGACAAAATGCCAAACTATATTTTATATAGGTTAAAGTTCGTATAGTATTACGTATGTAGTATCCGTAGGGAACCGTTCGTGTGCGAGTAAGTCGCACTTTACTTTATGCGCATGCATAATGCACTAAAATCTTGAAAATGTGCACTAAAAACTCAGAAAATATGCTCCTACAAATAAAATAAATTGGTTTAATTGTAAATGAAAATATATTTATAACATAAAAAAAAAATAAAAAAAGGAAACAACAGAAAAATTAACAAAGAATAACTGCCGAATTAAAAATTACAATTTGGGTTTGAAGTGAACGTAAAAATTAAATTGCCATACAAATTTGAACTAAAACAATTAATACAAATTATTTTTTTTATAATCTCTCTAAATTTTACTTCAATTGTAACAGATATCACGATATCAGATATAAGACCTTGGAATTGTATTTGTGATATATAAGATAATATTTTTATTTATAATTGTTATTGCAATAAACAACAAATTATTGACCTAGATTGTCTAATAAAAATCGTTGTCGGTCACATCTTAGTAAGCTTTTATACATTGACAATGTTCCTTGAACGTCTACTCGGGGCAGAGTCCGAATTGATATTAGCGTCCATAATAACTGCGTAATATAAATATAAGAAAAATGTATACACTGCATGTAACATTGGAAATGAGATTTAGATGGCAAAAAATAAAAATAAAAATTTTGTGCCAAAACATAAGAAGTATCAAAATATGCCTTAAAAGCGTAAATTATGCTCTAAATATTACAAAATATGCTAAGAATATGCGTGTTAGACTGATATATGCAAAAACATGCTTTCAAGGGTAAAATATGCAAAAATATGCACTAACTAATCGATGCCAAGATTCATAAAAAGTTCTGAAACGGATTAATAACTTGTCTCCGCATTAATACTTTGCACAAGAAAAAACATGCAATTGCGTATTTGCGGTTTCCCTGGTTATGATGTTGTTTTACATACAAATAAATAAAACATAAATCGCACAATTATATAAAGTAGTTTTATGAAGCGTTTTTAACTGTTATCAAAATATTCCAAATAAAGTGTGTTGTCATGGATTTGAACATTAAAACCAGCTACATACATATGTGCGAGTATGTATGTACATATATACAGTTTATATGAATAACGTTTGCAAAAGCAAACATTGATAGCACAACTTTTTATGTTAATTAGCAATCCCAACAACGGAATAATACACAAAACAAGTTTAATAAAACTTTACCAAGTTTACACTATAGGGTTTTTTTATGAATTTTGTTAAACGAGACTTCAAGAAAAGAGGGTGTAATAGAAACAGTGAAGTCAGCGACATAAATTTTGTGCTTTTCACACTAGCTTTGGTGCTTTTTGAGTCATAAAAGTGGACACTTTTTCAATTTGATACTTTTTAGGGTTCCGTACACTAAAGGTAAAAAGGAACCTTATTGCTTTCTTTACGATGTCCGTCTATCCTTCCGTCCATCGGTCCATTCGTCCATCTGTCTGGCTGTTTGTGGTCACAGGCTGTTTTCTCGAGAACCGTAGGATTTACGGACTTGAAACTTTCACAGAAAAAGCATAAAAACTTAACCGACACATTTTTTGGACTTCGTTTATTATTTACGATCATTAATCATCGATTATTCGTTCGAAAATTATGTCGCTTAAGCTATTTTGGCGGTTGTGGCACGTTACGTGCAACTAACCATACTTATTTAATTTTGCGTTTTTTTTTATGCATGAAAAAGTTGCCATCACTGAGTGGAGTATCATGAATATCTGACACACTTTTGAAGGTTTTTGAAAAAAAAAATCTATAAATAAAAAACGTTTCATGGAATATTTGCAATCGAATCATTAGTTCAGAAGGTGTAGATTTATTACAATTTTTTCTCTCACTGTAAGCTTCTTGACTACGATTATAAATATTTACTCTTACACAGAAATGTCATACACTAAGGTCTATTCATGAGCCAATAGCTTGCTAGATATAATATAAAAAAGTTTTAATTTAACAAATAATTCCTTTTAAAAGAGCCTTTTACAAAAACATGTCTCTATTCGAATTATGTGTAGAACATAAATACAATCGTGAACAAATAACAGCAGTATATACAGCCCACGATGCATCGCGATGCTAGCAGCAAATGTCAATACTTGTTAATGTTTATGAAAGCGCTTTTTGAGCCAAAAAGTACTTTTTGAAAAAAGCCAAAAGCGATTTTTTTTTTGTGAATTCATACAATATGAATAAATTAAGTTTCAATTGTTACCGCAAGTGCTGTGTACATGTTGCTGTCCTCTGAATGCTCATTGTATTTATAGTTGTTGATGTTGTTGTTGTTGGTATCGGTGGTGATGACGATGTTGCTGTTGTTGTTTTTATTATTGCCGCTAACACTGCCATTGCCATGGGCCGAAATTGTTAGCATTGTGAACAAACAAACACACAAATAAGCGAATAAGCATGGAAACTGCTGTACAAGCAGTTGTTTGAATGAATTTCTAGTGAAACATTCAAGTGATGCGAGTACATGCATTACATTGGCTCGCCCCATTCACCCATTATTCATCTCTTTATAGCGTTTTCTCGCCTTTTGCGTTATATAAAGCCGATATAAATATGTATCCGATTGAACGTGTTTATGCAATAAGGAAAAAGTGCTTAAGTCATATTTTACTGTTTTGCAGGAGAGCGAGCAGTTTTAAACTTTCAAGTCGATTTTCAGAAATTTACTTTAATTTGCAGTTAAATTTGGAAATTCGATATTTACTTGAAAAACATCGTTCGGCATACTGTAACTAATAAATTTAATTTTAAATAATATTAATAGGCCATTTACATTATATCTTAAAAAACTTGTTAGCGTTAAAGCGTTCTTTAACCCGGTTTTCTCATACAATCCTTTATGCATACCGACGGCAGAGTTTTCGAAAAACAAAATAAGAAAAATAGGTTTTAAACAAACCTTACGCCAGAAAGTCTATCGAAACCGAAGTCTACGCTGAAAAACAACAAAAACAAAAAACCTTCATAGTTATTTATCTTTCGCAAAGTACACGACAGTTTCGTATATATTTCGTAATATATTTTAGGCCACAATTTCTGAAGTTAAATTTTCGGTAGATGTGGGGTGTCATGAAATGTCTGAATGTGACAGAGCTCATAAGAAAATGTGTACTTCAACTTTGCTGTCAGTTGAAAGAGCCGACAAATAACGTAGCACGAATTCTATGTGACTCCACTTAAAGTGCCATCCCGTGTGCAATTAAGTAAGCTTTATAAAAAAATACTGAAATAAATTCGCAACTTCAAATGTATTAGATTTGTATGATTTCAAGCCTAATTAGAACAAGAGAAGCTTAACAAGAAAATAATTAGTTATACACACATATATGTACATACATACATATATGTATATAATAGTTTTATATAAAACACTTCTAATAGTTTTTCGAAAAATCATATTAACTTGTTTTTTATTGCTCCAAGATTTAATTAAAATAGTTTAATTGAATTGTTTATACACATTGAAATCTTCTAATACGTAAAAGACTATATTCCCACTAGATTTAATGATTTTTGTTTTTCTTCAGCGTCTTTATTTACTATTGTTTTTCTTTTCTTTTCATCTTTTAGAAAGTAGACGTCTTCGCCTGGTTAGTAGTAATGGCTGTTATTATTATCATCATGAACACTTATTGTGGCACATAAAACTTTTAATTGATATTTGTGCGAACGGCGAACGAGTGCTGGTATAGAATTTCTTTAAGAATTGAAAATAAATATATTTTCGAAATAAGTTCAATTAAACTTTCATTTTAATCAGCGTTTAAAAACGTCTCATTTGTGTATTTTCTTTTGCTTCTGCTCCTACTTCTGCTTCTAAAAATTCAAGAGTCGCAGTAGAAGTTAACGCACAACGAAGTGCTTCAGCTGTTGACATGTTCGACAAGTTTTCTGTTTGTTTGAATGCTTAACAGGGCAAGAATTTGATGCAAATTTATTAGATTAATTTATTAAATATATTATTAGGATTTATTTATTATACTGCACATTACAAATGCAATTTTGTTAATTATAGCGCATTAATATTATCAAATTAATACATACTTATAATTATAAATGTTAACCATTTCCCTAAACAAAAGCTTCTATGATGAACTCGGTAACTCTGTAAACAAAAAGGCTGCAATTATTTTTATTTAAAAATAAACAAATGTTCTCAAGTTTACTCTTCGGCGACATTTTTAAAATGAACTTGCAACTGCATGTGTAAACAGTAAATCAAGTGGCAAGAGATTCGAAATTTCTCGTTGCTAATACGTACACAACAATTGCATGCCACTAGTGGCATGCCTAATTGCAGCTTAAATGCATGCAAAAACACTTAGGGCCAATTTTTGACTTGGTAATCATATTTTAATTATTTTTAAGTTCTATTCAAATAAGAAATTTTGTTTTTCAGTATATATTTAAATAAAACTTAAACGCCAGCCTTGTGTATTTAAATTCGATTTAAGTTTTATAAGCGTACTATATGCTTTTGTGGGTGTGTGTGTGGGTGTTTATTGAAAACATACACATGAATATCATGTGGTCGTCTTAAGCAGAATTCGTTTAATTTTCATAAATATATATAACATATAAAATACACAGTTTCATATTATGGAATAAATAAATAGAAAAATGCATTATGATGTTCGTTTGGTTTCATAAAATGTGTTTTTATGCAATTTTAATTTTCTACATGTTGATAGCCTAACTTTTTGTTTCATATGAAACAGCAGCTGTTTGGAAGTTTTTTAGTGCTGCCGTACTTTTAACGTAATTTAGTAAGAACTTTAATTCGCCAATGAAAAACAAAATCATATTTAAATACAATTTAAATTTAAGTAAATCTAATATATAAAAATAAGTCGGGGTTTCCTTCCTGACGCTATAACTCCATAACGCACGAACCGATTTCCACGGTTTTGCATTCGTTGGAAAGGTATCGGGCTCCGTGAGGTTTATAGCAAAGAAAATTCCGGGAAGATTTCAAGAGAAAAGCAGGAAAACAGGGAAAATAATTTTTCACATACAGCGCCATCTCTGATACATAGCATGTACTACAACGGCGCAAGTACATGGTGTGTGAGTGTACTTCACGAAAATAAGTACGTTTCATTTTGTTTCATTTTAAGTCGATGGCGCCGGTGCGTGATACATTGTATGACAGTTTGTAATACAAAAATTCAAGTATGTTGCATATTTTAAGGCGCTGTGTGTTTGTTATTAACGCATGATTTGTGGAACTATAAGACCTGTGAAGCTGAAATTTTCAAGACAGATTCGGGTCAATACGGGGTAGGTTTTCGTTTTGTTTTTTAACCAACAAGTGACTACTGTATGGAGTAATTTGTAGTTAAAAAAAATTTATTGAGGGTAAGACAACGTTTGCCGGCCTCATCTAGTATTACATAATTTCATATTTAAATATTAAGTTAAAAACTAAAGGTAATACACATAAATGACGTATACATTTCATTCCAGAAAAATAATCATCTCGTGTGTTATGAACAGAACAGTACATGATTAGTAAAGAACAAACAATACAACGGCAAGACTGTTGTAAGTTAGTGCTGCTTAAATTTGTTAAATTTGGCATAAAGAGCTTTTAGCAAGTTAAAGTACGATGAATTTAAACAATTCACATATTCCATTTGCAATAAAAGCTGAGTATATGAAGCCGAAATCTACATCAACTGACAACACACAGTGAACCAAACACAAAGGACGGTGATGATAAAGGTGTAGTGGCCTGCGAAAACAGCTAGTTGTTCCGTTCTGCTGGTGCTTGTCATAATAATTCACAATAGTCTTTACTGCAACTTATCACATGTTAGTTGGCTTAAAGAGCTATCATAAACAGAGAAACAAATAAAGTTCAAACATAAATAATTAAATTAACTACAACAAACAATATGAAGCAATACTTTTTGTCTATTATATTTTTCGCTCACCTTTTTTGCTTACAAGCATTTGACTCGCGCTTAATTAAAACATAAAATAAGTTATTTCGTAATGTTTCATGTCAGAAAGAAAATAAATTATTAAATTTTCACCAAAAGTTTTAAAGTATCGCCCGACCTCCTCTCGTAACACGCATACATAAACTCATTCAAATAAATATTACATTAAACTCTGAAATGACTTTTAATAATGTTCCTCTTCAAATGCATGGATTTATTTAAGTGGCTGAGTAAGTGAATTATTTAGTAGTATTAGTTGTAGTGTTGACTTTCATACAAAATACACTTCACACATACGCATACAATTCGTATACATATACAATTTTTCTAAACAAATACATATAGCCATGATCCATTAAAAAGTCACTGAGTAAGTAAAGTCATATAATTAAAACTAAAACAACAACAAAAACTGATACAGCCACAACTACATGAGTCCATATCTAAAAAGCATATAAAATCAAGTAGAACACACATCATGTTGGCTGAGAGTTTGTTCATTTAGTTCGATTTGTTTTGTACATAAAATACATGTATATGCACATGTTCTTGCGTTGCTGTTCATATTTATTTAGTTGGTAAAGTTTGTTGCAAAACCAACTTGATCTAGACATTGCCGCACGCACATATTCACAAATACACACACATACACTCACACCCCTAGTAAAATTGTTGAAATGATAATGCAAAGAAAGAGTAAATAAACCAAGCAGCCAACTAACTGGATTTCGGATGCCGTATTTAAAGTGCATTAACTGCAATCTGTTAATGAGACGTAATTCGAGTAGAAAAAGCTGCGACAGCACACATACATACAAAGAAACACACATACGAGTACAACATTCTAATCAAACATACTTGCATTTCTTTAAGTTTGTCTCGATTCACGGATATTTATATGAGAACCGAATTACACAAATTTGCACAATTAGACGACGTAGTTGAGAGCTTGTGCATTAGAAACATTTCTGAATATTAAATCCAATTTAATTCATAGAATTAAATAGAAACTCGAAAGATGATATTAAAAAAAAACTGAAACTGAAACTGCACGACTTTGAAAGAATTCTTGCGAAAATTTCTGAAAAAATTTCCAGTGATTTGATGTTGAATATTCCCGAGGCAGAGTAGTGTTCAGTTGTGTGCAAAACTTTTGAGTTCAAACATTTTTATCAACTTGTGAGTTACCTCATTTAAAATATGACGTGTTTTTTTAAAGAGTGTAACAATTTTGAGTTGGCATCACTGCTTTATTTGAGCCCGCATTGAACAGCTGATAGTTGCTTTTTGCTTAGTTTGCTTTGAAATTTCATTATGAATCGATTTATACCAGAGCAACGCGTGCAAATTTTTGAAATTTTTAATGCAAATAATTGTTATATTTGTCAAACTCATCGTGCACTTCTTCCCTTTTATGGTGTACATAATACTGGTTGAATGGGTACGTAAATAAGCAGAATTGTCGCATTTGAAGTGAGGAGAATCAACAAGCTTTTGTCGAAACACCATTACATCCACTTTGGTGCGCTTTATGGGCTGGCGCAGTCATATGGTCAGAATGTTACTGTGAATGGTGAACGGTATAGTAACATGATTCGAAATTTTTTCGTACCTCAATTATGTGGCATTAATCTTGCTGATATGTGGTTCCAACAAGACGGAGCGGAACATGCCACACAGCAGGCGCTACAATTAATTTACTCAAAGAAACTTTTGATGAAAAAATAATTTCACGTAATGACCCAATTAATTATCCACCAAGATCGTATAATTTAAACCCATTGGATTATTTTCTTTGGGGTTATGTTAAATCACTTGTCTACGTCAATAAACCACAGACAATTAAACACCTGGAAATCAACATTCGAAGAGTTATCGGCGAAATACGTCCTCAAATGCTGCGAAAAGTTGTTGAAAATTGCTGTTCCAGATGGCGCTTTCTACGCACCAGCCGTGGCGTTCACATGGCAGAAATCATACTTAAACATTAATTCCATAAAATTTTCTTTTCAATAAAGTCCGTTTCATTGATATTATTTCCTGGTTTTAATATGATTTAAACTTGTGACACTCTCTAAAAAACACCCATTAGGACAACCACTAGACAGGCATTTCTTACATTCCGATCGGAATGGTTTTTTTTTTTTGCAACTACAGATAAATGTAGTTGTTAGTTTAATTTGGACATAATCAATTTCAAATTCCAATCGATTTTTTTCCCAAATATTTTAAGATATCAAATTTTCAACTATAATATGGCAACGTTATGCGGTAAAGTGCGACTTTGACTCGCGCACGAAGTTTTTACTACATATCGATGGCCTCAAGCAGGATTGTCAGATGTGGCGATTTCTCGCCAAACGTGGCGATTTTTCAACTTGTTTGGCATCTAAATTTTTTGTTTGGCGACATAACGATTTTTTTGGCGATAAATAAATTCTGGACATTTTTTTGTGTTGAAGCAGAAGAGTAAAAATTTACAAGAATAAATTTTTGGCTACTTTATTTCTGTTTTTGGCGATTTTCTGCTAAATTTTTATACGATTATTTTATTAAAATTTAGATTTAAAAAAGTGTTATATAAAAACAAATTTATTATCAAATATATATTAAGAAAAAACTACATAAAGTTCAATTGGGCGGCTTTTTGGTGATTTTTATAATCAATTTGGCGAAATAGGTCGGAATAAATCTGCCAACCCTGGTCCCAAGTATAAAGTCCCAAACTTGTATATTTGACGAAATTGAATATTCGCATTTATTGTTTTTCCCATTTGAAGTTAATCGATGTGGATTAGCCCGCGTGCATCCCAAAAAAACTTTTGCCATCACCTTACTGGTAAACTTACCTGGGTCTTCTTCGAAGCATGTTCACCCGAAGAAACCCATTGTTTATACTGCTGCTTGTTCTTCGGAGCACAGTAATTGATCCATGTTTCATCCGCAGTTACAAAACGCAGCAAAAACTCATTCGGATTGCGGTTAAACAACTCCAACAAAGAATCCTTTGAAGTTGTCACACGTTTACGTTTATGGTCAATTGAGATCAAACGCGGCACCCATCTTGCCGAAAACTTTCTTAAAACCAGCTGATCACTTAAAATCGAAACCACACTGCCATATGAAATGCTTATGGCATCAACAATCTCACGCACTTTTACTTTTCGATCTGCCAACACCATATCGTGGATTTTTTCTGGCTGTCCAGAACGTTCAGCGTTATATGTGCTTGTGCAACGAAAGCCAGTAAACCACTCTTTTACCATTGAAATCGATGGTACAGAGTCCCCATAGTATTCATCGAGCTTTTTCTTGGTTTGATTGACGGTTTATTTTTCGCCAAAAAAAATGTTTAATGAGCACTCGAAATACACTTATTTCCATTTTTAGAAAAATACACGAGGTTGTATGTTTTGAACAGCTGTTAAACCCAAAGTAAATGACCACACTTGCTCAAAATTTGGCAGCAGCCTACTAACAGGTAGTACTTAATGGGAACAGTGTTGCATTTCATATAACTACAAGAGAACTTCGAAAAGTCACGGCCTTATTGATTGATCGTATCTGGGGACGAATCACATCCGTAAAAACATCTTTTTCGGATTATGACATACGTGAACGTACTGAAATCCCATTCAGCTTATACAACTGACGTGTTACTTAATTTCTTTTCGTACGATTGCCCTGTTCACATTTGTTCATTTAGAAATGTTTTTTTTTCTGATATAACGGACTTATGGGCTAAAAGTGCGTCTGCAGAAGAATGTAGTGCAAATACAATTATGAAGCTTAAACCAGAAATGTAACTGTTAAATTTAACTTAATAGCTTAATGAAAATAGTAAAGAAAAACAACAACAATAAAAAAGCAAGGTGAAAATTATAAAAGATCATACAACACTAGTAGCATATTCTTGGTATTCATCATAACGCTTGTAAAGACTAGAAAAGAACAACAATTTTTATTCATATTTTTTTCTTTCTTTAAAGCAGTAAAAGCAGAAATTTCTAAAGCAGTAAAGAAAAGAAATTTCATTTTGGCCCCAAACAAGTGTGATGGTAACTTAAAAAATAGATGCAAGATCAGTTGCAGACATTAAGTCGTACAAAACAGTTGTGTTTTAAACGCGACGCGTTGTGAAATTTATCTTTTAAAAACTTTACACCAAAAGTTAAAAACAAATAAAAAAACCAAACTCCAAAAAATTAAATAAAAATTAAATACGATATTATAAAAATTTATAAATAATAAAAAAAAGGTAAAGAAAGTATAAAAAAATGAAAATATTATAAAAATTGTATAAACAAAAACAAATTAGTAAAGAAAGAGTATAAGCTGAGGTGTGTGTTTGCATGAACAATGTCGTTAGCAGAGTATGTACAATGTACATGTGTAGCTCAGTGGCAGCAGCAACAATTGGTACAACAACTTTAACAAGTTTCACTGCAACTTAATTTTAAGCTTTAAGTTGCTGTAAAGCAGCAGGCTTTGAAGAGTTTCGTTTACTGCTGCTGCTGATAGTTGTAGACGTTGGCTTGAATTAAGCCTGCTTTGGAGCTCAGTTGCCTTCAGCTCGATAATGAAATTGCTTAAAAATTAGTAAACATTGTGCGCGGTCTACTTAACACTAAAAACCGCTAGAGAAAATTTTCTACATTATCAGTCGTGCTGCAAACGACCAAGTGAAGAGTTCAGTTTGAATTTTTAACGGATATTTGAAGAACATTAAAATACTTATTAATATTTTCAACTCGTTAAAAACTAAAATTGTGTATTTAAAAACGTTTTTAAGCCTAACGAATGAATACATTGTGATTTATTGCTTAAAAAAAAATTTTTAATTTTAATTAATTATTTAATTAAAAATAGTTTTAATACATAAATTCTTGTTAAATTAACAGGAATATTAGAATATTTCAATATTTTTTTTTCTGAACGCTGCAACAACCTCCCACAGGTAGAATTTTTTTCAGTGGATTATAATAACATTTTTTTGTTTAATGAAAAAAAAACTTTATACATAAAGTTAAAAAAACACTTATAAGTAAACTCAATACACTAATTATTTAAATATTTTATTATTAACGTTTAATTTTCTGTCATAAAACGAAAACTTTAAATGGCACAAAGAAAGTGTTACATTATGGCATCAAAGTATAATTTGTGTAGTGAATGAGTGTGTTTACGAGGTGTGTTTGCGTAAGTGTGTGTGTGTGTGTGTGTGTACGAGGGAATTTTAAATTATTTAAAGTTGTGTATGCTTGAGCATATTAATCGATTTTTGGGAGAAAAGAAATTAATGTCTGTTGTATATTTTTTTTAATGTTTATAAATTTCGAAATGAATTAAAAATTAATTCAGTTGCATTTTTATTGATATGAATTTTTGTGTGATTTCCCTTTTAGCGCTTAACTTATACAAGACAAGTGCAGCTGAAGTTCAAAATTTGAAAGTTTTTTCTTCGGGTGGGGTCACATTACATATGTAATTATATAATTCAATAACGTGACCACTATTTTTGGCAAATATTAATGATGCAATATTATAATTGTGTGATTTGAAATACATTGTTATTTCTTACAATAAATATTAGTCTAATAATAAAAATTCTCTTAATGACTTTGCGAAATAAATGCCCCAACTTTAACAGACATTAGAGCATATTCGAAAATATGCACATCACTTGGAAAAATAAATTTACTATAAACTAAATGAACAATGGTTAGAAGGACTTATAAATTAATTTAATAAACCTTAACCTGGTTTACGTGGCATTCAAGTAGAATCCAGATGATTCCTTCTTGAAAAAAGCCTTAAACTACTTCTGATTAAATATTTTGTAATATTTTGTATTTATGAAATAAAAGTTTTTCTAATTCATGTTTTAAGCAATAAAAAGCCATTTTAGAAGCTTTTCTACCAATTCAGTCCAATTAATGTATCAGTATAGCTTTATAAAAATCCAGCGAAGATGGAACATCGATTATAATAAAAATAAGAAAAAAATTTAAAAAAAATCCATGCATCTTAAATTTAAATATCCATGCATTTTAAAAAATAAGAGTGGTATATTCTGCTGTACCGAATCTTTTATACCCTTCATTGACTTGCATATGTATGGAGTATGTTTCCTTTTTTAACAAACACAAACTTTTGCTTGTCTGCAGAAACACCCAGAGTATCCGGCAGGAATCGTACCTGCGGCCCCGGCTACTAGACTAGTACACAGCCTACTAGAAAACAAAGTAATTTGAAACAGTAGCTTGGGTAGACTTAAGCGAACTTAGCTTTATTATGTTTCAGTTGGAATGGTACATATCGAGAGAAAGCATCACTAGAAAGTAGATTAATGCGGTAGTATTAAAATTAAAAATAAAAACCCTACTTTACTTAAGTTACTTCTCCGTATTGCTGCAGAAATGTTCATACTCTACATATTTATTCATTATTATTCATTTATTTTTTGCTCTATTGTAATATGATGAATTAGACTAAAAAATTTAATTTTTCATATTGTCTTTAGATGAATATATTCGCCCTTATTCCATTTAGCGTTGTGCTCAACATCAAATTTTTATATACATCATCACCAATTCGATACAAAACTTGAATTCCATAACAGCGATGTAGCGATGTCGATTGTTTATCGTTTAAAAAAAAAAAATCCTGATAACTTTAAAGAACTAAAATGTTTTTTTTAGTTAATTTTAATTAGCTATTATTGTTCGAACTTCATTTGTTTCTATATTTATGATTTGATCAGGCTAAAGTTCGTATCGCTTTGTAAGCCAAATTACATTTGATAATTATTAATGAACAAATAACACCAAAGTTATTTGTAAATATTCTGACAAACACTTAGTAGAACGGAACAACTAGCTGTTTTCGAAGGCCACTGCACCTTCATCATCAGTGTTCTTTGTGTTTGGTCCACTGTGTGTGGTGTCAGTTGATGTAGATTTCTGTTTTATATGAGCAACTTTTATTGTAAATGGAATATGTGAATTATTTTTATTCATCGTATTACAATTTGCTGAAAGCTTTTTTGTAATGAAAGATCATTTTTACCATCTCTAAATTTACAAGAGTGGCAAGACTGTTTTTGTTCCTGTTTGTAATTCTCATCCGAATGTTACAAAGAAGGTTAATAAGGTAGAAGAGCTTCTTTTTCTAGATTCTCATATTCAATAAATTGCACTCCCTAAACAGCTCTTTCGGGTTTTAGTTGCTTCTGAAATTGAAGCAGGTTTGTCACAGCTTCTTCCTGTTTATAAATTCCGCTGCCAGCAGACTTGCACTCTACTCTGCCTTGCTTGTGAATAATTTTATTTTTACCTTAAATTTTAAATCCCGCCAAACCTTTGAAAATAATTTTGGCAGGCAAAATTCATCTTATCTTTCGCTAACTGTCACCTGCTCTTTTCGGTGGACCAAGTATTTACACTGAGTATCATTGAAATTCTTTCTCACTGCTCCTTAAAAAGTTAAAAGGAAGATCGCCTTTTTTGAAAACCTTTGGCGAGTGAAGAATTTTTTCCATCTCCTCCACATAGACCACAGCAGTTTTTGCAAATTTTCATCGTTTCCGCGATTTTTACCGAATTTTCTGCATTTACAGTTCTGGCGATCACTAATATGGCTGGTTTATAATTTTACAACTTTTCGCGATTTTTGGCAAAGTTCGCGATAAAAGCAACTTTTTGCAATTTTTAGCTTCCTAACGGTCTAATTCATAAACCCCTTATATAATACTTAACAGCCTATTAAACGGTTAATAAAGATTTTTATTATTTTAAGAAAGTATATATAAGCGAAAGCCTTGCATTGATAGCGCAAAGCTTGGGATCATTGTCTATATAAATCTGAAATGTATCTGACAGTCCTGATTTTTCGACGCTTATTATCCATTTTGATATACTTCGCCGAATTTTTATTTTTTTTGTATTTACAAAATGGCGTCTGTTGGCCGCCATATTAAATTTTTACTACTGTCATATCTTTAGTGACATTCACGGGATTAAGAAAAATCGATTGATGTAAGAATCATAGGTCCACACGTTCGGTTTATATAAGGCCACAAAGGAACAGAGATACATACATACATACATACATACATATATAGGGTGATAAACATAATACCCTTCTTTGCATCGCGCAGTCGGGTAAAAAGCAAGTCATTGCGCTATAACTTCTTGAAAAACGGCACACAATAAATCCAATTTTGCACACAAGTACTTTCAGATATGGGGAATACCGGGGTACCGTTAACCCAAAACAGCTTATCTCGACTTAAGCACTTTTTCCTTTTTGCCACATATATATTATGTAGTATATGTGATGTACATATGTGTGTAATATGTATGTATGTCAATTTAAGTCGCGATACTATGCTATTTGAATTTTATTTAACTTTTTCCATTAATATTAAACATCAACGATACCGGATATTGAAGTTTAGATCAACTTTAAAAAAAATGCTCACATATTGTTCAGTATTATTTGCCATTCATAGATTACATTAACTTTCCTCTTACAAGAAAATCTTTTGACATTTTCTTGTGCTTTTCGTATTTTCTTTCTTTTTTTTTTTTTTTTTTTTTTTTTTTGCTATTTCCACTTTATTTTATTTTATATATTTTTTTTCTCGCAAACCATTTAAGGCTTAACAACACAAAACCATGACGCCATTCATTATCTATACATACAGCCGGTATTGTAATGTTCTTAAGAAAATCTATTATGCCTCATTTTCATTTCTTTTATTAAAATCATTTAATATATAAATAACATTCTATGATCTTATTGTATTCTAACTGGTTATTACGTATAAATGATAACAGCTTTTGTTCAACAGAACAGACATATTTCTAAGCAAAAAAGAAAACACTCAATAAGAAATTTTAATTTTGAGAAAAAAGCTGTGCATTTATTTTATAAATAAGCTAAAAACTGAACTATAAGTACGTTTGATAAGCCATTATCGCTTATAAAAAACTTAAGTTTTGCAACAATTCTTCGATACAATTATTTTTTTGTTGTTTTTGTTTAATTTAATATTTTCCCTTACTTTTTCCATACTTTCCCAACTAGTTTTTCTTGTTTAGTGGTTATAGAAATTTATTATTTGTTTAGTGAGTTTGCAAAAAAGAAAAAACAAGTGAAATAATAAGAAGCAAAAATAAAATCAGCAACATCAGAAACTTATCGAAGCAGAAGTGTACGTATAAGAAAGTTAGAAAAACACAAAATTCAATTGCATTCTTGAAATATGTTTTAAACACAGAGACCGTAGAATATGTATAGCGAAATAGGGTTACCAAACATTCGAGAAAGAGTAACTTTAAAAACCGGTTTTCAGATTTTTCTATTAAAAACCGGTTCGAACGATGGGTTCTTTGTTATCTAAAGAAATAATAATAGAAGAACATAAATTTCAAGTCAAATAAAAAAAATATTTATATAAAATATCAGTAAAACACAACTCTGGTTAAAACAGGAAAGAATTGTTTAAACCCTTTACAATTAAAAAAATATCATATGTACATATCGTTAACTGAAATGCAAAATCCTGTAACTACATTTATTTTTTTTAATTTATAGAAGAGAGAAAATACTAAACAAAATTACTTAAGCGACTGAAGTTAATTTTTTAGAGCTATGCTCCTTATGCCATGAAACAAGAGCTAGGACGTGATCTTTGTAACAGAAATAATCGACACTTGGCAACAATATGCATAGAGGGGTTGAAAACATTTTTTTATTTATATATTCCTCTGAAAATTTCTGCAACGTACACATTTGGTTCTTTTTTACTTTTAAATAACTTCCCCAATTACTAAAATTCACTATAGTTCAGTTAAATTCAAAATGTCTAACTTACCCTATGTAAAAATAATAATAAATAGATAAATAGAAGAATAATAAATAGACGTTGCAAAAAAGTGTTATAAAACTAATAATAAAATTCCTTAAAAAGAGTAACCTATATAACAATATCTAATATATAAAGCCATTGGAGCTTAAGGCCAATGCTGCTATAGCCCTTTCTTTGTTATTATACTAATAACTTCGTTATACATAAGTATAATATGTAAATAAAAAAATAATAATAAAGAAATAGCCTAATGTCACACACATTTTGCTTGTTAAGTTGTAAATAAGGTTTGTTTATATTTTCTTTTCTCAAAGTTTTTATACAAAAGGCCGAAGTTAAAAACTTTTTAAACATTATGGTTGGAGGTGTACCAGAACAGAAAACTACTTTGAAAATTTTCGGATCTATCAAGGTATCGAGCGGCATAAATACTTCCCATATCGCTCCTTTGCTCAGAGAAAAAATGGAGTTTTTGAGTTTGAGTTCTTCACTCAAGAGTTAAATACAAGATATTTATATAAAAAATCAGGGTATAAGAATTAATTCTGCAACATTAACCGGAACGTTTCGAGTTATGACGTTGTTTTAGTAAATGGGCGATATGTACCTTAATGGTAAAAAAAATCGGAAATATGTAAGAAAACGGTTTCTTGTATAACTTCATGCACGGTTTGACAACTCTATAGTCAGCAAGCAAAAAAAATCATGCTGTGTCAAGCAAATAAAGCATATTATTAAATTTTAATCCTCATTCGGAAACTACGCAAGCAAATTTAGAGAAAATGTCCTTAGTTTGTTTTATATAAAGGATTTTCTATAAAGCTGACATTTACATACACAGAAAAAAATAATAATATGAACAATATTGTAATATCAATTAAAATTTTGTCATATTAGGTAAAACATGAATTAAATTTTCACCAGCAAAAAAACTAAAAATTTAACTGAATCAATTAAATTCTTAATTGAAAATATTAATTGGTGAAAATTTTTTTTATGTTTATCGAACACATGTGTATGTTGTCTGTACATATAAAAATTTGTGTAAATGCATTAGGAAGGATCGAAAATGTATGACCTGTTGTGCTTAAATTTAAAATTAAGAATATTCGGTATTTGGTATACTTTCTATATATTGAGAGGACAATTTCCGTTTCAGTTAGAAAAATATTTAAGAAATATTTTATTCAATGTACAAGTAGTACCAAAAGTACAAATTTTTGCTCAAAGTGTTTCCACGCAGATTATTGTTAACTCTAAGTTTAATATTAAGTTATGTGAAAATTTCCCATGGATGCTCTATAGTTGCAAAATAGTTCAAAATTGATTGTGTGAACTCGTGTGCTTTCCGAAATATATTTTCTTAATTTGTTTTTTTTTGGCTCATCCTAATATAGAATTGCTAAATTAAATTGTGTTGTGGACATGCGAACTTATTAAGTATCGATATTTTGAAGTTTTGCTTTAAATTTGTTTTATTATATTTTTTTTAACTCTGTTATGTAATATAAAGAAAGTTTTTAAGCTAGTTTAGGAAAGCAATAATATTTTATAGTTCAGGAAGACAGAGAACTAAATTTAAAAATATTTGTATTTAAATTCTATTGAAATATTTGGAAATTTGAAACGAAATCGAATGCTGCAATTTACCCCCAAGGCTAACAAGAACCATAGTTTTGAATTAAAATAATACTTTGAAGTTCAAGCAATATTTATTCGAATTTGCATTTGTTGAGAGGTGAAATTTAGACGTGTAAACAACATTAACATAAATAAGCCATGCCTGTCATCAGTGGTTTCTCGATGCTCGCCTGCGAAATGCGCCTGCCGCCGGTATGTTTGTCGGCTTTGTCCAACTTTAGCCGGCTATCGTAGTTTTCAACGTTGTACTCTAATTTTCTTTACTTGATTTACAACTTTTGTTTGGAGCGCATTAGAAATTTATATTTTCCCCTTTTTTTTTGTCTGAAACCGAAAATAAGCCAATTTATATATACATATATCTACAAGCAGCGTGGTTCTTATTGCTAGAGCAGATAACAATATTTTTGCAATTGAATAAAAGGCCTCAGTTTACAATTCTTGTCAAATCATATACTTTATTTACTAAACAAAGATATTAAGAGTTTTAAAAACACTCAATGTTAAGTTTTTCACTGCTGGAATACCACGATGTTAACTTTGCTGTTATCTACACAATACTTGACTCAACCAAGCTGACTTATTTCGATTTCAACTCAACGGTCTGAACTCGATCCGTTCTTACCAGATGCATCAACCTCTTTATACTTAACATAACGCTCTCACAAAAATGTTATTAATATTCAGCAAATTTAAACACATTCACCAGTCTCTCAGTTTTATCTTTCGTGTTACGATTCATGCCAGGAACACAACTGGGACGAACGTCGAATTTTTCGGTGTGAACTTTGGTCATAATAAATAAAACACAATTGTGCATATGAAAAGGAACACAATACCACAGTGGAACGAAATTAGCCGTACCTGACGAAATCTGGGATAGATTTATTTCTTTTTTGTACGCCGACGAACGACGAAAAAACAATTTTTTTTTCTCTTTGCGCATACAATAACCAACTTCATTAATTACAAGAGCTGAATTCGCTGAGTAAATTCGTCGTCATTGTGCTTCACACGACGAATTTACGCAGCGAACTCTTGTCGACGAATTCGTCGACGTGGACGAAATTCGTCGTTCGTCCCAGTTATGTTCTTAGCATTAAGCATTCAAGCAGACAGGTTGTACGTATCACATACTGTTAAGAATTATCATTGCCAGAGAAAATATGCAATAGTAAAGGTTACTGAGTCCTAGTTTACACTACGCTAGTCTTATTTCTAAGCTGATTAGTTTGTTAGGAAAGCGAGACGAGGGTAAAAGAAACGTTACTATTCCCCTCGTGTCTCTCTCCATCAAACTAATCAGCTTAGCAATAAGACTTGCATAGTGTAAATATGGACTGATCGCTGATGTAGCAGCTTAATAGTGTTTGTTTTGTTTTGCATTTCATCTGAATCGGCTTTTGTGTTTGTGTAGTTGGATATTGCTTAACAAATAGATTGTTTAAGCATAGCATAACAGTTATTGTTATAATTTGAATGTTTACTTCAACATTGTTTTGTATGTTTATGTGCGTGTGTCTATAGGGTGTTTTTTTAGAGGTATAGAACCGTTTTAATGTCCATCAATTTGGCTTTATTGGAAGGATAATTTTATGCCATTAACGTTTAAATATGATTTCGGGCATGTGGCCGCCGCGGCTGGCTCGAATAAAGCCAATTCTACAGGTCCAATTTTCAACCACTTTTTCGAGCATATGGGGCCGTATGTTGGCAATAACGCCACGAATGTTGGCTTCCAAGTCCCCTAACGTTTCTGGTTTGTTGGCGTAGATGAGCGACTTCACATATCCCCAAAGAAAATAATCCAATGGTGTCAAATCACACGATCTTGGTGGCCAATCCATGGTTAACCGAATTAATTGCTCTGATGGACGATTATGTCGACCATAAAATGAACGGAGCTTGCGGTAAACTTCGCGAACTGAACCATTATTTTCGAAATAAATTTGCACGATTTGCAAGCGTTGTTCTTTTGTCAACCTGTTCATGATGAAATGGCAAACCAAACTAAATATTAATCACTTGACAGCTGACAAAATGGCCGCCAGTTAAAAAAGTGATGCCAACTTAAAGTTCTATACCTCAATAAAAAACACCCATATTATTTAGATAAAAATGTCTGGATTATTATTCTTGTTCTATTCGGGCAACGTTTCTAGCGCTTCTCCCATTTTACGGTGGCGAGCGCTAGAGGAATTTAATTATAATTAGGAATATTGATAAAATATAAATTTTCCAATTTAAATCATATACTCGTACATATCTGCATACATAAATTTAAAATTCGTACATGTTTTCATAAATTTGAATTTCAATGAAATTTGGGCCAACCTTCTTAAAAGTTAATAGTTTTGTTTTTTATATTACCAAAATCCATGAGTATGTGCTTCAAGTTTCTGTTGGATTTTCAGTTGTACATACTTTTATGTTTTTTTTTCCTTGGCTGCAAACTGAAAATAAAACTTTTTCAACTTTCTTTTTAATATTATTTTTTTTATTTGTTTTGCTGCCACAGCTTTTGGTCAGTTGCAATTTTGCACTCTTAGTGGTTGCTTCTTGCGTGATTATTTCAGCTCTTATTATTGCACATACTTATACTTTGTTTGTGTATATAAAACAAGAAAGATAAATTTTAATATAAATAAAAAAAATATATATACATACATATAATCGGAACATATGTTTGCATTATATGCATTTGAATGACTATTTCTTGAGTGTAGAGAATCTGGATGCAGCTATTGTCTGCTATTGTTAACGTTTGGATAAAATGGCATAAACACATGTACATACATGCTTAAGAATATACACTAACACACACGCACAGATAAAAAAATATAAAAATTCATAGACTTATCTTAACACCAGTTCTTACAGTTGACCTAGTTGCTAAAAATGTTTTATACATATGTACATAAATACATATGTATTGTACATATGTATATATATCGTGTGCTACTTTATTATATTGCTGAAATACCGGAAATTTAAACGCATCCTTCTTGACACAACCACTCGTACCACTTTCCTTAGACAACAGAAAACTTGGAAAACCCCAAAAGAAATAATAAAAAAATAAATATACTGGCTGTAAAACAACTCTCAATATTTTTTCTTTTTAAAGATTAAAAAAAAAAGTTTTAAAATTAAACAAGTGTACATATGAGTACTTATTTGTATAACATTAAATTGACTTGTAGAGAGGCCATTTTTGAAAAATGCCTCCAAGCTAGACAAGTGAATATAAAAACAAATTTAAGTTAACTTAATTATCGCCATAGAAAGCAAAAATAAGTTTATTAAAATGCCTTAATTTTAATACATGAAAGAAAGATCTCACTTTTCAAATGTGTCAAATGGCCACCCAATGCATGACCAAAAATATTTTAAACTAAAGTAGAAAAGCAAATTTCTAAAAGAGGAAAAGCTATGAAAAAAAAAGATAAATTCAACACTAAAACAAACTCGTAACACAAGAAGTATCTCAAGTGTTGTTTCCTTTTTTCATTAAGTGAATGAAAAGAAAAGATGGTAAAAAAAATATTTATAAACATTTAAAATCATCCCAGCTAGCCTTTTCAATCGCAGAAGAGTCCATTGTGAATCTTATGCAGAGCATTTTCAATCGCAGAAGAGTCTATTGTGAATCCTATGCAGAGCATTTTCAATCGCAGAAGAGTCTATTGTGAATCGTGTGCAGAGCATTTTCAATCGCAGAAGAGTCTATTGTGAATCTTATGCAGAGCATTTGCAATCACAGAAGAGTCTATTGTGAATCGTGTGCAGAGAATTTTCAATCACAGAAGAGTCTATTGTGAATCGTGTGCAGAGCATTTTCAATCGCAGAAGAGTCTATTGTGAATCTTATGCAGAGCATTTGCAATCACAGAAGAGTCTATTGTGAATCGTCTGCAGAGCATTTTAAATAGCAAACGAGCTCATATTTTAATCGTGGAAGATGTTTCGCACGGGAGGAACTGTTACCGAAGACGATTCGTGTACAAGAGCCGCAGCAGTTGCTTTTATTAGTCGTAGATGCAATCATTTGAGATTTATCTAGAAATTATCTTACAACTCTTTTTTGAAGAACATTAAGAATCGTTTGAGGCTCTTTAACGTTAATCTTATATGAGCCATTGGGAGAGTTGTAAAAGAAGCATGCGATAATGATTTGGGGAATCGTACAATACTCAGTATGCTTTCTATTTTGAAAGTTATATATGAAAAAAAAAACAAATAAAATTTTTTAGTATTTATTAATTAATAAAAAAACTTTACTTCATTATTAGATTAAATAATATTTTACGTATATATGTATGTAGATGCAATCAGTCTCCATATATAGAAAATTTATGATTATTATGTTGAATAATGTAATAAGTATTTAATGTAAAATATCAATTACATTAAATTAATATGTACTTCACTTTAATATATCTTTAATTATTATAAAATATAAAAACGCATTTGAAGCAACCGACGAGATTCTTATTTCAAACACAAATGAAAGCCTCAGCGAAGCAATAAAGAAAATATAAAAATCTATAACAGTAAATATGAAAATCAAAAAGAACAAACATATTTTAAATAAATGTATGGTCGATTAAACATTGCAAGATTTATAAGAGAGAGTAAAACAAAAATGCTACAATATCACTCTCCAAACAATCAGCACAAGATTCGTTTAGGAGTTGTATATTAAACACGATCGCCTATTAAACAGCTCTTGGCTAGCTGGGATGAAGTGTAAACTAACACAGATACATTACATCACACAAACGCACATGCACAAGTGGCCATAAGTGTAAAGAAACATGTAAAGACTTGAGAAAAATAAGATAAACTATTAAGTGTTGCCAGTGCATAATAGTAAATAATTGTTTGTTTGTTTTATCAATTTCTTTAATTCTCTGCTTTAGGTTCAGAATGTCTATCAGCATACTTTTAATTAGGGTTATAACTTATAAATATGAAAATAAAAATTAGGAAGGCCACTGAAAACGCTTATAAATTTTTTAGGCATAATTTCTTGATGGGGCTTAAGTTTAGTATTTTCCATTCTTATAATTACATTAATTAACAAAAATATTGCATTCTATCATCACGGAAAAAATCATTCACTAATTAATTGTTTTGATTAAGAATTTAAATGACTCAATTAAATTAATTTTTAATTATTATTGTTCGAACTTTCATTTTGTTTATATATTTTATGATTTAATCAGGCTAAAGTTCGTATCGCTTTGTAAGCCAAATTAAATTTTTAATTGCTTTAATAAATTCGAGTGAAAAATTTAATTGATTTAATTGTTTCCACATACAAGCAGACATAAGAACCATAGCAACAACAAAAATTTTATAGCTGCTGCTTATTAAAGGCCATGACTCAATACCCTACACAATCGCACGATCTATGGAAAAATACCACACTGATCTGATGAATTGTTATTGTCTTTTGAAAACTTTTATAAACTCCATCATACAAGGTTAGTATTTTCTCAAAAATCGCACGACTGTGTATGATAGTGTATCACGGCCCACAGTGGCGTTATATAAAAAAAAAGTGGTAGAAAGTGCTCAACTTTTGAACTAGTGAACCGATTTCGATTAAACGAACTGTTTTGCAAATAAGAAGTGTTGAACTTTTGAGAAAGTATAGTTGAAGGTAACCTATTGTGAGACAGGGTAGCTCCAAAGAGCGTCAAATTGGGAAACTGCCGGTGTCGAAATTCTTTCGGAGCTTCTAACTTTTGTAAATACCGACTGATCTTAATAATTTTTCAGCGGGACAGTCAACGTTAAAAACTAAATATAAAATATGCTTGGAGCGTAATTTTATTTCTGTCCGTTTCCAACTTATTTTATTTTTATTACTTGCAAAAAAAATTTTTTTTTAATTTTTGGCCATGACTTTTTTTAATTAATTAAATTAATAAGAATGAGTGCGTCTTCCACCGTAAAATGTTTACTATACTTTGGCGTTGGAATGCTTTCCACCATCCGTGTCAATCTTTTTGTAGATGCAATTGGTAGCACATCTACAATTTTGGTTGGGTATTCGCAAAATCAATTTGAATGAATCTTTGATTTCATTTTCCAAATATGTACGTTGATGGAAACAGAAAAAATTCTAAATGTTTTTTTTTATTAAAGAAAATTATGATATATTAAATTTGGATACTTTAGCAAACAATGGGCGGTAATTGCAACAAAATCTGACGATAATTTTTTCTGTATAGTGGATCAGTTAGTTATACACCAAATGCAATTTTTCCAAAATTATTAAAATGGTGCAACACTGTAGTCAAGCTTTTGATTTGTGGGCCTTCTATTTTCTTACTTTGGATTATCTAGTTTTTAAAACTTTGTTTAATTGGTTTTGTCATCACTTTTCTCCAGCACCTGACAACACAACTCATGTGTGTTCAAAGTGCTGTGAAATTGAACTATCCTAATGTCGACTGTAGCTCAAGGTACAAATACTTTTTTTTTATATCTCACTGATAATGCGTTTTTCAATTTTCTTGTTGTTTTTTATTATTTGCACGCATTCCTGGTAATTTTATCTTTGTAGCAAATTAAGTACACATACATATACTCGTACATGTGTATGTAGACATTAACTAAAATTGTGTTAATGTAATTAAGTTACCCAACAAACGCAAAAGTTTAAGCTGAAATTGATAATAATATACCAGAAAACATTTCCATATTCTGAAATTAAGAAATACTATATGAAGCCATCAGCGCAGAAGTGGTGTAATTCCATACTTTTTGCTTACTTAAGTATTTTATTACTTTTCTATATTATGTTCTGTGCAAAAGCGATTTTTCAGCTCCATCTTCTCTTGAATACTAAAAGGTGGCTTAGTCTGCTTTTTTTTATAGTTGGTAATCCAAAGCATGTATTTATTACGAGACGAGCAATAAAAAAATATGTGTGGGTTAAACCACTTCTGTCCAGGCAGTCTTATATCTGTGGCAAAGAGGAAAAAGTGCTTAAGTCGAGATAAGCTGTTTTTGACTTAACGGTGCACATGTCATCTCTATATCTGAAAGTACTCCTGGGCAAAATTTCATTTATTTTATAGCGCAATGACTTGCTTCTTATCTTTTTTCGTTTTATAATTTCATATGGAATAACAGTTTAATTTGGCTTATACTTTGGTATATTTCAAATAAAATTTATTATTTATGGTGTGTAGAACGAAGTTTTCTAAAAGAAATTTAAGTGAATACCGAATTTCCTAATTTAGCTGTAAAAGAAATAGATTCCTGAAAATCGACTTGAAAGTTTAAATGTGCTCTACTGCAAAACAGTAAAATATGACTTAAGCACTTTTTTTACTTATTGCCGCAGATATATAACTGTAATTGGTTCACACGTCAACATATTATTTGCAAATAATATGGCCTCCGGCCGTAAATATTTTGGTATTGAAATGATTGCAACAAATTTTTGCTTATTAAGCAAAATTTTTTTTGGAATTTGTTCGAGTGGATTTAAGGTTTGACAGTGGTTAGAGAATAAATGATTGAAAAGAATAACGCTGCAATTTATGGACAAATTCCTGTCAAATAAACAAAGCCCATAAAAATATCGAAGGAAATATGTCCTCTAATTTTATTGGTTTTTTTTGTTCTCTCTAATTTCATTACTTTTGTTTATTTGTTATTTGTGAAATCTATTGAACGTACGCTAGCGTTATTGAGAGAATGAATAGCTTTATGTGAGAGCAAAAGAAAAATGACTGTCAAAATATATTCCATTTTATATTGTTCAAGAAGACTGTGTTACGAAGGAAATTTTTGGGGTCGTTAGAGATTTGTTCAATGAACTGGCTCAAATCGTCACAACCGTGATCGTATCGACAATTTAGAGATACGTCAATCGTGTAAGCTGAATGGTGGGATTTCGAAAATGGTGTTTTTAAGTGACGAGTTGATCGTTCATGGATGCGACGATTCGACCTCTGGTTTATAAAAAAAAACAATTTTTATAATATTTGGTTGTGACTGTTTATGATTTAGTGTACGATATCGCACATTTACTCAAACAACGTCATAACCTCAAGACAACTCTAGTTTGCCAGAAAATTTGTTTAAAGTTAAGAAAAACAAAAATAAATAAAAAAATATTTCAATTGAAAGTTTTAATATGCTTTCAAGAGTTGAGTAAACAAGACAGTCGTATTAAAGTTTTACACAATTTGAAGAACGATTTGAGGATTAATTCTGCATCTTTAACTCAAAAAATGGAATGTTTGATGTTATGTAGTAAATGATCGACATGTATTTGAAACATTTTGTTTGTTGGGTTATTCTACATGATGGACTATAGCAGGCATAGACAGACATACGCTAACGCATGTATAAGACAATTTAAAAACTAGTTTTCTGGTTCAAGCATTTGGTTTAAGCAATAAATATAAACGTAATTTAGCTACTGACTGCCACTACTTGTCAATCAACAATTTTTTGCCAGTGATTGAAATAAACTTTTTTATTTCTTAAAATTATATACACTCAACTCTTCTTTTACACCCTCCTTTTTTTACACGATTTTGAAATAACACGGTTCAAAAATAAAAGCAAACGATTTCTTTTTGCACGAGTTTTTTGACCTTACACAATATTTTTTTTAAGTTTTACATTTTGAATTTTGAAACTTCAAAACTAACTTTTAATTTTTATCTATGATGGTATGGATTTATTGGCAGGGTAAAATATAAATATAGGAGCAAAGGGGTGTCTGGCCTTTGGCTCATTCGCCAAACAAAATTTTCAGCAGTACATCTTTACTAAAACTAAATGTAATTGAAATACTTGCTTGCTTACAAATGGACAAGTTTGCATTGATATAAAATGACTGCAATTTTCTTATGCCTTGGATGACCTGCATCGACAGAACTTCAATTCTGTTCAGTCCCGTGCGGTCCTATTCAATTTTTTTTAGCGAAAATTTTTTTCAAAGAAATGTGTGTAATTAAATTTTATACAAAACTTTCATATAGATAAAAAAAAGTCATCAAAGTGATGATCTAGCATTGAGACACTTCCAAAAGTTATTACAGGACTTATTTGCTAATTTTTATAAGCAAAAGTTTTCTCTACATGAACACTCTTCCATCAATGTCACTCTTCTTAATTTATTTCTATTACAATAATTTCTTTATTTTTCATTTTATAAAACTGACACTTTATCATACAATTACTTGAACTACTGGCAACATGTGTTGGAATGTATATTAATATAAATCTATTGTTTTAAATTTAGTAAAGTTTCATTTTTACTACTCTTATCAACATTAAAAGGCAGGAAGAAATGCAAGTTGCCAAAGGAAATCACTACACAATAGAAAAGGAAAACAGTTAATGTTGTTCAAATTTTGGTTTCAAGGTAAAATCTCAAGCATTGTTCGTAAATAGAAAGTGTTGAAAACATATTTGAATGTTGTTTAGAGATAATTTATGTTAAAAATTTGAAAATTTTTACTTGGAAAAATAAATGTTTCAGAAGCATTTTTTAAGCTGCTCTAACATAGTGCACAATGGGCCTTATGCTGGTCTTAGGGTAAAAAACAAATATTACGACGCTCTTAAATTTATTGCAAAAATGTCGTAAGCAAAGTGGAAATGTGCCAAAAAAAGGGAGGAAATATTTATAGTTTATATAAATATATTGAAAAAGCTCTGATTGAAATGAGTAAAATTGCCTTAGCAAGTAATTTTTATGGCTACAATGTGATAGTGATAGCAAGCGTATTTGTCGGCCAATAATAACTTAGCGCCTGGCTAGTTGTTCTAAACTTACGATAATCCTACAGTTAAAGGAAATCTCCATAAAAACTTTGTGAACTTTCTAGTCTCATCTTTGTTCTTTTTATCAGTGTTTAAAAAACTTAAGTCGAACTAGCAAAAGTCGTAAAATATTTACTTTTCGCTGCTTTGGCTTTTTCCAATTGTTCAAAATCAACCAATGCTTTTGCTTGTGCTTGTGACAATCAACAACAGTCGCAGTCGTAGTAGAAGCAGCAAACGATTAATGAACAATTAAGCAGTACTTTCAACAGTCCATGATTTCAAAAGTTTGAATTTGATGCTGTTGCTTTTGGTTAGTTTCGGTAGCAAAAGCATAAACAGTCTGTATGCTTTTGTAAGTACCAAACAGTCTTAGTCGAAGAAGCAAAAGGTTTCGCTTTTAGAAGCTTTCTGCAGGTTCAGTCAACTATTTTGTGGTGTTTGTCATTTGTTAATGTCTTTGCACATCAGACAAGAGGCAAAAGCAAAAACCACTTTACTGCGATTGCTTAAAACTTCTAAAAGCAAAAGTTTTCGCTTTTTCGACTGTGACTGCTTTTGCTTTTACTTGCGACACTAACTAAAAGCAAAAGCAAATCAAATTAAAACTTTTCAAATCGTCGACTGCTGAAAGTACTGCGCGATTTGTTATAATTCATTTTGTGATTTTTCTTTGATTGAAATTGTTGTATTTTTCAAAAGAGAAAGCAGAAGCAAAATCAAATGAAATGAAAATAATTAAATTTTTTTAAACACTGCTTTTTATAACATTTTGTTAAATTGGATTATTAGTAACAGCAGCTGTTAATGGTTGGAAGTTCTAGGCACAAGTCCTAGAATTAGGAAATTAAATATTATATTAAGAATAGCCTTGGCTCTGATTAAAAAAAGCTTAGTCTTACCTAATGAGTTCTTAACTATATTATTATCTTTAAGTAAATTTATTTTGCTACTTAAGATCCAAGAAACTCAAGAATCGAACTCTTGCAGGTGGCTCAAGGAAAACCAAGAATATTGCTGTTCTTAGCCCATAGTGTTGGGGAAAATCTAATACATCGATTTGGGTATTGTTTAATTATTTTATATGCCCAGAATTGGAAGATATTGATTTTCAACAAGAAGCTTCGTGCCATCATCGCTCTTTTGCACGAAAAGTTTCCAAAATTAGTAATTTCGGGAAAATTCGATCACAATTGGCCAACGAGATCTTGTGATTTAACAATTTAAATTTTTTTTTTTTTTAATTCAAAGATAAGGTCCTTGATCATGGCCCACAATCGATTAGAGGCCTCAAAGAGGGAACTAATTCGTAAAGTAATCGAGGACATATAGCCGCAATTGCGCGAATTGTTGATGGAAAATTTCATAAAAATATAATATTTTTGCAAGCAGAGCCGTTGCGGCTATTTGTATATTTAACAGACTGTAGTGAATAATGTGCTGCTCATTCAATAAAAAATAGACAATTTGATTTTAAGTCGATTTGATTTCAAAAAAAAAAACTTATTTGTTTTCTACAATGTAAAACTTACTTTCTAAGAATTATTGCAGCAATTTAAAATATTTTATATAAAACTTTAACAAGAACCAACCAACTCCTTTAAATTTTAGTTCCAAGTATTTTTAATTAACTCTTGACAAAATGCTTTTGGGAAAACTTTCTAACAACATCAAAAATTTATTATTGATATGTTTGCGACTTATCGAAATATTTCTTTTGTGTTATTATTTTTTATTAAAAGAAAAAGTTTTTAACACTTTAAAACAACTGCATTAAACTGTCTATTTTATTGTGAAGCATTTTTTTTTTCTTTTTTTTTTAATGAAGTCTTATACGCATCAGCAAAGTTTTAATCACATTTAAAGATGTTTTTCATCATACATGCGTTTGAATGTGTGTGTGACAGTTTTAAGAGCACAGGAAATTCAACTTTATACAAGCAAATTTACACACACAAACGCACTGCAAACTGCAATAGTGTGGGAGTAATGAATAAGAGCACTTGAGAGAGAGAGAGAGAGTATGGCAGCTTGACTTTTAAATACATGTTCCGTTAGAAGATTTTACACCAAAGCAATTATTGATTATTATCTTATATTTTCATTAAACGTGCCACTTGTTGCCACGAAGTCATGTAAAATATCAATCTCTTTGGTTCTTTTTTCCCCCATTGCAAATTATGCTTGTTGCAGTGATGCTGTTTGATTATAATTATCAGTGCATATCAGTTATATAGATGCAGTGTTTATTATGTGACATTAACTTGCTATTGTTACCAGAACTTGTACCCAAACTCTTCAGTGTTCTTTCAATCAACCTTTGTACGCATTCGAATGCCTTGCATACTTCGGCAAATGCATACATACATACATAAATATATATATCTACAACATATGCATATGCATATGCATGTTGCACTAAATGTACATTTGTAGGTACGTTCGTATGTGTTAAAGGAGTATTGTGCTTTTGTATGCATATTTGAAAACATATTGCCTGTGCTGTTAAATGTACATTTCATACTTAACCTACTTGCAGTTCGTAAAAGCATCTATTATTTGTGTACCCTACATCTATTTAGATCACATCACGTGAATATGCAATAACATTTTTCTCAAGGCTAGAAATATAAATCGAAAGCGGTTTTAGTTTTTCGCTACATTTTACGAAAAATGCTTTGACGTAGAATTTATGTTCCAGTTTCCAATAAAAATAATTTCCCTAAAAAAATTAACAGCTTAACAAAATTTAATATTAAATCGAAACTAGTATCTGCTTCGTTAATATTTCTCTGCGATTACCTTTTAAATTTTGTAGGTCTACACAATATATTTCGGTGTCAAAATCAGGGCGGTAAAACGATGTACAAAGAAAATCATTTTTAGGATTTTTCATATGTTATCTTATTTAGACTAATGAATGATTATTTAAGTTTTCTTAAAGTGATATTAAGCCTCAAAGCTAATATATTTATTTATGCAAAAAATACTTTTGACAAAGAGTACTTTTAAAATATATAATGTTAACAAATCAATAAGTATTTTCAAGAAAAAATATATTTTTTAAAGTACTTCATATGAAAAGATACTTTACGCAAAAGGTACTTTTTACCAAAGGTGCTTTAAGAAAATACTTTTTACAAAAGGTAGTTTTTGCAAAAAATACTTCTTACAAAAGGTATTTTTTACAAGAGGTACTTTTTGCAAAAGGTACTTCTAACAAAAGGTACCTTTTACCAAAGGTACTTTTTGCAAAAGGTAATTTTTTCACCAAAGGTACTTTTTACCAAAGGTACTTTTTGCAAAAGGTAATTTTTTCACCAAAGGTACTTTTTACAAAAGGTACTTTTTGCAAAAGGTAATTTTTTCACCAAAGGTACTTTTTACAAAAGGTTCTGGTTGCTAAGGGTACTTTTGAAAAATTATATATTAAACAAAAGCGCTTTCACGAAAGATAATATTCTATTTTAATTTTTTTATTTTGCATAGGTACTTTTTAGAGTTCCGTACACCACGGGTGAAAAGGATTGCAGGTTCGAATCCTGGACGCAAGTCAAAAAACAACTCGCAGTTTGTATTTTTTTTAACTACGAGTATAACTTTTCATATAAATTTTATTGTTAATGGTCAAATAATAAATGTAGAATTAAAAGTTTATTCATGATGGTATACGAGCACTGTTCAAAAAGTATCGCCAAATTTTGAACTTTTGCGGTTTACGAAATTTAATTTTTTATGGCGTTATGTTGGTACTCATGTGTCTCACTTATGCCGAAAATTTCGGCCGTTTTGAATGTTCAGTTAATTTTTGATGGGAAGATGATTATATATATACAAACATTGATTCAACATGATTCGTTATTTGAATTTAACAATACGGGAATGTTAAATCAACAGAAAATAAAGTTATTTTAAAATGAAAAGTTTTCCTTTCCACTAATCTCTAAATCATATTGAATTAACATGAAACGCATATGAAGCAAAAGCATTGCCAAAAGATTCAGATTGAAATTTTTCTGTGTGCGGTAATAATTTACGGTTCCAGATAGTATTCGGTTTTTTTTTGTAGTGATAATCACATTCGTTCTAATGCCAAACAAAATTTTACTTATTCGTTAAAGTTGGCTGTTTATTTCTTCTTTTATTATTATTCGATAAGACAAACGTTCCACAAACTAACAAAATTTAACTTTCTCAACATTGGGTAGTATAACAACATTGTTAGCTGTCATTGCATAGAAAATATCACCAGCAACAACAGCAACATGCACAGAAATGGTAGAAAGTAAGGTAAGGATTTTTTACCTTGTAGATATACTCGTATGTATGGATGTATAAATGTATGTTCAGGTGTTTGTTTTTGTGTGTTGTAAGACTTTATGCAAGTTTGCAGCTGAGACTTTAGTTCAGGGAATTATTGATTAAAACTTTGCTTTTTTTTTCTTTCCAACATACATAAAGCTGCATGTACGAGTACATACATATAAATTTTGTTAAAGTCTTACCTTGTTGTCACTGATGTAGCAGTAAGTCTTTGCCGTTTCATTTTATGTAGATTTTTTATTTTGTTTTTCTTTTCTTTTTTTTTTTTTTTGCTCTGTCAAAGCAAGGAAACTTACAATCTAAAGTATTTACATGTAAATGGAAAAGAAGTTGTTGAAAAACAACATGTGGAAGAAAAATTATAGAGCAAATATAAATGTATTTATTTACAAGAAGAAGAGAGAGAAAAATACATTTAAGCGTTTTTAATGAAAAACTTTTATAATCAACAACAGCAAGTGGCAGTATTAGCGGCAGCAAATACTGCATCTTTTAATCGTATATTTGAGGCAATTACTTTAATTACACAAAGGAAAAGAAATTAAAAATAAAAAGAAGAAACACTACACACAAAATGTTCATTTTACTTATCTAAACATGTAGCAACGCAATTAAACAACAAAATAGTAGGTTAAATTAATTGCATGGAAATTAATTTAAACTCTGGATTTTGCTTAAATATTTTGCACAAAACCAAATCGAAATCACTGCCACTGGATCAGTAAAGCCAATGTCAAGCAACAGCATATTTTGTTAATATTTCTTGTTTTTCTTTTTTGCTTAACATACGAGGAAAATTAAGATTTTATATAAAAAGTCATCTTCTTCCAATTGGTCTATCTATGGCTTAAGTCAAATCTCTAACCAGTTTAATATTCATTTATATGTGTATGTTTGTATAATAAATGACTAGCTACCATCTGCACAACTCTTTGCCACATACTCTTAATTTGCGCACAAGGTATGTACATATGTGTAATCACTTATAATCGCTTTCACTTTTATGTCACAGCATTGCCACTGCATACAAATTCCAATGTTGGTGTTTGTTCAAAATCAGTGCCACTCAGTCTGTCAAGCAGTCACTCAGGTATGTCTATGCTGCTGCGGACTTATAAGAAATATTTCTGCTTTTTAGAACACATCTGAAATACTTATCAACATCTATGTATACATATACTTACATACAAATGTTCCTATTGCACTGTGGTGCACTGTGGCTAAGATATAACAAAGTTATGAACATTTCATAAATAAGTGTGCTCTAGGAAGGAGAAAATCTCTTATTCGTTAATCACGTGGGGAGGAGACTGAAAGTTGCTTCCGATTCACTGATGTCTACCAAATATTGTTTCTAAATTAACTTTTAATCACAGTCGTTTGTAACATGTCGCACGTGACAAATTTCCAATTGCCTTATTCTGAAAAACATCTATGTGGAAGTTTGTTCCCTAATCATTGTTCCCCCATTTTAAAAAGTCATTTGAATGCATTCAATTAAAATGAAACAAACAGAATAGCTGACTTCGAAGATTCGAAGTTCTCAATCAAATTTAAATTTTTAGCCCAAACGGTTTATGAGAGGTGGATTTAATTTTTAGAAGAAAAAAATTAATTATGTGGGAATTATTGCCTGGGAAATATTTGGAATTGGGCTGATTGTTTCAGTTGCTGTTCTTACAAAATTATAAATGAACAAGCTCACGACTTATATCAACGCATTCTACACTTTTTGATTTATTTGTTCATTCAAGGCAGCTTTTGCAAGCGTTTTCTTGCATTTGCCAGTCTGTTGTTGTACTTGTTTGGCATTTCGCATTTCTGCGAACTTCTGCCAAATTTGTCTGTTACGTATTCCTTATTTCCTCTTCGATCATTTCGTTTTTCGATCAGCCAACGCTTTCCACTTTTTCCTTGTTTTTAATTTATTATTTTGTAATAATATTTCATTTTCCTTAAATTTTTCTTTTCACCGTTTGCAAGTTTAGTTATTTTTCCCGTTTTTGCTCATAGAAATAAAATTTAAAAGTATGTAAAATTTGTGTATGGTTTTTTTTTTAATTTTACACTTCGATGTCGCACGTGACAATCTATATATAAGTATTATGATCACTAATAGTTATATTTTTCAGCACGTTTTTTTTTCTTATTAAAATTTTATTAAATGTCTCTCGTTTGCACTGAATATTTGATGAGCTTCATGCATTTCCTGTGGACCCACTGATAACAAATGCTATTTTTCACTGTCGCACGTGACATTAAAATATGTGAAATTGCAAGAAAGCAAACATTTACAGTTACATGCAATCTCATGGTTTATTTTGAATTTTTTATTCCACTCTTTGTAGCCTCACAAAACATTCAGAGTGAAAAATTCAATGGATAATGCCACCCTTTAAGAGTGCAGAAAAAATATCCAAATTAAAAAAATTTTGCTCTCGTGAATTAACAGTGGAATATCTGGAATAGATAAGGTTAGCTTAGGAAGGGTGGCGCTATACCGCACCTCCACTCGAAGACCCAATTGGGTCCATTGTGATTCCCTTCTGTTACCCAAAGAAGTTATATTTCCCCCCCCATTTGTAACTTGAAGTGACCCTATTATCCGTTCTCGAGCCACCGAATTCCCATGATGAAGCGTCTTATGTTCTCCAGTTCACATCTCCCGACATCAGTTATGCTTTCATGGAAACATCTGCTCAGCCAGCTAAGCCTATGACGTTGCAGCTTCGGGCAGTGACAGATAATATATTCAATGGTTTCTGGTTCTTCTTAATCCCCGCACATCCTACGAAAATCTGGAGTGCCAGTTTCCCAAATGCTGGTTCTTGCTCTGACCGAGCAGTGACCTGTCAACGCGCCTATCACAATTCACATCGCCTTCCCATTCATGGCCAGTAGCAGTTTGGATCTTCCTGAGTCAAGTTTTGGCCACAAAGCGCTCGAGACTGTACAATATCTGGAATGGTTTATACAAAAATGTAGACTTGTATCGAACTCATTCGGTAGCTCGATTTTGACACATTTTATTGTTTCTCTATAAAAATTTATAAAACAAAGTGTCTTCAAGAACTTTTAATTTTAGGTATCGGTCAATTTTTTTGGTGGGAATGCCCATATGTGTCCAAATGTACAATTAACACACATGTAACATTAGAACGACCTCTTTCGTTGTGTAGCTGATTCATAGGCGAAGTAAAACAACCAATAAATGGCTACTAAGCACAGCTTAAAAAAAATAATACGCCCCATTTAACACCAGAGGCGCTGCGAAAAAGCAGAGTTGTAAAAGAATCAAGCTTTCCCCAATCTCTTCTTTCACCAGCTGTCTTCTCTTTCACTGTATTTTTTCCTAAAAAATTTAACACCTATTATTAGTAGTAGGCATTCATTGCCTGATAAATAATAGTTGTTTCTACTTCGTCTTAACCAATACAAAGGTAAATCGATTTTATTATTAATTTACATTGTCCATTAAACATTTCCTTCAGTGTATTTTAAGCATGTTTCCTTTAAATTAACGCGTTTGAGGGAAAATGGGAAAATAATTTTTTTGTTTGTTTGCCCTAATCAGCTGTGTTTATTTGGAATCGCAAGAGAAATGTTACCATTTTTTCAGTTCGAATATATATATTTTTTATGAACATAAATAAATAAAAAAATATTTTCCTCTGTTTCTTTTTTATCACAAGAGACGTGTTACCATTTTTTCAGGTTCAATATATAATTTTGAATGAACATAAATGAATAAAAAAATATCTTTTTAACAAACTTAAGTCGCTCGATAAAGCTCCTTACCCTTATTATGAGTTGCATATGATTTTCGATCTTGGCTGGCTATCGAACATCGAAAATCGAATGTTCAATTCATGTTATGAGCATCGAAAATTTCGTTGAGCAACGAATTGTTTATCGAACAAAGTTTAGCTTTCGATGAAGTATTTTAGTATAAAAAATTATTGTTTTTTATTTTTAGGTAAAGTTGTACCAAATTTTAAAAATCAGTTTGAGTGATATTCACAATAGGGACATTCTTTGTCGAATGTTCGTCAGTACTTTCGACTACAGTCGAAGATCGAAACTTACTCATAATGAAGGGGCCTAAGTCACGACATTTTCTATAAACGTTATTTCCTTCGTAGTCGTCTATGTAACGGCTGGTCGCGTTTCAGTGTTATCGTCTTCTAGAAATTGGCTGTTAATGTACTCGTACAGCAAGCGTGACATATACAGGAAGTTCTTTATATTCAACATGTACAAGCATGCTAATTTACTTACAAATTTCATGCTTCAATTTTAGTGTTGTGATGTTTTATGTTGGAGTTCGTTTACTTAATGTCTGTTTAATATTATTTGTACACTCCTATTGTATTTTGCAGTAGTAAGTAGTAAAAAGTTTCAAGGGTGTAATATCGTGCAGGGCTAAAGTTTCGATAAGTACTTGTTGGCGTTTTTGTCAATCACGATAAAGTCTTTTGAAAACGCCTGATAAACGATACTGAAATAGCAATTGTGATAAGTTTATATGTATATGCAATTAATAGCACCTAAAACTTTTTATATAAAATATTATTTGCCAAGTAAATATATATAGCTTTTCTTTTTATCGTTGTTTAGGACCAATGTGCACTTGTAGTTAAGTGTAAATACATGTTCGTCGTATGCGTATTGTTCAAGTATTTGTTAGGCTTTTCTTTACGAGCATTATCAGCCACTACTTTTAAAATAACAGTGGCAAGAAAGAAGCATACCACATATTTATGTACGTACTCGTACTCGTATGTACATGTATTGACATGGTTGTAACCTGATTTTAGTAGTGGCGCCTAAAGGCGAAGGCTAAAACATCGACAACAACTAAAGCAATATATGTAGTTTTATGTACTTATATAAATATACTGCATGGTAAACTTAAAGATTTTTGTTTTTTTTTTTTCAAGTCACAAATAACAGCAGACGTTTTGGCGTGTTGAACAAAACAATAACATTTGAGAACAGCAGCACACTGCTTTTTGCAACGTGTTGAAAGAAAAGCAGCACAGAAATTCAACGACAAACGTAATAAGATGGTAGAAAGAAATTTTGTTTACTTTGGCTTGACTTATTGTTATTTTCAGTTTTTTTTTTTTTTTTTTTGTTTACACCTTTCAAATATTTACAAGTTTTTTTATTTTTCAGATTTATTACTGTTTATTTAAAGTTTTGAAGTTGTTTTTTATATGTTTACGCATGTTCTGAATAGCCAAACTGAAAAAATTATGTTTGTGTGAGTTTTGCATTCTACAGAGATTAAAAATATGATTTGAAATTTAACTAAACAAAATGAATATTTGTACCATAAACAACACACAATGGTTGTGCACACATACTGTTTTTATTATAAGTGTGATGAATGTAAATTGAAAAAAAAAGTATAATAGTATCAGTGGCTAAAGGAAAAAGTTAGCTAAAATTGAGATATAAAGGGTGTTTTTTATAGAGTGACACAAGTTTAAATCATAATAAAACAAAGGAAATATATTTTTAAAATCAATGAAACGGGATTTATTGGAAAAGAAAATTTTATGAAATTAATGTTTAAATATGAATTCTGTCATGTAGCCGCCACGGCTGGCACGCACAAGGCGCAATCTGGAACATCAATTTTCAACAAATTTTCGCAGGATTTGCGGCCGTATTTCGCCGATAACTCTTCGAATGTTGATTTCCAGGTGTTCAATTGTTTGTGGTCTATCGACGTAGACAAGTGACTTAATAACATAACCCCAAAGAAAATAATCCAATGGGGTTAAATCACACGATCTTGATGGCCAATTAATTGGGCCATTACGTGAAATTATTTGTTCATCAAAAGTTTCTTTGAGTAAATCAATTGTAGCGCCCGCTGTGTGGCATGTGGCTCCGTCCTGATAGCAGGATTAATGCCACGTAATTGAGTTACGAATCATGTTGCTATACCGTTCACCATTGACAGTAACATTCTGACCATCATCGTTTTTGAAGACATATGGGCCAATGACTCCGCCAGCCCTTAAAGCGCACCAAACAGTAATTTTCTGTGGATGTAATGGTGGCTCGAAAAAAGCTTGTGGATTCTCCTCACTTAAAATGCGAAAACTCTGCTTATTTACGTGTCCATTCAACCAGAAATGGGCTTCATCGGAAATGCACGCTGAATTTGACGAATAGAACAGTTATTTTGATAAAAAACTTCAACAATTTGCACGCTTTGCTCTGGTGTAAGTCGATTCATAATGAAATTTCAAAGCAAACTAAACAAAAAGCAGCTATCAGCTGTTAAATGGGTGCTTAAATAGAGCAGTGCTTGTAAAAAAAATCCAGCACTAAACTAAAAAAAGCCTTAAGGATTTTTTTTTTTCATTGAAAACATCAACTTTCATTTGCTTTTGGTTTCATCCCATTTCCATGTTGGTTGTTGCACTATGTAATCAAGCAACGGCTTAAAAATTACATTTTAGTGTTTTATTTTAGTTTTGTATTTGCTCAGCATTTAGCTTTAGCGAATTACAGAATAAAATAATAAATTCAGTAAAGTGCAACTTTGACTCTTACGGTTCGCTTGTTTCTTTTTGGAGACATTTTTTTTAGTTTTGAAATTATTTTTTATCGGTTTTTCGGTTTTTGGTAATTTTATTTTTTTTTGTTTTTTCACAATACATATTTTAGTTTTAGCAAATTTTTTTAGTTCTGGCGTTTTTTTTTATTTTGGCAACTTTTTCGGTTTTTGTAGATGTTTTAGCTTTTTGGCGAACTTTTTGCTTTGGGTGATTTTTTTTTTTGCATTTTAATGATTTATTTTATTTTTGGTGATATTTTTTTCATTTTGGCAATTATTTTTTGTAATGCACTTGAATTCTTTAATAATTTTTTTCACATGTTCCTGGCTACAAAAAGCTCAAGGCAAAAAAAAAGGCTTTATGAAAATAAGAGCATGAAAACATGTCATTCTTAAAGAAATTTTCACAACAATACAGAAGTAAACTTTAGGAATTTAAAACCAGTATTTTGTATTGAAATACTAGTTGTAAAACTCTTAAAGTCTACTTTTATTCGTTGTGAAAATGGCCCTTAATTACCATAATATATTTGTATATTACTTTTACCTTTAAAAATATCTTTTAAGAATTTTACTTCTTTTGTGCCTTTAAACAGCGTATAAAAATAATAATAAAAAATAAAATAAAACCGGAATGAAGCAAAAAAGAAAGTTTATTGGTGTGATATTGTTACTTTGGCCAAACAAGTATGCTAGTGAAATTAAATTCAGTTGTACGCACAAGAATGTTGTAAACTTGCATACAGTCATACATTCATACATACGATACATATAACGCACACCATACAAATTTTGTATGTTAAGAGTTGTAACCCAGCTAGCATTTTGTATCATAATCGAATCTTTTCCGAATCAGCTTGACGGGAAAAATAATCGCATATGACATAATTTTTCGATCATAAATTATACTCCAGTTGAGAGAAAATGGTACCCTACAGCTGACTCGTCCCAGAGAATCATTTAGGATACGATTTGTTGATGAATCTTTGAGCAATTTCCTGGTATTATATAAGTCATTGGGTTTCTTTTTTGAGGTTTCTTTGCATTTTCTTCCTTTATTTTCAAGAAATTATGATTTGATCCAGTGTTAAAAAAAAACTGCAGTCGAAATAGCAAAAGTGGTAAAATTGTGCTATTTCTTCGACTTCACACACAACCTGTTGCTCATTCCTCTGCTACTGAAATTCAAAGAGTCGTAGTCGAAGTTACCACAACAAACGAATGGATATACACAACGAAGAGCTCCAGCTGTCGACATGTTTGTACAGTTTTCGGTTCGACTGACCGCTGCTTTAAATAAATACGAATTTAAAGAAGCAAAAATGTTTGTGTGCATGTGTTCAAATGTGTGTATGAGTATTTTTTTTCCCGTATAATAGCAAAACAAACAACAACAATATTTCTTCCAGCAAGCGATTAAATACGCAATTGAAACTGCAAAATCAAAAGAAAAGAAAAACATCTCTACTGCGTTAACTTCCGAATTTATTTAAAGTAGCATTCAGAAAAAAAGAAAACTGTATGGACATGTCTACAGCGGAAGCTCTTCGTTTTGTATAGCTGTTCCTTTATTGTATTAACTTCTACTGCGACTCTTGAATTTTCAGAAGCAGAAGTATGAGCAGAAGCAAAACAAATGAGAAGCTTTTAAACGCTGATTTTATCATACAGATGAATGGAAATAAGTGAATCCTTTTTCAATCACCCAAGTGATAAATCAGTTTTTAAACATCAAAAGTGAACTGAGAAGAATCATATAAGAGATTTTTGCAAAAAAAAAAAAAATGCTCACCCAAATGCCAGCTGGGATCTATGACAAAGATGTTTCACATGCATACACGTATATGTATGTATGCAGGTTCGTTTCACTGCCAAAGAAAGTAAGAGTAAGAGTTTTTGTTTATTGTGGAGCTTTCGAATTTCCAGCGTGTTTTTTTTTTAATTTATTTTCTTTGGCTTTGTGAGAAGATACGTCGTTTTTTCTGTTTCCTTAAAGTTTTAATAAAATTTGTCACATTGAATTGATATTGATGGCCTGTGTCTTTGCATTGTCAATAAATAAACAAAAATAAGTGGTGTAATTGACTAAATAAAATTAAATTTTTTCTCTGCGCGCATTATTTGTTTATGCAATAGTTTTATTCATTTGAAGGGCATCCGTTTGTTTTGTGATCTTTACTTTTTTAAAGAAATTCATTGCTTCTGTTTTAAGGTAATAAAATTTGCAAATCTCAGGTTGTGAAAAGAAGCTCTGAGAGAAGCCCAGCATTCAGTATTTTCACAAAAACTCTACATATTAGCTAAAAGACAGGACATTATCATAAAATATTTTTAACAGTTTTACGTACAAATTTTTTTTAGAAGCCAGAAACACAAACTTATTCTTTTATGAATAAGGCAGTAAACACTTTAAGTGAGTACAAAGCATTTGCTTGTGTTATCCTCATGATGTGCATTATTGAGTTGTTCTCTTTTTTATTGCTCTAGATTTTATGAGAACACGAAAAAATTTATCAAAAGCCTGCAACAGCATTTCTTTATCTGCTAAGCAATGACATTATTTATTGTAGAGTCGAACCAAATTGCACTATTGTTTACCGATTGGCAATAGTGTCAAATGAAATGAAATATTGTTTATAGTGTGACAATATGTCCATGTGTAAAAGAAGAAAATACAAATAACGCAGACTCTTTGAGCGTGTTAGTTTGCATGTGATGCTCTTAAGGTGGAGGTCCATAGCTCGCTTTTTGCGCGTTATGCTTTACACGCGTTTCATCCTCTTGTTTCATTCTATACTTTGTTCGCGTTGAGTTACATGCACTGCTTTTCATGCGCCATTTTATTTTTGTTTTGATCAGCTGTGTGCGTTTGTTTATAAATACTTATAAAGACAAAATGGAGAGTGAAATCGAGTTTTTAAATGAATTTGTGAAGTTAGTCGTAAAAGTAAGCGATAACTAATATGCAAAATTTGTTACTGAGAAAAGTGTGGTGAAAAGTTAATTAAAATACATCGCATTAATGAAAACATTCACATATTTTATTAAACAAGTTTTTTTTTACTAAGAAATTTCTTTTATTGAAAAAAAGAAAAAAATTATCCACGGCAAAATAATATTTATCCAAAACGTAAGAAATAAAGTATTATTTAACATCTTTAGCATTCAAGAACAGCTGACTTTCTTTCATGGTGCTTGTAACGCGTACAAAAGTAGAAAGTAGACCTACTTTTTGCTTTGAACGCGCCTACGCGTTCTGCGCTTTTTGCAATGTAACTTGTCACATACTATTACATTGATTCTACTTTTTTGAGAGATTCATAGAAAGCGTAACGCGCAAAAAGCGAGCTATGGACCTCTACCTTTATAAGTTTCATAATTTATTTATTTAACACTTTAAAAAGTTAACTGCCTCTTCTACTACATATGTCGAAAGAATGTCCTCATGCGTATTCTAAGCGTAAGAAAACTGATTTTCATTTCTTTGTCTTACCTCTGTACGAACTTTGACTCGAACGACAGGTCGCAAGAAGACGTATGTAAGTGTTTTCATACAAATTTTGATAGCACTATGTTGGTGGGCTTTTACACTATGCGCGTAAACACACTAAGTCGAATGAATTGCAAACAAAGCAAACATGATGTCAAAATCAAGCACTTGCTATTTTGCTTTCGTCTAGCAAAACTTATTTGCAAACAATCAGATACAAGTTATCAAATTATTATGTGATCACTTTATAATTATTTTTTTATTCAAAATACTTGAATTTATTTTTTATTTGAAAGGCAAAAGTATCTTATGACTTTTCATCAAAATATTATCCCTACGTCTGCGCTAGCCATCGACTTGGACATGACACGAATATGACGACGGCAGAGCAACTGCGAAAAATTCATCACCTTCTTTGTTGTGGTGAATACATACGTGCGATGTCCATGTTCAGGCATATCAAAGTATGTTGCGTTAGTGCAATAGAGATGGAATACATACCAATTTTGTAATTTTGTTCTGCCTATTTTCTTTTTACTGCAAATGGTTGCGGGCGACGAATCTCATGGCGAACATCGTTGCTCAGACTTATGTTCGGGAATCCATGTGAGAGCATGGACGAAACATGGACATGAGTGGTCTCCATTAGCCAGTTGCGATGTCCGACATGATGCCCATACCAAGTTCGTGACTAAATGAGGCTGCTATTATTGGATATTTTTATTTTGATTATTGTTTTATATTCATTATACAAAGTACTCGCACATTTCTAACATAACGAATGTAATTGCAAAGCAAAACAGCAATAACATACTGTTGCTGTGCGACTATTTTGTTGAATTCTCTTTCATTGTTTAATATGATTGTAAATTTACAAAAATTGGTAGTGCTTGAAATTTATAAATTGGCACTATTTTGATTTACAAACATGTAAAACAAAATTTAATGAAAATTTATTAAAGTTCGAGCGACTAGTTTCCTTCCGCAGGGCTTTTATTTCGACAAAGTGAATATACAAGTACATATACATATCTAAGAAGTTGTATTATAACTTGAAATTTACTTTTATAAAGTTTTGAGTTTGTGAAATGAAGTGTACAATAAAAATATTGCAAACTTGACACAACTGTTGTGTAGAACGATTTTATGCATTTTTGTTTCATTATTCTCTACACTGGCTTTATAATCACATAATATTCGGTCTTGAAAAAAAATACAGTACTATGCGCTTTTTAATGTCTTGTGTCCACCTCTAGTAAACGTACAGGACGTATTGTAATGAAATTCTATACAAAACTACAAGACCAGTCCATACAAAACAATAACATCACTAGAATATGGTAGACGGCGATAAATTATAGTCCAGCAAAATATTCCAATCCAAATCCAAAGTTAATCGGTTTTGGAATGAAGAGTTTTTGGTGGAAACTCGTCCTTCCCTACCGGATTACTAACTTAATAATTTTAACAAGGAGTGTGACTTAAATAATTTATTCTTGGGAATCAATTACTTTGTTTATTTGGTAATTCGTTCATTGAATCTAATAAAGTTTAAAAAAATAAGACTTCTCATTAATCATTATCTGTCTTTTTTTTTAACAATTTTATGTTATACGATTTGTACGAGAGTATTTAAAGTTTTTCAATTAGAAAAGTAAGTCATTACATGGCAAGTAGCTTTGAAAAAATTCCGAATAAATGTAAAACTAAATGACAAATAAATAAACTTCGGTACAAGGCGAATCCATACTAGGTGATCGCAAGGGATCAGGTGACTAATTTGGCCGCTTGTAATTTCAATATACATTGGATGTCAACACACATTTTTCAGTACAGTTTTTTTTAACATTTAAAGTATAAATTTCTCAAAGTGAACTGAGCTGAGTATACCTGATATAGATTTGCTTTCCTTCGGTATTTCTTACATAAATTATAAATATCTGTAGATAAACTTTTAACTGCATTTTCAAGAGGGAGCTGTTGGCTGAAGCAGGTAGTGCTTCGAATATAAAGCAAATGACAGCCTTTGAGAGCCCGAGTTTAATCCCTGGCCAAACTCAGCCATATCAACATCATAGATTTTCCTGATATGCACTAGTGCGCCTACGTAACACCACAAGCACTGCAATGATGCTATAAAAATTAAGAAAAAAATGCATTATTGCAGGATTGTACAAATAAAAGTTAATTAAGCTCTTTCTCTCTCTAACTATCTTCACTATGCCTTTCCTAATTCCAGGTTGAACAAAAAACCTGTTATTTGGACCCAAGTTAAAGGCAATCTGTTAAACCTTAGCCAATCTAACCTTACGCCATTCATCGTATTAAAAATGTGAAATAAGTTTCAAAAATATAAATTTGTTTTCTTTTGGCTTATGACAAAAATTTTCTTGACTTTTTATTTTTTGATTTTGTTGTCGAAAATACGCACATTTTTTCCATTAAAGAAATTTCGTAAACACAATGTGCATATAATGTGTCCAACTTCTTTCACAAATAACAGCTACAAATTTTCCCGATATTTCTGAAGTGACACTCGAAAAATTATAACTAAATAAATAAGCCCAGAGAAGGAAAAAATTGACATACTGTTGCAATTTCCATTTTTGGACTTTATTATGCTTCAACTATTTGCCATGCCACCACACTACCCTGTATGCCAACATATAAAAGTGCATCAATTTTACCTGTCAATACAAAATTTTATTATAGAAAAGGTACACAGCTGTACAAAAAATATAAAAAGAAATGAATATGTGCATAAAAATATAAAAATGTTGCAAAAATATTTGCACTGCCATCAGTTTGGGCTACAATCGAAATTATTTAGGGAGTTCACAATAGCGTTGTAAAATAGGTATATCTTAATGTTTCAATTTTATTACTTTAATATGGGTTGTTAAGTTTGCTGTTTTTGTTTGTGTGTACATCAAGTTTATTACCAGATCGCAAATTTCGAAGTATAAAAAGCATGTAATTTTCAGTATGGCAATATTGTAATGTTAAACTAAACGAATTAAAACTGTCAGCGCAGCTGCAGTTGATGAAAAATTATTTGTAAATTTCGCTTTCTTTAGCTTTAAATCTATTCAATAACAATTTCTAATTTAAAATTTTTTGTTATTTTAATGCTTTAACGTACTGTGTTTTATATCGTTGCTTGCTTACAATGAAAATTCTAAGATTGCACAATGTTGCCACATTAATATTTTAAGATACTCATTGTGAATCCCCCAATTGTCTACATCGTTTCAGTATCGATGTCACATATTTTTATTCATTTTAATTTTTGTGCTTTTTACCTACAAGAATGTTATATGCAAGTAACGGCAAACACGTCGAAATTATCTGTGTGAGCGAAAACATTTTATTAAAAAAAGTACATAAGGCAAAGTTTTCGTTTAACTCATGTGTCTTATGTGTGTTAATATAACCTTTTGTAACACAAAGTTGCCAATAAAGTTTGCTGTTAATTATTGCTGAAACTATGATTCTCTATACACAGATCAAATGACACATTTTGAATATTCATTCAGCTTAAGCAAACTCTAGCACCTGGATGTGTCAGTTGTAGATAATTTTTCTAATATAAAAAAAATACAAAAATTGGAAACAAAACAGCAGCCTCTAGATAAGAAATTGAATTTCAAAAAAGCTTTGCATGCTAAAAGAAATAGTTAAAAGTACCTGTTTAAAAATTAAATTTATTAAAAAGTAACTCTTGTTAAAATTTTATTTTCTAAAAAATTACTTTTGAAAAAAATACCTCATTGGAAAATTGTATTTGGTGAAAAAGTAAATTTTGTAAAAAGCACTTTTTGAAAAGTTTTTTTTCTCAAAATTTTTTTTTTTTTTTTTTTAAATTTTTGTAGACAATTTTTGTACTTAAAATAACAAAAATTAAAGATTTTAAAACAGAAAAAGAACAGAAAAGAAAAGATGTGATATCTTCTACACGGCTGGACCGATTTTCTTAAAACATAGCTAAGAACCTTCTCGATAAAGTCACCTTTCGTGGACACGGACAGACACACAGATACACAGACACACACTACAAACTTATAACACCCCATTTTTTATCGATGGTAAAAAAATATTTTATAAAAAATAAATTCAAGAAATTTATTATTCGACAAATTGTCATAATTATATTGTAATGGAAATTTATTTGCTGGTGGTTAAGCGATGTCTATATGCATTTCATTGTTGCTTTAACAAATCCTCAGTAGACTTCAACCACACATTTTGAACAGTCACAAACCTCTTATCTTATGCACAAACTTCCAAAAACTATTTGAGAATTCACAAATAATAATATTTTTGAAAATCACAAAAGTTGGGTTTTTTTATGAGTTTCTAAGCCTACTACGCTTATTTTGCTTTTGTGATTTTCAAAAATATTATTATTTGTGAGTTCTCAAATAGTTTTTGGAAGTTTGTGCATAAGATAAGAGGTTTGTGACTGTTCAAAATGTGTGGTTGAAGTCTACTGAGGATTTGTTAAAGTAACAATGAAATGCATATAGACATCGCTTAACTGCCAGCAAATAAATTTCACTTATAAAAAATAAATTTTTGAAACAAAGTGACATAAAATTTAAGTTTTAATTTGAGCTCCTAGATCGTCGGTTTTAAGCTCAAAATCATGCGAATTATGAATTTAATTTAATTTTTGTTGTTGTGTTTTTATTACAAAAGGTTAGTTCAAAATTTAACCATTGGCACATGCGCTTCCGGGTACCCGACTACCCATAACAATAGTTTCGTCAAATACATTCATATACTATTTATTAAATAAATTTATTCCTCGTGTTAATACCGGATACCGGGGTAACCGAATTCATCTGTTAGGAATTCGCCTGATACGTTGCATAAGAAATTAAATTTTTTTTAGTTTAATTAATTTTTGTTATCAATGACAATATTCAGCAAAAAGGGAGGGTGACGTTGGGTGAAGTAGTTAGTACGTTGACTACATTTTATAAATTTACAGCATCCTTTTTGTGTATTATGCATGTTATTTTTACAAAATTATTTTGCTGCTGGAAATGATTGTCAAGTGATTTTCTTTGAAATGTATTTACATATATTTCACAGATTATTTTCACATTTTTCCTATGATACTTTTTGTGGACCAATGAAAACTCATTTCTGTTGACTACAGGTCTTTTGTACTTTAACTGAATTATAAACTGCAGAAAACCATGTGTGTTTTGTTTGTTTTTTTAGAGCATCATAAAACAAGAACGTGCAGCAATTCTTTTTTTTTACTCAAAACAAATTTAATTTGCAATCATTTTCTTACTGACCCTTAGTAATTTATTTTGCCGTTATTGATTTTCAATTTCAGATCACAATGAAATTTGTTATTTTACTGTGCGTACTTAGTGTACTGTTACTGCAACAAGCCCAAGCTTCACCCGTCAAACTAGTCAAACAACAGCAAAATGCTTTGGCGCGCCAACAAGCCACTGTTATCAATGACATTGCCCCTCCTGCCGTGCAAGCCACCGATGACGATGATGATGACGATGAGGATGACGATGACGATGAGCCAGACCTAGGGGATCTTATTGACGATGATGATGGTAAGAATTTTTTGTTTTGTGTTTCTTTTTTCAATTATAGATACTAATTTTTTTAATTGAACTATTTTCTCTATATGGTAACTTGGTACAAACAATGGAAACAATCTAATGCACAGTTATAAGAAATGTGCATTCTTTGATTCTTTGATTCCCCCCTTTTTTTTGCATCTGTATAAAACAAAAGATACAAATATATGTACATACTCATATATACACAACTTCAAGTACTTGCACTACTGTTAGTTTATTTTCAATTCACATATGAACTATTTTATTTTACTTTGTAACAAATAATTTTTTAAACTTAAATATGCGAACTTCCCCAAGACACAAAAGTTACTGATACGAATTCGAGCCGCAATTCTTACTAGTATTTTATATAAAATTTGTGCAAGGATGTTATCCTTAAGCAACTTAATTTTTGGGAATTAAAATTCTCGAAACGTTTAATTAAATGTTTAGCAGAGCAGGATTCTGAAGAGATAAAATAACAGCGAAAACTATTCCAACATCCCAATTAACTTAAAAATAAACTGCAACACGATTGTAAATATTTATTTGATTTCGTATGTATGTATGTATGTTATGTATAGTAAATAAGTATGTGTAAGTGCAACAACTCAAGGATAATGGCACCATCTTCTCATATTTTGGTTTTATGCTCAAGTGACTATTTTGCAAACATGTGCACACATTGATTTTTTTACACTCTTTTTACTGTAAGTTATTTCTTATTTTTTATACCCTACACCATGTTAAAGAATATAAAATTAAAGTACAATTTGTCATTGAGTATTTATGGTTGAGTTTTACTAAGGAGGTTAAGAACTTCCAAGGAAATAAATGGCGGGATAATGACGCACAGCAAGTATGGCTTTGGATATGAAGAATCATGTTGAATCAAAGTTATTTCAAGTTGGAACAACGTTAACTCGATACTGAAATGAGGGTGGAGTTGGCTGAATTAGTTAGCACGTTGACTACGAAAACGAACGTCCTGGGTTTGAGCCCGGTATCAGAAAGTCATCAAACAACAACACCACGCATTTTCCTGATGTACATTAGTGTCCTTTTGTATCAGTTGTTGTAGGAAAGTTCATGTGATGAAGGCATAGTCACTGGTCACTGAATTATACAGTCTTCAGCACATACTAATCCTAATATAACATCAGAGCTCCCTCCTTCGTTGTGTAGCAGAATCATCGGCGAAGTAAAATAACCAATAAAATGGCTACTAATAACAGCTTCAAAAATTTAATACGCCTCATTCAACACCAGAGGCGCTGCAACAGTGCATTATTAAAAAACGTGCAAAAAGTAGAGTTATCAAAGAATGAAACTTTCCTCTATATCTTCTTTATCACTATCACTTTCCTAAAGAAGGTAACACCTAGTAATATTATTAGGGTTTATTAAAAAAAAATCACTCGAAGAAGCATGTTTTATTTAACTTATTTCAAGTTGAAACAACATGAATTTAATTTAATGTAGTCATTGCATTTATTAATTATTTAACTTACGTTATTGTGTGTACTGAGACAGGCATGTGCAAAATGTTTATGTGTTGGCTTCCCCGGCCAAGATTTGAACTCGGTTTCATCGCGCGGTAGTCGACGCGCTTGCCGCTGCAGCCACAACAACATTAAATATTATTTAGATACACACTAAATATAAACCAGCATGAATAAAATTTAATTTCAACATTATTTAATTGATTTATTTCAAATAAAAGTCAAAGTTAAAAAAATACAGCATGCAAATCTACTTTGGCTTGTCGTCAGGATTCGAACCTGCAACCATCCTACTTCATGACTAGTACACTAGTAAATGGCTTGGGTAGAACAGCTATATTCAAATTGCTATATTGCATTAAAAGGACAATATATTATCCTTTTGTGTATCAGTATTCAAGCAAGGCTTCATTGGTTTTCATACGTAAAATATTACAGCTGCCAAATCATTGCAGTTTCTTTTGATGTACCTTCCGAAAGCCTCGCTGATGGTATTACAATATTTCACTCATTCATTCTATATACATATATACTGCAACTTTTCTAACCCAATAGAATTAATAGGCAAATAGACAACGCCGATTATACTCAACTTGAAAAGAATGCAAAAAAAATAAATATAAGACAAGATTTTTATTTATAATTGTTACTGCAATAAACAACAAAATATTGACAAATAAAAATCGTTTTCTAACACATCTTAGTAAACTTTTATACATTGACAATGTTCCTTGAACGTCTGCTGGGGGCAGGGTCCGAATTGATAGCAACGTCCATAATAACTGCGTAATATAAATCTAAGAAAAATTCATACACTACATGTAACATTGGAAATGAGACTGAGATGGTGAAAAACAAAAATGTTGTGCCAACACATAAGCTTGTAAGCATATTAAAATAAAAAAAATCTATGAAAGCGTAAATTATGCTCTAAAAATTACAAAATATGCTAAGAATATGCGTGTTAGACTAATATATGCAAAAACATGCTTTAAAGGGTAAAATATGCAAAAATATGCACTAACAAATCGATGCAAAAATTTGTAAAAAGTTCTGAAACGGATTAATAACTTGTCCCCGCATTAAAACGTCGCACAAGAAAAAACATGTAATTGCATATTTGCGGTTTCTCTGTTTATAACTAACACACAGTTTATACGGCTGACTTGAGTAGGAAATTTATATGAAATACACAAATTTTTTTTATGATCTCAATAGAAATTCAAGCCCCGAGAAAATTTTGACATACACTGCCTTGAAATGAAAATGCTCAAAATTTAATGACTTCGTCTCAGACCAGTTCGGTTTACTTTAATCGGTTAAGTAGCATAAACATTTTATTTCCCACCACAGTGCAGTGCAATTATTGGACATAACTTCTTCCAAAAAAATGCCGACCACAACCTTGTAGTGCATATTTGCTGCCCCAATTGAGTGCCCTTAAAAAAAATTCGACTTCCAGATCATGCAAGTTAATAACCGTCACCATTGCTAAAAACAGGCAGTCGAGGTGGTAAACTTATTAAAATAAAAATAACAAGGAATGAAATTTTTAATAAAGCCAAATCCAAAGCAATTAACATCATTTATCTGAGTTTTATTTATTTACCTTTAAAAAGCTCCTAACACGTAATATTATCTTTTTAAAGTTTTCTCCACCTCTTCGTTAGAATTTGCCTATCTCCATAATAAAGCAATAAGCCCCAAATTCACTGTATAAAATATTTTTATCGCCAACACAAACGGCACCTCTTTAAATTTCTCTAGTTATAAAAATCTGCGTGTCTCAACGCCAAACATGTATATCACAATTTAATACTAAGAAATTTTTCTGCCAAATACACGTCACTTGTCTTTAAAACTATTTTCCTCATTTGGTATGTCTGTATGTTATTCTATCTGACTGTTCTTTTGCCAGTCATAGAGTTTGAAATATAAAAGCAAAAATGGTGTCTGTGTAGCTGAGAGTGTTCTGTCTTTGTTTGGCCATACCATAATATTTTGATGTTCTTTTTCTTTTTCATGTGTTACTTCTATGCATGAATAACACAGTTATCTTTGTTTCGGGGCTTTCAGATGACGAGGACGATGATGATGATGAAGACGACGATGATGAAGAAGATAGACCACAAGGCCAAGCTGCTCCTAGTTCGGCAGTCGCTGACGATGATGATGAAGAAGATGATGACGCTGATGATTATTTAGATACATTAT